>JAJKFI010000002.1:27828607-27968041 GCA_029204185.1 Lerista edwardsae
AGGGCTTTCGTTTGAATTCTTTTGATTTGATATGGTAAGTGCGCTGGACTATATAGCTACTGCACCCTCACCTGATTGGGAAATCAAAGGCAGAATCCAACTGGGGTCTTTAGCCATTAATAGAGAATCCCCAATAGTCACCTCACTTGAGAATTCTGTGCGGCAATTGTGTCACTCTTGTGGAACTTTAACTCAAAAGTGTTACATCAAGTCACCCCTATTCCAGCTTGCACCCAAGAACCACGGCCAACTAGCACACAGGACAGCAACACCCAACAAATCCCCTCTCCTTTCTGGTTCTCCGAGTGTTGTCAAGCGATGGCACCAGTGCAGTCAGCTAAGCCTGTGGACCACTTCTCCACACCTTCCCTCTCGAGAAAGGCAGCTCAACAACCTTGCCCTGTTCCTTTCAAGGCTACTGCCTCAAGTGCAGGTTCAGGGGTTGCTGCAATGCCCTTTTTCCATCTCTGAGACATGCTCCGTTGGTCCTTGCTACCACAATTGCTGCAACTGAGCATTCTAATCCTGGCTAGGTTACCTTGGTTTGTAGTATAGGCTCATCAGATTCACCAGATCTCCACTTTCTTTCTTTGCCTGTTGGCTCATGTGAAGTCAAATTGACTTGCATGTTTAATGGTTGTCGCTGTCTCTCCTTTTCTCTGTATGTTTTGTACCTTTTGGAGGCCTGATATCAGCCTCAGCCCTTTGCTCCCAAATAAACTCCTTTGACAGATTCAATACTTACTCAGGAAAGGAATAATCAACCATTCTACTTCACTGGCTGCTTGGAAAGTAGCTCCCCACCATATGTGAGGGAAGTGCATTCACAGCCTGTTTCTAGGCTCAATGTCTAAACTGAGGGCTACAGCCTACAGAGAACTATCCACTGCAGGCATTTGCAGCAACTTGAACCACAGGAATTGCTCCCCCACTAACTTTGGGCCCAGTCTATGCTGTCAAGTGTTGATTGCGGCTTTTCAGGGTGAGGTGAGGGTAGAGGGAAGGCCAGAGGGACGATTAGGCCCAGAAGGGGGGTGGGGATGGCTGCAGAGGCTGCCACAGAACCCTATGCCCTGTTCCAATCTGCTCTGCCCGTCTCCTTGGTTGTGTGCCCACTACATAGCAAGCACAGATCTGAGGGAACCCATTGCCACCAGACACAACACAGGTTAAAGTAACCGATGTTCCCTTATTAGTAGGCTGTAGTGGCTGATTTGGCAATGCTGTACCTCACAGTACTGCTGGACCATAGGATTGGACTGTTAGTCAAATTCTCTTTGCACCCCAAAACCTTCCCTTTCCTGGGTTCTGCTGGGAAGCCCACTTAATCTTCATATATCCCTTCTTTATATTTTCCCTCTCTTTGCTCTGCTCCTTCTAATCACTTTTCCCAGGGCTCCACTGTGCATGAGCTTGGATTGTAGTGATTTTTGGGTTTTATTTTTTTCATAGACTTCAATTTTTGACAAAAATGAGAAGTGCAGAAAACAGTGTTATGAGTTTTTATTCCAAGCATGCATTTTTATAAATTATAATCAATTTAAAAGTGTACTAGGCATGTGATAGTAGTGCTAGAGTGTAAGTAGATGCAGCCACAGTCATATAGACATAC
Source organism: Lerista edwardsae (assembly GCA_029204185.1). Lineage (NCBI taxonomy): Eukaryota > Metazoa > Chordata > Lepidosauria > Squamata > Scincidae > Lerista > Lerista edwardsae. The sequence goes on from JAJKFI010000002.1 coordinate 27,830,220, forward strand.
ATGTACCTTTATTGGCATGGAGATGTACAGACATCTAGAAACAAATAAAGACATAACTACACTAAAACACCAAATATTACCATAACTATAAAACAATATCTACAGACAAAACAAAACGCTAACTACCAAACTTAATGAACAAATGCATCCATCACATAGTGATTACAAATACACCATTGCAGTATTAAAATACATTAAAAATCCCATACATCTCCCATTGCTATATTATATCAGCTGATTGGAAAAGAGACTAGCTCTATGATGTATTAAAAAGTTTAAATAATTTGCTATTTGGCTCACAAGTGGTTTGTTGTCACCAACCAAAAGATACCGTAAAACATCAGAGCATCCTGGAAGACTCACAAGAATCAAGTTTAATTGAGAGAATATCTTGATATAAGTCACAGTATAATATCATGAAACAAAGGTTTAATAGCCCTATTATTACATAGGCAAAGCCGTGCTTCATACGGTATAGATTTATACCTCTCAACTAAAACATTAGATGTAATGTGGGCACATTGCACCCTGCTAATGTGAAGGTATGGTGATCCTGTGGATTTTTCAAGAAAAAAAATAATTAGCCATTTTATGCACAAACAGAGGTGGATGGAAATACAGGGGAGAACATGTTTTCTGTGTGCAGTCACAGTTGTTACGTATACCCCCAACCCACAGTGACCAATATGTTGAGGTGTTGGAGAACAATTTTATTTTTTTTCAGATTTTGGGAGTTATTTGGTTGGTTTTTTTTTTTTTTTTTTTTCTAAAAAAAATGAAACATCCCCCACGGGGGGGGGGGGGGAAATCACACCATTAGCTTTTGCATTCCTTCTCTCTAGACTAGATTAGGTGGGAATACACTGATCCAGCCAGGATGAATATGAAAAGAAAAAGAAAAACCCACTTTGGCAGCTTTTCCAAGTTACTTGTGCATCTTCACTCTCGTCTCCATTTTCCTTGCACAGTGATTCAACTAGCAATTGCCAAAAGCCATTAATGCCAATTTAAACAAGTATTTTTAGCCTGCAATTCTAAATAAAAGAAACCTTTGGATATAAGCTATCCCAAAATGTGTAAGAGTAACAAGGTGGTTTGGAGAGAGTGGGCTAAAGCCATTAGGGAGATGTAATGATAAGGAGCTTGTGGTGGAGAATGAGTTTTTGAGATGAGGCGTGGTGTGAGTTAAGCATTGAATCAGATGAAGTGTTGGGGCAGCAAACCTTTGAGATCAAGGAGAGAGGATGGAGGCAGCAAATGGGAAGAAGACTACAAGAATGAAGACAGGATATACAGTACCTGGAGAATGAACCAGAAACCCAGCAGGCTGGAATTCATAGACCTATCCACTAGCCAGATTTAGGTACAGAAATAACTGTTGCAATGTTGCATCCTGTTTGAGTGGCAGCCAACTAAATTCAACTGGCTTTGACGCAAGAGAAACGTCCATCCCAAACCTATGCATTTTAACTCAAAAGCAGTTTCAGAGTTCAATGGCACCTACTCTCAGGTAATGAATGCAATAGTGGGCATGGGAGAGCACCCTGCTGCTAGAACTTCCCTCATTCTTCCCCCCCCTTCCTCTCTGCCAGAGCCAAAATGGGAAACTGCTGCTAACAGCAAACGTACTATCTACTCGTTGAATTTTAAAACAAGCAATAAACCTATTTATCCTTAAAGGATTAAGAACCCGATCTTATGCATACCTACACAGAAATCAGTACCATTATAGGCAATGGGGCTTACTCCCAGGAAAGTGTGGCTAGGATTGCAGCCATGCGTTTATCACGCAGAAAATAGCCTGCGGCTCCAAGACAGCCACAGTCCACTACCCTTGCGCGCGTATCCGAATGGGCCAAAGACATCCCCTTCCCCTGCATCTTACTTATAGCACTGCTCGCCAGGGTCACGCTCTATAAAGCGGCGGAGAGCGAGTTTACATCACGTGACGTGCAAAAGACCTTCCTGTACCCACGGGCGGGATGATTCGCTGTGTTCTCGTCCTTGGTTCTCGTTCGTTCCGCACGTCCCTTCAGATGCTCACGTGATCACCTTCACTCGGTCACGCGGTGCTAGGCGGAAGTTCTCCCGTGCGGAGCATCTATGGTTTCCTTGTGGGAGAGAGTCGCTGCCATAAAGGTAAGATAGCAGGAGGGGACATGACATCATTTTCTTGAAGCCGAGGACTTACAAATATGGCTGACTCAGATCATTGCCGCCAAGGAGGAGGATTGCCGCGAATTCACGAATAAAAATCTCCCGTGTAAAAGTTAATATCAACGTATTTAAGCATGCCTGCGTGTTCTGCATACGGGTGTGCGAATCACTGTACGAAAAATGGGACTTAATTTCCACGGAAAGATTCATTTATTCTCATTACATCGGTTCAATAAAACTACAGTTCTGTGAGTGCATTATTTTTGAAGCTGTGTAATTTCTTGTTGTTCCTAGCAGTCTTATTCACCATTTTCTGACACCCACTGTTAATGGTCTAGAAGGTAAAAAATATATATATTTCCCCCCTCCTTTCCCCCCTTCCCGTTTACACTTTTTTCCCGCCTTCCATTTTCTACGGTAATATTTTCGAAATTCTGAACATTAACAGAATTTGTTTTATGGGAGGGGGGGTGAGTGTAGAAGTTAAAAAAAATACTCTTAATAGTCTAGAAGTAAAAAAGAATTACTCTCATATTGACAACTACTTGTGTTATGAAGAGATTTTAATGTAATTTTCCTACTGTAATACTTATGAAATTCTGAACATTAACAGACATTTTTTTAATGGGGCATGGCCTTTTTATTTTTGCTTGTGTAGATTTCAAAAAATAAGTCTGTCAAAACAGTGCAATCTGAGTTTAAATAGACAGCAAGTAGCATTTCGTCCGGTATGTTCAGTAATATAATTATGAGGAATTTAACCTTGTAAGTGCATATTAAATCATAATAAGGTTACCAATAATGTTTCTACACGATCACATGTTTCTATTTTCGTAAGTTTTTATTTCAGGAGTAAACTATTCAGTCCTAAACAGTACGAGCAAAGCAATCTGAAATGCTTGGAATAAGGATTGTTTTGGACGTACCAGCATGGCTGCTAAGCCCGCCCCCTGGCCTCATTTGGCTGCTATTTCTTCTTAAGGCATGTCCCCTCCTGTTATCTTACCTCTATGGTCGCTGCTCTGTCTATGATGTTCGTGAGGCCGGCGGGAGGAGTGGCGTGCACATTCCTCCCCCATTACCTCACACTCGGAGAAGGGGCCGCTGGGATAGTGGAGGACCTGGGCTGCCTCGCTTCAGCTGTGTGTTTAGCCGGCGGCGAGCCCGAGGTTTCTCGTCCGGTTTCGCTGTGCGGTGTCTCCCCCCTCCCCGCAACCTGCCTTGCCCTGCCCCGCTGGGTCCACCTCTTCGACGCTCACCCGCCCTGGCCCATGGCTCCATGAAGCGCGGGGTGGCAGAAGTGGTGGCGGCGGCGGCGGCGGCGGGGAGGCAAGCGCAGGAGCGGCGGCGGCGACGCTGGTGGCGACTACGGTGGTTGGGCTGAAAAAGTGACTGGGGCAAGGAGCCAGGAAAAGAGAAGGTGGGCATTCGCTCGCTCACTCTCCTTGTCCCCGGGCGAGGGGGGGGACCCCTTCCATGCCCCCTCCTCCCGCACCTCAAATTCCCCTCATCACCCTCGCATAACCCCTGTGCTGCTCGCCTCGCTGTGCCCCACTGCCAGTGCTTCGGCTCCCTCCGAGGCTGCCCATCGTAGCAGCGATGTCTGCAGGCCAGTGGTCCTGAGCCGTTTTCTGGGTCACGGACCCCATTGAGAGTCTGATAAAAGCCATGGTCCCCTCCCCAGAAAGATGCACACACACATTGTTTTGTGTAGCTGGTTCACAGACCACCACCACCCCAGCTGCGTCTATGAACCCCAGACCAAGCTTGCTCTGTTCCCACTTCCTCTCTTTCTCCCATAAGGCCATAGAGTGGTGTGTGTGTCCCAACTCTCCCACCCCCTCCTTACCTCCACAGTTCACACTTCCTTTGCTGCTTCTCTTCTGCTGTGCTTTCAAGCTGCTTATTCTATTTTCCCTTCCCTCCCACCCCCCACCCCATGGTGCCGCAGATACAATACTGGGTTTGGAGGGAGAGCTGGGTTCAAATTCCTGGTCAGCATGTAAATGGCCAGCACTGGATGGCCTTGGGAAAACTGAGCTTCTCTTGCAGCGTTGTGAAGATGAATGAGATGATTGAAAGTACTTTGCTGAAAATGCTATGAATTAAGGATGGTGACTTTCTCCTTCAGTATTGTTATCCAGGCTATCCTTCACTTTTCTCTACCACACTTGAGTGGTAGTTAAATATAGCTAATTAGGAAAAGAGGCTTGCTGAATTTGGTGAGACTTGCTTTGGAGTAAATATGCTTACAGTTTATTTATTTATTTATTTAATGTATTTTTATACCGCCTTTCTCCAGATTTCACTGGACTCAAGGCGGTTTACATGGGCAGGCTGTTCATAAACCCCATTTTTTCAGTTGGGGTCTTTGCAATTATTGTTCTATGTACCATTCACAGAACCCTCAATTTCTTCCGATGTTTCCCTTTCAATGTGTGGTCATGATCCTGGCTGCACTCTTGCACCTTTCGAGCCTTCACAGCCCACCGCAGATCACGCCTTGGCCAGTTCTTTTGTCAGCCGACTCCTCCACACTCCTTCCGTTCCTCCACTAAGCTCTGTTAGTGACTTCCGGTCTCCCATCCAAGGCCAATCCAAGGCTGATCCTGCTTAGCATCTTCAGGCAAAGGCAACAGCTCAACCTCCAGACCACACTTCCTGGCAAACTGCATTTCTCTGAGACTGCTTGTGCTGGTTTTATACTCTGCTGCAGCTCTTTCTTTATGTATTTTCCATATACACATATTCCAATTTGCTATTTGTGTATTCTATTTGCTCTCCTTTGCTAATCTTTTGATTTATATTGTTCTTCCTGACACTTTCTGTGCCATCAGTCTTGCATACTTAACTCCAAGTGCCAGTACCTTATTTGTGCTGGCGTATTCATTTCCTTTACAGGGTCTACTCAGTATCTCCATTTGTTCCTGTATAAGCGCTCTCATTTTTGCCTCTCATTTTTGCTTCTGTTGTTTCTTTCTGCAAAGTGTGCCCTATCTGCCATATTGTGAAGAGGTTTCTGGCTAAGGCTGGGAATTGTCTTAAAGTATTCAAGCAACAGTTAAAAAAATGATTTGGGTTGAGGGCAAAGAGTTGTTATACCAACTGATGAGCAGTGTACCTCAAAATTTATCTCACAACCCACTGACAAGGAAGTTTCACATTCAAGGACTGAGCTCTTATGTTCCATTTTTAGCTTTGCTTAGATATATTGTACATTCTCAAGAAATGTTATTTTTTATTCTTTCAGATCTGGGGAACAGGAATGGGCCGTGAGAGGAGAAAATTCATTCCAGATATAAAATAGCTTCCCCTCCCTCCCACTGCTCCCTTAGCAATATAGGTTTTCTGCTTTCAGTAAGTATCTTGGGCATAATGTATAAAAACTTATTAGTAAAAATAAGTGATGCATGCATGAGAACAGTTTCACCTTCATTCACTTTTAGAGTTTTGCATGTAAACGAATAGTAATCTCATACATTCCTTACACACATTATAAGCTTACAGTTATTCTTGGGCTGCAGCCCAGGGCACACTTATTCCATGAATTGCTTCAGATTAAACATGTGGACGATCAGACTGGAGGTCACACCAGTATACACTTGATATATCTGCAGATGTATAGTCCTCTCTCATACTTCCACAGACATTGTTTAACCTTCTCTTTGTCACTATCACATGTACCGTTTTTCTTCACATGCAAGGCAAGATTCAAAATACTCTTGTTTATTTTTATAGAAAGTATTTTTCTGAATATTTGAACATTTTTCTGCTCTTGTCAAATCATTTAATGAAATGGCACCTTTCCATTTGTGCTAACAATTACATCTTGATCCTTGCATTTCGAATTTGTCTTCAACATGATAGATGAAAATATGGAATTCCTTGAACAAACTGCTTTGAGAATATGTATAATTTGTCCAATGCATCTGGGGCACACTAACGTATGAGAAGAAGTGGTGATACCAGACCGATCAACTCAACCTACATGAAACCCCAATACAAAGGATATCAATAGTGGAGACTCATGTTGTTCTGTGTAACTATGCTAATGATTAACAGACTACCTTCCCCATACAAAATCTTTCCCAAACAGTGGTTCCCAAACTTTTTCAATTGACAGCTCCTTTGACCTACTGGGCTATTGGCCAAAGCTTCCTATTAGGTCTATAATCCTATATATAGTATAGAGTGTTGAGTTTTTGCAAGGATTCCATGGTTCCCCAGGCTGGTTGTGCACCCTGGGGAACCATGGCTCACAGTTTGGGAACCACTGCTTTCTGGGGCCTTCTTCCGATCCTCTTGCTCCAGTATGTTTCTGTTTTCCAGCTTGTACTTGCACTGCTGATCATATTCTTATGAATACAAATACATGGAAGATTTGCATAAGAGTTGGATACAAGGGGTTCTTCTGTAATTGTGACTATTTTATATAAACAAGTAACTGATTATAGAAACTGACACTAGAACATGTTTTATTTAAAAGACAAATTATTCCTTACACCTAATGTTTTCAGAAAAATCTGAAGAATATCCTTGTCTGGTGCCTTCTTGAGTGTGTTGATATTTTCCAGGTGAATTTAAACTTTAGTTTGAAAGCAAACACTAATGTTATAGGACATACAGTTTGTATTTTGTAGCACTGCATTTGTTCAAGCCATTGCATGTGTGGTGCTATCACTTAGGGCACAATCCTAACCTGGAGTTAGGCTAGCAAAGTTAGGCCAGCAGAGTTTGGCGGGCACAAGGGCCACCATAAAGTGCGTTGGGGCCTCTGACTCCAAGAGTGGTCCAAACACACTTTATGGTGCCCTTGTGCCTGCCAAACTTTGCTGGCCTAACTGTGCCAGCCTAACTCCAGGTTAGGATTGCGCTCTAAGTATATGCAGCCTAAGGAACCTGAAAATCCCAAGCTAAAGTTGCACCAGCATATATTTGGCTTTCTTCCAACTTCTCTGTTAAGGAAAGAATGGGAAATATCATGCTAGAGAAATGTCATACTTAGAGCTCAATCCTAATCGTAATCCCATTACTGTCACAAATATGCTATAAGGCACATTTGTGCTATCTTGGAAGTTGGCTGGGCTGGCACAAGGACGTGCTCCATCCCATGGAGGCTGAATCCAGCCTCTGCGCCACGCCAAGCAAGTAAGTTTGCACTAGCCAAGTTCAGCCAATGTAGGGTGTTTGAATACACGGGAGGGAGGGCGGATCGGAGGACCCATGGGCAAACTGGTCCGGAGGGGGGATGAGACTGGCAGGTAGGCCATATCCTAAGCCCCTGCAGAGCAGGGAGGCCTTACACCAGCCTGCTAGGATATGCACCAGCGAATTCTCTAGCACAGATCTGAGTAGCTCTATTGGGGTGGTTGGGGCGTTACTCGGGGTAAGCAGACCTAAGACCCCTTACTCTGAGTTGTGCCACAGATGCCTCCTAACTGTGGTTGGATATGGTACAGACTGATCAGCCTGCTTATTTGAGCCCAGGTTAGCTGCTCAGCTTCTCTAGCTGTGACAATATTGTACTATCAGTTTTTCAAAGATAAACCAGTTGAGGGCTATGTCTATGTAGCCTCTGCCACATAAGATGATGAACCCCATATAGAGAATCTACAGTTTTCCTGTAGCTCTGTTGCCCATGCCAGCTTCGCAATGAAATTTCTTTCATTTAAGAAGTCTAAATCAATGGTTTCCAAACTTTTAGCATCAGGACCCATCTAAAAATGGTTTCACTCTACCAGCCACTCAAACCCCTGCGGCTATTAGTGTGTTGGGCAACTGTGCTCCCCACAAATGGCAGGTTGTTTAACCCTTGACACACATTGACAAGGCAAATTACGCTCTTTTGCCTCACATAAAATTGGATCATGACCCACTTGTGTGTCATGGACTCACAGTTTGGAAACTGTTGGTCCATACGATTTATGTAAAAATCGTAATGTCTTGATAAGTGTTATTTCAAAGTCTGTTTTCCAATCTAGTTTTTGACCAATGTGCAAAAACTGTGCAACCATATTGAGTTTTCTCCTGGAACTCACAGATTTTAATGTGAGAGATGTAGTTTTCTTACGTGGAAAAAAATGCATCCCTATAATTTGCTTTTCATGTAGTATAATGTCACATGTTGCATGTTGTGTGTTTTGCCAGGGTTCTACAGTGCTCCAGACAGCAAGTGCTGAATCAGGATGGGAAAAAGACGCTGTGTTCCTCCACTTGAGCCCAAGTTGGCAGCAGGCTGTTGTGGGGTAAAGAAACCCAAATTGTCTGGAAGTGGAACACACAGTCACGGGAATCAAGCCACAACCGTGCCAGTCTCTAGTTCAGGTCCTCTTCAGAACCACCAGCATGCAGATGGGGGCAATGGAAGAGAGAATGTCTCAGATTTGACTTTGTGCCCTGGAAACTCTCCAATTACTCGAATGAATCCCACTTCAGGAGCTTTGAGCCCACTCGCCCGGCCTAATGGAACTGCCAACAGCACCAAGAACCTAGTGGTGACAGCAGAGATGTGCTGCTACTGCTTTGATGTACTCTACTGTCATCTTTATGGTTTTCCTCAGCCACGGCTTCCTCGTTTTACCAATGACCCCTAGTGAGTAAATCCTTGGGCATGGGTGGGAAAATGAAAAGCTGAGGGATAAGTAAAGGGCTAATTGGGACACAAGTAAACTGTTAGAGGAATCTGTAATACTGTTTTGACATTTGTAGAATGGTTTAAAATTTGGAATGAAACTATGCATTATAAATGGAGGTTGACCAATATAAGTTAGGACTTTAAAATGCCATGGGCACCCTATAAACATAACTATGTTTATTAGATTTTTCAGATCATTTACAAATGTAACAGTCTGAGTAACTTAATCATGGTTGAAGGATTGGGAGGTGGTCATGGGGTAGCATGCTTCACCCTTCTTTAGGGCAAACTCCATCTCACTTCCTGGGGATTGTGCTTATCCAATTTGGTTCCCACCTTGACCATTATTAATTGAACTGTGATTCACTATTAATTAGTAATTTGGGGTGAGGGTGATCTGCTTTGGCCTTCAGAAGACTGCCTGATGCAGAAAGGTAGTATTTAACTTTTAAACTTCTAAGCAAATACGCTATGTCTATGTGATATATTATTTACAGCACAATTCATAACTGGTTCCATCATAATGTAATATTTATTTTATGCAGAGTTATATTTAGTAGATTGAAATAGACTGAATCATTGGGAACCAGACAGAGATGGATTTGGAAGACATTTGACATGAGGTGGTATGCTGAAAGGAGGGATGCAGCAATTATTTTACGACCATGTAGTAAAGGAATAGGGAGGAATGTAAAATGATAAATACATGCTGATTCTTCTTTGAATGAGTGAGTTCAGAATTTGCTCCATTGAAATATTGCTTTTGTGCTTGCGCCATAACATGGTGTGAAGGGTGTATGTAGATGGTGTGGGATGATGGCTTGGCATTTGTTTCCATTCTTTTCCAGCAGACAGAAGCATGTGCATGGCTAAGCTGCAAGGCCAAGAAGGAAGCAAATATTTTTTTGAAAGTAGCATAGCTGTTGCAGCAGCTGGATCCTGCCTTTGCAAGATGGTAATGAACATCTCCTTAGGAGTTCTCACTTTAAAGTGTACTTTTCAAGTAATCAAATCAAACACTGTTGCAAGTTTCACTCTGGAACTTGGTTGAAATGCCCTGGTACCAGTTTTTGGTTTGGTAAAAAAATTTTTTTAAAGAAGGCTGTGTTGGGCAATATTTTCCTCCTTCCATAAAAACAGGGTTTCAGACACTGTAGGCCCCTCTAAGATTCAAGCCAGCTACAGATGAGTTTGTATAATCAGGACTGTATAATTGGCATAGAGTCCTAAACCTCTTAAATATTCCCAGGAAAAAGTGCTGGGTCTTTGAATTATTCCAGAAAGGTTAACTTTCCTGCACAGTTCTCATACTGACAAAGTGGTAAGGTCTGTGAATCATTTTCTTCCAAAAATAATTTCCTACTTGCCATTCAGTGATTAGTTGTTGTTTTCCTCTTGGCTTGAACAACTGAGATGGAGATATCCTCTAACGTACTTGCGCTAAAAGGCTGAGAATTTTTTCCTTGGAATTTCAGAGTACAGCTTTGTTCGCTGCAACAGAGCACACCTTTTTGTTACAGAATTGGCTGATAACTCTGGTATCTTCCACGTTATCCAGTAATTTTATTTGCTTGCAATTATCTGGGCTTCCGAAACTGCTTCATGGTAATCTCTTAAATTTGTGTTCCATCTTTCCTGTGTGGAGCTTTGAGCTGGGGTCTAAAACAACCCCCATGATAGAAGTTAGCCAGAGAGAGAGAGTTACCCAAGGCCAACTTCATAGGTGAGCAGGAATTTGAACCAGGTTTTCTCCACATTACATCCAGACCATACACTGTAGCTATGACATTATGCTATTCCCTATCAAATACATTTTATAATTGATATATCTTACCTGTGATTTCTGTGGAACAATCATCAAGAGGTACCTGGAACAATCCCAGGTGCTTGGGCAGCTAAAAAATATTACGCTGCCAAAGAACTATGTGTGTTTGGATTTCTTTAACTCTTTTCTTGTGTAGGTAGGAGTGGCATCTACAAATTTACTACTTGCTCATGCTCTTTACTAACCTGATTTGATCATTTTTCTATCCCTTCTATTGCACTATGTTAGAGTGGGATTAGGAGTTGGGGTAGACAGAATCCGACTAAATCCAGGATTTATTATTACATGGTTCAAATATTTTCCAATTCTAGAGATTTTTTTGAACAGGATGAGAATTCTGTTCTCTTTGAGCCATCCCTCCCTCATGGCTCACCTGATTTGCCCTCCCTTCTCTTCCAGAGATTTGTGCCTGTGGAATTAGCACAGGAACTGAAAGTGGATGTGGCCATGCTATCTTTTGTATTCACATTTTTGTGTGTATAACCTAGATGTGCACACTCACATCCCTGTTGGAAAAAACAAAACAAAACATTGAAGTTGTGTGTCAGATAGCAACACAAGACCATAAATGGGCATCATGAGGAAGTGGCATCTTAAAGATCAGGAGTTACCACAAGGTGGGTAACCATATTTCTTACCAGCTCTTGTTGTTTTGTCAGTTTTTGGAACAATTAAGTGAGGATGGGTGCAAGAGAGTTACTAAAAGAATTAAACATAGCTTCTCCCTAAGTTTTACCAGCGTATATTGTTCTGAGAACGAAGTAGATGGAATTACTGTGATCATATTCTTTATGAAGCTGCTAGAGATTATGTATATTAGGTCAGTGTACCCTGCCATTGGCTTTTAGGCTGCTGATAAATAGAGCCTGATCTGATCCATCCAGGAAGTGGCATGCACAAGCAGTGCCCTGTGTTCCTTCTTTTGCTTTGCCTAGAACCTCTGATACATCAAGAGATTGACTGAACACTGGGCAAATAATTTCTTTGTGGTGGGAATCTGATCACAAGAACCACCGCCACTGAATCCAGGAGTCTGAGGGAAGTGCTGACATAATAGACATGATCAGGTGATTACTAGTAATCTTGCTGCAGAAGTACATTTGACAGATTAGCTATACTACAACGTACTCTTTGTGGGGCAGAGATAGTTATACTGCACTCAAAAAATGCAAGTGACAACAGATAATATGCTGTTGGTTACTAGGTAGAACTGTATCTCCATTAGATCAAAAATAGATGCCTTGTTTAGTTCAAAACATAAATATTCAGAACCTGAAAACTGAGCTGATAGAACTGTGGTAGTTAGCAGACATAAGAGTACAGTACAGGATCACCCAGATAGGGTTCATAGAGGTGAACAGTGCTTCAGATGGTGACTCTAGGATTGTGATGACTTGCCAGTCATTTAGTTCAGTTAATTCTTAGCTCTGATTCAATAAAGGATCAGAGATTCAGTTTGAGATTTAAAAATATAGACATTAACACAGTAGGATGTTTTTAAATTTAAATTGATTAGAAATCCTAGTCCTAACATTGGCACAGCACCTTTATTAGGACCACTTGAACTATTGCAGAGTAGTGAGTAAGCCTTCTCAGTTCATCAGAGCACTACTTAGGCTGAATGCTAAGCAAAAAGAATAAAAAGGCAGGTATGGGTGGGAGAATGAAATATGTTGGGTTGACAAGGTCAGGCACTTTAAAAAAAAAAACTCCATAGTTTTTTAACTATGGAAAGTTTTTTAACTTTTCATCACATCAGCTTTTGAAGTACATCCTGTCCATGAGGACCTGCTTGGTCTGTAATAAATGGTTCCTTTTAGCAAGACCTCCCAGCATTTGGTTGTACTTGTGATTTGGAAAGTCAGAACTAGCCCATCACCGCTTCTCGTTAATCATAAACTGGAATTGGCAGGCACAGGAACATCTTAGAGGTGTTTCAGAAAGGTTACTGGAGAGGCCTTCACTGAATCCAATTGAAGAGGGGTTGAAGGCACTCTCCCCATTGATTTGCCCCTTCTCTTCTATCTGTTCTGGATTTTTTAACCATGTTTCTGTCTTTTCAGTTTTTCTATTATGTTTTCTTTTTTTTGTAGGGTTTGATAAAATGAGATTGCGTGGGCAAATGGTGGATACAGTTGATCTAATTTTTTTTCAGGGTATTGACCAGCCTGCATACTGGGCATCTTATTAAAGAAAATCAATGGCATATTAACCAAAAACAGGGAGACATCTGCATATAAAGATTAATAAATGCATGCTGTAAATATCTAAATGTTTGACGATACCTCAATCTATAGTAGGAACAAACTGTTTGCTAAGTTGTAAACTGTGTTTCGTAATATTTATAGAGCCAAGTTTGAAAATGTCTTTTATGTTTTTGTGGTAAGTGCTAGAGAAATGAATTTTTCTATGTTGGATGTTTGAAGGAAAGAGTTATACAAAGGCAAGGACTTGGGCTAAACGATATCAGATACCCTGTGTGAAATTTCACTGAAACTATTGAGTTTTGCTTTAGAAACTGCATGCTGGGGTATGGTGGGATCACATAAGTCCTTACCTAGGTTTTGTGGCCTTCATAATAATAATACTTAGTATTTATATACTGCCTTTCTAGGTCATTAGATTGCTCTTTTGACTTTATTCAAGGCGGTTTACATAGGCAGGCATTTCTAAACCCAAAGGGTTTTTAGAATCACAAATAAGTTCTAATCTTAATAGAACTGCTACATTCAGATGACACTTTCAAATCCACCTTCTTTCTTAGCTGCACAATTGCTTTCCTGCTGGCTGATAAATGGCTTCTTGCTCTCACCAAGAAACAGCTGGCCAACACAACTCCTCCCTCACAGGCAGCCGGACACAGCTCAGATCTTATCAGCCACATTCTCGAGGTCTGCCGCTCACGGAAACTTCCGGTGATCTGGAACTGGCGACCTTCGGATCTTATCTTATCTTCGGGCATGACTGCAGCTTTTACCCTCTCGGCTAGACGTCCTGCCCTTCATTTAAAATAGTCTATGACAATGGCTCCCAAACTGAGCTGTGGCTCCCCGAGACCCATGAAAATGAGCCAGGGAAGCTATAGAATCCTCATGAAAAATCTGCTGTCCTATAAAATATATAGGATTGTAGCTCTATTGGGGAGCCGTGGGTAACAGCCCAGTAGGTTAAGGAAGCCACCGATCGAAAAAGTTTGGGAACCACTGGTCTATGAGGCAGAAGCATGTTGCCTATGTATTAAGTCTGTGAAACAGGTCTACAAAGAGGGTTGAAATATAAACATCAGGGGATAAAAAAAACTATAGTGGCAGATACATTGTTTATCTGCCTATAGAAACTACAGTGGCAGATACATTCTTAGTTACAAAGAATCTACTGTTCAGGTGAAAAGAGTAGAAACTGTTTTTAGGTAGATTTGGCAGCTTGGAGCTAAGAAAATATTATAGATACTCACCTATAAGGAAAGAAATATGTACTTGAAAATGAAGCATGGCTATCCATGGGATATCGTCTTCCTATCTGTGGGTCAGGGCAGGAGAGGCCCAGAGGAGCACCAGGCAAGGAGGAAAATGCAGAATAACCACTGCAGTAGCTTCTCCTCCTTCCATTTAGTCTGTCTTCTTCCTCCCCAGCTGCCACAGGGTCTTAACACCTGTCATCTACAAACACAGTACAGTACTGTACAACTACAGATTCCACTCGCTTCCTCAGTCCTCTCGCCGGGCTATTCTGTTGCACAGAAGCAGGAATGGCACATAATACTGCACAAGCACCTTGTAGATCTCTGCAAAAACTGTGGTGCATCTCAGATTCTTTCCCTCCTTTCAATCAGTCTCCAGAGCAAGCTGCAGCTCCTCTTCACAAGCACAATTCCCCAAGTTCCACCCCCATCTTATCTGAGGGTCATGGAACATTCCATGATTTTTGCCTGAAAACTTGTGGTTACATATAGTCATCATGCCTTGTAACTGTGATGGACTTTTCCTCCATAAATCTGCCCAGTTCCCCTTTGAAAGCATCTAGACCAGGTGTTATTGCAGCATCCTGTAGCAAGGGGTTCCACAGATTAATTACACGGGTTATTCAGTTTTTCATGTACCAGCTGAAGGAAATTAACTTTTTTCTGTTCTCTTCACATTGCTATTGGAGATAGGAATAAACTTGACAAGTTATCACCTGTACAACTAGGTGGCTAACCATCAGCTTTCAGATTTAGAATGTTGATGTTAAAACTATCTTCATTCCATTACTGACATTAATCACGGAACACAATTTATATCCCAGAATACTAAAAAAAACCCCTACAAAGCAAGTGTTGGTTTGCTGTGCAGGAGATAGTACATTATAGAACACATAGCCTTTTTGCTGAACAGCATATTAGAACAAATTATAAAACTTCCAGAAGTCTTATTTAAGGTAAGATACAATGCAGTCCACCTCACTCCTTACCCACCAGCTATCTAAGAAAGTAACTCTATTTGGCAGGATTTGTTTTTAATCTATTTTAGATATTGGCAATCACCTGTTTTTTTCCCTTTGGCTATTTATAAATGAACAACTAATGGAAAAATTGGTATTGCTGATAGTTTAAAACCAAATCCTGTTTAACAGGGTTATTCTCTTAGACAGCCTTTAACGGGCAAGGGAAATGAGATGTACAGTTTATATCTAGATTAAGGCTTTCCACAGTTCAATGGGACCTACTTAAAAATGTTAGCTGGAAAAATGGAACAAAAACATATTGTACTTGTATTAGCTTAGTGATTCTTTCCTTATAAGTGTGGAATGTTGGTCTGGTTTGTTTTGTTCTTTGCAGACCATAATACACAATCTTACCCTTACAGCCTCCATATAGGATGCCTCTTAAAATCCTGTGTATGTTGCTTTACAGAGTTCCATTCCATGTTCTGCATTTGTTTGTCTTTTTAGGGGTGGGGTTGAATGTTTTGATCGTTTAAAAAAAAGGAAAGTACAAAATATTTTACTTACGTTTGGCATTTGAAGCTAGAAAATATTGCCTATAGCTTGTTGTGTCATTGTGGAGAGAAAAATGTAGAAAAAATACTAGAAAAGATTCAAAGGACAGAACCAAAGATGGTGAAAGCTGAAACTGTGAAGACATCTGATGACCGCTTTCGATGATTCGACTTGGGTAGTGAATTATCTTGTGACACACAGGATACCACCTCTTTGACATGAATGTCAAATTTTAGCACCTGTAATATATTTGTCTCTAGATTGTTTTTGACTTCCAAACAGTTTACAGTATAAAAAACAAAACAGCACAATAAAAACAGTTAAACTGAGCAATAAAAGCATAGCAACAGAATGCTGCTGAAAGGGCTTGGGTTTTGGAGGCATGACAGAAAAGATTTCTATGCCTGCATCTAGAAAGGTTAAGAGGGGGCAACAGAAGGATATCCCAAGGAAGGGCATTCCATAGTTGTGGGACCACTACAGCAAAAAGCCCTGCTTCTCATGTGCCCTAGTTTAGCCTCATAAGATGGTGCCTTAGGACTCAGTGGCTGATCTCGGAATTTTGCGCTGGGGAGCCACGTGGGCATAAATGCACCCTGAGATATTTAGGGCTTTTATGTCTTATAACAGCAGCTTGCATTGGGCTTGGAAACAAACTAGACCCAGTACAGAGGACAGGCTATGACTGTGTCAATTCACATTAATCAGCAATTGAGCAGTGGCACCAGTTGAGATTTCCAAACTTTCTCATATGAGATTTGCCACATAGCGTGATTTCTAATCTGGAACTCACCAAGGCATTCATGATAGTGGCCGGATCTCTTATCTTTTAGCAGCTGAAGTCAAAACCTGAAAATGCAGTTCTAGCCACAACTGCTGCCTGGAAATGTAGGAACAGTGCTGGGTCTAGGAGTACCCCCAAGCTGGATACTTGCTCCCTTAGTGAAAATGAACCCATCCAGAGCAAGCATTGTTTCAGGCAGGTGGTTGACTGCATCCTCTACTGTCAGAAATTGTGTTTTATCTGGATTGAAATTGTTTATTCACTCTTACCTAGCCCAGACTCCTGCCATCAAGGATGCCACTGCCACACCTGCATCTGATGAAAGGGGAAATTAGAATTGTACATTATTGGCACACTGCTGACTTCAGACCCCATATCTCCAGTTGATTAGTGGATGGGCTGTAGTTCAGTGGAGCAGCATGTGCAGAAAGCTTCAAGTTCAATCCTTGGCAGCTCTGGGGAGAGCTGGAAAAGACTCCTGTCTGAAATCCTGGAGAGCCACTGCCAGTCAATGTAGACAAGGCTCACTACCAGGAGCTAGATGGATGAACAGTCTGACGTAATGTAAGGCTGCTTCCTATGACCAGCTTCAGCACTTTCATTTGGCTGTTGAAAAGTATGGTACTGATTATCCTCACAATAAAACTCCACACAAGGAACAGTCTTCCTGACTGATTTCTAGATCTAGAACCTTCTGTTCACAGAGGAGCACAACCAGTGATGTCATTCAGGGGGAACGGACCAGAACGGGCGTTCCGGATCCTAACTAAACAGGCTCCGTGGCTGGTTCCGGGTTCCCGACAAGTGCCAATCAAAAGCGAGTTCCTGTTCCTAAATCATTAGAATGACACCACTGAGCACAACTATCATAAACCAGTGCCCTAATCCTAGAAGGGATAGTTCAGAAAAAAAATGCCATCCTGGATGGTTTTGATAATCATTGAGATGTGCAGGAAAATAAATGGGTAACACCACAGTCTTCGTGGACATTAGCATAGGCCATCCACTGCAGCATGGTAGTTTCTGCTAAAATCCTAATTTGAAACCGCAGTGAAATGGATCCATTTCATCAGTTCAAGAGCTCCAACTTACTTGAACACCTTGCCAAAAGAGACAAACTAGTGACTAGACAAACTAGTGACCAGTGCCTTCTTAAGGAGTGGCCATATGGCTTTTCCCTCCAAAGCAGTCAGGATATGCCCTTGCCCTTAGAAATGTATTAACCACCATATCAAAAAGGCCAGCTATGTGCTGCCAGAAACGAAGGTAGACACATTATGGCGAGGACTTCTGAAAGGAATTTGTCTGCCTCCTCTGGCAATATTAACAAATGTTATCTAAGCAATTTTGAACATTAATTAGTTTGAAAGGGAGGTGTGGTGAATTTCCAGTCCCTAAATCTCCCAACTCACGCCCATGCTTGACATCAAGAAGTGGATATGTTTCTCATGGTTCATTCTGTACTATTGCCTTTGTGCTTGATAGGTGTAACAGATTTACAAGATCATAATACAGACATTAAAGCTTTAAATTCAGATTTCATTTTAAACCATCTTATTTTTAAACAGAAACTAGTGCTTTAAAGACCAGGTGTAAATTTAAATCCATGTTTAAGCTTAACCACCCTGAAGAATTGTGTATTTTCTTAGAGAAAGAGATAAAAGAAATGCAACTGTGACTTGCATGCAGTTAATCAGCATTTGAAGACTACTGTAATGCGTACCTGTCATTGATATGGGGTAATCCCAAATGCGTTTGAAGCTCTAGAGCGGCCGTTTTCAACCAGTGTGCTGTGGCACACTGGGGTGCCACAAACGGTCCTCAGTTGTGCTGTGGGGGTCTGAGGGAGGATCATTTTTCAATAGGGCCATTGGGGAATGTGAGCCCCCGACTGGCAGAATGGTGTGGCTTGTCAATTATCAAAAAACTAATGGTGTGCCTTGACAATTTTAGTGCCTTGTTAGTGTGCTGTGAGATTAAAAAGGTTGAAAATAAGTGCTCTAGGGGAAGGCACTATGTGACAGGTGAGCTCAGAGAATGAAATGCTTAATTGCCAACATTTAGCTAAATAAGAAAAGTGCTGTGGATCTAGTAAAGAGATACTGGACTTTTGTTACAAACGTATTTGGTTTATTTTCATGTTTAAATTGTCTTCTCCTTCAAGAATTGTTTGAAGATGGAATTTTTGTATTATGCATTTTCAGTCCACTCTTTGTGACATGGAAGACAGGGCGAGACAAGCGACTGCGGGGCTGCATTGGAACTTTCTCTGCCATGAATCTTCACTCAGGACTCAGGGAATACACATTAACCAGGTAAGGAATCACCAGTGGGAGCATGTGCTTGGCAGGCAACTAGGCAGGGCGAGCATCTGTGAGTTTGTATGGAGTCATGTAGGGTCCTGCTCATAAAACTGGTATTCATAGATATCCTAATTATTTTAGTGTTAAAAGTGAAAATTGACTAACTCATGGTCTAGTGCGATCTATGAATTGCACATCTATAAATTGCACTAAAAAGCGCACATTGTTGTCTTGCCTGGGAATGGAAGACAACATGCCTTCCATTGTATGTGTGGAATGTATGTTGAGTAATAATTCTTGACTGCAAGCACATGATATCCATGCTTATACTCTTCCGCCTGGGGTCAGGAAGAAAACTAAAAGCTTACAGGAGAAAGAAACAGGACATGATGAGTAAATTTCTTTCCTCTGGTTGAGATCATGTGGCTTACCCCAGCCTCATAGCTGGTTCGTCTCCTGCGGTATTTGAAGAAATGGGACGTGGTGACGCTGCGGGTTAAACCGCCGAGCTGTTGACCAGAAGGTTGGGAGTTCAAGCCCACACGACGGAGTGAGCTCCCGTTGCTTGTCCCAGCTCCTGCCAACCTAGCAGTTCGAAAGCACATAAAAATGTGAGTAGATAAATAGGTACCACTTCGCTGGGAAGGTAATGGAAGATTCGTTCTGTGCGCTAAGGCGTATAGTCATGCTGGCCACATGACCACAGAAGCTTATCCTCGGACAAACGCCAGCTCTACAGGCTTAGAAACGGAAATGAGCACCACCCCCTACAGTCGGTCACGACTAGACCATTTGGTCATGGGGAAACCTTTACCTTTACAAAAAGAAAAAGAAATAGCAATAAAGGTAAAGCAGTTCAGTGT
The DNA here is from genome assembly GCA_029204185.1 of Lerista edwardsae. Classification (NCBI taxonomy): domain Eukaryota; kingdom Metazoa; phylum Chordata; class Lepidosauria; order Squamata; family Scincidae; genus Lerista; species Lerista edwardsae. Next base: position 27,849,763 of record JAJKFI010000002.1, read on the forward strand.
GATTTTTAAAAGTCTTAAATCTTGATAAATGGCAGCAAATGCCTATATCAGCATTTCTCAAACTGTGAGTCGCAACCCAATTTTTGAGGGGTCACAGACTGTGACCAAGAAGCCTCGGCAATATGGTGCCTGACCCGGAAGTCACTTACAGGTCATGCTGGTTGTCTGATCTGCTTCATTGGTCGTGTTGCGTTCCATACCGCCTTATAGCTTCCTGGTCCAAAAATCACATTGTGACCCTCCAGTGAGACATGACCCACAGTTTGAGAGAAATACAAAGCATTATAGTACATGACACAGCCAATGGAACAAGTTGCAAGCCAGTGTGACCCAGGCGCAAGTTCTAGGTTGCAAATCATATTGCCCTGCAGCTTCCTGGTTACAATGGGCCTGGGACACATTGTTGGTGTTCTGTGGGAAGGATTTATTATCTAGACCTGCAGTTGTCAAACTCCTTAGTTCCACAACTTCAGCAAAAGCACATTGGGATATTTAATCCTCCATAGGTATCAAATCCTTTGCCTTGGTTCCTTGTCATAATATGGGCATTTGGAGGCAGCATTGTAACATAACATGAAATGTAACATTTCATCATAACAGCCACGGGCAAGAATCTGCCACATGACCGTAGTGTTGGTGTACATAATGATTAGTTTACCAAGTAATGCATTGAAAGTCTGCTCTAAAATGATGTTATTAATCCTGTGCCCTGGAGATAAATCAGACTGGGAACGTAAGAAAATAGTTGATCAATACAGGGCTTTTTTTAAAATTGTGTTGAATTCTGTTTCCATTCTAGTGCACTTAAGGACAGCAGATTTCCACCCCTGACCCGCGAGGAGCTGCCTAAACTTTTTTGCTCTGTCTCACTCCTCACAAACTTTGAGGATGCCACCGACTACTTGGACTGGGAGGTGAGAACAGGTGCATTTGGAACTCTTCATCACTGTCTCATACCATTTGGGTTCGGGTTAGTATATGGTAATGTACTTTATTATAAGAGAAGATTGTGGTTATAGATAAGGAGGATGAGGTTAGCAGGAGAGAAGACCGAAAAGAGGTTGGATAATTGGGCTAATATGCCAATAGTATTGCAGTGATTTTTGGGAGGAGATTTAGGGCACAATCCTTAATTGAGTTAGGCCAGCATAAATTAAGCCACCAAAGTTTGGCCTGAACAAGGGCCACCATAAAGTATACAGACATGCACCATCCTCCATGACTGAGAGTGGTCCAGACCACCCTTCTGCTGGCCAAAGTTTGCTGGCTTATCTTATGCCAGCCTAACTCCAGTTTAGGATTGCACTCTTAGTTAAGGCTGTGAGGATACACAATGATTAGAGTTTTTGTGGCTTATGAGGAGAAAGTGGATAGGTTTCAGGTTTTGAGATAGCAATGTTTGCTCTAACCATGGTTCATTTGGTCTGCCAGGGAGAAGTTGCCTTGATGGTCAGGATTGACTAGCAATGCATTATGGGTGAGGTTCTCAAACTCCTCAGGAGTTTGAGTCCCAAGGTAAGCGTGTGCAGGAGAGGGGGAAGGCAGCAATGCGATCCCCAGGATTGCACTGCTATCAGAGGCAACAGAGGCTTTGCTTTACGTATCGATCAAAGTGCTGGACTTTTGGGGGTTCGGAAAGCCCCACAGATGCCTCCGCAGGGCTCCCCAAGCCCTGTTATTTAAAAATAACAATTGCAACCCACTTCCAGTTTTGTGATCGAAAACCAGAAGTGGGTCACAAATGTTTTTTTTTTACATTACAAGTCTTGGGGAGCCCTGTGGAGATCTCTGCAGGGCTCCCCACACTCCCAGGAGGCCAGCTCTTCAATTGATAAGTAGATTGAAGCCTCTGTTTCCCTGGCAGCAGCATGATCCCAGGGATCTTGTCACTGCCTTCTTTTCCTCCCTCCCACTTAAGGGGAAAGGGCTTCTCAGGCTGGGGCGTTGCAGTGCCCCAGTCTGAGAATCTCTGCATTATGGGGTAGCCATATGATATTGCAGATGTATGGAACTGAGAGAGAGAATGCATGGTAATGGAAAACGTTCTGTGCATTGTCACCGAAAATACCTCTCAGCTGGTTTTGTATTTCCATTGTTAGGTGGGAATCCATGGAATCAGAATTGAGTTCATCAATGAGAAAGGTGTCAAACGCACAGCCACATACTTACCTGAGGTTGCTAAGGAACAAGGTGGGTTTAAGATGAGCTGATCTTCCACACTGAACTAAAACAGTCTATATGTAAGGATTTGGATTGTGGCTCTGGCTTGTGCAGCAGTTGTGAAAGCTACCTAAAGCCATTTATCTGCCATGGCTGAATTATTAAGAAATCTGTCTTTTAAAGAGCTTAAAATGTAGTTTCATATTAAGTGCGTGATTGTTTCTAAGCGTGAAAATGCTGTGAATGTTGTGTCCTTCATATAATTGCTTGAGCTTTGATCTTTCTCCCACTCTCCCAGCCATAGATTTAAACATTTCTATGTCTTGCCATTCTATTTTCAATACTGTGTGTGGGTTTCTTCTTCAGCTTCACCTTATCGTGCAAGCACTGCATCAAATGATCCTTCCATCCTTCACCAAAGCTAAGGTCTTTGCTGGAAATGTGGACAACTTAGCTGCGTTTTAAGCAGTAGCCACCAAACAATTGTACAAAACATTTGTTTTGCTGCTCAGAAGGCCTATATCCTTCTGGAAAAGAGTCAAAAAAACCACAACGTTAAATCAAGTCTCCCCATATTAATATCCTGCACGATTACAGGAAAATTGAGTAAATTTCGATTTTGTGATGAATTACTTATCTGTCTTTTGAAGATGTGGCTAAGTTGAGTTCTATATGTGACTCAAATAAAATGGAACTTTTCAATAATAGGAGTCCTGTGAAATTAAACAAAACTGGAAGGGTAAAGATACTGTGTTTAAACAAATATGTATATATTGATGCCATTTATAAATTAAAGTCTATTAGGTTTTTCAACAGCTGGTTTTTCATCTATCTGGTAATTGGACTTATAGTTTTTCCCTTTTGAGCGATTATTCCTTTTTCAAAATGAACCTGTATTTATGTCTGTTGCTATTGTTTTTGAACAGATTGGGATCAGATTCAAACAATAGACTCCTTGCTGAGGAAAGGTGGTTTTAAGGCTCCAATTACCAATGACTTTAGGAAAACTATTAAACTCACCAGGTGAGTGAGTTTTTGTAATCTTTAATTACAGAAGTAACTATAACTTCTGTTGCTAATGATAAAGTGTATTTGGGGCATTTGGGGGTGAGAAACCACAGGACTTTGTGAGGTTTTCTGATCTGATGATGACTTTCGTTGTCCATAAGCTGCTATTTCACAGTGGTCCGTCCCCCCCCAGCAGTGGTGTTGGAACATCAGAATAATCTCCCCAAGGAAGCACACAAATACCAAAAAAGCTGTTTTTTGTAACTGTTTTTCTTGTGTTAAAATTCTAATTTTTGTCGACAACCTTGCACAAAAGTGGTGAAAATTAAATATCTATCAGGGACATCACTAGGATTTCTGGGCCCTAAGCCATGGAATGGGACATATGAGCACATGACTCAGCAAAGTTTGGCCGGCACAAGGGTCCAAAGTATGCTTGGACCACTCTCACAGTGCAATCCTATCTTATGCCGGCCTAGTAAGGCTGACATAGCAGGGCCATATCCAAAGGCCCATTCAGAGCAACGTGCAGGATAAGGATAGGTTTTCCCCTTGCACCCACATAAGCCGCAGTCACTGCTGTGGGCCTGCTCGGATCTGCCCTGGCAAAATAGCAGGGGCAGAGGAATATGCATGGGAGTGACCTGAATCGGGGCCGCCATGGCTGGGAACTAGCATTAGGATATGGCACTACGGCCGTCCTGCGTCACAACCGCGTCATAACTGCCTGCTGCGCCACCCAGTTATGCCTCTGGAACGCCCTCGCGGAGGCCCTGCACTGACTGAGCAACGCCGGTGCCTGACTGGCACACGGCCGGCGCTGCCGATGGTCGCGCCAGCGCCCGAACGCTTGCGCTGCCACTTGCGCCGGCCAAGCATCATAGCACCAATGCAGACGCGCTTTACGGCACGTTTGCGACAGTGTTCGACCGGCGCAAGAATGCAGTGCCAGCGTTAAGGGGGGTATAGGATTGCGTAGTCAGAGTCAGAGAGGCCAGCACACAGACGTGCTCCCTGACTCCGAGAGTGGTCCAAACGTGCTTTATGGTGGCCCTTGTGCCAGCCAAACTTCTCTGGCCTAACTGTGCCAGCCTAACTCCAGGTTTGGATTGCGCTCTAAACTAACTAAGGTTAATTTCTTTCCATCCCTCTCCCCCTGGTACAGGTAATGATGGTTGCTGCCTATCTTCCTTAACACCATTTCCAGCTTCCTCTTGAGGAGAATGATATGATCAGAGGGTGCCATTGTTGAAACCATGCACTCACCCATTTTATCCCTCTGGAAAAAATGGTGTGTGTGTGGGGGGGGGGGTGAATGACACACAACAGTGCCAAAGAAGCAAAGCAGTGACTGCTACTTGCCATTCTGTTATGTTCTGGGGGAGCAAACAATGGTTGCTGCCACCAGTGGATTCTGTCAAAGGGGACATGTGAGCAGAGGCAGTTTTTAAAAACAAACAAGAGGAGCTGTCACTGTCCAGCAGCAGCTTAAGGAGGCTCTGCTAGACGGTAACACCCCCCCCCCTTTGCCAGGAAATGGATCTGATGCCAATGTTGGGCCTCAGTGTTGGGCCTCAAACCTCAATGTTGGGCCAGTCAACCACAGATTCCTTTGTAATGAAACTGAAAAATATAATTGTATAATTCAAAAATAATTCTGCCGTTATGTATACAGCAATTGGTGACTAGTTTGTTTTGTTAAGAATTGAATGTCTCTTTCTTTCAGATACCGCAGTGAGAAGGTGACAATCAGTTATGCAGAATATATGGCTTCTCGTCAGCATTGTTTCCAGAATGGCACTCTTCATGCCCCGCCCCTCTACAATCATTACTCCTGACACAAGGCTGCATGACCAGTCCCGCCCCCCAGCTGCCACTAACAGCTATGACATAATCGGGGCAGATGCCTCCTCTTCCTGGTCCAGTTACTTCTATTACTGCACCATTTTATGATGCTAGCTTCCGTTGCCAAGTCTGCCTTCCAGTTAACTGAAGGGTGGGGGATGTGAGTGAGTGCAGCTGAACTTCAGGAGCCCAAGCCTTACCTCAGGAATGGGCTTACTTCAGTAGCCCATTCCTTCAGAATGAGGGTTCAGTTGGATTGAGCTCCCGGGCTAGTTGCAGTTAGGTGCAGAGAACTTTGGGGAATGGCAGTACCACTTCAGATTGCTCTGTCTGTGTGTTAAATTGAACTGTGTTCATTTGAATTGTTAATTACGACAGCCCCCTTGATCAAGTAGGAAAGTTCTCCTGGCAGTCTGGGCAACGGAGTCCAACAAAAGATTTTTAGGTTATTTTTATTATTATTTTTAACTTCTGATATTTATCTACCATGAGCTGATTAGTCCTAACACATCCCAGGCAAGCAGATGACACGTTTCAAGGAGGGTATGTCTGCAGGATTTCCTCCTCCTCACAGAAGGTGGCAATCACTCCAACATCTTACATGGGAAAACAAACTTTACTGCAGATTAAACAATGGTTGCACATATCCAGGAGGTTTCAGTTCTCACATTTAGCTGCTTTCTATAGAAAAGGAAAGTGGCCCACTAATAGGACAACAATTCATGCATGAAGGTGAAGTGCTGTGGGTTGTCTATGGAAGTGTTTTAGATTTCCTTGTCTCCTTAGAGTATAATCTGTCTCTTTTATGGGCTTCTGGGTGTCTGACCTGAAATACAAGCAGCAGGGACTGCAGTTGGATTGGGGCAGGAATGTTCCCCATAAAGCCATTATAATAATAGAAAAAAAAAGGTGTGAACGTTGTTTGCTTAAAAAAATGCCCCATGAGGCCTGTAATTTACAGGTAGTGGCTTTTTGTAGCATGACCCTAATATCCAGGTAATGAAATGTACAGTAAATGTTAGCCTTTAAGTGGCTATCTAATACAGGTGTCATTGTTGCACTGGTGCTTCAGTCCTAAATACATGTTCTTGGAAGTAAGTTAAATTGATTGAAACTGAAATTGCTTCCAGATAGTATACTTAGAATTGGAACTGAGGAATATTTTCCAGCCACCCCACCCAAAAATATTGTTAATTTGGATCTACATTTGATTGTTCTGTGTATTCTATGTTTACATTGATTTTCCCAGTGGTACTGGTTACCCAGTAAATGGAAACCTGTTTTCCATTCCACCATCCCAATTCTCCTGTGTGAGTCACTAATTGATGTCATTAATGCTGGCATTATGATCCTCTTAAACGAATCCACAGGAACTATGAAGGACAAAAGGTAATCGGCAAAAAAGCTCCAAATGAACAGCATAGTATAATGAGAATTGGATACCATATATGCAATATATGTAGTAGTGTAGCTTTTCTGTGTGGATGACTGGAAGCCAGACATGTTTGGGAGTTGCCTTCTAGTATTGGACACATCTCTGAATCTTTAGGATGAGTGAATAATGCCCTAGTTAAATGGTAAATGTCTTCTGTCTTGAAGCAAATCCTCAAAAGTAGTCTGAACAGATATTCTGTTCAAAAGAAGTGTAAGTAGACATACATTGCTCATAGTGGTAAGCATCATCTGCCTTGGTTGAACCCAGGCATTTTGCTGGCTGGCAGGAAAAGGGGAGGAGAGCATTGTATTCCTTGCAGTATGGTTCAGGCAGTTTAGGAAGCCTCCAAATTGCATATTGTTATCTCACTTCTGTTCCTTCTGATGTCTCAGAAAAAATATGCTTTTCCTGAATACATATCTAGGTGTGGGGGTGGGAGGGAGGAGCTCTTACTCCAGATATCTGCAGTATTGCCCTGCTTTGGTTTTGTACTGGATTGTTCATGTGGATTGCCACTTTTTTCCCTTCTGATGATGTTGAAATGTGTTTGGGTATGAAGGGACTGTTCCATGATTTCCTGCTACTGAGAATAAATCAGCCTTGTTACCAATTAGAGTGATTGTAGTTACTGTCCCAGATGCCCTGAATTGATGGGAGATTGTAAAGGGGAGAGGAAGGTTCAGCTGTGGTCATACCATCCATTTCTGCTCTTGAACAGTTTTGAAACATAGGGCTACACTAATTATTCAAGTGTTCTACGTTAGAATTTAAATTGTAAAGATTTTTTAAAAACAAATCGGAAAAAAATGGTGCTAAACTTTCATCCCTGAGCACATTCGGTGAGACTGGTCATGCAGGCATACAGTGCCAAGCTATTCAAAATCCTGCTTTTTTTCAAATGTTGGCCCTGTTATGTGTCTTCAGCAGTGTATAGTGTTAATTGATTTTATTTCTGGGGGAGGGAGAGAGTTTAGGAGCCAAGTGGGGAGCCTTAGATCCCATACTGAAGAGCAGACTTGTAGGAGTGACTTTACCCTACTTGGTTCAATTTTAGCATCACACCGAAGTAAGTTAAATTGGTTTTAGAGTGAGGTGGTCTCATTCCCTGCCCCTGTTTCCAATCATCTAGTCTAGTCTGTGTAAATGAAAATGCCTCTTTTAAAGTTGTAGATTTGGTTTTGTTTTGTATAAATGGAACAGCAAGCAGGCCTTGAAGCACGAATCAGTCCTCTGAGAAATGGCATGTTCAGCATCATTTAGTTGCACTTCAGTTCAGTTACAGTACCATTGATCAAGCGCTTCATTCCTGCAAAATGTTGTGGAATGGGGGAGGATATAGGTTGTCCTTGGAAGATAATCCAATTTCTGTCTCATACATAGCAGTGGTGCACTGAGATGGGCCCAAATTGAAATGTATTACATTTCAGTTGTCTAGTACACAAGACACTGAGAAAAATGTTGGATCCAACAGAGAACTACCTAATCGGTTCTCATCTTCAGCTGAATAGTGAGTTATGTAATTGTGTAAAGACCTTAGCAATAGCCTTCTGGTCTGATTGGGAACTGGCTCATCCTTAGCTACAAGCAAGTGCCTTTTGGTCTAGAGGGGTTTATTTCAGGACAAATGTGATTGGGAATCTCCCATGCTGCAGCCATGTAACTTTAGAGTCTGTGTTTGGTTCTCTGCTACATCAGTGAATGTCTTTGACACTGGAGTCTCAGTTATAATTTTTCCCTTTTCATGAAAATAGCCAATCTCAACAGAGACGTTTCAGTCTGAAGGTTTTAAGGTCAAAATATCACATCTGCAGATTCTATATCTGAAGATTATAAGGGCAAAGTAGTAAAGTTTAACCTTCATAATTCCTTACGTTTTGCACATACTGTAACTGTTTTCCCTAATTTCATTCTTACCGTCAGTCTTAGCTGACTGAATGCTGTTTTTTGTTTGTTTGGAGGTTTTTCCACAGCCAGAATGATTGTTTGGGTTAGTGTAATTTTTTTTTCCTTTTAAAGCAAGAACCTCTTTTGACCTTCAGTGCAGAGACATCAGGCCAATTCTTTGTTATTACACTTGGTTGCCTCCTAGCTATATAACTTCTGAGTGTAAATCATTGAACTTTACCCTCTGATGAAGTATTGTAGAAAATAAATTGTAATGGATACATTTTTATCTTGTCCTTTTTTCTTGGTGTCTTTGTCAATTTCAAGAGTAAATTGGTCTTTTCACATTGAAATGGGAAAATAATCCAGTGTGGTGTATTTTTTTAGAAAATCTGAAAAGGGATAGAAGACTAAAGCCAGACTATGTGACACAACCAATGTGAAACAAGTGGGCATCTTAACATTTTGTATTGCACAATTCTCAGGAGTGAAACTGGACATTTACAGTGGGCCTGTCGTATCTGTGGGCTCCACATCTGCTGATTTTATCAACAGTAGATCTGCTTATCCCGAGGCTAGCTCCAGAAGCCTCCCAGCCTGCATTGGATGCAGCGCAGGCCAGCTGGCCGGCCTTCTCCAACACAGGTTAAGATTGGACTGCCCATTGATCTTACAATCTTATGCATGCATGTTCAGAAGCAACTGAATAGACACTGAAAAATTGCCAAGTTCCGTCTGGTGAGACTTGAAAATTGTTTTGTAGGAAGATATTGTTCATTTGATCCTCCTGAACTCTGGAGTGACCGAAAATGAATTTAAGATAGGTTAAACCTGAATGCATTTACTAGGGATCCTACTCATTGAGTTTAGTGGGAATTTTGCTTGCACATACTTAAGCTGATAAGAAGGAAGCTCTTTTCCAAGTGCATATTTTTCACATTCATAGCGTGCGGAGAAGGGGGTGTCTTTTATCTCTGTGTGAAGCCTTAGAAGGGAAAGGGAAGATTGCCAGCCACCTGCCCATGTTTCACCCTAGATAGTATGAGAAGTGGAAGTTGTTTGTCTAGAGCAGTGACTTTCAACATTTTGTCTCACAGCACATTGACAAGGTGCTAAAATTCTCAAAGCATGCTATCAGCTTTTTTACAATTAAGGAAGCAGCCCACCAATTGCTGGTGGAGTGCTCACACATCCCCTACTAATGATCCTAAATTCCTGTGGCACACCTGTAGACCATTCATAGCACACCCATGGGCCGCAGCACCCTGGTTGAAAATTGCCAGTGTTTTAAGAGAGTTTTGAATTGGATCTTCAAAATCAAGAGTTGTGGTCAAATGTCCCTTAACCTGAACCAATTGTAAGGGGCTTGCCCTTTTTCTTGGTCAACCAATCCTGCCTATATTTACTCAAAACACTAGTCTCTCAGCATTTCACAGGCACTTACTGCCAAGTAAGTGTGCACAAGCCTTCAAGTTGCATATGCAAAAGGTGCACCTATGAGCATGGAGAGTATATCCTGAGGCTGAGCCCTCACAGAAGACTTCTGGTGTTTTCAAAACATGGAAGTGCAGAAAGCGGTGTTAGTCCGCTTTCATTCAAAATCTGCATTATAATAAATTATCACTTTAAAAGTGTACTAGGTTGGTGATATAGGTTGTATACTGTCAGGAGATGAGGCTAGAGTTATTACACAAATCCCCACCCATTAAATAATAAATACAATTATTATAATAAATTTATTTTAAAATCTGTTTTGCAGATTTGGGCTGCTTAACAGTGTAATGTGCTGTCTTTTTGTTGTCCCCATTTTCTCTCACCTGTACCTGTATTGTACATGCTTACCTGGGAACAAGTTCCCTTGAATTGCGCTTTCTTCTGAGTAGGTAAGCCTAAGATGGCGTTTACACAGCATATGCTGACCTAGTCAATGATGGCTTTAAAAGGGGAGTGACAAGTCTGCCAATGGCAGGGTGACCAGATGTCATAACCATGAAAGAGGACACTGCACTCCTAAATGTAGGGCATCCAAGAAAAATGTAGGACAGGAGGATGTTACAAAATGAAAGCTAAAAACACTCATATATATTGATTTGGGGGTGCCTTGTCCTCCTTTAATCAACCCAATGAACAAAGGACAGACACACAAACAAGTAATGCAGGCAGCGTGGCCCCTCTTGACGCTGGCACCCCGTTTGTCTTGAAATGTAGGCCTTTTTGAAATTTATTCAAGAGAAGGTGGAAATGTAGGACATGTCCTGGAAAAAAAGGACATCTGGTCACCCACCTTGTCGCAGTAAAACCACAGATGTTCCCCTAGCTTTAAAAAGGCACCCCCAGTTTCAGGTATCCACGGTGGGGTCCGGAACGGAACCCCAACGGATACCGGGGCATGCCTGTATGCCTTTGTGTATCAATTGCGGGGAAGGGCTATTGCTCTGTAGACTTTCCAGAAGCATCTGGTCGGCCACCGTGGATGCGGGATCAGATAGTCCTTTAGTCTTGCGCAGCGGGTGTCTTCTCAACCAGACAGGCGCGCTTTATACAACTATGAAGAATTCCGCCTATTATATTCCACCTCTCGCGCTCCATCAACCCAATGGGGAGGAATCCTCTTTCAGGAGGGGAGGGGGGCGGGCAGGGAAATTGCCCACGGAGATCCCGCCAGTAAGTGGGCGGAGTCAGAGCCTTGGCGCGCCCCCTCTCGGCTCAGCCTCCCTTCCGGCTAGTAGGACGCGCTGATTTCCGGGGCTGGGTGAAGTGATGGCGGCTGGAGGGAGTGATTCGCGGGCTGTGGATGTCGAGGAGGACGCTTCTCAGCTTGTCTTTCCCAAAGGTGAGTGCCTGCGCCTGGGGAAGGGCAGGCGAAGAGATTAGAGACTCGTCCTGCAAGGGGCTCCACCGCGTGAGAGCAGAAGCGGGCGACTTAGACGGCAGCGCTGCGTAACTTATGCTGTCCTGGGTTTCTGAAAAGGCTTGTGTGTTCCCAGGATGTCCTGGTTCCCGTTCCCGTATGCATTTTTAATCCCAAAGCGTGGCCAGAAGTCACATAAAGTGGCCTGGATCCGGTCAGTGCTTGGATGGGGAACTTCGTAGGAACTCGTGTGTATGCGGTCCCTAGTGAAAAGGCAGGATGTAAATGTACTAAATGAAGGCAAGCCTGTGTAAATGTTTCCCTTAGGATATTTAAACAGCAGATAATTTGTAAGTGGCTTGGTCGCTAACTAGATGCTATTGTCTTGAGCAAACTGGGGAATACTTTGGCTCCTTTAACTAAATGCTAAATGTCACATTTTCAAGGCAATTGGCTTATAACAAAATCCTAATAATGTAGACAGCACCCCCCCCCCAAGTCTCAACCCTCTTCACCCTATATGGACTGCAGTATGATCACTGTACAATTTTCTGGTTTAAGTAATTTATGAATTATAGCCCTAATGCCCAAAAGAAGCACATTTCTTTTACAAAATCATTAATAAAGTTACTAAGAAGGTCCTCTCAAAGGTAAATCATATCCAGCTTTGCAAAAGTGTTTTTATTATTAATTTTATTTACTTCACGTTATTTTAGTGCCATAAAAACTGTATGTTATATTTCAGTTACTTTTAAAAAACACACACACACACTTCTGTGTCCATGCATTGCTATTCATGGGAATATTCTTACGTTTAGATGCGGGGTTGAAGCAAGATACAAAATGTCATGATCTTCCTATTCTTAATCCGGTATTGGATGTTATGCAAAATTTTGGGCTGGCAAATGGACATTCAAGGTTCTGTTCCAAGGCCTGGGCTACACATGCAACAAAACTGAAGTTATTGAGTTTTGAAATGGCAGATTATATCACTTCAGGTTGGGGTTGTATGTGGCACATTTTGAATACTCTCCTCCATTAAAAAAATAAAACTAGCTCAGTGGAGCTATGGTTGAAGGGATTAGCATCTTTCTGACATTTATGTTTTTACATTTGTTTTTATTTTTACAAAATAACAGGTGTTTTGTTTACATGGGAGAACACTTAAAAATAGCACCCACAATGTGTAGCCTGAAAACTACCAGCTCAGCTCTATTGTATGTGTACACTAGGTCTTAGGGAAGGGGAACAGATCCTTAAATGTCAAGTTGCCAGTCCAAATTTTTGGATTAAGAACCTTTTTCCATTTAGACCTTCAGGAAAAATTGATCAATAGCCTGTTCAGTAGTCTGCATGATCAGTTGCAAGACACTTGGTGGATAAAATTTCTTACGAATATTGTATCTTGACTTATGCAGACCACATCTAAGAGAATACCATTAAAGTGTATTTGTATGTCTTTTTGCTCTGTTGGTTTCTTCGACACCTATCTTTGCATACAGAATTTGAAACTGCTGAAACCCTTCTAAATTCAGAAGTCCATATGCTTCTTGAACATCGGAAGCAGCAGAATGAGAGTGCAGAAGATGAACAGGAACTCTCTGAAGTCTTCATGAAAACATTAAACTATACTGCTCGCTTTAGCCGCTTTAAAAACCGGGAGACTATTGCTAGTGTCCGCAGGTGAGTAATGCACCCAGAAAAGAAAAATAGTCCTCTATATGTACGAACTCATTATTTGCGAATTCCCCTTACCTGCAAGGGGAAGTATTACTACTTACCTCATTATCTTTGCTTCTATCCTTGTTATCCACTATGCAGGGACCTTCAGAATAGCACCTGAGATCAGCCTGACCCCTTTAAAATGGCAGAAGCATCTGCCAGCAGTGTTTAAGGGGTCTGCGCTGGTTGCAGGTGCCATTTGGAAGGTCTCTGCAGCATTCAGAGATCAGTTGGCACTTCCTGCTGCACTCTACTGGCTTTCTGAGATTCTCTGCTAGATTCTTCTGATGGCAGATAAGGTACCCCTTGCACCTAACCTCTTGATCCTGTAGGATCAATGATTTGTTATCTGTGAATTTCTAATCATGAGGATTTCCAGGAACCTAACCCTAGAAGATAATGAGGACTATTTTATTTGAAATGTGAGTGTTAACATGGAGGAGCAAATCTCCACTAAATTAAGACAGAAAAGGGGACACCCTTTATTATATTTGTTTCTTTTCAGTGTCAGTTTTTTTTACAAGTTAACTTTATTTCATATTTTAAAGGATGGCAATGCAGAGGATTTAAGACATAACCAGAATCAATGACATATGTTTGATTATTCTAGTTGACACCATATTTACATTGTTTTAAATCTGTGTTTAAATATGGGTGGTGGTTTTTGCATTTTAATGAACAATAGGATTTTCTGAACTACCATTGCTATAAATATCAAACAGTATTTATATACTGCTTTTCAACAAGAAGTTCACAAAATAGAATAGAATAATTTTATTGGCCAAGTATGAAAACCACACTCGGAATTTGATTTGGCTTACAGGCAAATGATTTACAGGCAAAAAATAAAGTTAAATGGCTCCCTGTCCCTAAAGGGCTCACAATCTAAACAAGAACCCTCAGCAACAGCAACTAAAAAAAACACTGTGCTGGGGTGAATAGGGACAGTTACTCTCCCCCTGCTCAATGTAAGAGGAACACCACTTGAAAAAGTGCCTCTTGCCCAGTTAGCAGGGGTACCCTTTAGATAATTACTACTCATAAGACTCATTTATAAACTTAACACTTTATTATATTCTATGATTCTTGATCTTTCCATGTTATTTTTTGGGTTGTATCTACTGGCTAACTGAGGATAACACTTCATACATCTGATAAAACTTATGGTACAATGAGTCCCCAAAACTTATGGTACAATAAATGTGTTAGCCTTTGTGTGCTACAACAGACTGGTGCAACAATAAATCCTTTTCTCCATTGTTTCAGTGGTTCTGTATATGCATTTTCTTCCTTTCTTCTATTGCAGTTTGTTGCTTCAAAAGAAACTTCATAAATTTGAACTGGCATGTTTAGCCAATTTATGTCCTGAAACAGCTGAGGAAGCCAAAGCTTTAATTCCAAGGTGAGTCATCACATCATCTCTTTATGACCCAACCCAACAGGCAAAGAACAGAAAAATCAGAGAAGTAGTTTTTCCCTCCTCTGGTTCAATTGGTAGTACTCATATTGGTAGTACAACTTGAGTCTGTGGTTTTAGAAGGATATAACAGATTTTATGCTGGCCCTGCAAGTAGTCGATGGTTGGCGGGTCACCCACTACAGATACACATTTCTCGGCTCCCATTCCCAGCATATAGGGAAGACCTGCATTCTTTTCCACGTGTCCCCATTCTGTAGTTCCTAGAAGACAGAGACCAGCCAGGTGAGGCTATTGCCATTCATGGTGTTGTGCCATTCATGCTGCACTAAAGATCCCTTTCTCCTGGACTTAAAGCTAACTACTTTATAACTAGAAGCTTACAGAACCTTATGAAGAAAGACTGCAGCGTTTGGGGCTCTTCAGTCTAGAAAAAAGGCGCCTGAGGGGGGACATGACTGAGACATACAAAATTATGCATGGAAGGGCTAGAGTCGATAGAGGGATGTTCTTTTCCCTCTCTCAAAACACCAGAACCAGGGGGCATCCGCTAAATCTGAGGGTTGGGAGAGTTAAAACAGATAAAAGAAAGTACTTTTTTACCCAGTGGGTAGTTAATCTGTGGAACTCCTTGCCACAGAAGGTGGTGATGGCATCTGGTCTTGATGCCTTCAAGAGGGGATTGGACAGATATCTGGAGGAAAGGTCCATCGTGGGCTATAGGCAATGATGGATTGTGCAACCTCCTTACAAAGGTGGTGGGCTACTGGTACCGGGTGCAAGGGAGTGGCAACAGGATGCAAGCATCTTGTAGTCTCATGCCTTCCTGGGGCACCTGGTGGGCCGCTGTGAGATACAGGAAGCTGGACTAGATGGGCCTTTGGCCTGATTCAGCAGGGCTCTTCTTATGTTCTTATGTTCACCCCAGGAGCAACCTTCTTAGCATGATTGTGAAGATCATGCTTGCAATTCTTTCTCCCTCCCTGTCAAAATCAGTGGAAGGAGTTTAGCCAGCTCCATTATTTTTCTTGAGAGGACCATATGCATTCCCTGAATACCACACTCAAGGGAGTGGCAACAGGATCTTGTCTTAGGTGCTCTCAAAGGCATAAACCTATGACCAGATAAAATGGGCAGTGGATTTCTGCTTTCTCCTTCAGTTAGGTACAGAGAGACCATGATTCCATTCAACCAGGAAGCATCCTTCCTGCTGGAGCTCTTTGTTAATCTGTTCTATTCGGCAGGCAGTATGTTGGGATTAGTTCTCTCTTCTTTGCTCCCCCCCACCACCAAAAAAAATTCCAGAATGGATGAGAGAATGCAGTCTGGAATGCAACCTTTAGAGCAGGGGTTATGTATTTTGGAGGCATGCGGCTGTCTTCTTTCCAAAAGAAGACAGGGGAGAAGGCCCTTGCACATAGTGTTTTTCAAACATAAAAAGAAAGGTAGTTGTCCTGAGTGTGTGAAAAATGTTTTTTCCTCACTACTAATTAGTTATAACTAATTTCAGACATGAAATAGGAAGAAACTAAGAAATAGAACTTTCAGGCAAGCTTGAACACCAGCACCTGGGTGTGTTGGTGTCTTATTTTTTAGACATTTAACCATGGTTTACTTTTTTCTTTCAGCTTAGAGGGTCGGTTTGAGGATGAAGAGTTGCAGCAGATTCTTGATGATATTCAGACCAAACGAAGCTTTCAGTATTAAAAGGAATAGCCAGATCTTTCTTTAATCTGAATTGGAAAAAGTTTTCCTTTATTCCTGTGCACTTTTGGACCAGTTCTGACCATCATTTTGACAGTAAAGAGAAGCGAATGCAGGATCATATTTTTGTGGACCCCTACCCACAATATATTTTAAAAGGGGTCTCTTTGGACTTGGTGACCGTGTTGGAAAGATTCATGTAACATGTTTAATCCTTGTTTCCCAACTTTCTGTGGGAATATACAGAATGTTTCTGAGTTGGTCAATGTGTCAATGAAGGCACAGATCTCAATTTGAACATGTGTTGCCTAAGATAAGAGAAGCTTTGTGTTCTTATTACTTCTTAAAAATTGTAATAGTAGAATCAGGACTGATAAATTTGAGTGGTTTCTTGATGTGTTTGATCAAGATGCAGAGTTCTTCAGTAATAATTTTGTACAATTGTTTCGTGTGAATTAAAGCACTGTATTTTTAATTAGGAGCTTGTGGTTTTTGAGTGCTTTTATCCACTGATTACAAAATTCTTGTTGACTAGCTAGAGAAAATGCTTTACAACAATGGACAAAAACATTGGAGTAGTGGGAAGGAATTTATCATATTTATCTTGGTTATATTTTGTATATTTTTGTAATGTAATAAACTATTGTATATAATTATACATACCTTGCTGTAAATCACAGTTACCCATGTGTGTGTTCATTTTGGAGCTGCAAATGAATATTATCCTATGTTCGAAGGTCAAGCTGTGTTATGAATTAACATAAACAAAGCATGGGTGATTCCTTGCATTGAAGCAGAATTCCACTACTGTCATACCAGTCAGTATTTGGTAGACATTATCAGTCAGCAATTACCATTGATAAAGATGTTCCTTATTCTGTCTATTAAAAACTTTGATAAGGAAGTTTTCTACTGTAGCCTTCTCTAAGGCATGAGAGAGCTTATTTATCTGTTAAGCCAGCATTTCCCAAACTGTGGGTCATGAGTGATGTTCAATGCTTTGCTCACAAAGCTAGATGCTGCTACTAAGCCTGTGACCCACTCTATTGGCTTTTGCGAGCCCCAGAACACCTCTTGAAAGTGACTTCTGGTTTGTGCGTGTGACTTTAGGAGGCATTCTGGATCCGCGACGGCCAATAGAGTGGGTCACAGGCCTGGTATAATCTGGAAGTGGCCTCTGGGAGCTCCCAGAAAGTTCTTTGTGGGCAAAGGATTGAGTTGCAATGCATGAGGATGGAGGGCAAGGAAGGTTGTGGTGCTCAGAAGTTGGAAAACCTCTATGTTAAGCATGAAGAATATTCATTTTGACAAACACGTGAGAGGAAAATGGAAACAGCATTGTAAAACAAAATGCAAGAACTTTTGTCCATAAAAATTGTACTCAGCAGCAAATTTAGAGTGTGAACTTCCTGAGTCTGATATATCCTGGTTAATTTATTCTAGATCTTGCTCAAAAGCATAGCAGAGGAGTGAGAGATTGGAAAAGCTTTTATCTGAATAATTTGTTCTTGGACCAATTGAGGAATTGGTTGCTTTTAGTGTAAAAAAAATTGTATGAAACTTTTTTTGCAATTCTCTGTAAATCATACTTGGGTTGCTTTTTCAAGATATTCATTTGACTGTAGCGTGCAACAAACTGTAATACATTCCCTAACAGTGCAATCCCATATATAGCCAATTAAAAATAGTTCCCACTGAGTTCAGTGGAACTTGCTTCTAGGTGTATAGCATTACAATTTAGGCATTTTATCTGATGTACATGAGTGCTTAGCCTTTTAGAATTGTTCATATTTTACCAATGCTTTCTGCTGCAGAATAACTTGAGGTAAACATTAAACCTCTCAGACTCTGCCTATTCTGGTTCTCTTGGCTAAAGCTGTATAGGAGGGTGGAGGTAGGGCAAATCATACTTTGGGACATTCCATACACTACACTGAATGTGGCAAATGTGGATACTTGCTTGTACTACAGTCCAATTGGCCCAATTCACTGTTCTTATAAGAGATGATCAGCTTAACCTTATCTCCCAAGTGTGCCATAAGGAAAACTTTAAGGTTGACTTGTATGGGGTTGCAAAGTGCTGCTGCTTTCTATTTAGCATATCTAAGAGCTGCCCTTTTGCCATTCATTGTTAAAAAGTTTAATTTCCCTTGATCACATATCTCTGAATGGATTACAAAAGCCATTCAATTTGAACAAAGCAATATTTACTTTGGTTACTGACAAGACCTACCCCCTGATAATTTATAATCAATTCCTACATTGTGTTAACACCAATCCTTTATTTATTTATTTATTTATTTATTTATTTATTTATTTATTTATTTGAAGAATTTATACCCTGTCTTTCCCATGCTGAAGCAAATGCCCAAAGTGGCTTACAGAGAACAAAAAAGTACAATGTGACCACAATAAGTAAAATATTAAGGGAAAAAAGGACAAAAAAACACTAAACCTTTAACAGGAACACAGAATATTCAAGAAAGAAGCTAGACCCAATTCTCCTCATCAGGCCCTTTGGCGGGTAGGAAAACAATTGACCAGGGGAGTAAACAAACTATGACAGTATTCCAAAGGGCAGACAGCCAATCCTCACCCAAAGGCCAGATGAAATAGGTTTGATTTGAGCCCTCTTCAAAAGGCCATGAGGGCGTGTGTAGTTCTTAATTCTTCTGGAAGGGAAATTCCATATTTGTGGAGCAATTACAGAGCAGGCTCGCCCCTGAGCTGCTGTCCCTTTAACTTGAAGGAGAACACCTTTAGATAATCTAAGAGGGCGGACTAGTATGTATGGGAGAAGGCGGTCCTTTAGGTAAGCTGGGCCTGTCATGAAGGGCCTTAAAAGTCAGCACCATCATCATCATCCCTTGACTTCAACTCTGCATCAGATGAGGCTGCTAGAAACTTTCAGCTGAGGAATGTGTCATGTGCTGATTCACACTGCCTTTCTGTTTCAGTATTATTATTATTATTATTATATCGTGCCCTTGATGTGCACAACGCCCAACAAAGAATGAGAAGACAGCGTCCAAGTTCTTCGCAGATGCTTTCTTCTTGTACACAAGTTGTTCTTTTTGTGTCGTTTTCAACTAGATTCGCCATTCCTTTCCTCACATTTGTTTGTTTTTAATTCCCGGAGATGTATTTTTAGACTACAATCCAATAGGCAACATAATCCTTTCACTGGGGTTGATAAATCAAGAGTCGTTAATAGTTTGTGCGGAGTAGTTTTTAAATAGCCCTAGGTTAGAATCCTCTGCACTGTATAGTACTTGGAAGTAAACCCCATTAGTGGGATTTACTTCCAACTAAGTATGCACAGAACTGTATTGCGGCTAGTAAAGTGCGCGTCGGTTTTTTGACATCAACCACAAAAGCGGTTCCCTTTATTTTGTGGTTGATGTCCAAAAACCGACATTTGTGCGTCTACCGTTCCGGAGCCGAGGTCGGAAACTACCGCTGCGACCATCCTTGGCTGCGACCATCCATGGTCGATGCGAATGACGGTCGTACGAAGATGTCGCATCCTCCTCACGTCAGTCTGAGAGCGCATGCGCATATCGAGCGGCCTCCACCCGGCTTCTCTTTGGTTGGCGTGCGCGATGACGTCGATCGTGTGCACCGCCTCCGGTCGCTGGTGGGGAAGATGGCGGACAGCGGTGGCGACGGCTCGTGAGGTAGCAGCTTCCGGGATAGAAGAGCTCTGGGCATCGGAGCCCCGCGTACGGGGCTCCTGTGAGCGGCAGTTTTGTGAGTGTCTCTTGTTGAGGAGCTTGGGCGACCTGGCGTGCAAAAGGGAAGATACCGGGAAGCCCGAGAAGCGACGCCGCTTCCGCCATTTTTAGGCCGCGAGGGTTGCCGCTGTGAGGCTGTTGGCGGGGCTGGGCCTGCAGTTGAAAGGCGGGGTGGGGGGATGTTGAGAGACGAACCAGAGCTGGTATAAGATGTGAAGGAGCGGCAAGCTTGAAAAGAGCGGCGGCGTCCTCCCTTAGGTTCTAGTACCGAGCCTAACCTGGCACCTGTAAGGCACCTAACCTGGCACCTACTTTTGTTCTCTGTGTTAAGATCTTCGACTAGGACACCCCAAGCAGTCACGGTCTGGCCTTAAAATATACGAAGTACCTAAAGCAAGTTGCTTCTGTGTAAGCTCTTGGCGTGTATTCCCTCACTTGTTACAGGGATGGGGGTTAATAATGTAGGTTCACCTTCAGAGCTGCTGTAAGAACTAGTCACTGGTACACACATGTGAAGCTCTTTGGATCCTTACAGATGATGATAAATATTAGCATCAATATCTTTGGGATGTCATTTCCTGGTATAAGAATATGACAGTTTTCATGTACAGTAGTGCTTTAAGCCAACATTTTAGGGTTAAACATTTGGCTAATGTTTATTTCTTAAAAGGAAGGCCCTTGGGTTGCATATTTATCTGGAAATATGCTCTTTGTAACACAGTGGGATTTACTTCTCAGTAAACTTATGATTATGATTTTAGATGCACTGAGCAATGGCGGAAACAAATTAAGGTTTTTTAAGTAATACAAATATTCCTTAATACAAATTATTTTATTACTAATGCTAATATATTTGCATTATTGAACACTCTTATGAGTGTGTTCAGAAATATACTGGCATCGTAGTTGTAAGGGTGAAAAATTAAGAACAGTAAAAAAATTAAAACACTGTCACATAACTTCAGGTAGGTCTCCAGGTAAGGTGGTTGGCATCATAAAAACATAAGAAGAGCCCCTCCCCACCATTCACCACTAATAAGGTCATATAAGAACAGCCTCACTGGATCAGGCCAAAGGCCCATCTTGTCCAGCTCCCTGTATCTCTCAGTTGCCCACCAGATGCCTCAGGGAGCACAGGAGACAAGTTGCCTGCATCTGTTGCCACTCCCCTGCACCTGGCATTCTGAAGCAACCTACTACTAGTGTAGTACTAATGTAAGGAGGTTGCTCAACCCATCATGGCCTATAGCCCACAATGGACTTTTCCTCCAGAAATCTGTCCAATCCCCTTTTAAAGGGACCTAGGCCAGATGTCATCACCACCTCCTGTGGCAAGGAGTTCCACAGATTAATTACCTGCTGGGTAAAAAAAAAATTTCCTTTTATCTGTTCTAACTCTCCCAACACTCAGTTTTAGTGGATGTCCCCTGGTTCTGGTGTTGTGAGAGAGGGATCCAAGCTTGTGCTGGTAGTAAAGTGTCACTGATCAGGTACTGATCAGGTTGAGGAGCATATAATAACACTTTTTCCAGTGTGTGAATAGGATTGTTAAACCTCTATTTCTGTTATATATTATTTGTCATACTGGTGTTACAAGTTAATGTATGCACCTGTGGTAAGTAACTAATGTAGTTATCACATGTTCTTGGGATCCACATGTTTGCGTCAGAATTAACTAAAACAATACAGGCATGCACCAGTATCTGCTAGGGTTCTGTGCCGCGCGCACGCACACACACACACACACACACGGATACCTGAAACCGTAGTTACTGGGGATGCCTTTTTATAGATAGGGGAACATCAGTGGTTTTGTTGCAACAAGTTTTAAAAAAAGAGATTAGTTTAATGTTCCCCTATCTTTTTAGTAGGCATCCCAGTAACCATGGTATCCACAGATAATTGAAACTGTGGATACCAGGGCATGCCTGTACAGAATGTTTCAATTGTGATTTTGTATACTATGAATTCTTTATCTGCTGTAAACAATCTTGGGTGCCTGTTCTAGGTAGAGAGGCAAGATGTAAGTCACAAATTTAGCATGTAGCTATAAAGTTTTGACCATCTTCAGAGACAACAAATGGAACACATGATATATTAGACCCCCGCTTTGCATTGAGTTTACCTTGCAATGAAAGAATTCTCTGTAAAACAAGGGGCATTATGTGAGAACTATATGATAAATTATTCACTTTACTATGGGCTCACAATTGCTACCAACAGGATCTCATGGTGGTATCTCAGCCAAAATTAACTTTTTAAATATTGTGACTATGTGAATTGATACAGCCTTGTAATTATAAAACACAAATTACAACATTGTGTAAACTGATAAGCATAGTCCCTAAACAGTGCAGTAGGCACCCTAAATCATCTGTTAGAGAGGGAAATAATTTAGTGTTTGTGGTGGAAACTTCAACTTCTTGAGGGAATGAATTATGAAAAAAATGCATTATTGGGTTCACAATGCAATGGTGAACCATAACAGATGACCATAGTAAAAAGGGGGATCCATGGTATTTCTATTGCTTGATTATTACTTGAAATTAAAGTGCTGTATTTGAAGCAGTTGCTGACATGTAATGTAAAAGATTAAAAACATATTTACACTATCATTTCTTGTGTACTATAGCTAGAGGCAGTAAAAACAAAATAAAACAAGATATATACCAGCTATATGATAGTGATTACACTGGATAAAATGCTTTAAAATTGATTATAATGCTAATTTGGTATGTAAAAATGACACCATTTTCATCAGTTTTTATTTTTGGGTAATACCAACATCCCTGCCCCAAATAACAGTGTTTTAGACTGCCACTAGCAATAGTGCTAGAAATAAAAAGATGCAAAAAGTCAAAATACTACAATACTTGAGTGTGGATAATGAAATGGCACTTCTAACGTACTCGATGCAGCTCAGAGTCAGCTGATGTGATACTATTGTTGAAAAACCTCTTAAGAAAAAGGCAAGCATCAAAAATAATAAACATGCATATGATTTAAAAGTGCCATATTAGTGAAGCACTCCAAAGTAAAGCTCCTTAAAGCAAGCTATGACTGTACACGTTAAAATAATTACATGGAATCGAATATAAAAAACTGTAGAAAAGGGAAATGGGTAGTTACGCCACAACATACTATAGTTGAAATATTCACTTGATATTTATCATAACCTAACAGTTATGTGTGCCATCTTCATTTATTTTTACAAGTGTGCCCCAATATCTACAAGAGAAGCAGGAGTTCCTGCTTCCTGTTAATGATTAGTTAGTCGCCTTCTGTCAGGCTGGCTGGTGCCTAAAAGCTCTTCAGTTTAGCAAAAAAGTAAAGCAAGATACACTCAGGTTGCAATCCTTTACTCACTTTCCTGAGAGTACGCCCCATTGAACACAATGATACTTAGTTCTGAGTAGACATGCATAGGATTCTGCTGCCACATTTGCAGCATGATTGCAAAAATCAAAGGTAATCCTAATGGGCTAGGGGCAGATCTGGATCAGTGAATAACTGAATCTGCAGATGGGGGGGGGGGTCCAGCTGTGTTTAGAATGTGTAGGAGAATTAATGCAGTTCAGTTTTGAATCAAATTATGGATTATATAGTAAGATAGTGAATCCTGACTAAACATTGCTGAAATAAGTGGGTCAAACTAGCTGTGAGTAATTCCCTTTAATTTAAAGTTAGTTCTTGGGATACAGCGTGTTATGTTGATAGCACAAAAGAAAAAGAAAAAAGCACCCTCTATCCATAATTTTGTTTGGCTTCTGTATCTGATGTGTCTGTCTACAATATTGGAATTTCATAGAGGGGAAAACATAATCAACTCAGTTGTAAACTATTATATACCTTGTAAACTAAACCTGTAGTTTGACTTGATCTTGTTGTAATTCAGTGAGTTATGTTAAGTTTTAAGTTCAAAAGAGGGGTATATTCTTTACAACACATTTTCTCTTGTTAGAAGTGTTAACTGGAATTACAGTTTCTACAGAGAAGCTGGCTTCCTAGCAATCCCAAATGGACCTTCCCCAAAGTAAGAGAAGCCATGGGTGTTGCAATCTACAGAATGAGTTTTGCTTCTAATTTAAACTGCCAGTCTCAGGGGAAGCTCCCTGGCTTGTTGCACTTAGGTGAGCCTCATTATCTTCTGTCTACTTCTGCAAATATTTTGAAGAGTTTGGGCTTGTTTAATTGGTAAATTAACCTTTTGCACTCTGTGATTACATGAGGGTGTACACCAGAGGTTTTTAAACTGGGGCATCATGACGCCCCAGCCCAAAGGCCTCTGTCCCTTTGCCTTTAAAGGGCGGGAATAGGGTGAAGGCAGCGACATGATCCACAGGATCACATCACTGCCTCGGTCAAGTGCCTTACCTGTCACAGCGCTGGGCTCGGGGCTGGGTGCAGGGAGCCCTGCAGAAGCCTCCGCTGAGCTCCCCAAAAGTCAGAATTAGTAAAAAAGTGATTGCGACCCAGTTTGAAAACTTCTGATGTACACAGTAAAACATAGAGCAGCAGTTCCCAAAGTTCTCGTTGGACGTTGGGACCACTGTCAGTCTTTGCAAGAGCAGGGAGTGGGGCTTGGAAAGGTGTCTTCATAGCACCACAGCAATCCCAGTGCCACAGGTACCCAGTGCTCTTTTAACATATCTAGTGGGTCGGGAGGGGGGCTGCAATGCTGTCGGGACACCCAAAACTGAACCACTCCCCTGAAGGTGGGTTGCAACCCATAGATCGGGAAGCAGTGACGTAGAGAGCTTTCACAATAGGTATATAGTTGTTGTTTTTTCTGTCATGGAGCTTTACGTTGAACGTTACAAGATGCAACCTGCCAGCAGAACAACATACTAATAGAATATAGTATAATGCTAATCTATATAAGTAGATGGTAAGAATAAAGGTAGTTGAACATCATCTAACTCATAAATATTCTAGGTGGAATTAAGACATTCACGTCAGGAAGCAGGCATCAAACATCAATCAATGAAACAGTATTTATATACCGCTTTTCAACACTGTTCAACGCTGTTCAACGCTGTTGAAAAGCGGTATATAAGTACCTGTTGGTTGATTGATTGATTGATATAACAAAATCAAATCTAATTAAGCAAGTAAATTAAAAGTTTACAAAATGTTTTTATTAACTTAATCACTCTGTGATCACTTGATTTCAGATAGTCTTTTTAAACAAGCCAACTGCTACTGCTGGTATATCTTGGCAAATATCATCCATCAAGATGGATTTATAATAGGATACTAGTTTTATTATTTACTAATGTGTTCAAGGGTATTCTCAAACGTACAGAATTATTTCACAGTTTATATTGCAATGTGAATGAGAGGACTCTAACACTACATTGCTCCTTCAGTTTGAATTACTGATATTAATTCTACTTAATTCTATTTTTCCCAAAAAAGGATTTCAAAAAAGTTATGCTGCATACTGATGGATCCTAGTACCCCTATTTGACTTCATAGTGCCAGGCTGTTCCACAATGAAGCTTGCCTTTCTTGGGAGCTAAGGATCATGTATCAAGTTTCCCTTCAAACCTATGTGTTTAAGTAGCGTTCACAAAGATGGTTTTGTGCTGCCGCTGATGCGTCTTCAAATTAATGGTGACAGAAAAGGGAGCAGCTGTTGGAATGTCTGAGTGGAGCAAGGAATGTTCAACTCTTCCCCCCCCCCCCTAAAAAAATTGTAAGGCTGGTCAAAAGAATTATGGTTATACTGCACACATGAAGGAGGTGGTATTATACGGTATATGGTATATAAAACCCACGGTCTTCAACAAGCATTTTTCACTGTCTTTGAAAGGTTATAGTAAGCCAGTGCCAACCTGATGTAATGGGTTCCTGTCTTCATCAAGATATTAGTTGTCATGATGAGCACATGTTGCAGCGTCTCACATAAATAAAGTTAGATGTGCATAAAGTCTGAGCCTGAAAGAGAATGGGTTGTCCACATTGTGTCAGATAAAATTGATAAACAGTCTAAACCAATAGTTCTCAAACGTTTTAGCACTGGGACCCACTTTTTGGAATGATAATCTGTCTGGGACCAACCAGAAGTGATATCATGCCTGGAAGTGCCATCACTGTGATGCCAGAGCCTACTGCTTTCCTGCGGATGTAGCAATAAGTTGAGTTAGTTCTCATCCATTTTCCAACAGCAAAGTGAATAAGGAAGGGGGGAAGCCTATTTACAATCTTGATACAAGCAAATCAACCTCACAGCCCTCCCCTTTTCCAGCATCCAATCTTCCCATATTTTCAGTATGGCTGCCCTAGGTGTTTCATGACCCACCTGAAATTGGCTCAAGACCAACTGGTGGATCCTGACCTACAGTTTGGGAACCATTGGTCTAAACAAATGGCTCTTCATGGAAGCCAAGGTGTAGTCATGTTAAGAGTACCTTGCAGTTTACAAACTGGGTACTGCAGCAGCAGAATTGAATGCGAAGTGATACCTAGTTGGGTGTGTTAAGTGAAATTGTACTTTTGAAGCAACTATTAAAGATCAGTAATTATTTCTAAAAATTTGTTTTTACTAAAATAATTAAAAATTCCCAGAAAACATTTTCTAGATCTTTCCTATTTTTATTAATGGAAAATTTAAACTTTTAAATTTTATTTATGGAAAATTTTTATTCAACATGAATAAAGTTGGCTTTTCAGTTTGCATTCAAAACTACCTGTATTCGTAAGACATTGTAATTTCTCTCGTGGAAAAATCTGGTGTGAAGCATCTGCCCATTATTGGGTGGGTGGCATCTCAGCTAGCGCTACTGCTGTCAGGTGGTCACTCCATGAATGAATGGGGTGTTGGAAAGGGTCTTCGTGTGAGTGGAATGCTCCTTCCATTTACAGAGGAAGTTTCTGTTTATGGAAGGATCTCTTAACAGTGGAAGCTTAGTTGGGATGCCATCCAGTATTAACAAATAGCTTCTTGATGTAGGTCCTTTGCACATCAGGATTTTATCACACTCTAGTACTGTTTCCAAACAAATTTAACTGATTTGGACATTGTGTATATTGCCTTGCTTTACTGTGTTTGCTTATTAAATTTGTTTTAAAAATAGTCTTAAAATGGCACAAAAGAATAGCTATATTGAGAATGTAAGAATATGCTAGTATTCTCCTGCACACATATATACACGTACACAATTACATATATACAATTTACGTACATATATTGTAAATGTGCAATATATAATTTCTCTGACAATACTTTAGAATTACTATATTGTAGAGGATATTAATAAATAATATACTGTAATTTTATAAGCTATTTTGAATTTAAAGAGAGTTGGATTTGCACATTAAATGGATAAACAAAATAAAATAGATTTGGTTTGTGCTGTTTTCATGGTAGAGTTTTGTGAAAGAAGTATTTTTTGTCAAGAATCCACTTGTTGTTGACTTTATGGAGGTGACCAAAAATTCTAGTGTTCAGAGATACATTTTCAGTTTGCCAGTTTTAATTTTTAGACTTAGGGTCTACTCTTCCTCCCTGAAAATGCTATCATGGTAGTTCACATAAAATATTCCGAACAGGTTTTGATGGAGGTGAGGATGTCTGACCCGTAAAGTCGTTTTGGAGGGTTCTATTCTGTTCAGACACTTTAATGGCATAGTGGAGTAGATCAGCTTCAGTATCACATCTGTCATCATTCAAAGTTGGGATCTTCTTTTTATCGTTATTGGTCTTACTGTGGGTTTTTTGTTTTGTAACTATGTAATTTGTAAAATCAATAAAATTATGTATTTTTAAATTAGTCCCAAAAGGCCTATTCATCCCTTACGTACAGGGGAATCAAAAAGTCCCATTACCCGCCATGGAATACAGAAATAATTTCTAATTATTGTGTTACTGGAAAATGATGACGTGCATACAGAATACTCTGGAATAAATCTTGCCAACAGCCATGTTTCATTAGATTTTTGCCCTCTCTGTTCATACAAGATTGATACAGACATAATTTGTATGCATTTTAATAAACGTTATGGGGTAATGGGACTTTTGGATCACCCTGTACAGGCAGGACATGACCCTGTACACCACTGTTTCCGGAACTTTTTTTACCACGAACCTAAATGCAGTTTTTCTCCCATGGTGTTGGTACTTGAGGATGATAAAAACATTCTGGAATACTTGGCAATATTGTCATAATTGCCAAGCTCTGGAGCTCTGGATTGAAGCTCTGGATTGAAGGATCCTACATGGGGCTTCAATCCCAGGTGTGGAATTATAGGGAACGTTGCTTTTCATGACCCTCTATAGAGCGTCCATGCCACTCTTGTTAGGGATGCAACCCCTAGTTTGGGAACCACTACTGTAAACTTTATTCTGTGAAGAAGTTTGGAAAGCAGAGAGATGTCTAATTGTTTTGCAAACCTCATCTCTAATTGATGTTATTCAGGGAATTCCACTGTTGTTCTCCTAGCTCAGAACTGCAGTTGGAATCTTCCAAAACTCATACTGAGTTTTGCAAAGCAGTATGCCATCTCACATTTCCAAGCCCAGGTCTAGGAGGTCCCAAAGGAAGTTGCTGGACTAAAAAGTGTACTTCCTACTAATGACCTGCCAAGTCCATTTGTAGATTCATGGCTTTCTGCACACAAGCAGGCCTTGGACACTTAATGGGAAATGTGGGTTGGACATTCATCTTGTCTCTGAGACTTATTTGAATATATGGAATTTCTGTACCTTGCCGTCATTGCACCAAACAGTAGGCTGAATCATGCCCTATATTCTTAACTAAGCCAAAACCCTCTCTGCTGAAGATGTATTAGACAAAACAGCTTTGCTAATTCTATAACAAGAATTGGAAATAACAATTTCTTTGCATGTGTAAACAATGAATAAAATAATATGTGGACTCTCCTAATAATTGTTTAAAGTTCATATTAATCTTTTGTTGATGCTAAATACTACTCTAATACAGTGTGGCCGTGCATTGCCTCATGCAGTGTAATTATTGCTTTGCAGGTAAAGTGCTTCCCCTAGTGTGAGAGTGAGATCAATTAGTCATAGTTTTAACTGCCTCATAAGGGAGTGCACATCTATTATGGGAAATGGCATCTATGAATTTCAAGATTGCAATCAGAAAAACAATACTGCAAGTTTTACTTTGCTTTGCAACTACTGGCAACAGTGCCATTGACAGTATCATATATGTTTGTTTGGCCTCTTCAGTGGCTTTTTGTGGCTGAAATGCAGAATTAACCTTACCTGTTCTTATACAGATCTAACAATTGTACCTTCTTAATATGAAAAATGTACTTAAGCTAATAGTCTCTTCCACTGTTTACTGGATATCCATAATACTCTGTGTGACCGTCCACGTATTTCCTGGGAGATTCTCAGAATCCATTCCAGCAACTCTGTGCTTCTCCAAAAAATCGCCTCCAGGTCAGGAGGCCTTCAAGTAGCACTGTGCCCTGAGGGACTACTTCTGGAAGGAAATACTGTTTGGTTGTCATGTATAGAAGCATATTTTTTGCTCACTCACTCACGGAGTGGGAAGGAGCTGAATCCTGTCCATTGTCTGGGACGATTTGGTCCCAATAATGTAATCAGCAAGGTGCCATTATAATCATGCTGCCTTTCCTTCTGTGTCTTGCAGATTAGATATATTCAGTATAGAGCTGCCTTAGGGTGTAGATACTTAGTAATACTTTTTGATGATGGATTATTTTGAAATATGTAGTTTTGGTGAGTTCAGCAGAAGTTATTTCAAATACTTCTACATCTATACTGTGTTGCAGCCATTATTTAGAAGATACTAAGATTATGCAGGTAACAATAATATCTCTTTACACAAATCTAATTTAAAAATAGCCTGATTTATCATGTGCAGTTCGTGGGTTAAGTAAGAAAAGAAAGGAAAACACTGCAATGAGCTATCTGAAGGAGTGTTAATTTAAAAAAAATGTTTCCTAAAATTTAGCCTGCATACATTCTTAGCACTAAGTAAAACCTGGATTTAGCTAGCCAACCCAAGTCCTGTGCCCTAGGGGTGTATGTGCATGGGTATATCAATGGCAATATCTGCTTGTCACCTTGGAAACAGAGGGCTTGGAACCTGATTTAACCATGGTTTGCTTGGTATAGATGTAATTTTTAAACAAGGTTAATGCTAATTAAGGTTTGCAAAGTCTCTTCAAAGGATGGGCAGCATTCAAAAAGGCCTCCAAATCATGGTTTGGTAGACTAGGAAGAAACAGCAGCAAGCCTGAGTCTTGCATGCTTCCTCCTTTATGTATAAGAGAAAATGTAGAAGCGTCTACTTAACAGCATACCAAAGGTAGCAAACCATTGATTGCTGCATCTTGATGCCCCAGACGTTGTGATGTCCCAGCCTGAGAAGTTCTGTCTCTGTCCCTTTAAGAGGCTGGGGCAGGCAGGAGAAAGCAGCGGCATGATTTCCAGGATCACTCTGCTGCCAGGGATGGGAGGAGGTTACACTTATATTACTTTTTGCACTTAAGTGAATGAGCCCTGGCCTCCTGTGGGTGTGGGGAGCCCTGTAACCTCTGCAGGGCTCCCCAAGCCTCTACAGAAGTAAGAAAAAAGGCAGTGGGAACCCACTTCCTGGTTTGCAATCAAAAAGTTGATTCCGATTGCTTTTTAAAAACTTTTGTAGAGCCAGAGGTGACTGCAGAGGCTCTTCACACTCCTAGGAGTCCAGGGCTCACTCAAGTGCAAAACACCCCTTCCATCCCTGGCTGCAACGCGATCCTGCCTTTCCCATGCCAACTTGTATCTCTTCTGTCAGGCCAGCTAAGCCTGGCTGATTTTCCAGCAGAGAATGACTTCGGACCAGACTGCTGACCATTCTTCTTGCCTTGCTCCTTATCTGTAATTAACGTCTTGGCTGTGTTAGGACAACCTGAACCGTGAGTGTCCTGTGCCTTACTTTGGCTCTGCGCTCTGCTTGTCTTTTCTGACCCACTGGTTTCTAGGCTCACAAAACCTTCTTTCCCATGCTGAAGCAAATGCTCAAGGCAGCTTACATAGACAGGCTAGGCTAAACCACCATTTTTCAGCGGGTTTTTTTTTTTTTTTTTTTACAAACATGTAGTATTCGGTGATTCACCAAATCCTCAGTCTCAGATTCAGTGTGGCTCTCTCCTTTGGCTGTGTGCCATCGCTTCAGCAGGCAATCGTAAATTAAACCTGGACCGGTCTTCAAAGTTGTATTCCATTCTTTTGCCAGCTGCCTTCTCACACATTCCCACATTGGCTGATCAGATCCACAGCGACTCCATTCTGCCACAACAGGTTCTGCAGCTTGTCACAGCCTGACATTCCATCTCCTATTCAAAAACAAGACCACAGATTTTCCTGCTGAACTTCAGGCAGTACCAGCAACTCAACCATCAGACCAGACCTCCTGCAGGACAAAAGTTCAGGGAAAAGGGAGTATGATCCTGAGACTTACTTCTGCTTGTTCCCAATTTCCAAAAATCACAATTGAGAAGGTTATCTTTATATGGCGATGGTTTCATATCTTGATATGTGATACATTACATTCTTATCCACCTTATATGCATATTCACACCATGAGTTAACCATGTTTAAGAAAAATAAACCACAGTTAAATGTTACACTGATGTAGATAGGAGATGGAGCATGTGGAGCCCAGCAGTGAGTTGAACATTGCCGCTTCCTAGGTATTTGTGAAAACACTGCACCAGTATCATGGTCCCAGGAACAGAACCCCTGAATTCAGTGAATTCAGGCCTATGAATCTGCTGAGAAAAATTGAGGGGTGGGAGGGAATTTTTACAACAGTCTCCATTTCAGGCCCTCCTAGGCAAAAGATATTCCTGGAGTTGGATTCAGCATCTGGTTCCTTATTTGTCCTTTCTTCTTCTGACTCCAGATGCTCTAGTAGACCACATGTCTGTTTTTATCTAAAAATTTAAATACGCCAAATGAACTTTAACTGGTCAGATTACATAAGGTCAATACCTGCCGATGGAGACACATCCAGCAGCTGGATTTAGATGTCGGAAATCTAGGTTCAGTTTTCCCTTGGCTACAATATATTGTGTTCTACATTCCAGATATCTCAAGTAGTCATTCTAATAAAGGTGAGACCCCTGAAAAGTGGGTCAGTGGTACTTGAACTCAGCACGCATCATATCCTATCCCTTTTTCTGTGCCTGACACGCATTAATGCAGACTTGGAACAGTTATTTGGCTGGCTTGGGTCCAAGTTCACCCATTGTGCTTTCTGGGGCTTATCCCTTGCCCCAAGGAGACCTCTAGCATGCAAAATTCCCCTGTGAGATGCAGCGGAAGCCATGCAAGTGCCACTGCATCAGTATGTTTGGGCTGCCCATAAGGCTGCTTCATATTTAGGTGTTCAATTGCTATTCAGTTAGTTATATAAACTATTAGTTTATTTCATTTATTTATTATAACTAGTAGCTCATTAGTTTGTAACAGTTATATAAACTATAATTATTAGTTATATAAACTAAGGTTAGTAAATAATTATATAAACATTATATAAACTTTTATTAAAGCAACATTCCATTCTTTAGGGAGTTGATATTGGCAGTTTCTCCAACTCCTGGTATGTGGGTGCTTGGCATCTACTATGAGATTGCACCACAAGTCAATTGCTTCCAGTACTTAAATGAGTATTGTACAATAACACATTGCAGACTAGCAGCTTTGCTGGAATAGATATATGAAATTCACTGGATGACCTTGGCAAATTGCTTGTGTTTCTGGCTGATTGTGGGGAATTTTTACTGTGACTTTTTAGAGCAGTATAACTGTAACCAAATTAAATGTTGGCTCTACCTAGCATACTGACAGTTAAATCCTAAACGGTGCATATTTGGAATGTATCTCACTGTGGATTACGGCTTAAATATTGTTTGGTTCCTAGCAGAACAGAGAATTCAAAAACAAGCGCGCGCACATACGTCACCATGTAGAACAACCATTTAAAAAGTTAAATTTCAGGAATTACTGGGAGAAAGTCCTCATTATACTCAGGCTACAATTTGCCCTTTGACCAAGGGTGACCAAGATTTGGTGACCTACAATTTGACCAAGGGTGAGCAATTATGTATGCTTATCTACTGGCAGAAGTGGAGAAAAGACTGGGTGAACATAATGCTAGGAATAGGCAAGTACACTCTAAATAATTGTTTGCTAGGCTGTCGTGGAAACTTGGAGGTTGTCGGGCAAATCTTTCTAGATTTGAGTGTTGATAAAGGTTCTTGATACTGTCTGCATAAAATACAGGCATGCCTCAATATCCACTGATTCAGTATCCACAGTTTCAGTTATTTACGGTTACCTTGGATACTGGGACCCCTAATAAAAAAATAGGGGAACATTAAACAAATCTCTTTTTTTAACCTTTTTGCAGCAAAGCCACAGATGTTCCCCTGGCTTTAAAAAGGCATCCCCAGTATCCACAATTTCAGGTATCCTCGGTGGTATCCAGAACGGAACCTCAGCGGATACTGGGGCATGTTTGTAAAACACTTGTATCTACACTACACTAAGAGCTACATTATCCTGATAAAGAAATCACAGGCATTATATAAACATTTCAATATATAAATAAATGTGTAAATATCCTTTTATTTATAGCTCCCACAAAGTACATGAGGTGGCTCTAAATGCAATAGAAATGCACAAGGCTTCTTAACGGGTGGGTTTACTTGCACATTGCACAGATAAATGCGGAGAATGTTTTGTCCATAATGAAATGTAAGCAGGCAGCTGACATTTTACCATTATCCATGCACAACTCTTCAGAGATCCCTTTTCCTATAATTTCTATGTCCTTGTGGTACACTGCATATTTGAACACAGCACTGTTTTCAGTGGACCTTTCCTAATTCTGTGATATTAAGGAAAAAACTATAGTTTATACATTTCAGGGAATTCATTAGTAACTCCGTATTAAGCATGTCCTACCACTAATAGTTTGAAGGAAACATGGGCTTGTGGATGAGGCAGGGGAGCATTTGTGTATGCACCCATGTACAAAAAGTAGTGAGTACATAATGAAAAGTAGAAGAGGCAGCAAAGGAAGTGGTATGGTGGAAGCTGGTGAGGGAAATGGTGGCAGGATTAAAAGAGGTTGACTAATTTGGAATATTAGCTGGCTCTTGCAACAGTGCAAGGATTTTTTTAGGGTGAAAACTTTTTTTAGAAGGAAGTTTAATATGACAAATGTTAATTCCCAAAGTGACAGTTTAAATGACGAATTCTCTTGTTTTTCTTATTGGGGGGAAGAGTACTTCTAGGTGAAACATTACTTATTATTTGGTTTTCCTATCATTTTTTTTTTAGATCATTCAAAGCAAAAGTCATCATGGCTACCGAGATCAGCTCACCGCCGCGGTTTTTCCACATGCCAAGATTTCAGCACCAGGCACCTCGGCAGCTTTTCTATAAGAGACCTGATTTAGCTCAGCAGCAGGCTATGCAGCAGCTCACTTTTGATGGGAAACGTATGAGAAAAGCTGTGAATCGAAAAACGATAGACTATAATCCTTCTGTAATCAAATATTTGGAGGTATGTTCAGAACCTGTTATACTCTGCATCCGCTTTCTTTTCTAAAATTGTGATTTTTTGACTTCACAAAACCTACTGGGTCACTTAATGCTGTAAAATGAACAAAATCAACAAAATGGATTTAAACTATTCTACAAAAGTTTTATCTGTCTTGAGGTTAGACAGGTTATATGAAGTTATATCTAGAGGTGATTGAAAATGGTGTAACTTTATTCAGAAGTAAGATTTGGACTGCAATCCTATGTTGTTCACTGCAAATACTTCTAGTTATGTCTTGTCATGAAACTTATAATTTTATTGAGTGATAGACCGGTTTCCAAGAGAATGACCGTGTTGATAGACTCCATCCTCTTGACCTTCTGTAATATTGTATATTAGTCTACTTTAAAAAGCAGTTGTCCATATCTGCCTATCTGAGTTCATTATAGGCTCATTACTTATGTGCTTCTGTATTATTTCAGTGAATTCCCCTCTCCCTGCAGCTTCTCATGCCACAGGCCATAATGTTCCTGAGGGTCCCACAACCATCGGGAATGTCTCTTGTGAGGGGAGGGCACATGGGACTACAGGGGGAAGGAGCTTATTTCCACCCATGATCATTTGGATTAAACTAGTTATTTTTCCATTGATTCAAATGAGTTGGTGCTATATCATTGCTGCTAATAGAAGATTTGTTGTCTTTTCAGAATCGAGTATGGCAAAGAGACCAACGGGATATGCGGGCAATTCAGCCTGATGCGGGCTACTATAATGATGTAAGTGCATGTTCTTATTTGTCTTCTAAAGCTCTAACATTTTTCCTGAAGCCTGAAGAATTTGACATAATCTGAAAATATCATCTTACTAAGGAGAGATATGGACAGTGATACTAATTGAATGAAAAAAGTCTTGACAAAAAATGCTTGAAAAAAGGTGATAGTATTTGACTTTATCTAGTTACTTTAATTACAGTAGGTACAGGCATGCCATGTTCCACTTTATGGGACATATGGCATAAACAATGGAGATCAGCATAACAAAGAGGCTCTTAATTACGCAATCAGGTCTCCAGTAGCCTGTCTCTTTGCACAATAAGGTGCACACCTGAATAAGATTGCAGCATTAATGTACTGAACTGGTAAAGTTTCAAAGATCCCACTGCACAAACAGGAAGTAGTTTGTATAGGAAAGTGTGTGGTTTCAAGTACAGATACCTTTCGTTCTACGCAGTTTTGATTTATGTTTTGAAACAACACACTTGTTCAATTAATACCAGGACTCAATTTACATGCGCAAAGTTCTAAAATAATGACGTCAACCTTCCTGCACTCTTCCACAGCATAGTCTCATACCAAGTCTGTGGCGGTGGGCACAGAGCTGCCACTTACCAGTTTCTCAGTTCCCTTATGTGGCTTTCATTGTTGCTTTCTCATTCATCAACCTCTGTAGGCTTCCTCTCCCACTCCTTAACTCTTCTCTTGTGCCATCATGGGCAAGCAGAAATCACCAGTCATCAATGTGTTATGATTTTTCCCTTGAACCTATAGTATCTATATGCATTCCTGTGGTAAAGCTTTGAATTTACTTGTTTTTGAGATATATGCTGATTTTTAAGAACGTAATCCCCCCCTTAAAATGAGAGGTACTTGTATCTTGATCCCTCTATCACCCTCCCCTCTATTGTGTGCATGTTCCCTGAAAATGTGTCCTGCATAGTTCAGGGATGTCAAATATGTTTGATATAGTGGACTATGTAGCATTCATGGTGCTGTCTGAGGGTCAGAAGTGACATCATTAAACAGGAAGTGATGACATTAAGCAGATAATGGCCAGAAATAAGCACTCACATTAGCTGCAAATGACAGAGGAGAAAATGTGCAAACCTTGATCATATTTTCAAGATTTATGGGACCCCAATTATTGTGTGCCAGAGCATCACTTTGAGCTGAGCAGCTGAGAGGTGCTCTGCAAAGGGATGAATTGGCAGACGCACTGCTGCTGAAAGGGCAGCCTGCATGATAATTGGGCTCTACAGCACCTCAGCAGTGTTTCTCACTCCTCTTGCCCCTTCCCCTGTAGCATTCTTTGACTTCTGCAGCCTCCTTTTGTGTGTTTGTACCAGAGCCTCAGCAGAAGCAGTGCTTCTGAAAGGGCAGTGTTGGGACAGCCCAATTAGCATGGGGGCCAGTTAAAGAACTTCTGGGGCAGCATCTGGCATGCAGGCTTTATGTTTGACACCCCTGGTATAGTCCCCTAATCCTCTGGAGCTAATTGAGGAAGCAAGCTACAATTGGAGGAGAGGGAATCAACAACACTCCCTTTTCTCTCCCTGTGCCCTGTGCAAGCAGAATTGCCTTTCATTTGTACATTGGGATCTTTGGATCCAAGTCTATGTCTTAGAATCAGGATGATGCTTGGTATGTTCAGGAAGTTTAAGGGTTGTAGCCTATATTTTGTAAGTCATGACTAAGTTCATGAGCTTATTTGAGCTTAGTTGACATAGTCCTTCAAAAAAGTCCAGGTTTGTTGATGTTGCTTTTATTTAGTACAGGAATGAAATTGATGCTTTTTCTCTCTTTCAGCTGGTTCCACCTATAGGAATGTTGAACAATCCTATGAATGCTGTAACCACAAAATTTGTTAGGACATCTACCAATAAAGTAAAATGTCCAGTTTTTGTTGTTAGGGTAAGTATAGTGAAACTCTTCCTATACCATTGAGTGAAATTGCCTAGAATTGAGTATCATATAAATTTCCTAAAGATAGCATATTTTATAACAGAAACCGACAGAATGCAAACCTGGTAGCTCTCAATGCACTGAAAATATAGGACATTAAGTTTAATAGTTGCAGTCTGGTAACAAATGGTTTTCTAATTCAATCTTGTAGTGGACTCCTGAAGGGAGGCGCTTAGTCACTGGAGCTTCTAGTGGCGAGTTCACCTTATGGAATGGACTTACTTTCAACTTTGAAACTATATTACAGGTAAATCCATATAAAAAGCTATGGGTCTCATTCTTTCAGGCATCTGCTCTCTTACCTTCTATAAGTGAATTCCGAATATAATAGTATTGGGAGCTAGAACAGTACACTTTTTGCTGTTGGCTGCGGAGAGTTGGGCAATTTATTTAAATATTGTGCATCAGTTTTTCTCATTAATGGGATGAGATGTTCCTAATTACTGCTTACATTGTGATTGGTAATCTTAAAAGCACATTCATTCATTCGTTTAAAAGATTTGGAGACAAAATGTTAATTTAGTGACAAGTGTTTATTTTAACTGTTTATTTTAGCTGTTGATGCATTAAAATAAAGATTAAAAATGCATGGAAATACATGTTGGATACCTTATGTTTCCATACATTAAGGATTTTTCTTGTTTAGTGTATCTGTTGTTGTTGTGGCCTCGTGAACATGTTTGCTATAAATCTGTCTTTTTGATTTTGCAGGCTCATGACAGCCCAGTAAGGGCTATGACTTGGTCGCACAATGACATGTGGATGTTGACAGCAGACCATGGGGGATATGTGAAGTACTGGCAATCCAACATGAACAACGTCAAGATGTTCCAGGCACATAAGGAGGCGATTAGAGAGGCCAGGTTTATACACAATATACCATTTTCTGTAGTTCCTATTTCCATGATTAGACTGTTCTCTAAGTGTATTCTGGGTGCAGACATGCATGGGTGTTGTCAGATTCTGGGAAATGTCCTGCACCACATCTGCTTATTTTCTTTTGTTTCCACAATTTCACGGATTTGCTGGCATTTCTCTGAAATAGTGTTATCCCAGTATCTGCCTCTGCAATATGTTAGAGATGTATTTGTCTGCCGCATTCTACACTGGTATTGGTTTCTTTTATATATGGTCACAATGTGTATCAGTTATTCATTTTATGTTCACTGTGTAAGATGATAATTTCATTCCAAATAAAGAATTCAGTCTTTAATAATATAATTGAATAAAATATAATCCAGAAATAAAACAGCTGCATAGTTCTCACAACATAAAAAACTAAATAAAGTGAAGAACTGCTTGGCATGATGAGGCCAAGGTTTTCAGTAGCATGAAGGACCCTCACAGCTTTTCACAGCCAGAAGTCATGTTTAATTTTGAATGGGTTCTTCAAGTTTGGAATCGAAAGCTTGCAAGACTAAAGCAACTGCCTGGTGTTTATGCTCCAGTTGTGCAAATGTATATTTAACATAAAAAGTGACATATTTACATACCAAGATGTGTGTGAAGAATGTTTTTATAGTCGTTTGGCAAGGGATGTGAAATTTTGTTTTAATAAAGCACTCCTGAAGAGGAACTGCAGAAGCAAGCTAAACCAACAGCATTGTTCCCTGAGGCTTTGATGCTGCCATTTGGGGAAGAAGATTCATTATCATGGAAGCATTTTCCATTGAATTTGCCATTTTTGCATCTTGATTCAGAATTTCCAGACAAAATTCAACAACAATCGGTTCTGTTGATTGTATACATTTATAGTACTGTGGCTGTACACTGGATGTCTCAAAATTCTTCTCACATATACAGTACCAGGAATTTGAAGGGGACAACAATTTGAATAATCTGAATCTCTCATTTGGTTCTTCAGTGCATCAAAAGAAGTGGCTCTCCATCCATAACTGGAGATGGTCTAACAAAAGCATTAGTATAGTTCAATAAGCAACTGTTTGCCACTGTCTATCTGTATTTTATATTGAGCTTCACCAGTTCTGAAGCTCCCTCCTAATATTTCACTGGAGTGACAAATTGTCTTTCCAACCCCTTTTTTTGGCTACGCAGGCCAGACCTGAAATTTTAGTAAGCAAGTACTTGTAGATGTTTCCTGCTTCCCTCAATACAAGAAGGTCATAAACAAAGAAGAAATTTGTGCCTGGGACTTATTTTTCCATACTTCTTGAAATGAAATTCCCACTCTTGACTGTACATTTGTACAGATATTGCAGAGAGAGTGTCCCATAAATGGAACAGGCTCTAAATGGAAGTGCAAGTTCTACTGAAGCTTTTTTGATTTCTTTGGGAAACAAAATGCAGAAATAAGTACTTTGCTTCTTGGAAGTACATGGCAGGACTCTCATACAGATGGACTCAAATTATTTCATCGCCTTAGGAGGAAGTATAACTTTCCATGCACAGTATATTCAGATGACACCATCAATATATTAACACTTTAGTTAAATTTTGCCCTGTCTGAGAAGTTTAGATGATCTGTTAAATGCTGACTTCTTTCCCCTGCTGTGTGTCTTCATGTAACAGTTTCTCACCCACGGATAATAAATTTGCTACATGCTCTGATGACGGCACTGTTAGAATCTGGGACTTTCTACGTTGCCATGAGGAGAGAATTCTTCGAGGTACGTGTACAAAAAGTGCTGATTG
The DNA here is from genome assembly GCA_029204185.1 of Lerista edwardsae. Classification (NCBI taxonomy): domain Eukaryota; kingdom Metazoa; phylum Chordata; class Lepidosauria; order Squamata; family Scincidae; genus Lerista; species Lerista edwardsae. Next base: position 27,889,450 of record JAJKFI010000002.1, read on the forward strand.
GGATATGTCAAAAAGGGAAATCTTTGTTAATTGCCTACACTAGACGTATACAAACCTCTCTACTTTTGACACCCCTTCCTTAATTCTTCAAACAATTGTATCACACAGATTTCAGATCCAAGTTGGCTGTTGCTGTTTATGACTTGTTTAAATTGTTTTTAGTATTGCTGTATGGTATAGTTATTCCTTTCTCCTTGCATTGATAGAAACATTATGTAGAAAGGCAAGCTGAATGTCTGGCCTTGCATTTTTATTCCAGATACATCAGTTGAAATGTGTTGTGCCAGAAACTCTTATTTAAGCAGAATGGTGTGTATTTTTCCTCAAAATATCTTGTTGAAGCTTTCCATTTTCATTTTACTTGCCCTTTTAGTGCAAGTCTCAGATTGTTACATTCTTGGGAGAAGAACAGCTTTTCAGCAAGTAAATACAAGTGACCACATAAGCACAGCATACATGAAATACATTGACTTCCCATTATGTTCAGTTTATACAGTTTAATAAAGATGTGAAAACATTTTTAGACAACAAAAACATGAAAGATATACTGTACAGAAAATCAAGGGTTGGGACAGCTCTGCTCACATTTATCATATTGCACAGGATAGTAGCTTTTATTCATCCTATGGGGAAGTGTACCTTAAGCGGAATTCCTAGGCTAGCTTTGTAGCCTCTTCAACTGGCAAGAGTCTGAAGCATTTCAGAACATTCAGCTGACACATGAAGACTACTATGCTTCAAAAAGTAAAGACACTGGGTTTGTCTCTATTGATACATCATAGACAAATAGCTTAACTCTGAATAAATGCCAAACTCTACACTGGCTCTTAGGCTTCACTAAAGAATCCCCACATTCCTCCAGCAAATGCAAACTATTTCTTTAAAAAAAAAAAAAAAAGTTGGGCAAAACGGTCCCCCATTTTGATAGGTTTCTTAATTCTGGGGAATATTGCACACAACAATTCATGCATTAAACTTTATCTCTATATGACCACAACATCGCTCAGAGGACAGTATACTGGGATTTTCAACCTTTCGTTGTTGTTTCTGCAAGTATCCTCATTTGCAAATTCTGCTTTTATGAGTTCCACCACTGTCAGAGATGGTGGCATAGGTGTGGTGCCTTGCCTCACAGTTGAGGTTTTGGTCTGCACCCTCCTTCCCAAAATCATGCTTGTTTTGTAGGCCAGGCAGCTGCATGGCTACATCTTACCCACTAACAAACTACTGCCCCAGCCATTTCCATTTCCAGCCAGATTGGGCTGGATGGGGCAGTGCTACATTGTCACTGTGGCAGGTAGGCCAGGTACCACCTGTGATACTGTAAAGTATCGCTAGAGGTACTAGAACTGCTGAATGAAAAGCAATGGACTACAACTGAAGCAGAGAGGCTGCTGGTCCTAAATTTATTCAGTTACTGTATTCTAAAACACCACCTCCATTCTTTAAAACATATAGAAGCTTATATAAATGTGCTTCCATTATCTTCTTGCAGTCCGATATTATATGCATTCAATTTCTAAACCAGGTTTTAATTTTTAAGATGATTTCTGATCTTGTGTATGTTTACCCCACCTACAGTGATTCCCACACCCTCTTGTGTGAATCCCACACGTTCAGTGAACTCACTCACAGGAAAATGTGCAAAAAATTGCAACTTCATTTTTTGTTTCCACTATTGTTATCAGCCCCTTTAAGTTATTGACTCACTTTATTTTTAAACACCATCCTATGTCTTCTAATGAAGACATAGCGGGTTTACAGCCTATTCTTCTGTAGGTGTAAGTAGAGCCCGATTAAGTCTATTAAGTGGAACATACAAAACCTTTTTTCATTGTTTAGGAACACTGGTAGGAAAATATCAATAAATAAAAATCCCCTCCTGCTGCCCCAACCCTCTGAAGTGTGGCTTATTTATGCAGATTTTTTAAGTCTATGTATTTAGACTAGGTTTTAGATAGAACTCTTAGCATGGAAAGGACTCATTAAGCATCCTGCATACCTTAGATCTACCTAGTTCTGTTTGCTTGTTTGTTTGTTGTTGTTTTTGCAGGCTATATGACAAATAAGACATACAGGGCCCAATCCTATTCAACTTTACAGCACCGATGCAGCAACAAGGTAAGGGAACAAATGTTCCCTTACCTTGAGGAGGCCTCCATGATTTCATCACCACCACAGAATGCAATACACACCTCATTGGAATGGCTACTTTAGGGCTGGAAAATTGGATAGGATTTGGCCCCAAGTTCACTATTTTCATTTACCTTGTACAATTCCTTACAGCAGTCATATGTTTGATATAAAAAAATACTGCTATGAATAACTGCCTGTGTAAAAATCTTCTGAACTTATCAATAAACGTCCATTTTTTTATTCACGAAGCTTCTTAGAAACAAAGAGACAACAGGGCTAATTAATAGTGATATTTATATATCCCAGTTTGTAAAATTTCACCAAATGCAACTTACATGAGATTTGGAGCATCTGCTTCAAAACTAGTTTTGTGGATCTGCTTTGCTAATGAATTACAAATTTAGACCTAAATCATTACATCCCTGAAATCAATAACCATAACCATTTTAAACTTAAAATTCAACAAGTGCATTAGCTGCTAGCAGTGGCAATGTTTGAGTAAATGTCTAGTTTCTGTCTGATCTGTACATAGAGATGTTTGTAGACATGTTTCTTTTTCCATAGATCTTGATTTTCCCAAAGAAAAAGTGCAAAAAGTGGTATTATGTAATTTTATTCTAAGGGTGTGCATTTTTATAAATTATAATTATAAATTTTAATAGCTTTAAAATGTACGAAATAGGTTCTATAGTATCAGCAGATGCAGCCACAGTCAATTAGATGTTAGAAAATGGTTTTGGTTTTTTTTATGTATATATATTTTTACAAAAATGAGAAGTGGAGAAAGCAGTGCAGTTCAGTGCTATGGTTTTTAAAATTTCATTATAACAGAAAACTCTATAGGAATTCATTAAGGTGTTAATGAATCGGACATAAAATTGAAGATGGGGAAAGTTAGAAGAATAAGGGTGCAATCCTAACCTGGAGTTAGGCCAGCAAAGTTTGGCCAGCACAAGGAATACCATAAAATATGTTAGGACCACTCTTTGAGTCAGAGAGGAGCACAGAGATATGCACTATCCTTCCTGACTTGGAGAGTGATCCAAACGGTGGCCCTTGTGCCAGCCAAACTTCGATGGTCTAACTGTGTCAGCCTAACTCCAGGTCAGGATTGCGCTCTAAAACTCAAATAAATTTATCTAGTCCGAAGAATTTTTTTCACTGGAAAAAGATTTTTTCCCAGTATTTATTTTTTGAAAATAACTGCTCTAGAAACTGTTTCTATACCAGATTTGACGAATTATCAGTATTATAAAAACAACTTGGAAAAAGCAATTAACTTGATCACATGAATGATCATGCTGTTTCACCTGAGTGGTGGACCTTTGAACAATATAGGGTCCAGCCTTGCCAAGAAATAAAGACAATATAGAAAGCTGCGACTGCCTTGGTTGCTGGAAGAAGACTTACAGTAACTAACTTGTTTTAATTTTTTCCCCGTCCTTCAGCATCATTATGGGCTGTTTCTTGAAATACTTTGTGTTGGCTGTGGTTTTCAGACTATGATAGGGGAACTTTGTGGTTCCTCAGAAGCTTACCAAGGTTTTTTTCAATGAGATGGGCAGTAATAGCTGAAAAACTTATCTAAAAAGGCAGTATGCTTGCCGCTTGCCCCCTATTTTTCCCTGTAGGGAAGCGTTTGCTTTTTATAGCCCATTTTCTCAGCGCACACAAGGCAATGCAATGTAAGGTTTTCTAAGAATGCTGTTGAACTGAAAGTTCCTATAACACTTCCAGAGTTCTCTTCAACATACAGTGGCCCCTCCGTGTCCGTGGGTCCCATATCTTTGAATTTAACCATCCGCAGATACAGAGTCTACATGGGTGCCTCTGGAGGTTCCCCACTTATCTGGAGCTTCTAGAGGCCTCTCCTGGGTGGCGCTGGGCTAGCAACCCACTCTGTTGACCTCTGCAGGTCTCAGAATGGCCCACAAAAGCCTTCAGAAGCTACTTCCAGTTTTTGGAGTCAACTGAAACCTCTGGAGGCTTCTGCAGGTCATTCTGAGGCCCATGGAGGCCAATAGAGTACATTGTGACAAGGAGAAGCCTCCAGAGGCTTCAGGTAAGTAATAGTGCAAGCTCTGGGAGTGGATCCAGTATCTGTGGAATTCCTTCTCCGCAGGGGGTGGGGGTCTGGAATCTAAATTGCACTCACTGTATACTGGTTCCTTGGTAGACAATTCAGCATAAGAGGAGTTCCCTGAAACTAGAAAGTTGAGGATCACTACTATGAGACATATTTGATATATTTGCTTATGATTAAGCTAGTGGACCCAAAGAAATATTTTTGCAGGTCAAATTTTGGAAAATTCTAAATTACACAAGTCTTATTGGGATATGAAGTGAGATTCTTACCAACTGTGCTTTGTATATGAGCTCAGCTAGACAGCTTGAAAAATATACCACTTGTAATAAAGCAGACTTGTTCTGCCTCTTGAAGATGTGGACTCCAAAATGCTGACCTAGGACTACATTTTCTGTTTTGTTCTCAGTAGTGTCTGAAATGTTCAGTGAAATTGTTATGGGTGATGAATAACTACTAGGACAATCTAGGTTATCTTCCTTTGGTAATCAGGGTACATTCTGTGCCACTAGCTTTGCAGACAAAATTACCTGAATTAGGTATGACAAGGGCTGTTTGAATTTGGGACAAAAACATTTCAGCAATGTCATTTTTTATGAATCAATTTAGGTAGGAGTTGCCTTTAATATACGCAGTGAAATGGGACAATTAGTAGTGCATTACATCGCAGCTGATGAATGACTGTGGGGTGAAAGTGGGATTGTTACTGGCTGAAAACATAATGTTCCTCTGAGATGCAGTCTATCAGACAGACTTAAGCCTGAGGGTTTCTGATGCCACTTTGAGAATTCATTTCACTGATTCCGTGGCCAGCTGTCACTCTATATCTAGCCTTACCTTTTGGGTAAAGTCAATACTGTCACTAGTTTCAAACTGTGTCACAAACATTCAAATATGCCAGTGGTTCCCAAACTTCTGTAGAGTTTGGACTGCTGTAAGGCTTCGTGGGGTTGATGGCAGTGATGATCATGTGATCATGCCACCAAGAAAAAGAGCTTTTTTTTATTTACTGGGAACAGCACCGGCCCTCCAGAGGGTGTGTGGGGGTGGGGGTTAAGACTCAAAATGGCTGTCTGCAGCTATTCCAATCCACTTCTGGTTTTCTGAACAAGGCATAATAAGGACATTTGACTATTGGTTGGCTATCTGTGTTTGTAATTTGATAGGGCAAACTGTATCCTGTTTAGTTTCTTTCTTCTTTCTAAGGTCTTTGACATCATTGTTGAGGTATTAGTGATGTGACCATGGAACTGTGTGGTGCTTGCAAAACTATTCTTCAGAGATCATTCTTGACTGTGGTTGAGAGATCCCAGAAACTGCCCATTGTTTAGGACAGGGATGTCGAATTTATTTCACACAGAGGGCCTAATAGCACTCATGGCACCTCCTGAGGGCTGGAGGTATTGTCATTAAGCAGAAAGTGACCTCCCTCCTCCATTTTCCAAAAGTCTCTCTCAGGATCTCTCTACTCCTTTTCTGTCTGCCCACTTGCTTTTATGCCTATCCAAACCTTCTTCCTCTGCTACAATCTGGAGGCCACCATCTTTGTTTTCCCAAGATCTTATGAGATTCTTCTATCTTGGGTTCTAAAGTTTCATGAGACATTGGAGCAGCAGTGGTCATCTCCAAACTTTGCCCATGCAGAGTTCTGCAGCTACATCATGAAGAGCTGCTATGGGCCGGATGAAGAGCTTCAGTGGGCTGGACCTGGCCCCCAGGCATTATGTTTGACACCCCTGATCTGGTGTGAATGGGATGCCCTCTCTTCTCCCATCCATTCAAGTGTTGGTTGTTTCAGGCTGCATCTTTCCTACCTAGAATTCCCAAGCTGCTGAAGGAAATAGCTTGGAAAATGTAGCGTTGACTCATTGCAATCTGCAACCTCTTTTTTAAAATTTGAACCTCACAGCTATTCATAGCTTGACTTACAACCCACTATAAGTAGGGTTTTGAGATTGCAACAATAGATGCAGGGGAGTGGCGACAGGATGCAAGCATCTTGTTGTCTACTGAGCTCCCTTAGGCACCTGGTGGGCCACTGTGAGATGCAGGAAGTTGGACTAGATGGGCCTTTGGTCTTACGTTTTTATGATTTTGGAGCTTTCACAGAACATAGTGGCTTGCCCTTATGCTGATCTGGGTCCCACCAACACATCTATCTTAGCACTCTGGTGTTTGCATTTAGACTTCCAGGCACACTTCAACATACAGCCTTATAATTAGTGCAACAAAATGTCAAGTCCTTGTAGCTTAAAGATTTTTAAATGACGTATATATGGCTGTTACGATCCGATGGGGAGGCCTTTTGATACTCTGGACTCTGTGTGGTGAGTGAGCCCACATATTACGTAATGTTCAAAATGGTTGTAAACATGGTTAGAGAAGACACGAGCTCCAGATAAGAATATAATCCATTCATCTTCTTTGAAGGGAGATACATTTTCATATTTATATATTATCCTAGAAGTTAAAAAACCAAATGTGTTACACCCCTCTAGCAGATATAGAAGTTACAATGCAAGTTCACCTTTCATGTGTTCTCCTGGGATTGAACAAATGAGTTGAGGCATGCAGGGGAAGCATTATTGGCAGCTTATTTCCTTCTTTGGATTTTCTGATAGTCTGCAGTGTTTGATACAGTGCAAAACAATTTGATTTAAGCAGACATTAAATGGATAGAGATGCAAGATATACTTAGAATTTTTGTTATGTTTTCTCATATAGGCATATGTTGAGGTTTTAGATTATTGATAATTGTCTTTGACATAAGGGATGACTTAAGTTAAAAATATAAAGAACTTTTTACCTTTTGAAAACTGGTATTTATGAGTAACTACTTTTCCTGCACTTTTAAAAACATAAGTCTCCCCCCCCGGTGCTAGAACTGCCCACACAGAAGCAATGTACCCTGGTGGCAAGGTGCCTTTTGGAGTTAGTCACTACACTAATTCATTTTTATTTAAAATATATCTGTCATGTATCAATAAGTGAAAGAATGATGATCTTCTTTTTATTAGTACTGATGTATCCATATTGATCGATGACTCCTTGACACAACTGCAGTATTTTGTATGGCTGGTATAAAATTATGAGTTGGAGTTAGACTTCTGCAGCTAGCACATTTTGGTAATAAGATTTACTTCCAGATGTTAAAGTATAATCCTGAACATACAAAATCATTTAAAATTTGATTAAGCATATTTCTTTAATGTACTCAAGAGTATTAAGAAAAGTATGTATGGTGTTTTCTGTGGCTATTTACAGCAATCAGACCAAAAGTTCTGTAGGCAATTGTTGTTGTTGGATATTTCCAGAATGTAATCAGTCATATGGAATTGCATGACATTTCTTCCAAGCTTATATTGCATGTTGACATGAAGGTCATATAATGAGTGGGTAGAGTTTTCAGCACCATTACTGAAAAACTATCAAAATCCATCAGAAACAGTATTGTTGTAACTCTTATTGTTATAAAAGTATTGTTATAACTGTTAACAGAATCTATATCCTGTTTTTTATGCCATCTGTCTCCCCTGGCTACCACAGTGGATGCTGTTTGTTTTTGAGAGAGATTTTTATATTACTTTCAAATAAAAATGTCCAAAGCAGTTTGCAAATCAAACAATACACCAACAACAATAAGGACAACAACTAAAATTGAAAAAAAAATAGTTTAAATAGCCTAAGGGAATTAGGGTGCAATCCAAGGCATCCGTAGGGCTTACACAAGCTGCTTGTGTCAGCCTGGCTCTCACGAAAGTGCCATAAGGCACTTTCGCACCAGTGCTGTTGCTGTAGGTCCAACGCAGGCAACAGTGTCGACCCCGCGGTGCCAGCAGAAGTTGCCAATGCGCCGTTCCTGTACCGCCAAGTTCATCTAGTGCAGGGATGGTTCTGGGCAGGGAGGGAAGAACGGGGCAGGTGGAGCATAGTTCGGGAGGCAGGCTGGCCCTGGGAGGGGGATGGAGACTTGATGCGGCCGTTAAGCCATATCCTAATTCCTGGCCTGCGTGGCCCCAATTTGGGCTGTGCAGGGAACTAAGATATGTGCCTGCTATATACATTATAATAGCTTTAAAATGTACTAGATGGGTTGTATAGTACCAGCAGATGCAGCCACAGCCATGATCGTGCCCTTGCCCCATGGAGGCTCCAGTCCACACCCAAGCTATGCTGGATACGGCACAGGCCTATGCTGTTCCAGTGCAGCTTAGAATTGTGCCCTAAAAGCCTTTGATTGGCACCAAAAACATAGCAGCATGTTTTTTTAGCAGGTGCTAGGTCCATGCACCTGGGTATATATTTGAGTAACATAAATGGGATGCTGGACAGGGAAGGCCCATTGTAGAATACTAGCCATAGTAATTGAGATATAAGACACCAGCTGTTAGTGTGTAGGTTGTCTGTCATTGACTTAGCCAGAGTGATGTTTTGGAATGTTCACTCACTGCTCAGTGAGATCAAAGGACTAAGGAGCAGAAGAACTGTGTGTATAGGCATTGCTGGAAAATGATTGTGGAAAGATGAGCAGCTGAATGAGTATAATGCTTTACTTGAGAGTGCTTGTGTGTTACCTGACTTGGCACACACATTATATATTTTAGAAAGCATTCCTAAACTTAAAACTGTGGAGGCCAGTTTCTGTGGTTTGCTAGGTCCAGGCCATTTAGGGCTTTATAGGTCATCACCAGTGCCCTGAACTGAGATCAGAAGACAGTATGGTGCTAACGCAGGCACTGACCATTGTTGTAATGTTCTTCTCAGAAGGCAGTGTAGATCAACTGACGCATCTAGACCAAGGGTATCAAACATAAACCCTGCAGGCCAAATACAACCCACGGAAGCTCTTTATCTGAGCTACATGATAATTGGCACCACCATTTCAGCAGCAGTGCCATTTCTGCTGAGGCTCTGGGAGGGAGAGACAAAAGGAGGCTTTGGAAGGTAAGGGACTCTATAGGAAAAGGTGCAGACCAATTGGAGAATGGGAGATGCTGCCAAGGCACTGGAAAGTCCAGTTTTCACATGGGCCACCCTTTCAGCAGCACTGCTTCTGCTCAGTTGTTACTTTGCAGAGCATCTTTCAGCTGCTGTCCCAGCAAAAGTGGCAGTGCTGAAATGGCGGTCTGCATGACAATTCAGTTCTCCCGTATCTTGAAAATACGATCAAATTTTCAGGTTTTCCCTTTTAGCTCATGAGTACGTACATGAGAACAAGGTGCTATTTCTGGCTAATGACATGCTTTCCTGCTTAATGATGCCACTTCCAGTCCTTATTTGGCACCATGAATGCTATTTGGCCTGTATGAAATGGATATTGACACCCTTGCTCTAAACTGTTATCAAGGCCAGCCCACTTAAAATGCTTTACAGTCTAGTCTCTGCAGCAGCAATTTTCAATCAAACTCCCCCCACAGGAGTTTGGGGGACGGTCATTTGTTAGTAAGGACCATTGCAGGATGTGAGCCCCTCCCTCACAAGCAGCCTGGTATGCCTTGTCAATTGTCTGATGGTGTGCCTTGACAATTGTAGTGCCTTGTCAGTGTGCTGTGAGAAAAATGTTGAAAATCACTGCTCTACAGTTATGAAGGCAAGAATAACAATTGCAAGGTCCACATCTGTGAGAAATGCCACAGCTTTTTCACAAAATGCAACTGGCAGAAAGCAGTCTTCACACAACTGCAACCTGAATATTGTCTCTGTGTTGACATCAGTACCACCTCTAGGCTGTAAGCTTGAATTATAGTAAGGGACCGGACTCACTGCATCTCCTCAACATCATGATGCTTACTGATTATCGTTAGTGTGGTCTTGTCTAGATTGACAGCCCAATCCTAAACAGCGCCGGCCTAGTAGGGCCATATCCTAAGCCCAGCAGGAGGCAGCAGCAGCTCAGCAAAGGGCAAGGGGAGGTTTTCCCCTTATACCCAGATAAGTCCCAGTCATCCCTATGGATCTGCTCAGATCTGCTCCTGCAGATTTGCAGGTGCACTTGCGCAGCAGCAGCCGGGATCGGGGCTTAAGATTTGGCGCTACAGATGTTGGCCGTCGCCATCACTGCCCACTGCGCCACCCCATTACGCCCCCAGCACACCTCAGAAACACTCTCTACGAAGTCCTGCGCCGACCAAGCGCCGCCAGCACTCAACTGATGCACACCGGCGCTGCTGCTTATGCCAGTCCAGCGCCCAACTCACTGGTGCAGATGCACTTGGCGGCATGTTTATGACTGGTGCTGGACTGGCGCAAGAGCTTAGCCCCAGTGCAACGCCGGTATAGGATTGCACACTTGATTTCAGTCAGCTTGCCAACACCCAATTTCCAACTATAGCAAGACACTGGGAGAGCATGGAGACCTGGGGCAGATGAAAAGGTAGAACAGAGAGTGAGTGAGCAAGAGAGATCATCAGCACATTGATGATATATTGAATGTCATGTCTGCATATGATATATACACATTTAATGGAAATGGAGACAGAATGAAGCCTCACAGAGTTCTAGAATGGAAGAGCAATTATTGCCACTCTCAGAGCTTGTCTCAGAATGAGTAGAACATAGTATGTTTCTTTTCTATGCAAATCATAAGAACATAAGAAGAGCCCTGCTGGATCAGGCCAAAGGCCCATCTAGTCCAGCTTCCTGTATCTCACAGCGGCCCACCAGGTGCCCCAGGGAGGCATGAGACAACAAGATGCTAGCATCCTGTTGCCACTCCCTTGCACCCGGTACTCTGAAGTAGCCTACTACTAATGTAAGGAGGTTGCATAATCCATCATGGACTTTCCTTCCAGAAATACATCCAATCCCCACTTAAAGGCATCTAGACCAGATACCATCACCACCTCCTGTGGCAAAGAGTTCCACAGATTAACTACCCACTGGGTAAAAAAGTATTTCTTTTTATCTGTTTTACCTCTCCCAATCCTCAGTTTTAGTGGATACCCCCTGGTTATGGTGTTTTGAGAGAGGGAAAAGAACATCCCTTTATCGACTCTATCCCTTCTGTGCATAATTTTGTATGTCTCAATCATGTTCCCCCCCCCCGGTGCCTTTTTTCTAGGCTGAAGAGCCCCAAACGCTGCAGTCTTTCTTCATAAGGGAGGTGCCTCAGCCCCATAATCATTTTCGTTGCTCTCTTCTGCACCTTTTCCAGCTCCACTATGTCCTTTTTGAGGTGCGGCAACCAGAACTGTACACAATATTCCAGGTGCGGCCTTACCATCGATTTGTACAATGGCATGATAATATTGGCTGTTTTATTCTCAACTCCTTTTTTAATGACCCCAAGCATGGAATTGGCCTTCTTAATTGCTGCTGCACACTGGGTCGACACCTTCATTGAATTGTCCACCAGCACCCCAAGATCTCTCTCCTGAGCTGTCACAGACAGCTCAGAACCCATTAGCCTATAGGTGAAGTTTTGGTTTTTGGCCCCAATGTGCATCACTTTACACTTGTCTATGTTGAAACTTTTTGCCATTTTGCTGCCCATTCCTCCAACTTGGAGAGATCCTTCTGGAGCTCTTCACAATCCCTTCTGTTTTCACCACCCGGAAAAGTTTTGTGTCATCTGCAAACTTGGCCACCTCGCTGCTTATCCCTGTCTCTAGGTCATTTATGAAGACGTTGAAAAGCACGGGCCCCAAGACAGATCCCTGGGGCACTCCGCTTTTCACTTCTCCGTTGTGAAAATTGCCCATTGACCCCCACTCTCTGTTTCCTGGCCCTCAACCAATTCTGAATCCATAAGAGGACCTGCCCTTTTATTCCCTGACTGTGAAGTTTCTTGGGGGAAGTTTGGTGGGGGACTGTGTTAAAAGCCTTCTGAAAATCCAGGTATATGATATCCACAGGTTCACCCACATCCACGTGCCTGTTGACCTTTTCAAAGAATTCCAAAAGGTTTGTGAGGCAAGACTTACCCTTACAGAAGCCATGCTGAATTTCCTTCAGCAGTACTTGTTCCTCTATGTGTTTTAGGATTTTATCTTTGATGAGACTTTCCACCATCTTATCCGGAATAGACGTTAGGCTGACCGGCCTGTAGTTTCCAGGGGCCCCCCTTCTCCCTTTTTTAAAGATTGGCGTGACATTGGCTATCCTCCAATCCTCTGGCACCGTGGCAGTTTGAAGGGACAAGTTGCATACTCAAGAAGTCAGCAACTTCGTTCTTTAGTTCCTTAATAACTCTTGGGTGTATACCATCTGGGCCTGGTGACTTATTTATATGCAGTTTATCAATTTGATCTAAAACATCTTCTTTATTAACCATTATCTGATTTAATTCCTTAGTTAGGAAGGGTTGTTCGGGCTGTGGTATCTGCCCTAGTTCTTCTGCCGTGACGACGGAGGCAAATAATTCATTTAATTTCTCTGCTATCTCCAAGTACCCTTTTCGCCTCTTTTCCCTCCCTCACCATCCAGTGGGCCAACCGCCTTTCTGGCAGGTTTCCTGCTTCTAACATATTTGAAAAAGCTTTTATTATTCCCCTTTATGTTGCTAGCCATGCGTTCCCCAAACTCTTTCTTGGCCTCCCGTATCACCTTCTTACTTGTCTTTTGCCAGAATTTATGTTGTTTTTTATTCTCCTCACTGGGCAAGACTTCCATTTATGGAAGGAAGCTTCCTTGCTCTTTACAGCTTCTCTAACTTTGTTCGTCAGCCATGCTGGCACCTTCCTCGACCTTGTTCAGCCCTTCTTTCTTTGCGGTATACACTTCTGCTGGGCCTCTACTACTGTTCTTTTAAACAGCCTCCACGCAGCCTGGAGAGACTGGACTCTTTTTGCCTTCCCTTTCAATTTCTTTCTAACTAGCCTCCTCATCTGAGGGAAATCTGCCCTTCAAAAGTCAAGGGTTCTTGAATTGAATGTCCTTATTTGTTTTTTGTTGTATTTATTGTTTATGTGCTAGTGTTAGTATGTATGTAGCCATTAGCCGAAATCAAATTCCAAGTATGGTACTCATACCTGGCCAATAAATATTATCAATCAATCAATCAATTACAATCCTGTTTCTCTTGGTCAACGCCCTGATTTGTTTCCTCATTTCAAGGTCACCTTCAAGTTTTCGATCTGGAGGACGATAGCACACCCCCACTATTACATTGCTCTTATGGCCTGGTAGTTTAACCCACAGTGACTCTATGGTGGAATCCGACCCACCTTCAGTCTCTACTCTGCTGGATTCTATCCCTTCTTTGATATAGATGGCCACCCCTCCGCCAACACGCCCTTCCCTGTCCCTCCTATAGGGTTTATAGCCTGGGATTGCAGTATCCCACTGGTTCTCTGCATTCCACCAGGTTTCCGTTATGCCTATTATATCAATGCTTTCCCTAGCCACCAAACATTCCAGTTCCCCCATCTTTGCTTGGAGACTTCAGGCATTTACATAATAACACCTATATATGAGGTATATAGGGACTCTTTTTTGATCCCTTTTCCCCACCTTTCTTTCTACTAGACAAACTGTCAGTTACACTCCTGTTTGAAGTTCTGTTTCCTACTCCTCCATTACACTGTGGTACTCCACCCTCCTCTTCCTGTAGGGATGAGGAGTTCTGAACTGGATGCCACTCAGCTCCTGTCGGCTTTCCCCCGGGGATCAGTTTAAAAGCTGCTCTGCCACCTTTTTAATGTTAAGCGCCAGCAGCCTGGTTCCAGTGAAGCCCGTCCCTCTTGTACAGGCCTGGCTTGTCCCAGAACGTCCCCCAGTGCCTAACGAATCTAAACCCTTCCTCCCGACACCACTGTCTCATCCACACATTGAGACCCCTGAGTTCTGCCTGCCTAGCTGGCCCTGCGCGTGGAACAGGTAGCACTTCTGAGAACACTACCTTGGGGGTCCTGGCCTTCAGCGTCCTGCCTAGCAACCTAAATTTGGCTTCCAGGACCTCCTGGCTACATTTCTCCACATCGTTGGTGCTAACATGCATCACGACTGCTACCTTCTCCCCAGCACTCCTTACCAGCCTATTATATCTAGACGAGATGTGATGTCCGCAACCTTCGCGCCAGGCAGGCAAGTCACCGCGCGGTTCTCACATCCATCACAGACCCCCCTCTCTATATTCCTAACTATAGAATCGCCCACTACAAGGAGACCATGACCCCCCTCCCGCCAAGGAGCATCCTTAGTGCGACTGGATGCAGGCTCATCACTGGAAGAAGGGGTCCCCATTGGGCAATTGATTCCCTCTGTTCCAGGCTGATGTCCTCCAGCCCTGAGACTCCTTTCCCCAGCAGCTGAGGAGCTGCCCATCTGTGGGTGGGACGAAGCCTGCAAGTCCCTGGATGTCTCACCATGGACCCTCGCTGCCTGCCTTTGCTTCTCCAGGTCTGCAACCAAGGCCTCCAGGGAGTAGATGTGTTCCCTGAGTCCCTGGAGCTCCTTGCATCGAGGACAAACCCACAACCTATGCCCCAGAGGCATATAGTCATACGTGTGACACTCTGTGCAAAACACTGGATAGCCCCCACTCACCTGCTGGCTGTCTGGCTCCATTTCTGTTTGATTACGAAGGAGCTGCCCTGCTTCTCAGAGGAAGGGCAGAGTCTGGGGCCCTGGCTTCCTCACCCTGCTGCTTAACTCACGCAGATGTGTAACTCGCTTGTTTACCAGGCACTTTGTCACGGACGAGGCACTTCATCACAGGACAGTACTCGCTGCTTGTGGACAGCACTCGCTGCTCATATAATAAAATAATAATATTAATAATAATAAAAATAATGCTCGGATAATAAAAATCCTATTAGCTATTTCTGCAGCAGAACAGTAGTTTTCTTGCAATAATTATTTTTTATATACTGCTTTGAAAAGTTCACAAAGCGGTTTACATAGCAAAACAATTGGGAACTGAAATTGCTAATATAATTTTTACAGCTGGAATGCCTCGACTTCTGTCAGAAATTGAATTCTCTCTGTATTTTGAAGTTTCATGTCTTTGGGGTCTACTTTTTCCTGGAAAACTAGACCCTTTTCTCCTTTAAAAAGTTATGAGTAGACACTCCTTTCCCCTAAATTTACATATTATATTTGCTCTAACAATGCTAGATTTCTGAGCTTGTATCCTGCTGTTTTCCTGCTTATACTTGCCAGGGTCGGTAGCCTCTAGATTGAACATGGGTGTTGAACATGTGGCCCAGTGGAAGCTCTTTATCTGACCCACATGGTAGTTGAGCTCTCCCAGCACCTCCATCAGCTGCTCTCAGCTGCAGAGTGACCCCTCAATATATGTGGCTCTGCTGAAAGGGTGGCCTATGTGAGAATTAGGCTTGAAAAAATGATGAAAATTTTCTCTCTTGTCACTTGCCACTATTGAGTTCAAGAAGGTCCATGAAAGGTCCATGAATGCTGCTCAGCTCGCTATATGAAACAAGTTTGACACACCTGCTCTAGAAGGACCCTGAGATGCTGTGCCAGGATTGAAACCTAGATAATTTATTTCAAGTCCTGGGCAACCAATAGCTCTTGCTTTTCTGCAATATAGTTTCAGCAGGGCTTTCAATTCCATTTCTTATAGGAACTATTAATATCAGGTATCTAGATTTGGGACTATTGCTAAGTTCAGTTGAACTATATTGGAATGAAAACTAATACAACTCAGTAATATGTGTACCATGGAGAAGTTTACCTTCTTAACAGCTGTGAAGCATTCAAGACATTTTCATGCACAGTAGAAAAGCCAGAGCATCTCATAAGATCTTTTCATTGCATCGACACTTTTCTAGTAACATCGCAGCATGATTCTTTCTGGGAAACCATAGAATTGTATTTCCAACAATTCCACTATATGTGCCCTACAATTTTATGCGATATCACTTTAGTCTCAGCTTACTCTCAGGACAAATGCTTTTGATTTCCATTTATCACAGTGACCGATGGATTGAATCCAGAATAAATGCACTTTATGTAATAGTTCTGTAAAAATCAATTTATTTGACTTTTTACCATTTGTGATCCTTGATGCCCCTTAGATTTGGGGTGTCAAAATTCTTCTATATGCATCCTAATTCCAAACAAGGTGTTTACCAAGAAATATACTTTCATTAATAGATAAAACATTACTGAACCACAAGTCATAGATTTTATTTCATTTTTATTTTTTTCCAGTGTGAGAAATAAGTATAAATGAGGTTTGATTTTAGAATTATTTGAGCAGAGCACCATTCTGACCCAGCCAGGCCAAGTTTAGCATTCATGCAGATACTAAACCTATTTTCAGGCAAACCATGTTCCTGAACCATAAGACTTAAGTATTGAAGAGCTTTAATGTTTGAATCTTAGCAGCTTGTCTGATTAAGGGTTTTTTAATCTAAAAGAGAATACATACAGGAGATGATGTGTTCTTGGAAACCAGTGAAGCTGCTAAAATTCAAGGCATGGATCCAAAGACTTGCTTGGGCATACTAAGTGGAACCTTTGACTTCTTCACTTTGAGTGTCAGGTTCCCAACGCATAACACAAACTGCTTTTCAAACTGTGTAGATGAGTTTTTATTCAGGAGGACCCAAAAATCAAGGAGTGAGGTGAAATTCAACAGCACAAAGTATAAAGTTGCAGACCTGGAGAATAAAATACATTTATTGTTAATACATGGCTCATTATATTAATACATTAACTCATCATTAATACATGACCTTCTCCTGCAAGCTTGTTGTGCCTGTCAGAGCAACAGCACTCTTTTGTGTGTGCTTTATTCCTGGGGTGTTTGTCTTAAATGTACGGGAGTAACTGGCAGTGTTATAGGGGTGACAGGAACGAAGCTCAAGGTGAGTAACTTTGCTTTGTATCCAGAACAGAGATTGTGTTTTCTTAATGCAGGGTATTTAATTGCTTGCATTGAGGTCTTTAAACCTTGAAGGAGTTGAAATCAAGCAATCACATACCAATGTAAGATGGATAGAAGCCTAAGTCAAATGACTTGTTAAATAACCTTCTACTTCCATTCTCAAGAATAGTTCAGATCATGTCTTTACTATAAATTTAAACTTGTTTAAATATCTCAGCCTCTTATCCAAACAATGGAAATTGTTGCTCATTTTTAGCAAAATGGTGGAAAAACCCAGAACCCCTGTTTTAAAGTTAGAAATTGTTCACTTAGGTCTTCTCCATGGTTTATCACTACAGCTGCCAATCCTTCCAAAAAAATTATAAAAGTCACAGAATAACTTTTTATGGTAAGCATTTTAACCAATATGCTTAGGGACCTTCCCAACTGGCTTTATAGCTTAAATGGGACATTTACCTTGTTTACGTACTAAAATGCAGTGTGTTGTTTGTTTTGCCTTGTTTTGGAAAATCCTTTGTATTTTGGGCTTCTTTTTTCTTCAAAATGAGTGAAAGTTGCATGATGCTGTATTTTAAGCATAGCTACATGTGTGTTGCCTTATGTGCCACTTAGAACCCCTTAGAAAAAGAAGACTATTTGGAAGTACTGTTTTTTGTCCCCAAGGACAGGCAGTTGGCTTACAAAGCCATTACAAATTGTGTGTATCTACTTAATAAGTAGACTACTTAATAAGTATCTACTTCCAATAAGAAGTCTCATTTTAAAATGTTAATTGTGTAGTGCAGTGACTATATGCTTGACTTTTCTTCAGGGATGCTCACTGGAATATGTGTGATTCTTTACATTTGTGACTGTACGTGAAGGTATTTTGTTTTCATAGGTATGTAATGGATTCTAATTACAAATGCGTTTGCTTACACTTCTATATTGCATTCACCCTGCAACTGTTAAATTTTATTCAATACTAGCTTTTTTTACCTGGCGTTGCCTGGGCAACAAATTATCTCAAGTCCGAACGTGGACTCAAACGGCATCGGGAGCGTCGCCATTCGTCTTGACGACCCCGGAAACTACGGATTTGACACCGATTTCGGCCGTTTTCGACCATTTTCACATGGGGCCCCCTGTGCACCCCCACCCCTGGGGGCGCTAGGGGGGGGTCTGACGCCCGCAGTGTTTGTCCCCAGACCGTAGAGCATACTGGTGTCAATCGCTCCAGGCGTTCCAGCGGGTCACGGCGGACGTTTTGTTTCACACCCCTTCTCGCCCCCTATGCAGATGTGGGCCGAACCCCGACTCAAACGGCGTCGGGAGCATTGCCGTTGATGTTGGTGGCCCGGAAACTATGGATTCGACACCGATTTCGGCCGTTTTTGACCATTTTCACTTGGAGCCCCCTGCGCACCCCACCCCTGGGAGCGCTAGGGGGGGCCTGACCCCTGTAGTGTTTGTCACCAGGCCGCCAGGCATGCGCATGATGAGTTTGGTGCCAGTCGATCCAGGCGTTCCAGCGGGGCATGGCGGATGTTTTGTTTCGCACCCCTTCTCACCCCCCACGCCGAAGGGGAGGTGAAACCCGGACTCCAACGGCGTTGGGAGTGTCGCCGCTCATCCTGGCGACCCCGGAAACCATAGATTCAACGCCAATTTTGGCCATTTTTGACCGTTTTCATGCTGGGGGGGCCCACATACCCCCACCCCCAGGGGCGCTAGGGGGACCTGAACCCCACAGCATTTGTCGCCAGGCCACAGGTACATGCCGAGTTTGGTGCACATCGCTCCAGGCGTTCCAGGAGGGCATGGCGAACGTTTTGTTTCGCACCCCTTCTAGCCCCCCATGCCAAGGGGGGGGGCAAACTCGGACTCCAATGGCGTCGGGAGCATCGCCGCTTCTCCCAGTGACCCCGGAAATTACAGATTCGAAGCCGATTTCGGCCGTTTTGACCATTTTCACGCGAGGCCCCCCCTCGTACCCCCACCCCCGGGGGTGCTAGGGGGTCTGACCCCCACAGTGCTTGTTGCCAGGCCGCAAGGTGTATGCGTGCCAAGTTTCGTGTCAATCGCTCCAGGCGTTGCGGAGCCTATGGAGAACATACGTACACACGTTCTCTTTTATGTATATAGATAATACTTAGCACCTAATTTTCCATCTGATTTGCTGTGAGGGAGAAGAAATACCACCATTTGTGGGCAGGAATAATCTCTCAATATAATAAGATATGCCAAGGATGTATATGGGGAACAGTATCACAAGCATGTACACATCTGCGACCTTTATCAAAGCTTATTGCATGTATTCATTTTTGTCTGTTTCCCTCCCCCCGCCATGTTCTCTGGTCAAACTGGTTCAGAATTTGTAAGAATATTAAATAGGCCTTTAAAAAAAACTAAAGCCAAGTTCCAAGAACTACAATACAGCTGTGCTGTAATGCGTGCGTGTACAGTTTTACTAGAATCAATTGAGTAAAGCCTGGAATAGCCCTATACTAGCAATGAGTAACATACTGTTCCTCATACTTGAAGAAGTATTTCAAGCGTCTCCATGAAAATACCTTAATATCAGAAGATATCAGAGGCAAACTGATTGGTGGGCCCTGCATGTCTAGATGGGCCCATTCAATTGGCAGGAAATCTAGTGGGGACGTATTTTTTGTTTGTTTTCTGTTTGCTTGTAATAACTAAAGCATGTTGTTGTTATGACCTAGATAGCAAATACACAACTTTTGTGGGTTAAAAAATTTTTTGCTAGTTTAATTTTTTAAACTTTTATCACCACCTTTGAGCTAAGATTAATTTATGAACCAAACAAAAGTTTGATATATAAGGGATAGATAAGTATGTTTGTGGCAGTCAAATGTCATGTGAGAGTGAGAAAGTTGACACACCACATAGCCAAATCCAACTTGTTTGAGGGCAATGTGCCAATGTGTTGGGCAACAAAGTCTTCCCATTGCCCTAATTTTAAGTAGAGAAGAGAAAAGGGAAACATGGTGGACTACAGGTTGAGTATCCCTTATCCTGACAGCTTGGGACACGAAGGTGTCTGGATTTCGCATGTGTTTGGATTGCAGAATAATGGTATAAATACTGTATAATGAGAGATGTTTCCTCTTGATCTTTTCATGGTTACCATATGGGTGTCTGCTGGCCTCTTTGACATTTTTCAACAATGTCTGAACAAGTGCACACCACAAAGCATTTACAGCCTGAATCTGCACTGTTCATGGGAATGAGCACAAGCCATTCTAGTGTTCACACTGCAGAAAACAAAGCTTTACTTGGACAAAGCTGGATTTCAGAATAGTCCAGATTTTGGATGACCGAATAGGGGATAATCTTATCTACCTAAGGGCTCAATCCTGAGTCCGTTAACGATAATGGTATGCTCTTACCATCAGCTCTGGCTGTTGTACATGTTCTATCAAGCACATTTACAGCCCCTGGAGAGCTCTGGGTCTCAACACTGGGAGGACGCCTGACTAGCGCTTCCGCTGGATGGCGGGAAGTGAGGAGTGGACAGAATGGGGCAGGGTGAGGGGAGGATCGGACCAATGAAAGGGGTGGGGATAGCAGACATCCTTTGCTGCAAAATCCTAACCTCCCTCTTGAGTCTGGCAGCCCAACATAGGTCTCTTCGGCTCTGCGCCTGCACAAACATGCCCGAATTGCTGAGGCAAGCCATTGGCCCTGCAGTGGCATTACCCAGAGTAAGGGAGCAAACACTCCCTTACCCTGAGGAGGCCCCAGTGGTAGCCATAGGATCCAGCAGTTGATATTTCTGTGCTGCTGGAGCCCTGCACGCCTCCAGCTTCAGGTTTGTGTTTCCTGCTCCCTGTGTTCCCTGTCTTTCTGCATTGTTTTTTAATTGCATGTTAGCACAGCATAGCAAGAAAGGGAGTGTCACTCAGTTTTTCTTGACAACAGGACAACATGTTGCCTATTGGCAATTGTCTGTTACCATGAAGGCAGTGGGAGGGGCTTTGTTTACTTTCAGTGACATTGCCATGCAACTGAGGGCGCAATCCAAACAGACTTTCCAGCATTGACATAGCTGTGCCAATAGGGCATGTGCTGCATCCTGCAGTGGAGTAGTCGTCACGGAGGCCTCCTCAAGGTAAGGGAATGTTTGTTCTCTTACCTTGAAGCTGCATTGCCCTTACCCCGGTGCTGGAAAGTTGGTTAGGATTGGGCCCTGACTCATTGGTCATGAGATACAATTATGTCACATTCACTTTGCGTTCTGAATAGAGATTGCATGAACAATGATTAAGTTAACAGTTTTGGTGAAAATTTTGGACAATTCTTGCAGTTATTTGTTTACAGGATATACATTATTTATCTGGCTATTCACAGTCTTCTGGCCCCCAAGGCACCTCATATTTGAGAAACAGACTTATCCCCTAAATTATCCCCTAAATTTTGGCTTCTGCCATTGAATCAGATATTGCAATTATACCAACTCCACTAGAATCCAATCACTTGCTGTAAAACTAACAAATTCCCAAATATTTTGTTAGATCACAACTATGATGCCTTTAGGGGGTTGAGGCATCACCAATAATTAAAATGAGTTGCTACATGGCAGTCCCACCTCTTTTATTTTGGAAATGCCTCTTGTGTACAGGACAGGGGCTTCTCTCTGTGCTAGTGCAATGTCCGTGGTGGTGGCTGCCCCCACCACAAGGAGCAGGACTGACTGTTGGTGCTGGAGAAAGGGGACAAGGTATCATTTTGTACTGTAGAAGAAATGGGTTGACTGAGAAATCTTACTCTTATGTAGAAATACTTGGTGAGAAGTGAAAAAAAACTGTTTATTTGTCTAACATGCATGATGCTTGAAGCCCTATTGCTTCTGCATGTTAGGTTGACCTTAGCTGTGGTCTAGTTTGCACATTGCCATGAGCTGTGTGTTGCCTCTTCCGCAGTGGGAGTCACATACGTACATGTTTTGTCCCTTTGGTTATGGGTTGTGTGATAAAATATACATAGTACATAAAAAGATAAAACAACGAAGCTACACGTAAAATAACCAGTCAAAGGGCAATAACAAAATATGACTATAAAACAAAGAAAGAACAAGGCATCAATACAAACAGCAGCAACGAATAACACGAATCATAAAACAGTACACAACAGTTAACATTAAAAGAGCAATAAATTATAAAATATTACAGGCTTTAGAAATGTTAAAACAATAAAAATTATAAAAAAATCAACAAATTACAAATAAACAGTGGGAACAACCAATCATCACAACAGAAACACCAAATGAAAGAAAATGTTTTAAGCCCATGCCAGGACGCTTCCAGGGAAGGGGTGGTTCTCAAGCAGGAATATACATACCTTACATACCCGTGCTGCTACCACAGAGAAGGCTTGTCGTCCTCCCCATCTCTTCTGGAGGCAGCACATGCAACAGAGCCTTTTCTACCAAACCGGGGGTGGGGGGTGGGGTGGGCGGAAAGTACAAAAGCAGGCAGTCCTGTAGGTACTGCTACTAAGCCATGAAAAACTTCAAAGGGCAAAACCAGCACCTTGAATTGAGCCTGGAAATGAAATGGCAGCCAGTACAGCAAATGGAGCAGTGAACCAAAAAGCTCCAGTAACCACACAAGCTGAAGCACAAGTTGTAGAATAATTATTGACAGGCTCTGGCTTTGGTTTAATTGATGTTAGATAAGCAAATTATTCAGAGATAACAGCTTTGCTTCAGATTTTTCTAAGTTTTGTAAAATATTGTAAAATGCAAATGTTTACATTTTAATCAGCGTATTTCCAATGTAAAAACTCTTTTGTTCTTTATGTAATCATTAGGAGAACGCACTCTTTTTATGTCCGCAGGTTTGTTCAAAGATGTATGTTCTTTTCAACTTTGGTTTATATTTTCCTGTGCTTATCAGCATATTTAACTACAGAATGTATGTGACATTTATTAAATTCTGCAACACTTTTTCTGTAAACTTACAGTATATTTTGTTGGAAACAGGGATATATTTACATTAAGCAGACTCTACCTTCTATTTAGAGTAAAGTTCTTTAGCATATTGAATTAACAGGCTAGCTATTTTAATTGTAAAGTGAAGTGCTTGAAATGGAAAGTATAGTGCTTCTCTGCCAAAATTCTTCAAAAGATGCCATGCAGATTTTTGTGCAGATTTTTTATTGTTTTAAGGTATTCTTTCTATAGAGACTTAATTGACATTTCTGGCATCTAGCTATATATATCCTCTGATTAGATGTCTGCCCCAGACTAAGGGCCTGATCCTATGCGGCCGAGCACCAGCAGTAAACCCTTACTGCTGGAGCCAGTGTCGCAAAAGTGCCGTAAGGCATTTCAAACACGGGCAGTAAGGACTTAGCGCTGGCGGTGAGCCAATGCCGGGACCCAGCACCAGGAGGACCCAGTTCAGAACCGGCCAGCGGTAAGTGTTGCTGCTGGTGGTGCACTCTTTCGGGGCAGGGGGAGGGTGCGAGGAGGGATGGAGTTGGGGTGGGACCAGCGCGTGGCCTGTTACAAAGGTTCTCAAGTTTGCATTGGCAAAATAGCCAGCACAGACTTGAGAAGGCCTATTGGTGGCCCAGCGTCCTTTCCCAGATGAAGGGGACAAATGTCCCTTCTCCTGAAGTGCCTGCTACTGCTGCTGTGGTACCCGTAGGATGCAGCGGTAGCCGTTTTGATACCACTGCTCTTATGGAGGTCAGGCACCATAGGATTGGGCTGATCCTCTCTGCTGGAGTTAGGTTAAGTGGAACATTGTGGAATGACTTTCATGTTATCTCTTGGTCTGCAGTTTGTTGCCCACTTTTAACTGGTCCCATGCTTTCATTTAAAAAGTTCAGATTTTGATCATGAGTATTGGTTTGTATTCTAAGATGCGTCTTCCACAAATAGAAGAAGCTTTGTTTGCACAAGAAGAGAAGGGTGATATTTACTGATCTTCCCTTCTCACCGCAGCCCCCTGCAACCCCTGTATATTTGCTCCTGAGGGAACTTTTTGCATAAAGGGAACTTAAACTTACATGACTAAATACTACAAAAAAGCACTTAATAACTAGACTAATTAAAGGAGGGAGAAATGCATGTCATTGTGTTCATAATACAACAAGCAAGGCTCTGAACAATCAACAGTTTAACAAAATGCTAAGGACGCTAAAAAGGTGACCTTTTTTACTTCAGCAGATCCACGTGTACATGGAAACAATGAAATGTATCTTCCCCTCTCCATCAAGTTAATGGAGAATATAGCACATGCAACAGGATCATATGTCAATGTTGTCTTATAAAATGGAAGGTAAATGGCCACATGCTTTGATTGGTAAAATCATCCAGAGCCCAATCCTTTGCATATCTACTCAGAAGTAAGTTCCATTATAGTCAGTTGAGCTCACTTCCAGATACGTGCGGATAGGCTTGCACCCCCATTGTCATAATTATTGATTCTGAGCCAGTTGCCCAGATCAGATTGCTAATAGGCTTACAATAAGAGTAAAAGGTAACCTAGACATATTAGTGAATGACAAATTTGGTTCTTGCAATCCCAGATCTTCATTATCAAACCATAAGTACATGACTTACAGCCCAATCCTGCCAAAATGGCGACTGCTGGATCCTATGGGTGCTGAGGCTACCGCCAGGACCTCCTCAGGGTAAGGGAGCATTTGGATAGAATTGCACCCCCATAGTCATAATTACTGATTCTGAGCCAGTTGCCCGGATCAGATAGCATTTGCTCCATTGCCCTGGGTAATGCTGCTGCGCCGCCAGTGGGTCTCCTCAGGTCTGTGCCCGTGTTTGAACAGGCACAGTCTGGGCTGCCTGGCTCATAAGACGGTGCTTCCATCTCTGCCCTCCTCCCAGGCCTAGTCCTCCTCAGCCCCCTTCCTCCTTTTCTTCGCCTCCTCCCAATCCCAACCACTGGCTGGCACTGCCGGAGCGCTGTCCATCTCCTCCACACTGAAGTGCCACTCTGACTGGCACTGGCCCAGGGCAGGCTCTCTCTCTCTCTCTGGATGCTTCGCCTAACGTTTACGATATTTGGAGCCAGCAGTACACTTGTTCCACCAGTGATAGATCCCTCAGGATCAGGCTCTTATTGTGCTGCAACATTAATGGAGAAGGTATTTTCTCCATGGTTGGTTCTTCACAATGAAAAGCAGTCTTTCATAATGTTATAAGAGGATTACCAGCTTTACAATACTATGTTAGCAGTAAATTCAGACTGTATTTTAAATCAAATGATTTTAAAAAGAAACTGCTTACAACTGACACTTTAAAACTGTAATTCAAACTGGAAAAAAAAATCTGATTTTTAAAAATCCATCTGTTTTTATCTACTATTTAGCATAATACAGTATAAGCCTGGTCTGTGTATTAATCTGATGTTTCATATTTATAATCATTGTGAATCATTGTCTGGGATGGGATGATTTTTGGATCCCAGTCTATAAATGTTCTAAGATCTTTGCTGTAGTTATTCATCTAACAACCTTTCATAATATTAACCACATCAGCCACTATATACTATCTCAGGTCATGAATATGAACATAATCTAGCAGTCAGTCAACAAGTTGTGTACCTGAGGTGTCATTTAAACTAGTAATTGAGAATGAAAGCAGTGTTAAAAGAAAATAATTGAGAGATGCTTTTTTAGTAGACTAAGGGTACAATCCTAACCTGCCGTTGCACGGCGCACCGCTCTTGTGCTGGACCAGTGCTGTTGCAAATGTGCCGTAAGGAATCGTGAAATCGGTTGCTGGGCTGGTTCAAACAGCAGCGCTGGCGCATGGGCACTGCCAGTGCAGGGCTGCAACGATACCGTGCCAGAGGCATGCCAGAAGCATAACGGGATGGCGCCGGGAGTGGAGATGGGACGTAGCCATTAGACTGTATCCAAACACCTGTCCCTGAGCTGGGCGGCCTTGATTCTGACTGCCCCTGGCTGCGTGGACTTGCGCCTGCTATTTTGCTGGCAGAGATCTGAGGAGCCCCATAGGGCTGGCTGGAGCTTACCATGGGGCATGGGGAAAACCTGAGTCTCTTCTGCCTCCTAACATGCTGAGGATGCGGCCCAGCTGTGCCGGCCTGGCTATTCCAGCACAGGTTAAGATTGGGCTGTGATACAAAGCACAATTCTGTTCTTCGTTAGCATAAGTGCAGCATATGGTAACTGTGCTGGCGCTAGCCATTGCAAACCTGCCATAAAGCACATTTCCAATGACTTGAATGTAAGCTGTGCTGGCTCACCAACACTGTATTCAGCATATCAGCCTCCCTTGGAGACGAGTACTCCACTAAATGGTGCAGGGCTGGGGAAGGTTGGAACAGAGGTGGGTAGGGGATGTTTCTAGGCAGAATGGGGCTCACTTTCACCAAATTCTGTCCTGTCTCCCAGGCCTAGAGGCCTTACATGGTTCTTCTTGAACTTGCATCAGCAACTTAGCTGGCGCAGATCTGAGTAGCCCATTGGGCACGCTGGCGCTTGATGTGAGATAAGAGGAAAAATATCCCCTTACCTCAAGGAGACTGCCAGTCTACTCCTAAGTTGCACTCTATACAGCATAGGCCACTCAGTCCAACTGTGCCAGCGCAGGTTTGATTTGTCCTTAGCTGCTATCCTACTACAATCCTTTGTTAGAGAGCAAGTAGCACTGAACTCAACAGGGGTTATTTCTGACAAAGCATAATTAGAATGGTTTGGTACATCTTCTAAACATCTTCTAAATGACTACTCATCTGATCATCTGTGGTGAACAAGAATGGCCTCCAGACAAACAAGCACAGAAGGGTTTTGTTTTGTCCAGCAAATGGTTAACGTAGGCATTTGTGATTTAAATGTTAGTAGAAAAGTTGTCAACTAGCAATTTTTGTGGAATTATATGCAAGGCTGAACTTAGAAGAAGGAAGGAAGCTTTTCAATTAAAGATATACGCATAGAGTCCAAAATTAAGAGAATACCTTATATATTGAAGGCTGCCAATATATTGACTGGGATATGAACTTTCAAAACAAAGAAACTTTGAACAAAGGCTATGTCATCCCACCATAGTGTATGTAAAATAGTGTACGCAAAAATCACTGCTAAATAGATGATAGAGCTATCAGTATTGGTAATGCTGATTGGTTACTATGGTGAGGGGCAGGGCAAGAGATTCTGCCTAAAATCACTCTACTAGCATGCCCCGATATCCGTGGGTGATACTTTCCAAGATCTACTGCAGATGCCCCAAACCATGGGCAGTAGCAAACCCTATATGTAAGTTGTTTTACATTTACCTATATGCCTATGACAAAGTTATTTTCACAACATCACTGCAGTAACACTGCAAAGAACGCAGACAACAAGAATGCTAAAGGCTAACTATGTGATGTGCCAGATTGGGTACTGAGGACAAAGAGAGAATGAGTCATGAATTACTCAGAATGTTACTTGATTTGAAACTTCTGAATTGTTTATTTTTGGTATTTTCCATTTAATATTTTTGGGCCATGGATAAACCATGGATATCTGAAATAAAATTGCAGAAACCAATTTCACAAATACACACCTCTTCCTGGATGCAGGTTTTTCCTTATGCAGTTTTCTTTTACAAGACTACACCTAGAATTCAAAGATTTCTGAATAGAGTTTTGTTTTGGAAAAAAAACCCTGTAACTTACAAACTTTCTAACAGATGTAGCTTAGATTAGCTACACATCAGGATGTGTGGATTATTTTGTATGGAATATGGCATCTTATTTTTAAAGTAACAAAAATAATAAAATTAAAGCTAGTTTTTAAATTCACCTAGCCTTATGAGACAATTTTCTTCTTTGAGTCATGATAGCACAGTGCTGGAAAATGCTTACAACAAATTAAAAATAAGTTATGATTTGTGAATACTTGTTACCGATTTCTTGGAGATTATTGATATAATTACTTTTCCTCATTAATGGAAACACTCTTACAGCCCAATCCTAACCAACTTTCCTGTGCCAATGCAACAGCAACGTACCTCCAAAGTAAGAGAACAAACTTCCCTTTCCTGGAGGAGATTTCCATGATTCCTCCCCCTCAGAATAAAATATGCACCCTGTTGGCACAGCTGCATTAGTGCTGGAAAGTTTATTAGGATCGGGCTGCTAGTGTGCATTATTGGAATCTAGACATAAGCAAATTCAAGTGAATGTATTCTTCTGCACCAAACATATTTTTGGACATAAGTTGATATGCAATTATATCATTATTCCCTTGAAGGAAACAATTTCAACTGATTTCTTAGACATAATATATTTGCCATTCAGTGGAGCTTATTGCACAATTTCATGCCTTGGAGAAATTTTTGTTGTCACTTAATGTTCTGTGTGAAATCACTTAAACAGCAGTACATTTATTACTTTCAACAGGCCATGGTGCCGATGTCAAGTGTGTTGACTGGCATCCAACAAAAGGTTTGGTGGTTTCTGGAAGTAAAGATAGTCAACAGCCAATCAAGTTCTGGGATCCAAAGACTGGTCAAAGCCTTGCCACGCTGTAAGTGCAGTTGGTGTCTGATCTCTTCTTGCCAAACCCCCTTTTTTTGGTTTGAACCTTTTGAATTTATTGCTGTATTTAGAATACTGTGTATAGTTCTCATCACCTCATCACAAAATGGGTTTTGTAAAAGCTGGAAAAGATGAAGAAAAGGGCAACCAAAATGATCCCAAGGTTGGGGCAGTTTTTTTTGGGGATGTTTAAATGAAGAAAAGCTAAAAGGTTTATTTAAAAAAAAAAAGCTGAAGGCTAATCTAGACCTTATGGAGGAGTTCTGTGAATGGAATTCTCAATGTCTTTTTTTCTTCCGCAAAGTAGGTGTATGCAGAGCATCCAATTTTGAGTGTGGGATTTAGGGATAAAATAATCTAATCCTTCTTTCCTATCCTATAGCCCCAATAGAATTGCCCTCTCTCCAGGAAGAAAAATCAGCAATTCCAGTCAAGGAACATGCACATTTCATCTCACATAATAAAGATGCAAATATAATAATAAAGATGTAAATATGAAATATTTACATATAAAATAATAAAGCTTTTTAAAACTATGCATGATGTGAGAAAATGGATGGATATATATATATATATATTTTATATATATATAAAATTTGCCCTTTCTTATAATAACAGAATGTTGGGACACCCAATGAATGTGATTGGCAAAGACGATTCAGAGCAGAGTTTAATCCTAAATTATCTACCCAGTCATGTAAGAAGAGAATTCACACAGAATCAGAATGAAATATTGGCCTGGCTTTGTACTTGTGCAATGCATTGCTTAGAGGTGTTTGAAAACTGTTGTTTATTTTATTCAGAAGTAAGTCCATTGTTTTCGAGAAGACTTAGCTGTAATCCTATCTTACTCACCAGAAACAAACATCTCTAGTTCAGTTTCTTCCACATATGATTATGCAACTGCATTCAAAACAGCACAAATGCCACCTTATTTTACCTCTGCTCCTAGTATAGACCAAACAGAGTATTTCTTCTCCCAATGTTTAAGTAATGTATGGCACTCACTACAACAGGATGTAGTGTTAGTCACTACTTTAAGCATCTTCATATGTAGATATTGCTACACAGCTTCATGTGTAGGCTATTGGCCATAATAACTAACCAAAGGGTTGAAGATCAGAGGGAGCCTGCCACTGACTAGCAGGTGCTTGAGGACAACTGCTGGGTAGAGTGTTTGCCTTCATGCCGTTTGTAGCCTTCCTGGGAGCATCTGGTGGCCATTGCAAGAAATAGGATGCTGGACCAGATCAGCTTTTGGTCTTATCCTGCAGGGATCTTACGTTTTTACAGTTTTGCCCCTTAAAAATGCATCCTTCTTGACAATAAACCTTTACAACTCTGGTAATCTGTTGTAGTCATCAGATAAATTTTACGTTGGAGTATTGCAGTTCTGTTGCCAAAATTTGGCGTATTGCAAATCAATTTATTGATACTGTGGGACTAATCTTATCAATAGCCTCTGCACCATGATACAGCGGCACCAAAATGGGTGCTGCTGTATCCTCCGGGGCTGGGGATGCAGCTGGAGGTCTCCTTGGGTTCCCTTTCCCTGTGTAGAGCCCTGGGGGCCCTGATACGTCTACTCTGATCAGATGGCGCAGAACAGAGGAGACCCAAGGTTTGGGAGGTGGAATAGAATCCA
Source organism: Lerista edwardsae (assembly GCA_029204185.1). Classification (NCBI taxonomy): domain Eukaryota; kingdom Metazoa; phylum Chordata; class Lepidosauria; order Squamata; family Scincidae; genus Lerista; species Lerista edwardsae. The sequence continues at coordinate 27,919,629 of JAJKFI010000002.1, forward strand.
GCAGCAGTCTCTGTTGCCATCCTTTCCCAGGCTTGAACCACCCTTCCCCTGCCCAGTTTCACCCCTCTCCACCTTCCTCCCTATCCAGAAATGCCTCCCTGTCGTCACTCCTTTTCTGCCAACACTCATTGCCTGCTGGTGGCAATTTGCCTTATAGCACTTTTTTGACAGCCATGGCTGGGGAAGCACATGGTTGTATCTGAACCTGTCCATGGACCAGTTGTTAAGGCCTTGTCAGAAGCTCTTTCCGTACCCAGAAGATGTGTTCCATTTATGCAAGGAACGTGTTCCACTTATGCTTGTGCAAGGGATCATTGTATGAGTGGAATAATGGTCCTTTTTCCAGAAGGAGCTTTCAATGATGCCTCGTGCGCCATGAACAGGTTAGGATACAACCCAGGAATTTGTTTTCCAATTTAGGATGGTCATAACACCTACAAGATTTTCTACATGCAAAGAAAAACACTCTAAAAGAAATGTTTAGGAGAGGATCTTGGGGGTGGGGGGAAATAGTAAGGCAAAACCCTACATACAAACTACTTTTTTAAAATTTGTGGGATCTTACAGTGTAGCTTATGGTTTTCTTTGGGAGAAACTGCCAAGTGGAAGATCCTTTAAAATGTTAATGTGCTCAGCCAGTTGGTGCTTAGTGGATAACAGTTAGTCCAAAGTAGAAGTTGTATGTTACCTTGACATATGGGAGCTGCTTCTTGTGCTGCTTCTTTCTCATCTTCTGCTGGAATGGGCAGAATGGGAATTAGCATTCCCATCTTTGATGAAATTTTGTGTTCCAGAAAGCAAATCCTACTTTTCTTGTTCCTGTAGAAGTGAGGAATGAAAAATGAATTGTTTATGCTGCTTCATATTTCTTAGTTTCAAAAATCCTATGCATATCCTATGCAAAAATCCTATGCATATCTTGGCGGCTAAGAGGGCACACTTCTCTGCCACCATTGCTTCTGCAGAGAACCGTCCGGCTGAGCTCTTCCGTGTGGTCCGTAGTCTTTTACATCTTGCCCCCCCTACTGATGGGGAGGAGCACACGGAAGCTCACTGTGACGAGTTCGCAAAACATTTTGCAGACAAGGTCGATCAGATTCGGCATGACTTGGACGCTGCTGTGGGCATATCTAGTGATGTCCCCGGGGAACCTGTCTATCCTACCATTTGGGATTCTTTTCAGCTTGTAGAGCCTGAGGATGTGGACAGGATTCTCTGGAGTGTGAGACCTGCTGCTTGCCCGCTCGACCCTTGCCCGGCATGGCTAATTAGAGCTGCCCGGGGAGGGCTGGCCGAGTGGACAGGGAGGGTGGTGAATTCATCTCTGAGGGAGGGGGTGCTCCCGCCTGCTTTGAAGCAGGCGGTGGTCCGCCCCCTCCTGAAGAAGCCCTCCCTGGATCCCACAAATTTAAACAACTTCCGGCCAGTCTCGAATATCCCATTTCTGGGCAAGGTGATTGAGCGGGTGGTGGCATCTCAGCTTCAGAGGGTTCTGGAGGAAACGGATTATCTGGACCCATTCCAATCTGGCTTCAGGCCGGGGTTCGGGACGGAGACTGCCTTGGTCGCCTTGGTGGATGACCTTCGCCGGGGGATGGACAGGGGAAGTGCGACCCTGTTAGTCCTGCTGGACCTCTCGGCGGCTTTCGACACCATCGACCATGGTGTTCTTCTGGGTCGGCTGGCCGGGTTGGGGCTTGGAGGCACTGTCTTGGAGTGGTTCCGCTCCTTCCTGGCTGACAGATCCCAGAAGGTGGTGCTGGGGGACGCTTGTTCGGCACCCCGGCCTCTTAGGTTTGGGGTGCCGCAAGGTTCCATCTTATCCCCCATGCTGTTTAACATCTACATGAAACCGCTGGGAGAAGTCATCCGGGGGTTTGGAGTGGGGTGCCATCAATATGCTGATGACACCCAACTTTATCTCTCCTTTCCCCCTGATTCTGAGGAGGCGGTTGAGGTCCTGGATCGCTGTCTGGAGGCGGTTGGGGGCTGGATGTGGGCGAACAAGCTGAAATTAAATCCGGATAAGACAGAGGTGCTTTTGGTTCGGAAATCCACAGCTCGGGTATTGGACTATCGTCCTGCTCTGAATGGGGTCGCACTTCCTCTGAAGGAGCAGGTTCGCAGCTTGGGGGTTCTCCTGGATCCACAGCTACACCTGGAGTCCCAGGTGGCGGCGGTGGCCAGGGGAGCCTTTGCTCAGCTTCGGCTGATTCGCCAGCTGCGGCCGTACCTGAGCTGCGCGGACCTGGCCACAGTGACCCATGCCCTAGTGACATCTAGATTAGATTATTGCAATGCGCTCTACGTGGGGCTGCCTTTGAAGACGGTCCGGAAATTACAACTAGTACAGAACGCGGCGGCTCGGGTGGTTGCTGGGGCATGTCGGTTTGACTCTGTCGAGCCGCTGCTTCGGCGACTACACTGGCTGCCGGTTCTGTTCCGGGCCCAATTCAAGGTGCTAGTTCTGACTTTTAAAGCCCTTTACGGCTCAGGTCCGGGGTATTTGAGGGACCGCCTTCTCCCATATAATCCTACCCGTGCTCTTAGATCATCTGGGGGGGCCCTTTTGACTGTGCCGCCACCAGGAGAGGTGAGAGGGGTGGCGGCCAGGAAGAGGGCCTTTTCGGTGGTGGCCCCCCAACTTTGGAATACCCTCCCCTTCGAATTGAGAACTGCCCCCTCTTTGCTAACATTTCGGCGGGGGCTGAAGACCTTTTTATTCCAAAAAGCTTTTAATTGTTGACAGGTGTTATCTTTTTATTCTTATTAATTTTATGATCCATGGGGCTTGTTTGTTGTTTTTTAATTTTTAAATTGTATTTTAATGCTGTTTTTTAACTGTTTTTTAATGTTTAAGTTTGTTTTTATTGTTTTTTACTGTAATGCCGCCTTGAGTGCCTTCGGGCATAAAGGCGGGGTATAAATTTAATAAATAAAAATAAATAAATAAATAAATATCTTTTCAGTGAGTCAGGGGGACTTACTCCCAGGTAAATGTGTATTGGAATGCAGCCTCTTGGCCCAATCCTATTCAACTTTCCAGTGTTGATGCAGTTGCAATGCAGCCCCAAGGTTAAGGGGACAAATGTTCCCTTATCCTGAGGAGGCCTCTGTGACTGCCCCTCCACTGCAGGATGCAATGCACACCCTGTTGGCATGGCTGCATCAGCCCCAGAAAATTGGATAGCGTTGGGTCTTTAATTTCTTCACTTTCTCACATTACTCATACCCATTTAAGCTGTCACTATAGAGATTAAACTACCAGCTTTGTAACATAAACATGAGTTATTTTTATAAAGCATAAAAATAAAATAGTATAGGGTAAATTGTAGTGGTTGAACTGAGGCATGATGGTTTCATTAAGTTTGGTGTTCTGGTTTATTTGCTCATGCATTGGTTCTAATTTACAATTTCTTCTAGACATGCTCATAAAAACACAGTGATGGAGGTCAAATTAAACCTAAATGGCAACTGGCTACTAACAGCATCTCGTGATCATCTTTGCAAGCTGTTTGATATCCGAAACTTGAAAGAAGAGCTTCAGGTCTTCCGGGGTCATAAGAAGGAGGCAACAGGTTAAAAATTATTTCAGTGTTAACTATTTCTGAGCTGGCTGGGTAAATATTCAAGGTTCTAGAAACAAATCAGTGAGGTCCTTCCTGGTGTATTTATGTCACATTAGTTTCTGCGATTTGAGTATGTGTGTAATTAAGCCAATGATACTGCCTTTGAATTACTCCATCCATTTACACCAGACTAGACTGTGGAACCAGTTATGAGAATTGAGTGCTGTGGTAGAACATCGTATTAACTACTCCATCTGAAAGTTGCTATCATTTATTCAAGGTTTTGTCTTTGAATGATCTTACCCTCAGTCTTGCGCTGACCTTTAGTATCTTCTGTTTTTAAGCATGCTCAGGTCTGCATCCTAAAAAGAACCTGATCCTTTAAAATTCCACCTCTCCCTCTCACTTCTGTCCCATATTCCTCCTCCCTTTCACTTTCCAGTCTCCTTGAGTGAGTGATCCACCTGCCCTTTCACCTCCTTCACCTCACTTTCCATTCACCTCCTTCAACTCACCGCTTGACTATCTGCAATCTCTGTTTTTCCACGATTATCTGAGTTTTTTCCAGTCTGTTTCTGATCAAAGCAAACACATTCTCAATTCTTATTCCCTTCCACTTCTCTGCTGTCTTTGAAACTGTAGAATTATTCTCCTTCTTATGTGTCTGAAACATTGAGTTGAATCTAAGCTTTGATGTACTACGTCATTATCCAATAAACAGAGGGAGAACTGCAGTCACCCCAGTTGACTTTCCACAAGCACAGTTCTCCTTCCGTTCAGGAAAGAAGCTTCTGATGACAGAGCGATGCTTCATAAACATTTGGCTCCAACCCACTGTCTTCTCCATTATCTTCCCAGCCACTCCTTGTGTCACCTTCAGCAATGCAAACACTTCCTCATTTTTCCTGTATTACTCCACTTCTTATTTATTAGCTCTTGACCATGTGTTCAACTTCATATACTTTCTGTCTCCCTGTCTCTAGCTTCTCTTGCATTCCTTGTCCCATTTTCTACTCCATATGACAATTAAACTTCTCTCTAAGTTGTCTTCTACTCCAACTATTAATTCCTCTTGCATGCTGCAGCTGTTTTCATTAAATCACTTTCGTCTTCTCCGAGATACTTTATTTATTAATATCCTAACTAATCTAAGCTGTAACTTGAACCTCCACAAATACTTGATTTCTTCACCCCATCTCCCACCACTTAACTCTCTGTACCCACTACTACTCCCTCTCAATTACTATCATACCTACATTGTACAATGTAAGATAATTTGTTGGTGTTAAATATGTAAGATAACTTGTTAGTAAAATTGTAAGAATAACTTGTTGGTAAAATACATCAGAATATTTGTGAATTTCATTGCAGCTGTGGCCTGGCATCCTGTTCATGAAGGCCTTTTTGCCAGTGGAGGGTCCGATGGCTCTTTGCTGTTCTGGCATGTTGGGTAGGTACATCATTCACCAGCCAGATGGGGAACTGCTGCTAAGACTACAGTTTCACTTTTTGAAACTGTAGATTTTTATCACTTTGAGTTTTCATTACTGAGGTGTATTCTGGAGTGGTGCCAGTTTGCACCGGTCCATGAGGCAAACCATAGGAGTGGATCTTTGCATGCATTCATACCTGGGTCCTCCATGGCAGTACTTTCCTTTGCAGCACTTCTTCCCTCCCCAAATTCCACACTCTTTTCCTGTTCCCATCCACAACTTACCTGCCTGCCTCTCTTACCTACAAGAGAGGAGGACTCTACCAGGAGGGACTGGGAAAGAAGGGCCTGCACAAAACTCTGGATCTTCTGGATCCAGACAAAAAACTGGATCTTCTGCAGGGGATATGTCCTTGAGGAGCAGCCCAAATGGCCAGAGAAAGATGGAAGCGCCCGTGTGGGTATTTTTACCCTTATCCTCCTAGCCAATTGGGTTATTCTCCAACAACTCTGAATGTCTGCAGAGGGTACATGAAAAGCAAACATGATTGGGGTGGGAGAAGGGCCTATGCACTCCATCCCAAACTTTTGTTGCACTTGTTCTTCATGGACTCTGCACACTGAGTGTCCTTGGGTTGCAACTGAGTATACCGGTCCTGGGGTCCGGGGCAGGCATTCCTCTTCAACCTGTCATTCATCTGTCAAATAGAAAACATGGAGTCATTGTGCAACTCTAAGGCTGCAATCCTATACACACGTTCCTGGGAGTAAGCCCCATTGACCTCAATAGAACTTACTTCTGAGAAGACATGCATAGGAATGGGCTGCAAGTTTTGTAGTTCAGTTTCTAGGCTTATGGGGTGAATATTTCAAGGTTTGCATTTGCCCATTAGATCCAAACTTGGAAGCCACCCAGGATGTAGGGCTTTTCTTTTCTTGTTTCTCATACTTTTCACCTTCTCTTTGAAGAAATTTAGAGCACAATCCTAACCTGGAGTTCAGCTGGCACAGTTAGGCCAGCAAAATCTGGCCAGCACAAGGGACTCTGTAAAGTATGTTTGGACCACTCCCCGAGTCAGAGAGGCCAGGACATGGATGTTCGCCATCCTCCCCGACTCTGAAAATAGTCCAAATGCACTTTATGGTGGACTTTGTGCCGGCCACACGTTGCTGGCCTAACTGTGCCGGCCTAACTCCAGGTTAGGATTGTGCTCTTAAGAAAATATGGATGAGTCTAATTATTGTAGAATTAGTTAGCAAAAGGATTAATTTTTCTAGCATACAGAAGGGCATTTCTACTTGAGTGGTCTCTAGACATTGATGCATACAGAAAACATGTGGTTTTGGGTCCTCTTGTATCATACTTTGATGATATCATACTTTGATGATATCATATCATACTTTGGAAAGAACAAGTCATTGATAAAGAAATTTTAGCTATTTTGCACAATTTATAGTGCCAGAAGAAGTACAAATGCCCAGGTGAGAAAATGTGCATTGGGCAGCTCCGTAAATTTTATCAACTGAATAGCAAATTGAGTTGGTGCTTGGTCAATAGTCTTATGTTCTTCTATTTAAATACTGCTTTATATATTTTAGGGTGGAAAAAGAAGTGGGTGGTATGGAAATGGCCCATGAAGGAATGATCTGGAGTCTGGCCTGGCATCCTCTAGGACACATTCTGTGCTCAGGATCAAATGATCATACCAGGTATTTTATTTAAATTGCTGGTTTGGAATCTTTTCACCTCAGGGGCATGTTGCTTTTATTTGGCAATCCTGTCTTGGTATTTTGCCCTAAACACAAATGTCTATGCACATAAGCACACCCTAAATGAAATTTCAAGAGAGAAAGTAAAACAAATGCAGACTTGTATATGTCATAGGAGAATAAAATGTGAGATATTTTCAAGATAAACCCAGATAGTATGAATTGGATAGTTTTAATCAGGGCACTCCACTTACACATTGGAATTATAGTTAGCTGCAGATAACCGCTAAAGGCAGTTTTTCTCATCTGGATCAGGAAGAATATGCGTTGAGTCCATATTCAATAAAATGCTAGCACATGATACCCAGGAGGCACATTTCTAGTATGTCAGGTATATAACACTGCTGGTTATCGCACAGGCAGAGATTTAACCCTGTCTATGAAATGTACAGACACTAGAAGTAAAGATTAAACATTAAAAATGTTTCATCAAAGATGACAGATGAATGCCATGCACATTTGTTACAACTACTGGTGTTTTAAATGTTGGCTGCACAATCTGTTAATTAACCTGTACTCTTCTTGCCAGGGTTTATAGAAAAGCAGTTGCATTTGATGTTCCTAGCACTGTTTTGGACAGTTTATGCCAATTTGATGTACTATCTACTAGATTATTTCTTTGACTTTATGAACATTCCTACCTTGTCATTTTCATGATATCCTAATAATTGAATTCAGTGCAATTCCTGAAGGGGGCCCAAATGACATTAGTGAAGATGTGATATTCATCTATTGGTGGTGTATTTATGTTGCTCATTTTGTTACACCAATTATGTTTCACTTTGCCTAACTCTGTTGAATAGTCCTGGTTGATGATAACTTTCTGTTGTGGTCCTTGATGGAGAACAAATTGTCTCTTTCTGCTGGAAAGCAACTTGTATTTATACAAATTGTAAGTGATATAAGTAGATCATTTGGGGCTATGGGGCACAGCAAGGAGTGAATACTATATTTTTGTACTGCAGATGGTGAGTGAATACCCAATTAAGTAGCCATTATAGCTTGAAGTGGCCCAGTAGAAAACAAAGAGCCATCTAATAATTATTTGTCTAGATCTTCAGAAATGTAGCATTAGGTGTGAAGAATAATTAGCACTGAGAGATGAAGGTTCAACCTGTAAATCAACAAAGGATACTATCTCTTAGTTTTATTTTGACAGCAAATTTTGGACCCGCAATCGTCCTGGAGATAAAATGCGAGATCGTTATAACCTCAATCTTCTTCCAGGGATGTCAGAGGATGGAGTGGAATATGGTATGATATGCAAAATCTATGGTATATGGTCATTTATATAAGAAGAATGAGATATTTACAAACCAAACAGGCAGAAATGCTTAGGAAAATCTCAGATACCTGCATCTTTAAAATGCATAACATTTAAAAATATTTCTGTTTGCAGTTTACTTTCTTTCAATTCTTGACTCTTGCTACACAAAGTTTAAGAACCATATTTCTATAATTCAGACCAACAGTTGCATTCTTCAGATCTTAGGTATTCTAAATATTTGTTCTCTTCTTTCTATCACAGTTCATCTAATGATTAGCTTGTGTTTCTGTATCTAATCAGAAACTTTGGTGATAGGCTGTCTGTTACAGATTTAGGTATTTACAAAGCAAGTTTTAGCTCTTACTTTGCAGTACACTCTCTACTTAAGCACAGATTAGGTTCTACGTGTTTGTACTTAGGTGAAAGCATCCAGTTCTTTCCAGTCTAGCATTATTCAGCCTGCTCAAAAGCACCACTGAAAGACTTACTGAGCATTGTTAGGAACAAAGGCACTAATGCATCCAACCCTAGTTCAGGGAACCATTTGCTTCAAGTCCATTCATAAATTAGATGTTTGTATAAATTAATCTATAAACTAAGGACCTTCTGTTATACTGAAAGTGTAAATTATGCAATAGTTGATTTTAAAGTTGTGGGAATGTCAGTAGTAGTATTAAAATATTATACAAGCAGTTTGGGAAAATATAGAATATTCCTGATATTAGTGTGTGTTTTCTTTTTAGATGACCTAGAACCCAATAGTCTTGCAGTGATTCCAGGAATGGGAATACCTGAACAACTGAAACTAGCAATGGAACAAGAGCAAATGGGTAAAAGAGAAATTATGAAAAAAGTAAAAATTAAGAGAAAGTCTATCTTTGTGTATCACAAAGATATTGGCTACTAGCTCTTTCCTTTTCTCTTTCAGTATCATAGTTTGAGAAAAGATTCGCTAAATGTTTCTGCAAATTATATTTTTTCTCTGACACAAAATTGGAATGTAGTTTTCTAAATTAAGAAAACATAATTTATTCATCATAATGCCTAACTTTCTCATTGAAGGAAAAGATGAGACCAATGAAATTGAGATGACTATCCCAGGGTTGGACTGGGGAATGGAAGAGGTGATGCAAAAGGACCAAAAGAAAGTACCACAAAAAAAAGTTCCCTATGCAAAACCTATCCCAGCCCAATTTCAGCAGGTTGGTAACTCTATATGATGCCTTAAAATATTTTGTATGCCAGAGGTTCCCAAACTGGGGCATTGTGACACCTCAGCCAGAGGAAAACTGTTGCTACCCTTACATCCAAAAACCAGAAGTGAGAGAGAGAGAAATCTCTTTTGCTGTGAACTTGCTCCAGAAGCCCCTCCTTCTCAGCCTTAGCTCTCCAACTACAATATAAGGATACTATTATTTACCAACAGCTACACAGAGTTGCTCTAAGGTTTACAAAAAGGTAATACATGTGAAACTATTTGAACTCATGCAAGTGCTGTACACATGCCAAGTAACAGTAGGGCCGTTAAGATCTGTGCCTACCAGTAAAAGTGTTTGGATTCTGCAAGCTAGCACCTATTAGAAAGCAAAAATAAGATCACTGTTGAACTCTTATTGCAGATTATTGCATTCACCAGCTGTGCCAATGATATGATATGGTTTTATCAGCCCAGTTTCATCAGGCTTTCATCTTCATATCATGCTTTATATGGATTAATTAATCTAGTGGATTTCAAACATTCTGCCCTCAAGGAACATTGTCCTGTAGTGGCACGTTGCAAGAGGATGATGTCTTTTGGGCAACCTGCATATCATTGATAATTGAAGAAGATCAAACAAAACCCCAGAATTCGCAGGGGGATTGTTTCAAATTCTATATATCAATACATCCTGATTCATTCTATTTCAAGAAATTTTCTCAGCACCTACCAATATGTATACCTTGCTAATATTAGTATAATATTTTGGCTTTTGGGTAATATTACGTCAATCATATCCTTTTATTATCCTATCAGGCTTGGATGCAGAATAAGGTTCCTATCCCTGCACCGTCTGAGCCACTAAATGACCGAAAAGAAGATCTTAAACTGGAAGAGAAAAAGAAGTCACAGGCAGAGATTGAGCAGGAAATGGCAGCACTTCAGTACACCAATCCACAGCTTCTGGAGGTATGCAGAGTTTAAGATCAGTCACAAATACGATCTTTATGAAAAAGCATGTGTCTTGCACCAAAGAATTATAGAAAATAATACATACTTGTAGCTTCAGTGGAGATAGAGTGAATGTAGCATGTGGTTTAGAGAGCGATCTGAAGCCACACAATGTAGTTTTATTGTTGAAGTTGGCACTGCCTAGATAAGAGGCTGCATTGTGCTCTGCAGAGGAGGAACAAGCTGCAAATGTAATGGCAGTGAATCAGCATTGCCACAAAATGCTGAGGAATGTTTGCTCACTTCTGTCAAAGATCTAATAGACCAGTGTAAAATTATGACTGCAGAGATGTTTCTGCTAGAGACTTGTATTCCTACCCAAGTAGTTTCTTCATTTTGTCTGTCAATTGAAACAATGTGTAAAATTCAGAGTCAGTGAGTGGACGTTGGCTTTCATTAGGCCTTCATAATGGTGTGAGTGTGTGAACCTGGTTTTGTTTTGTTGTTTTTGGCAGCAACTGAAGATTGAGAGGCTTGCACAAAAGCAAGCAGAACAAGGTCAGCAGCAGCCACCTCCAGGAGGACCTGTTCATGGACCGCAGCATTTTCCAGGACAAGGGCCAATGTCTCAGGTGCCTCAAGGCTTTCAGCAGGGCCATCCACCTCAGCAGATGCCAATGAATATGCCTCAAATGGGACCACCTGGTCCACAGGGACAGTTTAGACCTCCAGGACCTCAAGGACAAATGGGGCCCCAAGGTCCTCCTATACACCAAGGAGGTGGTGGCCCACAGGGGTTTGCTGGACCACAAGGGCCTCCACAAGGATTGCCAAGACCGCAAGATCTTCACGGACACCAAGGAATGCAGAGACATCCAGGTCCTCATGGGCCAATGGGACCTCCAGGGCCACCTGGTCCTCAGGGTAGTTCTGGACCTCAAAGTCACTTAGGCCCACAAGGCCCGCCTGGCCCTCAAGCTCATTTAGGTCAACAAGGCCCACCTGGGCCACAAGGTCATTTAGGTCCTCAAGGGCCACCTGGTGGTCAGGGGCCACCTGGCCCAAGAGGAATGCAAGGTCCTCATGGAGTTCAAGGACCTCAAGGGATGCAAGGTCCTGTATCTCAAGGGCCCTTGATGGGACTCAATCCAAGAGGCATGCAGGGACCTCCAGGGCCTCGAGAGAACCAGGGGCCTGGTCCACAGGGGATGATGATGGGTCATCCACCACAAGAAATGAGAGGACCTCATGGTTTACTGGGACATGGCCCCCAAGAGATGAGGGGTCCCCCACCTCAGGGTTCAATGATGGGACCTCCACAGGACTTGCGTGGGCCACCAGGTACACAGGGACAGCAAGGACCTCCACAAGGTGCTATGGTAGGACCTCAAGGAAACATGCAGGGGCCACCAGGGCCTCCAGGACAGCAAAACCCTTCAAGGGGGCCACACCCTTCCCAAGGCCCTCCACCTTTCCAGCAACAGAAAACTCCCTTGCTTGGTGATGGTCCTCGGGCCCCATTCAGCCAGGTATGTCTAGGAAGGATGTTCTTATCCATATATCTTGTTAGGCAGACAATAATATCTTTTCTATATAATGACAAATTGATGTTAATAAATTTTTGTGGCAAAACAGTGATTTTATTTCAAATCCTTGAAAATAATTCACAAAATTGTGGATATTGCTCATATCTCCTAATATGAGTGAAGTTAGATAGAGGTTTGTACGCAGAACCTGTATTTAGTCATCTCGTAATATGGCCTACTATGTTAAATAGTTAGAAAAATGAGCTTCACTTGTATTTAAATTGGTGAGAGATACAAAGAGTTGTAGTGCATCAAAGATCACAATGATTTTTTTTCAATCTAAAAAGTATGTATTTTCAGAAGCACTTAATGACCAGCATCTAGAATGCAATGAAAAGAGTTCTACATGCCAAGCTGGGCTTATAATACTTTTATTTTCAATAACAGCTGCTTGTGCTATAAAAGCCTATTTTGAAACTTGGAGCATTTCCAAAGCAGCATTAGATGCAGTGTAAATAGTTGCTATTAGACGGAAGAGAAACATTTGCACTCCCCTAAAGGACCTCTTGGGATTGTAGTCAATGTGATTTAAGGGTTGAGGTGGCCTATGTGGTATTAGAGTTTAGTGTGTACTGATTCTTTAAGCAACAAAATAAAAAAATTACTATGTTTATATTTGCTGTTTTGGATTTGAAAGTCATACCTCCTCTTAGACTAGTAAATGTAGAACACACTAAAATGGAATCATATCAAAATTTAGATAAGTTTCGTAATGCAGAACGCTTCCTGCTACTTAGTGTAGTGGTTTGGGGGTGATGGAAATGAGAAGTGAAGAAAAGCGTTGCCCATTGGGTGTGTGTGTGTATCCATTAAGAAGTAAAAATCACAGTCCTGGCTATCATTTTACTTGTGATGTGATGAAGTGTGGTTTGAACTGTGGCTGAGTTTTTTCCGTGAGTGCTCTTTTGTGAACATTCACACCCTCTGCAAGGTTTTAGGATAGCCACAAGAAAAAGTGTAGTGTCACCAGGGACCTATACAAGGTCAGCATTCAGCTTTTGAGGGAATCTTTAAAAAGTAATGATTTAATTATCCCAAGTCCATGTGTCTTATTTATCAGTTCATAGCCCCCAAGAGATGAGGGTATATCATGTTCTGTAGTGCTGGAGGAAGAGAAGAGGAGTTGGAAAAACTGCAAAATCATTGGAATCTCCTTTCTTGCCTATTGCACCAATTTGACCTAGTACAACTAGATCTAGTACCACTAAATCAAATTGTTACAAACTGCAAAAGAGATGCCAGTTGGATATCAAGAAGAATTCTGAATGGTAAGGGTGGTTTGGCAGGGAAACAAAATATCAGGAGAGGTGGTGGATTCTCCTTCATTGGAGGTCTTCAAGCAGAGGCTTAACAGGCACCTACTGGAGATGCTCTACGACTAAGCTGTAACTGGAGTGTTTCGTACTACAGACAAGTGGTATAACTGCATTAACTTGTGGGTACCTTCCAGCCCTATGATTCTATCTAGACATTCCCTGTATTTGCATTTTATGAGTGTTTATAGGATGACGACATCCAAATACTGACTTTGGTTTTCTGCTTTTTAAAAGTTGCATAAAAGAGGGAATCTTGGCAAGGGCAGCTTGTGGCACAATAGTTACTGATCCAGGAATGAAGAACACAAGGCTATAAGCCTGGAGATTTTATAGGTTTTAACCCCATAGAATCCTATGAGAGTCTTAGGTGAGGTAAGGGAGGTCCACTAATGCTGGGACTTCTTGCTGGGTTCTGCCTTTGTTTTCCCACCCAGTTGAAAGTGTGATAGCTAGTTTGATGGTTTGTTTGCTCATTAGCCTGACTCCTTGATTGAGCTTAATCATGGGGTTGGAGAAGAAAGGCTATTAGAGGTATGAAGCCTTCTTTTGTTTTACCAAAAAATGTTTTTCCCAAACTCAGGAGTCTCGGGAGATTGTTCTGGTCAGAAGATAGTGAAAATGCTTTTCCAACTGGATTTAGATCTGGAAAACTTCATCTGAATTTTGGAGACATGAAAACTAAATTTCAGTTCAAAACATAAAGAAATCTCCCATTAAAATTTGGAGCATTGCACTCCATAGATCAACTAAAGAGGTGGATGATTAGGTGGTTCATAAGAAAAATGTGGCCTTCCTGGATTCTGCATCTGTCCAATAAAATAGGCATATTACTGGTCTGGCCTTTAGCTCTCCAGGCAGGCACCTAGGACCAAATACATGTGTTTAGATGTGTGACTTCTGCACGTCTTGACTTGAGGGTAATAAAACAAAACAAAATACTGATCATGTAACACAAGCATTATAAAAAGATGAGATAAGTGGGAGGAAGAATGTATGTTTTGAAGTATTGCACAAAGTAGTGCCTGGCCATTAAGGGCGCAATTCTAACCTGGAGTTAGGCCAGCAAAGTTTGGCTGTCACAAGGGACACCGTAAAGTATGTTTGGACCACTCTCACAGTCAGAGAGGCCAGCACACAAATGTGCACCATCTTCCCTGACTCCGAAAGTGGTCCAAATGCACTTTACGGTGGCCCTTGTGCCGGCTAACTGTGCGGGCCTAACTCCAGGTTAGGGTTGCGCTCTAAGAGACATTGAAAATCTACAATTGTCAATACTGGAGGAGAGGGGAAAATGTGAGAAGTATACAAATCACGACTCCAGAACAAACATGATTGTAAAGTTATCACTGTGATCTCTGTGTGGTCCTAGAATCTGCATACAAAGGCCTCCGTAGAAAAGTTCAGACTGAATAAAATTCCCTTTTTACTTGTTCCCCTGAATTTGTGCTGCAATATTAGTGAATATTAATGTTGTGTAGTATCTACTTAGTTGTTCAATTGCACTGAAATCATGCAAATAATCATACTATTATCTCCTAAATTGGGAGGGAATGCTTCTCTGGAATGGTTTGTTAAAGCCAGTTAATCCAGTCTTTGAAGTTGATAGAGTTGATCCTGTCCTGCCAGCTTTCCTACCTACTAGACAAAAGTGAACTTCATGGTAAATCCAATTTCTGCTTCTCATTTCATTTAACATTAAACTTGCAGGAAGGACAGAATCCAGGCCCCCCACCATTGATACCAGGATTGGGACAGCATGGAGGGTCAAACCGTCATGGCCCTCACAATCAAGGACCTGGTCCCAATAAAGGTAACTAAACACATCACTCATTTTAAATAAGGCTAATGAAACAGACTTTGCAAAAAAAAAAAAAAAGTCCAGTGCTGTAAGATTCCACAGCGTTAACACCACAGACAATATAAAGCTATGTGCTTTTTTGTTTTAAGTGTTATCCTGCCTTTTGGCTCATAAGAGTCACCCAAGGCGATTAAGAATAGTAGCCATGTATACCAGTGGTCCTTACCTGGGTCATGATGCCCCACTGTGTCTTCTTCCCGGCTCAGCCAGGCACTGCCATCTTGGGTCTCACAAGATCCAATGTGGCAGTGCCCAAATCTCATGAGATTTTGTGAGATCCAAGATGGTGCAGCCCGGGGAACAGGTAGGAGGGGCCACCATCCTGCAGCACCCCTGTGAGTATGCCACAACCCCCTAAGGCAACTTGATGCACAATTTGGGAACCTGTGATCCATACTATTAAAACAGATAATCAAAAGCAACGAAGTTCAACAATGATAAAATAATTAAATGCTAAAACAAAGCAGCATGTTAACATTCTTGTAAGGAATATTAAGCATATTAAAATCATCAAAAGTAACAAAGTTCAACAATGATAACATAATTTAATGCTAAAACAGACAAAGTAGCATGTTAAAATTCTTGTAGAAGTAAGGAATAAATCAGTGTATAAATCCCTATGTTCACCCAAAGTTCAGGGGAATGAAAGAATTATTTATCCTCCCTGAATGTTTTATGAGCCTTGGCCTTTCAGGGGTTTTTATTTATTCATTAAAAAGAATTCATATTCTACTACTATTTTTTGAAAAATAATTCAGAATGGCTAATAGTAAAACCAAAAAAAGACAAAATAAAGAAATAAGCAGAATATAATTTTAAAAATGCAGCTGCCTACCACAGCTGTGAAAAAAATTCAACAAGCATCAAAAATGAAACCAATAGTTTAGTCTCAACAGAGAGGGAAACTTGATTGGATAACCCTGAAAGCTTGCTGGAAAAGCCAGGTTTTAACCAAGACAACAGAATGAACAACAGAGACGAATGAAGTCAGAGATCCTCAGTAAGGATCTGTATATTCTTTTAATTCTTATAACGTATAGCCTTGGATGTGTGGGCTTTCTCATCTGCCTGGGAACAAGCAGGTCCACATATAGCTTATCTTCCATCTTTTTAATAGAAAACAAAAAGGGTTTCAGAGGGTTGAGGAATTATTTTAAATAAGTAGTTGTTACTCAACACATCAATCAATCAACAATCAACAGGTACTTATATACCGCTTTTCAACACGAAGTTCACAAAGCGGTTTACAGGCAAATAGTAATAATATTTGTGCACTTCCTTTTTCAAAAGGTGATTCTCGTGGTCCACCAAACCATCATATGGGACCTATCTCAGAAAGAAGGCATGACCAGAATAGTGGTGGCCCAGATCATGGCCCAGAGAGGGGCTCCTTCCGAGGTGGCCAAGAATGGGGTGACGGTAGAGAGAACAGAGGCATGCCAGATAGACGGGGACCTCATCCAGATTTCCACGATGACTTTGATCGACCAGATGAATTTCGTGAAGACTTCCATCCAGACAAGCGATACGGCCACCGCTTACGTGAATTTGAGGGACGGGGGGGGTCCACCCCAAGAAGAGAAATGGAGAAGAGGTGGTCCAGGCCCACCTTTTCCTCCTGATCACAGGGAATTCAATGAAGGAGATGGCCGGGGTCCAAACCGTGGACCTCCTGGACCTTGGGATGGACGGAGGCCTTCAGATGAGCGATTTCCTCGTGATCCTGAGGATACACGGTACCGGGGAAGACGAGATGAAAGGTAAGAATAATTCTGTTGTTACTAGTGGAAAAGTAACTGAAATTGTTCTCTCCTGTTGCACATGGAATTTTCTGGATTTAAGAGTCCATCAGATTATTCACTAATAAAACTGGAGTGCAAAAAGACATTTGCTCTTGAATGTGTATTGGTTGCTTGTCTTATTTATGGCCACTCTTGAGCCATCTGAGAACATCCTTGCTCAAAAGTCTGCTTCCCTGCGCAAACACCATTAGTTGGATCAGGGCAACTGGCTTTACGGATGGTCACTGCTGCTGCTGTTCCTTTTCTTCAGTCAATAAGCATCTGGTTCAGACATTAGCTGTTAACTGCCCCACCTCACACAAAGGCAGTTGTGGGGGGAGGGGGGTTAAAGGGAAGGATGCATGAGCCGTTTCCTGTTGTTCATCTTTACTATTGGGGTAGAGTAAAGATTAGGTTCAAACACACCTACCGCTGCCTTCTAAAATCTATTCTTCCCACCCTGATTTTAGGCAGGCTACTTGCTTCCTGTAAAACTAATTCTCAACTTCTACACTTCAAGGCTCACAATTACATCTCTCTGCTGTGAATGTTCTGAATGTACACAGCCCTTGTCCCCTGCTAGTTTTGAAGGGATCCCCCTGGTATGCAGGAACATTCTCCCTATGCCTGTTTTAGCTCCTAAGGTATCCACACAGTGGGCTTTTTGTTAATAGTGTTGATAATTATTAAACAGAGAAACACTGAGACTATTTTATTCTTGGATTATAGTTTTTAACATTGGCTTATTGGTGCTTTTTCTAGCTCAGACTCTTTGGTGTCATTCCAATGTGCAGTTGCAAATATAATTTAATTGCTCAGTTATCTCTTGTTCCTTATGAATATTAAAGGAACAGATATTATCCATTAGTAAACTGTGTAGCAGTCCTATTAAAATCAAGCTGCTGTTCAAAGAATCCTTAGGTGCACGTAAAGACAATACAACCACGTACACAGGCGAAGCTTTAAACTGAACCATGCAAAGCCTCTTCAGCTGTCAGATCTGCTGTGGGAAAAGTTTTAAAATAAAGCTGTATTTGCATTTGCAACCATCCACCCCACTCTCACATGTTCATGTAGGCTAGAGAGGATTGTTAGTCCAATGAATGGAACTCTGACTGCAGAATTAAAAAAAAAAAAAACATAGGTGAGTACATTTGAAAGATCAGCTTATCTTCCAAAGCTTGCTTTCAGATCCCTCCTTATTTTTGTGGTCGTTCTTCCTCTTCTTACTTCAGATTTCTATAGTTCTCTCTTTCACCTGCATTACATCTACCTCTCCGAAATATTTTTAATTTTGTGTGGAATGTGTGAAAGAAATTTAATAACCCAAACATAACTAATTTTAAATAAGAAAGAGAAGGAACATAAGAACATAAGAAGAGCCCTGCTGGATCAGGCCAAAGGCCCATCTAGTCCAGCTTCCTGGATCTCACAGCGGCCCCACCAGGTGCCCTGGGGAGGCATTAGACAACAAGATGCTTGGATCCTGTTGCCACTCCCTTGCATCCAATACTCTGAAGCAGCCTACTACTAATGTAAGGAGGTTACAACCCATCATTGCCTATAGCCCAAGATGGACTTTTCTTCCAGAAATCCGTCCAATCCCCTCTTAAAGGAATCTAGACCAGATGCCATCACCACCTCCTGTGGCAAAGAGTTCCACAGATTAACTACCCGCTGGGTAAAAAAGTACTTCCTTTTATCTGTTTTAACTCTCCCAACCCTCAGTTTTAGCGGACGCCCCCTGGTTCTGGTGTTTTGAGAGAGGGAAAAGAACATCCCTCTATTGACTCTATCCCTTCCGTGCATTATTTTGTATGTCTCAATCATGTCCCCT
Organism: Lerista edwardsae; assembly: GCA_029204185.1. Lineage (NCBI taxonomy): Eukaryota > Metazoa > Chordata > Lepidosauria > Squamata > Scincidae > Lerista > Lerista edwardsae. Next base: position 27,938,194 of record JAJKFI010000002.1, read on the forward strand.
CTCAGTCGCCTTTTTTCTAGGCTGAAGAGCCCCAAATGCTGCAGTCTTTCTTCATAAGGGAGGTGCCCCAGCCCCGTAATCATTTTCGTCACTCTCTTCTGCACCTTTTCCAACTCCACTATGTCCTTTTTGAGATGCGGCGACCAGAACTGTACACAATATTCCAGGTGTGGCCTTACCATCAATTTGTACAATGGCATGATAATATTGGCTGTTTTATTTTCAACCCGTTTTTTAATTACCCCAAGCATGGAATTGGCCTTCTTAATTGCTGCCGCACACTGGGTCGACACCTTCATTGAATTGTCCTCCAGCACCCCAAGATCTCTCTCGTGAGTTGTCACAGACAGCTCAGAACCCATAAGCCTATAGGTGAAGTTTTGGTTTTTGGCCCCAATATGCATCACTGTACACTTGTCTATGTAGAAATGCATCTGCCATTTTGTGGCCCATTCCCCCAACTTGGAGAGATCCTTCTGGAGCTCTTCACAATCCCCTCTGGTCTTCACCACCTGGAAAAGTTTTGTGTCATCCACAAACTTGGCCACCTCGCTGCTTATCCCTGTCTCCAGGCCATTTATGAACACATTGAAAAGCATGGGCCCCAAGACAGATCCCTGGGGCACTCCGCTTTTCACCTCTCTCCATTGTGAAAATTGCCCATTGACCCCCACTCTGTTTCCTGGCCCTCAACCAATTCTGAATCCAAAAGAGGACATGCCCTCTTATTCCTGCCCTTAACATGAAACTGCTTCAAAATCATCTTGAGTATATCATCTGAGATGCTAAGGAAAATACACGTTATTTCTTTAGAAACTAGATTGTGGCACTTCAGGAAAAGCTAATATGGTTTCAGAAATGTTTCAGAGAAGAGAAGATCTCAGGAGAGTTACAAAATATAAATTACACATTTGTATTGGGACAGATGAGAAGGTCTAAAGTACTGAAATATAAACTTTTAGGAGAAATCAATAAAACAGTCCAAGAAAAATAACTGTGTTTTGCTTAAGGACTTTATTTGAATCACTGACAAGGAGAAAAGTAGTATACATTGAAGAATTATTCCCAATCTCCAACCAGTTTGGTTTGAATATTAATATTTTGTTTAAACATCAATGGAGGGTGTGTTTCTGTAATATCATAACTTGCTGTCTTTTCTTCTCTGTTCTGCTCCTCTTTCAGTTGTGCATGTCAGTGGGGACTGTCAATCTAAAATGTTACCATTCCAAACAGCTTGTAAATTTTAAGATAGCAAAACTTCTAGCTGTTTGGATTTTAGTGTCATACTTTTCATTGACACATGCAGTCTGGAATAATTGTCAAATCTTACTAGCGTTGATAGATTAAAAGGCGTTGATTGAGTTATCGTGTCCTAATGTCTGTTCAATTGTACCTATTGGGCTCATTTTGGTTCTTATAGAATGCATCTATATCTGTGCACAACATTTCCTTCAACTGCTGCTATACCCATCCTATAATTCTTCTCTCAACTCTTTTCTGTTTCTGTTGTTTGTGTTTTCCAGGAAGTGAGCTTTGTTTAACATAAATACTGTAATCCCACATTTGGAAGCATTCTGGTACGATTCCTGTAAAAAAAGGTGTAATGGTGATCCATGTAAAATTCTAAATAAAAATATCTCAATTTTGCTTGTAATAGGATTGCATTCTGTCTTTAATGAGATCGGAGACAGGGTGTCCTAGGAGACCAAGACCACTCCAGCACCACATCAGTCAGTGAGGGTGGTCATCAGAAAAAGAGTGAGATACCAATGACCTGGTGGCTTGGACAGGCATGCCTGTAGGACTGAACATTGAAGACTCATTGCCCAAATGAACCTGTATCTTGTAAACCAGAAAAGAAACACGGAGCTAATCTGGTGTGGGATGAAGGTGTCCTGCATCAGATATGTACATGGGCCTTAGTGTGTTCTTTGTTCCAAACATTTTAGTCCAATTTTCTGTCTAAAAATCATCAAAACAGCTAATAAAGTTTCCATAAATACAATCTAAGCTATAAAACAGCAAGATGAAATGAGATGCACCACATAGCAGATTATAACACTATGTTTAAAGGACAAAAGGCTAGTTGAAATTAGTCTTTGCCACCCACCTGACAACTCTAAAGATGGCACCTGAGGTGGTGGAGGTTTCCTTGAAAGGGCATTCCACCCTGACAGGGCATGGTCACCCTGACAGGAAATGTCCTACCCTTCGTATTGCACTCACTGCATCAATAAATGATGGGGGGCATATGGAGGATGGCCTTTAATGTCAATCTGGTGTTGGGCAGATTCATAAAAGATGAAGTGGTTCTTAAAAGCACCCTGTGCCAAATAATTCAGGACTTGAATTGGGCCTAGACACAAACTGACAGCTGCTGAAGACGAAGAAGCCATGCGACCTAATGCAGAAGCCATGCGACCTAATATGCTGGCCCCAGAGAACCTGGCAGCCACATCCTGTTGTTACCAGCTGTTCAGACTACTTACAGCCTAATTCAGAACTGCTTGGCCACCATGGGCAAAGCGGTAGCCAAAAGGCTACCGTTGCATCCAGCAGCAGCAAGGCAGCTGCTGGGGTCTCCCCAGGAGAAGGGGACGTTTGTCCCCTTTCCCCAGGGAAAGTCCTGCTGCCCGCAGTGGGGCTCCTCGCTCACCACCAACTATTTTGCTAGCAATGATACAAGCGGCCCCATGTTGGGCTGGCCAAGCCTCTACCAGGCCAAGATATAAGATCCAGCAGTGGAAGCCACTGCCGGGTGCCACCCCCTCCCCCCATCCAGGAAAGCCCTCTCCCACTGCCCAAGAGGAGCGCAACACCGGCAAGGGATAAACTCACCTCTTGCCGGCATTGTGTCACTGCCTCTGGGCAGTGAGGGGCTGGCGCCGCCGCAGTGTATGTGCTTTACTGTATGTTTATGACACCAACGCAAGCAGTACGCTCATACCCTCGCATTGGTGGGGTTCTGGATTAGGCCCTTAAACTCTGTATGTGTAAAAGGTACCAACATGACCTTTGGGTGCTAAATTACATAGTATTGATAGCTTTTCGGAGACCACTTTTGCAGAAGCAAGTTGATGCTCCTCCTTGGCTTTGTGCCGTAGTATTTGCTGGAAAAATGGTGAATAAAAGTCCTCCTAACCACATCTGACTAGTAAACATCCAGTGTTACTTTGGACAAAATAACATCTACGATAACCATATATTTTTAACTGTAAGGCTACAGTGTTTCAATAGTTGTCATGTTGCACCAAGATGATGGCTGCATGCTAGAATTTTTGCAGACTCAGAATGTGACATATGCTAAATTTGCCAATATACATACAGTATATTAGGATGATTGAGACTATGCAGTATTACTGAATGCACAAAAACTAATCTATTAGGAATATCGGGGATTGAAACACTTTACATTAGGCAACTCCATCTTATTTTCAAGTTCAAGCTGGGTGTTTCACTAGGTCAGTTTACAAAAGACAGAGAACACTCAATTAGAAAGTTTTGTTTCTGAGTAAGGGAACAATAAGTAGCAGCCTACCTTTCTGTTGCATCATAGGTCTGATTTCGAAAACAGGAATTATGGGACCCCTTGTTCCAGGAATTGGAATCTCGTGCACAAACTTGTATATTTAGGAACAGGCACCTTCTGCCCTTCGGTTCTTTCTGGAGAGCTTATTCTGCCCTCTCCGCTCCCAATTAAACCACGTAGTTTTAGCTTCTCTTCCAGGTTATCTGCTGCAGCTATAAGCATCTCTGAATAGGAAAAGGGATGGTAGAGTTCAAGAAGAAGTATTGAGCAAACATAAACATGTGGTCAATACAATGGCACAAATAATAAGCACTGAGGAGTCAGAACTACCACTGTAAGGGTCCAACTTTCCAGCACCGATGCAGCAGGGCCAGTGGGGTGGGTCCTGCATCCTGCAGGGGGGGGGGGATCACAAAGGCTTGCTCAAAGTATCGGAATGTTTGTTCCCCTACCTCAAGGCTGCATTGCTGCTGCATCAGCCCTGGAAAGTTGGATAGGATTGGGCCCTGAGAAGATGGGGCACTTCTGGTTGGAATGCAGCATCTCTGCGTAATCTTGCATGGTGTTAAGAAAAGGTTATGGGAGGGACAGAGCTCTAGGGACATCTGTAAGGCAGGACAGTGCTTTTTTCTTTTTTAATTTTCATAATCCTGTTGTAATTTTACTGCTGTAATACTTAAACACTTGATTGTTGTTTCTCAATATTTAATCAGCCAGTTGACCAATTCCTTTTCTTGACCTGTCAAATGCCAACACTAAGTGGCTGTTTTAATTTTCCTCACAGATTAAACTTGCACCCACCTTAACCAAATTTTAATTGGTGAGGCTGATGACAGGCCTAGACAACAGAACTTGTGATATCCAAAGGACCTCTATCCAGCGACGGGATCTACAAACGACCTGGGGGAACGCTGGGCGGGACTTACGTGGGGCTTCCGTGTGATTGGCTGCCCGTCCGCAGCGTTCTGCATCTGTCCTGGCCTGGGGGGGGGGGCTGCCCCCGGTTAGCGCACCCCACCGCTGCTCGCCCAGGCACCCGGCGCGACCCTCACCCGTCCTCCGCAGCGAGCAGGAGCCCCCCCCCCAGGCCAGGGCAGCTGCGGATCGCCGCAGACAGGCTGCCAATCACCCGGATGTCCCGACTACATCCCGCCCAGCGTTCCCCCAGGTCGTTTGTAGATCCCGTCGCTGCCTCTATCGATGCAGACCTAAAACAACTTCAGCATAAACAACTTCAGATCATGATTTGTACAAACCATACTTTAAAATCCAAGCTAAGTTCTTAGTTTTCAAACATACAATGCAACCCATGTTTGTCTTTCATTTGCCATTCTGTCACCATTCAGTTTCTAAGTTCACTTCCATCTTGGTGGTCTTGAGAGACAAACAATGGCCATAATTATGGTTTGTCATTGCAAACTTCACACAAGTTTGCACAAACCATGGTTTGCAAACTGCCTTCAAATCTTGGTTTTCAATTCTGGCTTGTCAGCAAGTTGCAAATAATGGTTTGTCAATTCAGACATCATGCTAAACCTTAAATTTTCTTATGATGTTATTCTGTACACACTTTCTGAGGAATAAACCCCATGGAATACAATGGGACTTACTTTTGAGTAGACTTGTATAAGAGTGCACTGTAAATCATGGTTTGATATGAATTGAGCCACTGTATACCACCTTCTTGGGTCAAAAAAAGGATTACAATTTTCAGTTTGTATTCAAAGCTAGAAGAAAATTTTGCATGTACAGTGTAGGTGATAATGCAATTATTTTTGTCTTAACAATTGCCGTAAGTCAGCAAAGGTGACAGTATTCAGCTGAAAGCAGTGTCAATAAGTCTGTAAAAACATACGCTGTGCTATCTGATGCTTTCAATTTTTGTTTTGAAGCTATTTTGATTCTCGTGCAAAACTGCCATTAGGAAAATTCACCATTCCAAATTTGATTGGAAGGAGCATTAAATAAAGTATGGACTTCCCTTTTAACTATATGGTAGTGATCTTGTTAAAGTTGAGAAACTTTCCCTTCCTTTTTAGAATCTTCAAAGATATACATTCATTGGGATTATGCCATTAGTTAATTTTGATTGGTTAATCAGTTGAAATTCAGACTGTGAATTAACTGAATATTGAATTGGTTGAAAATCCTAGTTTCAGCCTGGAAATCTGTATAGCAAAAGTGATATTTGTATTCTTTTTTTCGTTTCATGCAGTTTCAGGCGAGGCGCACCCTCAAGACATGAGAGCCGAGGACCCAGAGGAAGGGACAATTTTTCTGGGCCTGATGATTTTGTGCCAGAAGATAATTTTGACTCATCCGAGGACAGTGCAAGAGGAAGAGATCATGGTGGTCGGGGACGAGGACGGGGGACTCCAAGAGGTAAGGGAGCGTTGTTGCGTAGATCTTGGCCAGTTGGAGATGGTGATGAGCCCAGCTGGAATTCTTATAGGTACCATATTTCCCTGAAAATAAGACTGGGTCTTAATTTTTACTTTAAAAGATGCATTAGAGCTTATTTTCATGTAGCAGTATAAAGGAGCCATAAAGCGGCCTCACACGAACACCGCAACCAGACAACCACCAACTATCCCTCTCTGCGCAGGAAGACCTTCTAGCCCCGTCCCTTGGAGTCCAATGCAGTTAGCCTTGCCCCAGGAATAGTTGGCTTAGGCTCGCGAGGTGCCGTTAAGGGGATGGGAGTGCGCAGTTAAGCTCCTCCACCTACACATCAGAAGCTTCTGAGTGGGCCTTGGCAATGCAGCCCGCCAAGTCCGATGCTCCTTCCTGGAACATGAAACTGACCCGTAAGGCCATTCTGACCCAGGTGAAGGCCCCCGATCTAGGAGCTGTCCGCAAGCTGAATTGCTGGTAAGAGGCAGAGCTCCTCCAGAGTGGATCCGGCACTCATCTGGCAGACCCCAGGGAGCAGGATGATTGGCAGGTCTGTGGGATGCTGCAAAGGCAGGAGGAGCGCTCCCTTGCACTTCAAGGCAAAGGAGCAGCTACAGCCCCTCTTCCCACACCGCATTGTGTACTCACTGGAAAGGATTCCGTCTGGCTGACAATCTTAACTGGGGCTTTTGGGGCGGGGGGTAGGGCTTATATTACAAGCATCCTGAAAAATCATGCTAGGACTTATTTTCCAGTTAGGTCTTATTACGATATAACTGAGTTCTTTCAGTATCTTGTAACTCTATGTATTTTATTATGCAGGAGGACGAAAAGGCCTGCTTCCGACTCCAGATGAGTTTCCTCATTTTGAAGGAGGTCGAATGGATGGAAATCGAGAGCCAGGTGAAAATGCGCTACTATAATTTTTAGTCATTGAATGTCCAATATGGCTGAATGTTCTCCATCAGCATTTTACTTTCTGCCTGCTTTCACTTAATCACTAAATTCACCTAATGTGTTACAAAAGCACTTGGCCAGATTTTTGTTAGCATGTTTCTGACTACAAAATTTAAAAATACACATTTCTATATAGGCTACCATAAGTCTTTTATCGACCTTGTTTTTCAACTGAAAAATCAAGCTGAAAATGTGGGTGGGTTTTGGTTTTTTTTGCCTTTGTCTAATAGTAGAATCTATTATATATCCCTCAAAGGATCCATACCCACCCCCTTCCAAGGCTGTCTAGATCCTTGTATCACCGCCAAGCCATCTTTCAGAGACATTGTAAGCCCTCAGTTTATTCACCAAATACCATCCCTTTCGCCATTCAAATAGAAGTACCTGTAGTCTTCCTTCTCATTGCATAAACCTCCCCCATGAATCCTTTTTATCATTCAAAAATTACTATTATGCCCACACTTTGTTTCCAAGACCTAGATGTTAATGAGCACTGTAAGGACAATTCTCTCCCCCCCCCCCCCATATCTCATAAGAAATGCACACACATCCTGTGTTCCTGTGATGGCCTGTGCACTCATTCCATGTGGTAGGAATAGTACTTTTTTCAGTTCTGTTCCTCCTCGTAGGATTTGCTTACCTTCACCATAGGACATATGTAGTGATCTGTGTGTTTAATTAAGGGAATGAGACTTCTCGGTTGACAGAAATTAGACACCACAAAGCATTTTATTTGTTTAAGTAAAGGTGCTAGCAGATGGTGTTCCATTGGGAGACTTCTTGTATAACCTACTATTTGTAACTTTAAAAAAAATTGTGGTCAGGTCCCCGCCAGGATCACCCCCCCGCATGATGGCCACTCTCCAGCGAGTCGAGAACGTTCTTCCTCACTCCAGGGAATGGACATGGCCTCACTGCCACCTCGTAAGCGTCCTTGGCATGATGGACCTGGAACCTCTGAACGAAGAGATATGGACATTCAAGGTGGGCCTCCAGAGGAGAGAGGAAAAGGTATGCCTTTATTCCTTGAAAATTAGATAACTGCATGTAGAAATGTAGACAATGAACATTAATTGAATGGAAAGATCAGTTTGAAAATGTAACAGTTTCACTGCCTTTATTTGAAAATGAGTTTGGGTATACAGTGATACCTGTATCTTCCAGTTTATTCCACATCAGCATGTGTGTTTCACATAACTCCTCAGTAACTGCAAACCCTTCCTAGATTTTTGGAACCTAGGAAAGGGAGTCCATGCTTACTCTCAGAAAGAGACAGAAAGTTAGTCCTACTAGCTATCAGTCCCTCCCCCCCAAAGGTGCAGAAGGCAAGTATTGCTAGCCCTGCAGCTGTTATGTTTTCTTTCTCCCCTGAAACAGAGGGTGCAAATCCACTTGTCCCACTGCAATCTCCAAGCTGGGCAGGGTGAGCTGGCTATGTTTTGCTTCCCCTCCAAGAAAGAAAATGGAACCCTCCGCTTAGTTACCATAGCAATGGTAAGAACATTCCAAAGAGTCTTTTCTCTTTTTCCCTCCCGGACTTAAAGTCTTTAGCTCTAAATCTTGGAGGGAGAAAAGGAACACTGGGGAAACAGTTCAGCCTAATAATTAATGCATTTCTTATCATTAAGCCTACAAAACTGTAGTAAAAAATTACTAAGGGCACCAACAGGCCTGCGCAATATCCAGCACAGTTGAGGAGTAGGCTTTACGGCACGTTCACAACACTCGGGAGCTGGCACAAGGGACTTGTGCTGGCTCAGAGCAGCTTCAGGATTGCGCTGCCTGTAACACATTTAAAGAACACATAGGGAAGCAGATTTAATCAAGGATTTTTCCATAATTGATTCCACAAAGTTTTTATTAGCCAGTGGGAAGGGCACTGTGAATTCAATTGCCCTTTTATCTATCTTTGTCAATTTTTTCTGCAATGAGAAATAGAGATCATGTTGACTTTGTATAGTCAATGGGTTCAAAAAACACTTAGCATTAATATTCTTATTTTATCTGTGTTTAATCTAGGGCGTGGAAAATCAGGTCCTTCACAGAGGATGTCAAAGTCTGGGAGATCCAGCTCTTTGGATGGAGAACATCATGATGGATATCACAGAGAAGAGCCATTTGGAGGACCTCCAGGAGGCAGTAACCCTTCCAGAGGAGGGAGAAGTGGAAGTAACTGGGGTAGAGGAAGTAACATGAACTCAAGCCAGTCAAGGCGAGGAGCTTCTAGAGGTGGCGGCAGGGGTCGATAGAAGAGGTTATGACTGGGCAAGACCCAGTCATTCTAGGACAGTATTTAAATACATCAGTTGCAGAATCATTGTGAAAGTAATTCTGCAATCCCACAGATCTGGACTCTTAAATGGAGATAAACGAACGTGCATTCGTTCCTTGAAAGATCCTTTCAAAGATTAAATGCCAGCTAGTAATGCCATGACAACTGGCTTTGTTTCATTGTCCTCTTCATCCCAATCCCATATCACTTCCATATTTCCTGCATTGATTTTTGAAGATAAACGCTGAAGTTTTTTTAGTGTTGTGAGACATGGAGCATCTCCACAGATTTCAGTTCATGTCCCGAAGAACTTGTTTCTATATGTACAGTTGACAGGAAAAAGTTTAATTGTTTTTGTATGAATACAGATTGCAATTTGTCCAAAAATTAACAATGAATGGAGTGTGTGATTTTGTATATACACATTTTCACATCTCACTAGATAAAAATTTAGAATTCCCTAGAATTTTCATGTGATAAATTTCATGTAGTGTACACTAAGCCACTGCACTCATTATTGGGTCTATTTGAATAGAGAAGCGTTTAAGTTTCAAACGCGTACCTAGGAAGCGTATGGATGGACTGCTGTCTTGCCCTGATCTAAACAGTTTCCTTCCCTTCAGAAGTCTAAACAACCAGGACTTCTTCCATCCACATATTCCCTTAGCATGTGAACCAATCCATAGAGTATCTTTGCATTGTATAACGTCCACTCATTAGCAACATAGCATTGATAACCTAAGGATTGATATACACTGGTAAATTTCAGTTCATAAAGATAATCATCCCAGTGTTCTGCAATTCCACTTTGGACAGTAAGCACAAGGAAAGCAGTGGAAAAACTCCTTTAAACCACAGAAAACAGGCCAAGGCCTGGACCCTAATGAAGACTGCTCACCAACTGATAGCCTTTGTTTTAAAAGTATTTGTTTTGTTCATGGACTCCTGGATTTAAATGGCCTCAGAAAATCTTTGATATTTGAGTTTCTGAAACAGTAATTTAACCAGCCAGCTTAAAATTAATTTTATTATTTGTACTCAAGACAAATTCAGCACCCACTGCCAAGAAAAGTAGCTAGCTATAATCTAGTTCGTTCTGAATACTTAGACAATCTAAGAGACTTTTTCCATATTTCCCTTAAAGTACAGTAGTTTCACTCCATTGCAGTATTGTATCTGTTTTACCTTTTTATTTTGCAATAAAATGTTCTCAGCTGAGGTGTTTGTCATCCACCATTCTGACTTAGAGACAGTTCGGCTTATTCATCATCCTAACTCTATCCTGTGCATATTTACTTGAAAATGAAGACCACTGGATTGGTTCAGATATAACTTGAAAATAGGGTTTGTGCTAACTACAGTTTAGACTCCAAGCCACGAGTTGTGTAATTCCCTTCTTTCCCTGCCTTTTCTCAGAACCCTTAGATGCTGTTCCAAAGAACAGCCTCTGACAGCTGAGCAATACTGCAAGCCATGTTTCCTTGGTTCAAATGCAATAACAAGTCATGGTTTCGGCAACCAGCTTCAAACTATGATTTCAGATCCTCGTTTAGTGGCCACTGTAAAATGATAGTTTGAAACAGCAGCAGAACCATCGAATCATGATTTATCCCCAACTAACTGTTCATAAGATGCAGCCTTCTAAATTTGCCTGTATGGCTACCAAACTTTTGTGAAATAATGAAGCCACCAGAACTATTTTTTTTGCTGCTAAGATTTTGGTTTGGAAACTAAAGAGTTAACTTGGACAAGAAAAGACATTAGTGATATCTAATCACTAACCCTTTAAAGAATCAATTGTGCATTAAGGAAACATTAAAAATTATATTTTGTAAGAATTATAAGCAATATGATAACCACAAATTATCTTTCTTTTAAAAATACTTGGCTTTTCTTGCATACAGTATATCAAAGGAAACTTGCCAAAGCTATAGCTTGTTTTAACCAGAGAGGTAGCCCCATTAAACACACCCATCAATGATGAAAGGAGCAATTTTTCAGATCATTGTGGTCTCAAGTAGGCATAGATATCAAAATACAAGTTTTAAAATCTTATTGGTGAGTTCCTAAAAGCAGAAAAGCATACAAATGTCAAGTCAATCTTACTGCTTACTTACTGGGATTGGAGCAGGTAAACATCCATTTGGCACAGTGTGCTAATGCAGTGGAATGATGATCTGAACAGTACAGTAAAAAGTAGGGCAGTCTCAGGCTTCATTGAATAGTTTTTTTTTAAGTAAGGTCCTTAATTAGTTCCACTTCAGAACGTGACATCAAGCCCCCCCCCCCTTTGCAGGCAATGAGACCTAGTAGACATTTGTTTATTTACATAGCACCATCTCTGTATGTGGCACATACACAAAGTTAAACTGGAAAAATCCATGCCTAGAGTTTCCTTCAAATGCTGCTGCATTTTTAGGGACACAATAACACTTCTGGAGTACCAAGACTGCACAAAGTACCAGTTTTATAAACTTTAATTGTGCTTTGCAAAGGTTAAGACTCTCAAATAATCCAGTTCAAAGACTGACAGAGGCATTGCTTTTTAATTTAGCAGTACTTAGCACCATTTTGATTCTGAACTACTGCTACAGCTTGCTTTCATTAAATTACAAATGAGACCCAGAAGCAATATTTCCTCTAAGGCAGAAGTTCTCAAACTTCTTACCCTGAGGATCCACTGCATTGTCCAAGGTGGATCTGGGGTCCGTTGGAAGCCAGGAAGCTGCAGGATAAAATGGCGTGTGCCTCAGAAGTCATTTCCTGATCACTCTGGCACACAACTTGCTTCACTGGCCATGTCATGATCCACTAGTGGTTGCAACCCACCGTCTGATAAATGCTACTCTAAGGAATCTGTGCCACTGCTGCAGCACAATGAAAGGCACCTGTTGCAACCCAGTGGGATTTCCAGATGCACGGCAAAGTCATACATCATTGCCAGACTCTGGGATCTGCAAATTGCATGGAACCCAGTTTTCCATGGCTTGAGCTGTGTGGCCGCATGGCAGCTTAGCATAAAAGGAACAGTGCCCACAAGACAGCCAATTCAAATTGTCATGTTCATAGCTGGTGGATCACAAGGCAAATTTGCAATTCTATGCACACTTAGTGAGAAATAAGTCCCACAGGGAGCCACGGAATTTACTTTTGAATAAACATGCATTTCTCTGCTCTAAATTATACAGGTTGTCCAACTATCTACTAAGACACATTCAAGCAACTTATTCTCTACTCCCTTTCATAATTCATAGCACTTCTTTTTCAGTGGTCCTACTACAGCAAACAAAACACAAAACAACAACAAAAAACCACTTTCCAGCACAATCATATGCAGGGCTGCTTAGAAGTAAGTTTCAATGTATTCAATGGAGCTTACTCCCTAAAAAGTGTCTAAGTTTGAAGCCTAAATTAGATACTTTAAACTGGTGGCCATATGTCTATCATTTTATTTTACTGTTGTCAAAAGAAGGATTTCCCTTCAACAACTAATTTATTTAGCCGTAACTCCCAAACCACTTTCCAGTGCTTAGTTCATTGTCTTAATGACAATATAAACAGTTGAGAAGTATGAGGTTGCTTCAAATGCTAGCTTTTAGAGATCCACACCTGACCTGTAACATGTTTGTAGTGGCTCCAAAAGTTTTTATGGATAGCACACAGAAAGTGATTTGAATGTTTCCCAGTTTAAGCTCAACTGGCACAGGAACAACTTGTGATGGTTCCTGACAGTAGTAGCATCCTGATATAGTAAATGTGCCTAACAGCTCAATCCTATGCATGTCTATTCAGAAGTTCCACTGTATTCAATGGGGCTTACTCCTAGGAAAGTGTATAAGATTGCAGACTAGGTTGCTGCCATCACAACACACACTAACATAGGAAAAATTACAGTACATTCAAGGAGGCTGTGGTGTTCAGAGCAACGCATGGACCAGAGCAACTGCCAAGGCACCTCTCTCCTAGGAGGGTCCATCTGTGGATAGAGCAGCTCCTGGAAAATTTATGCCCCACTGGGGTGGGCAAGTTCCTTACTAAACCAATGAAGTTGAATGAGAGTCCATCTAGTTAATACTGTCTATAAAACGGTAAAGGTTTCCCCACGACCAAATGGTCTAGTCGTGACCGACTGTAGGGGGCGGTGCTCATCCCCGTTTCTAAGCCTGTAAAGCTGACATTTTTCCAAGGACAAGCTTCCGTGGTCATGTGGCCAGCATGACTATACGCCGTAGCGCACGGAATGCCATTAGCTTCCCACTGAAGTGGTACCTATTTATCCACTTGCATTTTTAGGTGCTTTTGAACTGCTAGGTTGGCAGGAGTACAATACTGTCTATACGCAAGCTTTTTAGCACTGGGATCCACTTTTTAGAATGACAATCTGTCCAGGACCCAACAGAAGTGATGTCATATTCAGAAGTGCCATCATTATGATGCCAAAGCTTGCTGCTTTCCTGAGGATGCAGCAATAAGTTGGGCTATTTCTCAGACATTTTCCAACAGCAAAGTGAATCGGAAAGAAAAACACCTACTCACAATCTTGACACAAGCAAAACAACCACAGTCCTTCACCTTTTTCCCATCTTCCCTTATTTTCAATATGGCTGCTCTAGGCGCTTCATGACCCACTGGTGTGTCCCGACCCAATTTGGGAACCACTGGTTTATACTGACTGGCAGCAGGTCCACATGATATCAGGCAGAGACCTTTACCATCCCTACCTAGAGATGCCAGAGATTTAACCTGGGACTTTCCACATGCAAAGCATTAGCACTGACCAGTTGTCTAACACATTTGAGCTGTACACAGCAACACCTCCCATTCAGATGGCAGGCAAAAAAGAATACCTGCTGTTCACTTGCCCATAAAAGTAGGCAGCGATGGTGAAAAAAGAAACAGCCACCACAGCCTCCAATTGTTTATTTGATCAAGAGGCACAATGGTAGGACATGCCATGCCATCCAGGCATTGAGCATAGGCAAGCAAGAGTGGTAACTGCTCCCAACTCTGCCCACTCTCTTTCTTTGGTCAGCAAGCTGGGAAGGCCTGCCCAGGATGAATGTGCAAAGTAGAAAAGGCAGAAGCAAACACTGCCTTCACTCACTCATACTCTATCCCTTTCTCTGGGCAGCATGGAAGGACAAATTGGGCCGAGAGTGGGAACCTGCCTCTTCCTTGTCCTCTTGATGGCAAAGAGAGGATTGAGCCCAGTTCCCACAACTGCAGTGATTAGAGGGAGAGTGCAAGCAGCCTCCTCACCCTTATGCTCTCACCTATACTCACACATTCTTTTAGTGGGCAATGCAGCCATTGTTTCTTCTCAATTGCTTACACTGGGCAGCTTTGCTGTGCCCAATCCTCCTCATCACACCACCACAGAGAGAAAGTAAATTAGCAGGCAGTGCCTCCCAGAAACGGCACTTAAACAACTGAAAGCAGCTGAGCCACCCTGCAATCCCACAACCCATCCTTCCTGCTGTGCTGGAGGAGGGTTGAGCAACCACAGAAAGGCAATCTTGTAAGCAGTCTCTGGGCAGCACAGCAGTGGGACTGGGCTCGGTCCTCTACTCCACAGTTCAGAAAGACAGGAGGAGTAAGCTCCTTACAGCGAAGCAGCCAATTTCTACTGCTTTTTCAAAAGAAAAGGCAGCACAGCAGGGAAGATGGGGTTAAGGAAGGAGGCATGCAACCCTACCTACAGAGCAGTATTGGCAAGCGATTGGAGGCAGCAGAGAAGCTGCCCCAATCCCCACTGTGTGGACAAGCAGAAGGAGGCAGTGGGCACTCTTGCTCACATTCTATCATTGGGAAGCATGATGGAGGGCTCAGTGGAATGGAAGCTGTAGCTCCTTGTGCCCCCCCCCCGAGTTATCTGTGTAACTTCACGGGACAGTCCCATGATCTAAACGAATTTAGTCATCAGCTTACCAGTTTTCCCCATAAGAATAACAGCCATAGGTTTTTCACATGTACAGTTTTGTGGTAACTTTGGTAGTCATAATGGCATAACCATTATGGTAGAATTAGACCCCACTGTTTACATTGCATGTCTTGGTATTCACAGATTTGGGGAAAAAACAAAAACATTTAGCGACCCTACATTCATACCATTTTGAACAACTAACCAGACATTTCTGTTCAAGGAATTATGCTGGAGTTCACCCAAACAGAAATTTGATAAGCCTTCTCTGCATATACAGAATATGTTGTAATTCTGGCTTTTAATAAGGCAAAAGGCTATCCCAGAGCTGGCAATGTTATAATGATAGAGCAGAATCAAAGTCAGTCACATGTGCTGCCCCTAAAAGTTTTAGAAACTAGATTTAAAAAAAACACTGGAGAAAGACATGCAGTTCTTTTCTCTTCTCCCATTTTTAATGATTTCGATCATTTATGAGGGTTGCTCAACTTCTGATTGAGTCTTTCTCCATCCCCGACTGAATTCAAATAGGACGGAGAAGCGCCTCCTAGTCTTTCGTTGTATTGGAATCAGAAATTCACGGCAAAGGAATGTTCTACCGCTGCACAATTCCTCAGAGGATCATTCTCGACCGGAGCGCGCTGCTCGGTTTTCGGAGGGGCCCCATCCTAGAAAGATCAACCTCCTTTTGCCCGGCCAGGAGCTGGCTCGCCTCGGCAGCTGCTCTCACACCGGGAGAGTCTTGGACACCCCACGCCGCACGAAGCTGCCAAGGAACCCACTGGCGTAGCGGAGTCCAGCGGCGCCGCCAGGCAGCGAGGATAGCAAGTAGGCTGCCCCGGCAGCCAGCTGGACGGCGGCGGCCAGAGTGGTGAGCAGGGTACTCCGAAGGCCCAGAGCAGCGTAGAGGGTGACGCCTACCGAGCCCAGGTAGAGAAGGGCCAGGCCGCGGCGGTCGGGCTCGCCCAGCAGGTGCCTGGGGCCCCGCAGGAAGCCGGCGGCGCCCAGCGCGAAGGCCGAGCCCAGGGACCAGAGCAGCGCGAACTTCCGGAGCAACAGCAGCGTCCCGTAGAGCGTGGCGAGGCCGAAGCAGAGCGCGGCCAGCAGCAGGCACAGCGCGCTCCCCACCAGCCGCTGCCAGCGGGACAGACCCGTCGGCAGCCACGGATCCGGCTCTGGCTCCGCTCCGGCTGCCCACGGCCAGTTTTCCGCCGCGGGGAAAGGGCTTATTCGGCCGAGCCACGCGCCCAAGCCCGAGCCCGGCTTCTCCGCTTCATCCCGCGGCGGGCTCTGCTGCGCTGGCAGGGTCGTCGCCGCCGCTCCGCCAGCCTTGGACTGCGCTAGATATTCTTGCAGTTGCCGGTTCAGGTCCGCCATTTGGCTTCAAGGCCAGGAGGAGCCTCTTGTGTAAGGGCCGCTCGGTGGCGGGTCCCGGTTGTCCGCAGGCCGCTTCCCAGCTGTTCGTTCCAACGATGTCCTTCCGGGTTGTTGCTCATCACCAAGGAAACGGGACTGGCAGGGCGAATTCCGTCACACAGCTGCTTTTCCACCCGCGTTCGCCTCCGAACTCTTGCGGAAGACTGTTACGTTTTCGTCTCTATGAGTTCTTAGGGCTGGAAAATGCTTTCGGTCTAAAACGGAATTGGTTGGTCGACCGTTTCGCGAGATGGAATCAGCTTGAAAGCGTTTTATTCAAGAGGTGGCCCTCCCATGCAGTTAGATAGGGACGAAGTGAAGCCAGGGGGCGGGCTTAGCGGTGACGTAATTATACTCAAAACAATGCTGATTCCAAGCATTTCAGATTGGTTTTCGCGTGATGTTTAGGACTTAATAGTTTACTCCTGAAGTAAAAACTTACCAAAATAACAACGTGTGATCGTGTAGAAACATCATTGGTAACCTAATTAATATGCAATTCCAAGGTTTAATTCCGTGTAATTATATTACTGAACATACCAGACGAAATGCCACTTGCTGTCTATTTAAACTCAGATTGCACTGTTTTGACAGGCTTATTTTTTGAAATCTACACAAGCAGAAATAAAGTGTGAACGGGAAGGAAAGAAAAAAAGGGGAGGGTGGGCAAAAATTAGATAAATATGTAGGAAAATTACATTAAAATCTCTCAATGTATAACACAAGTAGTTGTCAATATGAGAGTAATTCTTTTTTACTTCTAGGCTATTAAGAGTATTTTTTTTAAACTTCTACACTCACCCCCCCTCCATAAAACAAATTCTGTTAATGTTTAGAATTTCAAAAATATTACATATTATTATTTTTATTTTTATTTTATTTCCTCATATCTACTTCAGTTTGTAAAGGGCTGCATACTTTATGAAGTAATATTTTTCTGTAGCAACAAATCACAATGATTTTAAGTACCTGTGCAAAGTAATCCCATTTTTCGTACAGCGATTCGTGCACCCGTATGCAGAACATGCAGGCATGATTAAAGACGTTGAGATTAACTTTTACACACCGGCAGGGAGATTTTGATTCGTGACTCCGCGGCGGCAATCCTCCTTCGCGGCAATGAGCTGAGTTTATACCCATGGCTTCAAGAATGTGACGTCATGTTCCCTCCAATGATATAAGCTTCTTGGTTTTATTTAAATACTAGAGTGACAACAAAGAGACTAAACTTTTAAGCTTCAGAAGTCATGGAATGAGAACTTGTTTTCAGAGAAGCGGATAGGGTACTCTAGTCTTTTTTTCGATCTCTGGAGGTTTTCCCGCAGTAACTTCCT
Organism: Lerista edwardsae; assembly: GCA_029204185.1. NCBI lineage: Eukaryota > Metazoa > Chordata > Lepidosauria > Squamata > Scincidae > Lerista > Lerista edwardsae. The sequence goes on from JAJKFI010000002.1 coordinate 27,956,016, forward strand.
ATGCAAAGAGCGTAACACAGAGACAAAAAAAGCCAGAGTACCTCATCTCATTGCCTGGATCCGCAATTGCTGTTTCACACTAGCCATTTATACCACGCCACCCCATATTTTTACAGGGTCTACTGAGCAAGGGAAGAAAACGTCTTCTGAATCCTCCCCGTTTACATATGTGATTGCAGAACATAGTACTGACAGTCCAAATCCTACACTTTAAAAAAATGGTGTTGCTCAAGATAGGATAAGGCACATGCTATTATGCTGGCAAAAGGCTTTCAGACACTAGCACAATTTCAGGGTGGCATATCCCCACTGCCAGCATACCACCCATTGGCAGGAGCAGCCCAGTGGGGGAAGTCATGAGGTGGGATGGGAAAGAGCTCCAACCTCCATAACCTAAATATCCCTCCAGATGAGGCATGGCCTAAATCTCCATGGAACTACACCATTTGGAGCTGGCATAAGTCATAATGAACCCATAGAAGGCAAAAACAAACAAACCTGTACAAATCTCCTCTCTCTGTTACAATGGAGCATAGGTTATAGACTACAATCTGCAGCCAATCATATTGCTCCAACGCCAGTTGGGCTCTTCAGTCTAGAAAAAATGTGCAGAGAGTGGTGGGGGACATGACTGAGATGTACAAATTTACCTGAGGAATGCTATTTTCTCTCTCACGCAACACCAGAACCAGGGGACATCCACTAAAATTGAGTTTTGGGAGAATTAGAATAGACAAAAGGAATTTTTTTCTTTACCTAGAATGTAGTTAACCTTGGTGTGGAACCAACAGGATGTGGTGATTGTTTCTGGCCTAGATGCCTTTAAAAGGGAACAGGACAGATTTATGGAGGAAATATCCATCCCAGGCAAGCCATGATGATCATATGCAACATCCTGGTTTAGAAGTAAGCTCCCTCAGAGTGCCAGAAGCAAGGGAGTAGCAATGTGCCATTGTGAAAGGGCCAAGAGGAGCTGGGAGTCAGAGGAAGAGGAGCAGGCAGCTGAGGCCACGCCCAGAGTTCAGAGATGCGTTGTTGAAAGCAAGTTGTACAGAAAACTGGCAAAACATTCCATGCTCCTTCATTGCTAAACTTAGAATACCACATGACACTGACATTCCTTTAAAAAACAACAACACCCACCATGTAATCGAATTTTGTGACTGCCTCAAAATAACCACAAGCACACACTGGGCTGTTCCAGGTGTCCCTTTGGAGTATGCCCCACTCCCCCAAGACAGCCAACTGGCTTTTTGCGGTGCTTCCACCGGAGTGCTTCTATTGTGGCCCTCAGCCCTTGCAGCCACCCAGACTCAGGGCACAAGCCTAGGTATATCTACTTAGAAGTAACTCTCATTATATCCAATAGGACTTGCTCCCAGGAAAGGGTGTATAGGATTGCGGCCGCAGGAAATGCCCCCGCCAGAAGCTCTCTCTCCAGCCCCCTATCCATGAATTTGCACTCGCATTCCGCCCCCGTGAGGTTTGGCTGTGCCGCCCAAGCCCACGAGGCCCACGGCTGGACCCGCCCGCCCACGCCCGCTCTTTCCCGACTTATTATTTCATTCCCTTTCTAGGAAAAATATGTGCCGGGCCGAGGGGCGGGAGGGGGGAGGAGGCGGCCGCCCGTCTTGAGCCACGGGGGCGGCCCGCGGTTGCAGCCAACACAGGGCGGAGGACGGCCGCCAGGCTGGCTGGGCGCTGCCTTTCGCTCCGTCTTCCGCCACCAACGGCTGGTGGCGCGCCTGTCAGCATAGCAACGCAGACTAAATGCCACCATGACGGGCAGGTAGGAAGGAAGGAGGAGACGGCGAGGCCGGGGCCTGAGAGGGGTGCTTGGGGTGCTTTTGCTAACGATGGGCAGACTCTGGCTGACTCCGATCCCTGTTGGCGAGGGAAGCCCTGCCGCGCCCCTCCTGCCCCATGCAAATCCCTGGTTCGCTGCTGGGACCGGCGCCCGGGAGGCTGCTGACCTGCCGAGCCTCTCCAGCCACCCGAGCCCCTTTTTAAGAATTGGGTGTGACACTCAGTCGGGGGGGGGAGAGGAGGCGGCCCCCCGTGACCAAGACAAAAGAGTGGGTGCACCTTTTGATTCAGCAGAGATGGCTCCTTCCCCTTCTCTCCCAGCCTCTGCTGTTTAGTGAAGGGAGAGGGGCTCAAAATGTCTCTGTGCCTTTGATGATTCACTATAAGTAGGGGTGTGGTTTTTTGGTGATATTTTTTTCCAAAATTTATTGATTGAAATAGCAAGTTGCGGTGTTCTGTGTTTTTATTCTACATTCTCAATCCAAGTTCTCATTTAATAATTTTAAATGCTTTAAAAGCGTACCAGGTAGATGATATTGGTGATATGGTGTCAGCAGATGCAGCCACAGTATTATTTCTAATTGGAAAAGTAGTCTATTTTGATTTCTGGAAAATATCTTAAACACCAAAATGTGGTGTTTTGTATCATTTTAACCGCCAAAGGGCAGCTGCTAATGCCCAAAAGGCGGTTTTCAACAACAACAACAACAACAACAACAACAACAACAAAACCCACTCCTAAGTTTGCTCAGAAATGTCACAGACTTACTATAGAGATTGCATTCCTTGGCTGTTGGGCTTCACTGCCCACAATCCTTTTTTTCTCTGTACCCTTGTACTCTTGTTTTTGCCAAAACAGACTGGGCAAGGCTACCCCTTTGTTAGTTGTCACTGTGATTTTTACATCAGGGTGCAATCCTAACCAACTTTCAAGCACTGCCAATGGGTGCTGCATCCATCACAGCAGCCTCCTCAAGGTAAAGGAATGTTTGTTCCTTTAACCAGGAGCTGCATTGCCCTCACCCCGGTGCTGGAAAGTTAGTTAGGATTGTGCCATCAGTTGGTTGTTCAAGTTATGTATGCGAAGCATGATATATGACTGTTATGGGGTATGTACTGCAATAACAAGAGTGCCTCTGAACATGTACAGAGTGAATTCTCTTCAACAAGTGACTGCAAACCAGTTTTTACTCTGGGAATGAGGGAGATGGACTTTAAGAGCAGAAGTCCATCTCCTTTATTCCTAGAGCAGGGTGTAACGTCCTTTAAAAAAAATGAGGCACAGAAAATGGCTAGCCTGAAATATTATAACAGCAAGTATTCATCTGAAAGTTTCAACAGCAAAAGCTTGTATAAATTTGCAGCACTTGGTCATAAGGAAAATGAATTATCACTGCTGTTGTGTGGCTGGCTAGTGGGGAGAACAGAGCCTAACAGCCTGTTCCTATTCATGTGTACTCAGAAGTGGAACCCCACTGAATTCAGTGGGGCTTAGGTAAGTGTGCATAGGACTGCAGCCTGGAGACACTTCATTCCTCAATAGGAAGGAAGCCCCAAGGGCTTAAATGGAAATTATTTCCAAGTAAATAGGATGGCAGTCTAAAAAATGTAATTATAACTAAAATTTCTTCAAGGGGACCATTTTCCTGTACGTATCAATCACAGATCTCCGAAATTACTGAAGGCTCTTGTCACACCTTTATTAACTGAATGGGGCCACACTGCAAATCATGGAAGAGCATCTTTTGTTACAATTTTAACTTGCTGTTATATTAATTCATTCTGTAACTCCCTCCCTTTTTGTGTGACACTCTTTTTCTTTTCTCTGTTTACTACCTGCCTTCACAACTCTCTGAACCCCTCATTCTATGCACTCCTTTTTCTGCTTTTCCTATGTATAGACTTCTCTGCATCCCCATCTAGTGCCCTTTGTCCCCTTTATTTACATGCGTGCAGGTCTCTCTGTATCCCATGTTACCCTCCCTTTTTTCTCCATGTAAGAGCAAGGAAGTGAAAGGCAAAACAAAAGATGAGATGCTGCCAGTTTTATTACAGCAACTGTAAGCGTGATCATGTATCCAAAAATGAGACTTCTATGTCTCCATTTAACCTTTGATTGAAGATGGAGGAAAAATATATATATAAAATATAAAATGTATAAATATAAAAGTGAATATAAAATGAGTGGGAAATCCATAATCCGGAGCTCAGTCCTATCCTTTACCCACCCAAACTGATGCAGCCACTCCAAAAAGATACATGCTGTATATCAGGAAGGGGTGGCTTGGGTGGATAACCCTCCTGCTCACCAATGGCTCTTGAACTGGCACAAGTCTAAAGAGAGAAAGGGAGCATGTCAGGAGGCGAGGGATAGGATACTGGCAGAGACTGTGTGCATCAGTACCCACCTGCCTCTGTCATGCCCCCCTCCCCATTCCATCTTCTCCCCCCCTTACCTGGTCTGGTGAGCACAGTGGGATCCATTGGCAGTGTTGTGGTGTGCTCCATGGGCAGCCATGTTATGACAGCAGAAGTATCTTCCACTGTCATAAACCTTTTGCATGGGTTTGAGCAGTTAAGCACTAGAATAAAATTACCATTATGTGCATAACCATCATTATTTGTGTCCTGTCTCTTAGGACTAACTGCCTCAAGTCCAATTGATGGTCATATAAAAATGATGATAAGAGCTTGACTAGCTAACACCTAATGCTTAAATTGAATGTATCATGTGTTTTATACTGTATTTATGTCTGATTGAAGCAGATCGGTATAAAAAAAATTATATGAAGCAGATTAATGTAAAAGTTGTTGCTAAGCATGTCATCTTTTCATCTATGTTTTAACTGGTATTAATGATATTTTCTGATACTGTGGTTCTCAAGCGAAAAGTGAGTTAGCAGCTAATGGGTCATGGGGCGGATTAGGGTGCATTATCACGGCCACAAGCTCTAGCAGCTAGTAGATCTACGGAGACCAGTAAGAGGCACTTCCAGATTGTGAGTGGAACTGGCACGTGCAGAAACAATGGCATAATTCTATCAAGCCATCCATGTGAGTCATTTGGGAGCAGTTGCTGCAATCATCGGGGGAGCTACTGTTTCCAGCAATATTAGGAAAACTCAGAACTATAGTTTTTTAACATGTTAAAAGTTGTGTAGAATATGTTGTGAGAAAAAACTTTTTGAAGACTTGATGCATATTATCAATAAAAGTGAAACAACTAGATTTTGGAATGGTCATTTCTGACTTGTAATACTTCTGATTACAATCTACCCAGCTAAGAGTCTGGGGAAGCTCTGTTATCTTCTTATTAATGCTCTATACACACTTAACCTGCAGTCAGCCTAACTGAACACAGTAGAGCTTGCTTCAGTGTAATCATGCATAAGATTTAAACAGTTCTGCTTTTTGGTGACTCCAGTTTGTGTGTTTATGTATTCATATATTTTCCTACAACAACAAAAAAGCCATTAGTGCATATTGCATTGTATATTGTAAAGTTAAATGATCACGAAACAGAATGGAGAAGGAGGGAACTCCGGATTGCCCAAACAATACGAAACTTCATGTGATGACTCCAGTCTGTGTAATGGGATCCTCTCTCAAGAGTGGGCGTGGAATGGGGAGTTGTGGAGAAGGACAGTTTGAGCCTGTATCCCTTATGCCGCCCAGCATGAATGTATAGTAATGAGGAATGGAATGTAAAATACGTTTCTTTTTTCAGTTCTTGATATTGTGACAGTATGTGACTCTTAGAGATTGGAGTGAGCTTGAAAGCCAGTCTGCTGCTTTCCAGCACTTGCTTGCCCAACTGACTTTAAAGAACAGTAGGTAGTGCAGGGAACATTGTGGAACAGCTGAAGAAGACTGATGCAAAGAGTCGGCTTGTTTATGTTAGCAGCCTGCAGTATTAGTCTTACGAAACTACCTATCTACTAGCACTGATTTTTTTTTTTTTTTGCGGAATTGGCCATTCAGTTGCAGCCTTTTTGTGGCTTTCAGTGGATTAATCATGTTATTTGAAATTCATTTCTTGTTCAAATGACTCTGAACAAACTTCACTAATTCCCAGCCCATTTATAAAATCGTTATAAATGGAACGCATTGAAGAAAGAAGTGTATACCGTATGTTTGAATAATTACGGGGCTGAAAGTGCTGTATAAGAGGATGGACTTTGCTAGTTTTGATTAGTATTTCTGAGAAGAGTAGTGCCCCAGAAGAAACGGCTTGTCTGAAATTTCAGTGTTACTGATGGATTGCTCTTCAGTTGTCCGCATACGGTTTTCATCCCAGAGGTAATGAGTTCCACGGCTGGTGTGAGACTTCGAGGGCTGGCATCTTCCAGACTTTATCAGCGCCGGCAAGATCGTCTGAGTGGCACAGGGTCACTATTGAATGATGGGAAAGAGAGGGCAGCTGGGATATTTGGGTAGGTCTCTTGGCTAGTTCTGATAGGTGAATGTTTTCAGTGTATTGGAATCTTTCCTTAGGCTTCCTTTGAAGCAGAACATAAGCTTTAAAATTACTGTGTTTGAATTTCCACTCTTCATTTGAAGGAAACAATTTCCTTGGCTGTGAAGTTTTCAGTTCTGAACAATAGCAGGAAAAACAACGGTGGAAAACTTTACTCATTTGTTGATGTTGTGCTGGCAAACAGGGTGGAGGCGTCAGCACCGTATAGGCAAGAGGTGTGGAGTGTAAATCTTTATAGGCTTCTAAAAATCTTGATTAAACTTTACTTGACATCTGGAACAAACCAGTACATTTTCTATATAATATGTACTACTATATTTCTACTATAATAAGAATATGTTTGAAGGTCAGCTATTACTTTTTTTCTGGTTTTTCTCTTCATATATAGAATGAGCATACTGCAAAAGGGATTCAACTTTTGTTCCTTTAAGAACTATAAAGCAGGGAAAAACTCAGCAAGCACAGTATTTTGTATCACTGCAACATGAAAGAGGCCATCCTTGTGGAACTTGTGTGTTCCTCGGAGTTCTTAAAGGAAACAATACCCTTGTCCTTGGATTATGATCATCTGCAGCATAGGTGTATTTTCTCTATAACCACATGGAAATGCATTCTGCAAAGTTACGTGCAGTAAGACTTTATAAAAATCCCTTGCTGAACAGCAGTGCCTCATGCCACATCACAATCTCCTGCTTAAAACTAGTTTATACTAACTAGTTTAAAAAGCAGCTTTCAATTTCATACAAGAGAGCTGATGTTTGGCGAGCATTTTTGAAAGCCCAGTGTACACCATCAGCTTCTTCTGCTCTCCAGATAAAGAGGCGTTTGGGATTGTAGCTATTGTAGTTTGTAGGCTATTGGACTGAGCAACCTATGAGAGAAAATGAGATCTAATGTAGACTGATTTTAAATAGGCATTCAGGGATGGGAAGCAAAGGACTGGTTTCCAGTTCTCTTATAATTGTACGAGAATGGGAATTTTGACTAGTGCAGCTTGTCATACAAGAATACGAAAAGCTATACCAGCCAGAATTCCTTCCTGGAACTCTGTCCTCCTTAGCTTCTGATCACCTGGATGGGCACTTCTAGAAATGTTCAAGATGTGAAAATTTTAATTTGACTGTTGCAGAATTGTGATTGACCAAGATGGCCAGAGAGAGATGGACACATCCTTCTTCTTACAAATATGTAATTTTAAAAGAGAGGTTCCTGGATGGCGTAGTTGCGATGAGAAAATGGGCTTACAGAACCTGGGACCCCTTTCCTCCCAAAACACAAAGGACCCAGCTTACCAGCAGTGTGGCCTGCCAGGTGTTTGACAGTCCCACTGTTTTCACCGAATCAAGCAGGTAGCAAGAAAATATGTATCAAGCTGTTAGCAGAGATACGAAGCTGCCTGCATTGAGAGAGACAACTGGTCAATCTTGGTTGGGACTGACTGACTGACTGGCAGCAGTTCTCCAATCTTGCTCTCCAGGTTTTCAGGCACAATTTTTCCCTGCCCTACCCAGAGATGGCAGGGATCCATTTTGTCTTTGAGAGACAATGGAATGTAAGAACGTTTGGGATAGCTGTACATACCGAATACACTATCAAAACCACATAAAGATCTGATAGGGGAGAAAGAAAGGTTTCCTTTTCTTATGAGCATATAATATTGGTCTGATTATGTCTTTAGAATGTAGGTTCTGTATCATATTTTTGCTCCTACCCCTTTAATTCATGCACTTTTCAATGGTCTGGTGTCTTGTAGACCCTATACGTGTACTTGCTGCACGAGTAAGATTGTATTCTGAATGTATCAGGGGAGTATCAGTTAAAGAGGAAAATGATAAGAATAGAAAACAGAACTAATATGCTGAGATGTTTGGGAAGAGGAGGAATCACAAGTGGAAGAAATGGTTTTCAAATTGTGTTCTGAGGGACTGGAGGGACTTTGAGCACCTCCTAGAGGTCAGTCCATGAGTCCTTACCAGCATCCCAGGCAAACTGAGAGTGCACTCTAGGCTGCCTCCAAGAATCTCCTACACTGGTGGTTTCCAGTGGCAGCTCCCTTGACCGACTGGCCCCTTGGCCGTGGCTCCAGGATTAGGCTACAATCCTATACATTGTCTAGGGTGGCAGGTTTTCTGTGAGGATTCCACAGCTCCCTAGGGAGGAACAGCTCACAATTTTGGAACACCGTCCTACACTGTGCAGGAGTTCCTTCACAGAAACATCCACGTGGAAAGGGTTTCCTGAAGGAAGGAAGTTTCAGAACCACTGATGCGGAGAACAATGTACAGGGAAATGAAAGACTCCCTGAGGAATGACTCTCTGAGGAAACTAGTATTGAAAAGAGCATTTAAAAAACACCATGTTCTACAAAGACAGGAAAGAAAGGAAAATGAACCCAAACCATGAAGGTCAAAAAGAAGGAACAAAAGATGCAGGAGGCAAATTAATCTACTTTTAAGCTTGTGGAATTACAAGGTAACGAAATACAATAGTAAAAATTGACTGTGATAGTAACTGCCAAGTTAGAGACCAGCTTAACATTAGAGAGCTATTTATGTGACCAAAGAATTCCAAACCAAAAATAACCGAAGAATTCACTTTGCTCAAATATATTCAAAGTGAATTGGGGAATTGAGAAACTCTGGCAAAATCATGGGCTCCCCTTACTTGTTTCTTTTTCATACTGGGGCACAATCTTGTAAACAATGAAAGGTATGTAGAAGTGATTGGAACGTGCAGTTTGTTGAATGAATTGAGACAGTGTGAGCAAATACATGTGCTGAAGCACCCCTAATTTTATTTGTAGTGATAAGGGCTCTTCAGGACAACAACATATGACTATTGACTTGAGCCCAAAGGTTCAAATATTTAGTATTCTGGTCAATCATATATCAATTAATAGGTATGGCTGTTCAGTTTATTCAGCCACATATTCCGGAATGTGCAAGTCCTGCATTGTCTTGTGTTGTAACACCACTGGTTTTTGAGGTACAAATACTGTATGTCTGAGCTTCCTTGCAGGCAGTGGCGACTGTACGTTCTGGTACAGAAGGAGGTCCATCATCGGGGTGATGCAATGACTTAGGGGTGCCACTGCTTACAGGGATGTTAAACATTCCCTTTAGGTGGCCACTTTAAGAGAGCCTCCAATCTCATCCGAAACCTTGAAGGAAAAGGAACTGTTCTTGTTCTCAGCAAAATGTCTACCAACACAACCTCAGTAGCATAGTGCCTGAGAGGGGACCAAGATCCAGTATATGTTGCACTAGCTCAGACTAGTATGGTGAAGAAGGTTGAAGGGCCGGAGAAAGGGGCCAAGGTTGCCCAGCTGCCAAGTGCCTCCTTAGAACTACTACAAAGGCTGAGATGGGGGCAGACAAACAGGTGCAGGGCTACATAGGTACAGGAAGGTTGATTGGGTTTAGTGGGTGGCTACATGCATGAAGGTGAGAACAGCAATAACACTGCTTTTTTTTGTCTTGTAAATGTAGCTTTGCACATGGCCACTGTAGGAGTTTTGTTTACTTTTTCATGTTTATGAAAAAAGCAATATCAAGGACTTCCAAAGGGCTAGTTATGTTGGCTTGTAGTCGCAGAAACCTTGTAGTAGTTGGTTTGTAGTAGTACAAACTACTTTGTAGCAGCAAAAACAAGATCACTTGTAGCACCTTAAAGACTAACAGCCCAATCTCCTACCATTGATGATGATGCGATCATCAGAAGGTGGAAAGATTGAACAATAGGTATGGTGAGAAGACTGGGTAGTTTTGAGTTTCGTATTGTATGCAAAGTGTATACTATGAGATTTTTCAGTGAGTAGAAAAAATATCTTATCTTCAAGGTTTACAGATGATTTTAAATTTACATGTTCTGATACTGTAATGTTTATTCATCAGCCAATTGATTAATTTATTCCATTAATACGGTATCTTTCTTTAGGGGCTATGAATTCTGCATAATCTTTCTTTGCTTTCAATTATATTTCCATGTATCATTTGTTTATCATTTATATGTTTCTATTATGTGCCTCCCCACAGCTGAATAATTAGTATTAGGAATTATAAAAGCCCGCTTAGTGTTTAAAGATGGCAAATCCTGACACATTTGACATTTTTAAGCTGTTGTGAGTGGGTGGATGGGTGGGATGGATGAATTTGAGATCTGCAGAGCTAGAATCCAGAAATATTTCTGAGGTCAGAAAGAATTGAGGTCAATGCCATAGCCCTGCAAAAGAACAGACTGTGATTGTGGAGGGAGAGAAAGTTTTTATTTATTTTTCTTCAGTAATTCTTTAGCTTTACATAAGTGGTCCTTACTCAACAAGTTCGATTTGTACCCTGAAATTCTTTGTCTCTTGTGATCTGTTTCCATATTATCTCTGAGAGTTTTGCAAGTTCGGTTGTGGCAGATTTTTTTTTTAATATGAAACACTCTAGCATGGATTGAGTAAATCAATTAGTCTTTGCTTCAGGATGTGTTCTTGCTCCCTTCCCCTTCAATGACACAGCTGTGCCAAGGATAGGGAGCAACTGCTGGTTTGTCAGGAGCTGTGGAGTCCAGTTCTATACCAGCAGTTGTGACTCTGGCCAGCAGTAGTATGAACTTACCAGCTATAAAACTTCGGGATTTCAGCAGTTGATCCTGGATTGCTGTGTTCACACTGCACTCAATGCACAGCAGTGAGCTTCAGATTAACATCTCATCTGTCCTGTTGTGAATGTACAGATAACTTGCAAGCACAACGTTTGTACTTTGCTTTCTCCATAACAACCCATACTTCAAGTGGTATGTAAATGTACACATACATTCTGTAAATGTAGCTTTGCACATGGCCACTGTAGGAGTTTTGTTTACTTTTTCATGTTTATGAAAAAAGCAGCATCAAGGATTTCCAAAGGGATAGTTATGTTGGCTTGTAGTAGCAGAAACCTTGTAGTAGTTGGTTTGTAGTAGTACAAACTACTTTGTTTGCAGCAGCAAAAACAAGATCACTTGTAGCACCTTAAAGACTAACAGCCCAATCTCCTACCATTGATGATGATGCAACTGCGGAGACAGAGCACACAGCATCCAATGGTGGGGTAGGGTGACCTGAAGGCCAACCAGATGTAAGTAAAAAACATTTTACTTACCTCTGGGTAAGCCTCTTCGTGGCTTATGAGTCTCCTTGGACGTTAGCCAGCTCTGTAGCTGGCGTAATTCCAAGGAGAAAAAGGCAGCAGGGCAGGCTGAAAATGGATAATAAGATGTGGTCTGCACTTTTGCCACCAAGATCCACCCCCTCCAGCATGTTTCCCACCCCTTCCCTCTCCAAACACTTCCAAAACTCTTTGCCCCACTTCCAACTTACCAACACTGATATGGCCTCCAGAGCCACTGGCGCGTGTGCTGTGCCTCTGCTCATTTGTGCCAGTGGCCTGGAAGCACGTGATGGTGTCCTGGCTTTCACACCACTGCAAAGGGTGTTGTGCTGCCAGAGCACAAGTTCCTGCAGCACAAGGCCCAGATAGGATTGGGCCATAAGGCTGCAATCCTATACACACCTGGAAGCAAGTCACATTAAAATAGTGGTGCTAACTTCTAAGTTGACAGGCATAGAATTGTGTTGTAAGGAATGTATTATAAGTTTATGTGGACTATGGGCTATATCACCAGATGTTTATCTTAGAGCATTTCTTGCATGTGCATTATTCATCAACAGTATCCAGCTTTGTATCCCACTTGCATTTCTAAGAGCCCAATCCTA
>JAJKFI010000002.1:27973041-28010772 GCA_029204185.1 Lerista edwardsae
CGTGGGCGCCCGATGGAGCGCCGGCCCAGCCCAGGAAGGAGTTTGCCGGCAAGGAAAAAAAAATACCGCCCCCCCAGGCAGCCTACCTTCACTCTTGCTGCCTTATTCCTGCTGCTCCGCTTATTCCCTTATTCCTGCTGCTCCGCTTATTCTCTTATTCCTGCTGCTGCTCACTCTGCTGCTGCCGTCGCCACCACCACACTGCCGGCTTGCTTGCGTCGAGTGGGCGGGCCAGCTTCCAGTGGGCGGGGCCAGCTCAGCCAGAAACCGGTACGCGCGTACCGGGTGATTGACAACACTGGGTGGAGGGATTATTGATTATGGTCATTTCCCCAGGGGCTCTGGAGAAGAGTAGAAAAATGCACTGAAGGAACACTACAGCACTACCGGATTTTAAACAAAATTCTATATTCACATACCAAGAGAAATGTTGTAATTTAGTGGTGTTGGTCTTGATCCTAATACATTTGGGTTTGACTCACTGGGCAACCTTGAGCAAGTCACTCTGAGGCTGCAATCCTAATCCCACGGTAGCCTGGCACAAGTCCCTTGTGCCATCCTACAAGTGTTGCAAATGCAGCATAAAACATATTTGTGTCACTTTTGGAGACAGGGAGGCTGGCACCCAGACAAGTGCCGACCTCCCTGCGCCACTTCCAGAGGCAGGTAAGGCTGGCCTAGGGAGGCTTGCACAGGGAGTTGCAAGGGTGGGAGAAGGGTGGAAAGAAGGTGGATTGGGGCAGGGGAAAGCAGGGGGAAGTTGGGCCTGTGGGTTGACCACTCCTGTGGAGTGGAGTGGAGCCAGGAGCCAGCACTTAGGCTGGATCCTAATCCCAGTTTCCCCACCTGGTTGGCCATATATGGGCCATGCGGATTTGCGCCAGCGATTTCACTAGTGCAGATCCAAGTAGCCCCCAAGGGGTGGCTAGGGCTTTACCTGGGGTAAGAGGACAAACGTCCCCTTACTGCGACTTGCGCCACAGTTGCCTCCTAACCTGGGCTGAATATGGCGTAGGCCTCTCTGTCTGTCAATTCCAACCCTGGTTAGGATTGGGCTGTGGGTCAGACTCAGTTTCACTTCTGTAAAATGGGGATTGCAGTTATCAATTGCAGAACAATATATAAATGTATTTATTCTGTGACTGAATAAGGTAGCTGAAAAGCATTGCGCTACATGAATTAAAATATCTGGAATTAGGTGGGGCAAAGGAAAGCTTTATGAAATAAAAGGCGTCATGTTTTATTCCCAGGTGAATTCATCATTGGCCGTGTCATCAAGGCAATGAACAATAACTGGCACCCAGAATGCTTTCGCTGTGAGCTCTGTGATGTGGTTCTTGCTGATTTGGGCTTTGTGAAGAATGCTGGCAGGTAAGAAGGGACAGAGGGCATGAACTTGAGATGATGCATGCAGTAATACAGGGCACAATCCTAAACTGAATTAGACCGGCATAAACTAAGCCAGCAAAGTTTGACTAGCACAAGGGACACCATAAAGTATGTTTGGACCACTCTCGGAGTCAGAGAGGTCAGCACACAGATGTGAGCCATCCTCCCTGACTCCGAGAGTAGTCCAAAAATGCTTTATGGTGGCCCTTGCTTGCCAAACTTTGCTGGCTTAGTTTATGCCGGCCTAACTCCAGTTTAGGATTGTGCTCACAATATCAGTCTGCAGTAAGACATTGTTTAAAGTAGGTGTGAGGCCACACACACAGAAAAGTAGCATGAAGGAGTGTTGGTCAGCTAGTGTATGTTTTTAGGTTGCGTGTTTGTGGATGGGGCAAGCTGAACAGTCACTGGCACATACATGCTGTCTCTTGTGACACACTGAACATATGTTTCAAAGTGTGCCTTCTTTTCCTTTCTGTATGATGGTTTTAGCATATGCATTCTGTGCACATATGTTAAATGGCATTTGCGTCCTGGTCAAATGCGTCCCAGTCATTGGCATCCCTGGGCATTCGCATCTGGTTTTGTTTTGTTTTGTTGCATGTCCTGGTCATTTGCATCCCACTATAACTGAGCCACAAGTCTTATATATATATAAAATAAATATATCCTAGCCTTAATGCTACCTTTTCATTTTAAAAATTAAAAGGAAAAGCAACTTGCATATGGTTAGGGACCAGAGCATGGATGAAAGTCAAAATGAATTAATATCAAGGTATAGCATTATTTAGCCTGCAAATTTATTTTGGTTGATGAAAAACAAAAATTACTAACTATATATGGTAACACATGTGATTGCATGCAAATGTAAATAAACAGAAATAAAAGAAAAATAAACATAAGAACATCAATGAATGTCATGGAAGCTTGGATGAAACTGGATGAAAGAGGAAAGCATGTGGACAAAATTTGAAATGTGGTTATAACTGAAAATGGTTGAAAGAGCATAGTGATGAAAGTCAAGGTCAAGTACATCTTGACTGATGAACATTCAGATGTACAGATGTATTTGCTGTACAGCCAATATATTGGGACACAAATGTCCAGGGCACAAAAAGAACAGGAATGCATTTGACCAGGACACAGTTGTCTAGGTCAGAATGGTTCTGTCAGTATGTTAAATATGTAAAATGTCAAGCAAACTTGTGAAATAAGCAGGGAAAGGACTATGGACCTAAATGTGTCTGTTAAATACAGGAAGTGGAATGAAATGTTGAGCATGTATTAGCAAAACACAAATGGGTTGCTGATAAAGCCTGGAAAATGAATGAATAAAGAGACATCCTTAAAACTGTGAACAAGTGACTTCCAATGAAATATTAAGCAGTGGAAGTGGGACAAGTGGGAATCTTCATTGGTTTATCAGTAACAGGGTGATGCTTAAGACAAAACGTCTTTAATCTTTCTTTAAAAGCTTACACTTTTAGATGTACAACAAGTATAAACACGTTTTTAAAAGAAGATACAAAATGCAAAAGTAAAAGAAGGGACTGTAAAGGCCAAGATCCCCATAAAAGCGCTTAAGGAGAGTAAACTCGAATAGTCCAGTGATGAATGCACCATGCTCAGAAATAACTTTAGGCTTCACAGCATCTTATCTCTGGTTGTTAGATTAACTGAGCTAATGTTCTCTTTTCCTCAGGTGAGCTGTAAAGGGAGCAGTAAATGGCATAGCTATGGAAGAATTTTGTACTTTATCCTGTTGCTTGCATGAACACTCTGAAACAGTCTCCTTTAAATGTATTTTTTCATGTAGCCCTGATGAATTGGGTTGTAAAACTATTAAAGGGGGTTAAAGTTATAGTGGTTTGTGCCCCTGATTTATTGATTGTGAAATATTTGTGTTCAATGCAATGTTCATTATTAGATTTAATCAGGAAGATTCCATGGCTAACTGCCAAGGGCCCAATCCTAGCCAGCCTTCTGACCAGATGCAGCTGCAATGCAGCCCTAAGGCAAGGGAAAAAATATTCCCTTGCCTTGAGGAGGCCTCCATGACTGGCTCCCAACTGCAAAATGCAGCGCAAACGAGTGACATAACTAAGGGGGTAGCAATTGCACCAGGCAACAAACTTTATGGGGCTCGTGAGCTTGACACTAGTGGCCAAAATTGTGAAAACTTTGGTGTGCCTGAATAATACCATCATGTTATATATCATTGGAAAGGTAATTTAATGCTAAATGTAATGAAATAAACGGAGTTGGAATATTTGTATTTTATCACACATTATGGTCAATTAACATTTTATATATTTACTTACTAAATAAATTAGGGGCACAATCCTAACCTCCTGATTAAGGGAACTGATTAAGCTCCTGATTAAGGGAACAAACATTTCCTTACCTTGAGCAGGCATCTGTGACTGCCCCCCCCAACTGACTGCCCCCCCCCCAACTGCAGGATGCAGCACATGCCCTATTGGCATAGCTATGTCAGTGCTGGAAAGTTGGTTAGGATTTGGACCAAAATTTGATTTCATCATGGGGCGGATGCTCCAAGATGCTTTAGCTATGCCAATTGGTACAACTGCATCAGCACTGGGAAGTTGGATAGGATTGGGCCCAAAGTTGCATAAGCCCACAATATTGTGGTATTTGGAGACATTTGTCTCCCAGTACTATGGGAAACATGAATTCAGATTTGCTGACTTGTTGTGCAGTACAGTAGTGCTTAGAATTTGGGATGTGTAGAACTGCTAAAAATTATATAATCTTGAGTGTATCAGAGTCTTAACAATGTTATGCTTGCACAGTTGGCTGGTGTATTGATAACAGTTGTTCAGGTAGCTTAGGTTGCTATGATGGGTGTTGTCTATATAAAGTAAGAAGAGCAACTGCACCAGCAAAGATAGCATCACTAATTGAACTGCATCAGCAAGCACAGGATCATTAATTGCTAAACCTAACTATGTTATTGATTTCTTTTGTTGTTGTGTAGTCGCTAAGTCGTGTCCGACTCTTTGCGACCCCCATGGACCACAGCATGCCAGGCCTCCCTGTCCTCTACTAGCTTCCGGAGTTTGCCGCCCCCTTCTCCTTTTGCCTTCAATCTTTCCCAGCATGAGGGTCTTTTCTAAAGAGTCCTCTCTTCTTCTGTATTTGTCCTTCTAGGGAGCAATCAGGCTTGACTTCCTGCAGGATTGACCGATTCCTGCAGGATTGCAGGGGACTCTCAAGAGTCTTCTCCAACACCATAATTCAAAAGCATCTATTTTTCGGCGCTCCACCTTCCTTATGGTCCAGCTCTCACGGCCATACATTACTACTGGGAAAACCATAGCTTTGAATATGTGAACCTTTGTTGGCAGGGTGATGTCTCGGCTTGTTATTAAGTTGTCTAGGTTTGCCATAGCTTTCCTCCCAAGAAGCAAACATCTTTTAATTTCATGACTGCAGTCACCATCTGCGGTGATCTTGGAGCCCAGAAAAATAAACTCCGACACTGCTTTCATTTCTTCCCCCTCTATTTGCCAGGAAGTGATGGGAGTGGTTACCATGATCTTAGTTTTTTTTAATGTTCAGCTTCAAGCCAATTTTGGCACTTTCCTCTTTTACCTTCATCAGAAGGTTCTTTAGGTCTTCCTCACTTTCTGCCATTAGAGTGGTGTCGTCTGCATATCTGAGGTTGTTGATATTTTCCCAGCAATCTTGATTCCAGCTTGTGAGTCATCCAACCCTGCCTTCCACATGATGTACTCTGCATATAAGTAAAATAAGCAGGGTGACAGTATACAGCCTTGTCGTACTCCTTTTCCAATGTGAAACCAATCGGTTGTTCCATGTCCTGTTCTAACTGTTGCTTCCTGGCCTGCATACAGGTTTCTCAGAAAACAGATAAGATGGTCTGGTACTCCCATCTCTTCAAGAACTTGCCACAATTTGTTGTGATCCATACAAAGGGTCTTTTGACTCTTGTATGTACCTGCAATTCATTAATCACATATGCTCAAATCAAAACTTCCATGTAAAATGACGTGACAAATCATTGTTCCAACCTGTGGCTGAAAATAGTGCAAGTACCCAAGGTGGTGTTGGAGGCTAGCCAAGTTATGCACTGCCATGCCCACTGGATTGCACACATGGCAGGATGGGCCCCGAAAGTGGCTGAATAGCGCCCAATACACTTTTGGCGCCAAGGAGGTGCCAGTGCCGGGCTCTGCGCAAGGTCCTAATCCAGGAGTCTTTTAAGTGCTACTTTATATCCTGTCAAGCAATACTGAGTCAAAAGTTGAGTGGTGGGATGATGGTTTGAACCATCTGAAGAATTCAAATGTACTTCCAGTGTTGCAATGGCTGCTCAATGGTTGTAGAGCCATTGTCTCTTTTCCTCCTTGGCTTTGAATAATAATTTTTTATGAAGCACAGCTTTCTCAAAACTCAGTAGTCCTAGATATTCAATAACTTATATAATTTTCTTGGTTTGAATGGAATAGCTGAATTTTTCCAGCATGAATGACACGGGAAGGCAGGACAAGCTGTGCTTATCAGGCCTACTGAATTTTATCTGTGCCACCTACTTGTTTGATATCTGAGACAACCAATAGTTGCTTCTGCTTTCCTTCAATTCAAAGTTCTTTTGTGGTGCAATCATGATTTGATAAATACTTGCTTTCTTCTCCGATCCCCAGTTACTCAGTTACTGGTATTAAGACTCAGCATCCAAAAGTGCAGCTATTGTGCTGTATAGTTTGCTTTACCGGCATCCCCCCTTTATCCACAGATGTGATGCCTGCAGTTCCAGTTATCCATGGTTCCCACTGATATCTGGGAGCCATTTTAAAACATGGAGAAAGTAAAGAAAACAAAACTAGCTTCCCCTATCTTTGTGCAGAAAGGCCATTGAGTTTTGAGGGCTCCATGCAGTCTTTTGAGCTCCTTGCAGCCTCTTCCAGGTTGCACGGTGACCCCTCCCTTTGTCCAGGCTCGCTCCAGAATGCATTGCAATTGGAGTGAGCCTGGGCAAAGAGAAGTTCCTTTGTGTGGCCCAGAAGAGGCTTCAGAGATCTCAGAAGACTGCCTGGAGCCCTCAAAGCACATCAGTTTTCCTGCACAATGACAGGGGTTCTTGGGCTTTTCTCTGTACTTTCTACCCATTTTTAAAGTGGTCCCCTGATATCAGCTGATTTGCAGTATCCATGGGAGAGTCCAGAACAGAACCCCTGAAGATACGGGAGGACACCTGCATTTTCATACAAATTGCAGATTTTACTGGTGATAGGTGAAGATGGCAAGGTTTTCTTTCTTATCAATAATGCAGCACGAAACACTGCTTTAGCTTCTAGGGAGTTTCACGGAGTTGGATTGAGAAGTCCTTTTGAAAAAATGTTAATATATTTACAATTCAGATTTAGCACTTAGGGAGCTGTCGTTTGTTTTCCCATCGTAACTTGAAGATAGCTTTGCAGCCCTCCTGCTGCAAAACAAACCACACAAGGCCTCTCGGAACTTCTCCACTACAAAGAAATACATGACAGGATCTAGGGCACCATTCAGGCTGGTGAGGCAAGACGTAATACGATTGCCAAGAGCCAGGATCCGCTGCATTTCACAGGAAGTCTTCAAGCCATCGTAGTTGAGGATATAAATGTAACGGTTGACATGATAGGGCACAAAGCAGATCAGGAAGATCATAAGGACCATGATTATCATTTTGATGGCCTTTTCCTTTAGATGTTTCTCCACTCGGTTCCCTCGCTTCAGGCTGCGTATAATCAGCAAGTAGCAGGTCACTGTTGTAAAAAATGGAAGAGTAAATGCTACTGCCAGTGACACAAGAGCGTGTCGTGATGCCTTTTCTCTATAGAGTTGCAGGCAAATGGTAGTATTGTTCATCTCGGCTGTCTGCACACTGACCAAAAGGGGTGCCATCGCCACAGCAACTATAACCCACAGGAAGGCACAGGCCAAATGAGCGTAGAGTGACCGGCGGAGCTTTATGGACTTTACAGGGTGCACGATAGCGAGGAAGCGATCGACACTGATGCACATGAGGAAGTAGATGCTGGCATACATGTTGAGGTAGAAAAGGAAGCCTGTAAGTCGACATGGGATCTCTCCAAATGGCCAGTGATTGCCTGAAAAGTGGTATACCAAACGGGTGGGTAAGACCAGAACAAAGGACAGATCGGCCACAGCAAGGTGCATCAGGAAAATGTTGGCCGGGGTATCTGACTTTTGGTCCCGGATGAAAAGCCAGAGAGCCAGAGTGTTGCCAACAAAGGCTAGGATGAAATCCAGAAGATAAAAAGTAGCAAAAAGGATGTTCTCCGTGTGGGTTTCTTTGCCACATTGCTCTGAACTTTGCAGGGAAGTGTTGAAGAGCAGGCCTGAAGAGTCTGCTAGGCTGTTCATTACTCACTGTCAGTCTTGCAGTGCGAATCTGAAACAATAAAGAAGAAAAAGCTAGAAAGGAGGCTGCATAAAAAACAATCAAGTCTGCTATTATCACAGATTTGTAACTAGTGCTGGCCATGACCGAAGCATAATGCAAGGTCTCCAGTAAGGAGGCTTTTCAGCTTTCCCCTCCAAAAAATCTTCCCCCAGTGTAAGGGGGTGTTTTGGAGTAGCCCATGAAGTCCAAAGGACTGCCTCCAAAAGTAAAAACCAGCTGTTAACAGAACTTTGGTCAAGAACAAAATATGGACCACTCCTCTACTTCAGTCTTCAAATAAGTCCCTCCTCTAAATCTGATCCTCAAGCAAATGTTTCTGCTTTTCAAGGGTCCTTTACTGTGGCGAAAGAAATACCAAGATGCAGCTGGGTTTGAAAAAGTTGTAACTTGTCTTTTGTTTCAGTAGGCAACAGACTCAAGAAACTGTGATTTCCTTATAGACCAATTTCATTTTAGACACAGCCTTTCACTAATGTACAGTCTGCTTTATTATCCTGAGTATTCAACTAATTAATTCATCTCACAGCTAAGAGATTAGGATCTCTGATCACTAGTTATATAGTCAACCCAGGGAATGTATCTCCTTGGCCTGATGATTCACATTTTTATAGGTAAACAAATGTCCATCCTGGGTTTAGATGCCATTGTAACAAACAAATTTTTGTTAGCTTGTCCCTTGGTCAGGGATGTGCTCAAATAAGTAAGCTCAATTTGTGAGTCAAGCCGTGAATCAGCAACCTTGCAACTCATGAGGCATAACACACTGCTGTCGCAACTTGACGCAAGAAAAATTTCAAGTCTTTTGACTCATGAGTCGAGTCATTTCGAGAAATAAGTTGAATCGAAGGCAATTACTTTCCTGAGCAAAACATCCTCAACCCTGCAGCCTCCTGGAAGCAACCTACCCTCCCATCATGTCTGCTGCTGCCATCCTTCTAAATGCTGGCTTCTGTATTGCCAATGAGGTCTTTCAGCACAACGTGGAAGCAGCAAAGAAAAGTAAGCAAGAACACATACATACACCCATTTCATTTCGAGTCCAGACTCTTTTTTTTGAGTCACTGGCTCCAAATTGCAAATCGAGTCCAGGTTGCTGACTCCCAGGATTCAAGGGAACTCATTTAATCAAAAACTGTTCTTGCATGATTCAAGTCAAGTGCCCATCTCTGTCCTTGGTTATCTCTCTAGTGAGCAGGTTACATAATTACCATATTTAGTTGGCTATTAACTGAATCCTCTGATAAAAAAGTTTTTGAACTCTGCACATTTCAAAGGATACCTTCTAGGAAAACATGTTGTTCACTCGAAAAGGTCATACATTTGCATCATTATATTTTTTAAATGGAACTCCTTCAGTTTTAAGTTTTTGATGCCCCCCCCCCGCCAGACTAGTGTGTGACACTAAGGTGTGGAGTGAATGTTCAGCTTCAGGCTTCTCCAGACTAGCTTAAAAGGAGGAGGAGAGGTTCAGTCAAGTCCAATATAATTCAGTAGCTATTCACATGCAGAAGCATTTTGCACACGTGCACAGACTTCTTTGAATCTTGGCTATTGTTTATATGCACTCTAAATTACCTTCACCTTCTCATTCTGTTCTTTAAGATGTCCAGTTTAAACAAACCTCTGTAGTACAATGAAGTGCAGTTTAGAATGGAACAGTTTTAAGCTCTAATGGCTATCAATATATTTGGAAAATGTTAAAGCTGTGCGGTTCCTTTGTACAGGATGGTCTACTGTGTCTACCTCCAATCAAAGTCAGGTTCATAGCTTTGATTCCCACCACTGAAAGTGCTTGATGAGAGTATATATTGTTCCCTTATTTTAATATTGATGAATATTTTTTAAAAATGGCTAAAAATTGATACCCTCTTCACATATTTCACAAGCAAAAGAATAAGATGATCAACAGAAGCAAGAATTAAAAAGCTAGACAAAATGCATGTACAGCATCCCTGTTGGCCATTAGCAAAAAGTCTAATAGCAACCAGAGCGTAACATTTTTATTCAGACCAACTAAAAAGTCACAGAGCAGGCAGTAAGCTTGTAAGTCTACCAGCTTTTCTTCAGGCTGGGTGTTAGTCAAAAAGAGGAAGGAAGGCAGAATATGTTGGTGAGAGTAATGGAAAAATCCAGGTTTGCAGTTGCCACTGCAATTTGCCACTGTTAGGATGGAGTAGGGGAAGTGTTACGCAGGCTTAATTAAGGGTGCAATCCTAACCTGCAGTTATGCCGGCACAGTTAGGCCAGCAAAGTTTGGCTAGCACAAGGGCCATCGTAAGCCTTGTTTGGAGCACTCTCAAAGTCAGGGAGGATGATACACTTCTGTGTGCTGGCTTCTCTGAGTCAGAGAGTGGTCCAAACATACTTTATCATGTCCCTTGTGCCAGCCAAATTTTGCTGGCTTAACTGTGCCAGCCTAACTCCAGATTAGGATTGCACCCTAATTTATTGCACCATGCCTCTTACAAAGGAGTCTCAGGTTGAAGCAAGGCATGCTGGGGCAAAGGAGCAATGGCTGCTCTCCCTTTGAACATAAAAACAACAGTTATTCTCGTATGCCTCTCTAGTGTAATTTACACACACACACACACACACACTCCTTTTTAATAACATGGTGTAATTCATTATCTGACCACAGAGTGCTCCCTCGTACCACATTTCAAAAAGAAAGAAAATAAGGGATTGTGGTTTCTTTCTCCCAAAGAAATCAGAACAGCTGGCATATTTCCAGTTCATTTCAGCAAGGCTTGAACAGGCAAACTGTCTGGTGGATTGTGCCCCCCTCCCCAAATTCTGCACATGCCTCAGGTTGCCTGTTGTTGTTTGATTCTGTCTTCAGAGTTGCTCTGATGGGGGGAGGGAAGAGAGCTTCCACAAAACGTAAATAATGGAATGTTCCCATCAAATGCAGCTTTAATCCCGGCGACTTGATGAGTTTTCTCAGAGTTGCAACAGCAGCAGGCCATACATTCCTTGCGTTTAATAGTTGCATTCTGAAGGCTGGCATGAAAACCCAGGAGCAAATTTCATCTAAGTGGCCCATTTAAACTCAGTCATGTGTGGTTCATTGCCTAATTCACACTGACCATCTTTCAGAGTAAAAAAACAGAGTTTTGACAAGGTTGCACCTCTCCCTTTTTGTAGCCACCGCACAATGAAATGGCTCTCACAGTGTGTAATTGGTTAGCTGGATTCCTAGTTGTCATTTGCAGCTTCTCAAGAACATTAAGGATGTCCAGCAGTATATTTCTTCACAAACTGATTGATTCCAAGGGCGGGCCTCATTTCTGTTAGGCTGCTTGTTTTCTTTATCTTAGCACTGGTACGATTGACATGGCTGGCACATGAATGCCACATGAAAATGCAGTTGCGTGGTGGGTGCCCTATGCAATGAGCCATTTGTACGCAAACATTTGCCACCAAGAGCAGCCACTACAAGGCAGATTGTCTCCATGCCATCATGAAACAATCCTGTTGGTGTGGTCAACATTGGTGGCAATTGATCCGCAGGTGGAGTTGGTATGCAGAACCATCTTCTCACCAGCTGCACTTTCAAGTGGCTTCCATTTGGTACCGTTACATATGTAAAGAACCTTAGTGCTTATCTGGAAGATGTATGGACAATGAAGGACAAATCCTGAAGCTGAAGCTGAAGTACTTTGGCCACCTCATGAGGAGAGAGGACTCTTTAGAAAAGACCCTCATGCTGGGAAAGATTGAAGGCAAAAGGAGAAGGGGGTGGCAGAGGATGAGATGGTTAGATAGTGTCACCGAAGCAATGAGCATGAAATTGGGCGAACTCAGGAAGCTAGTGGAGGACAGGGAGGCCTGGCGTGCTGTGGTCCATGGGGTCGCGAAGAGTCGGACACGACTTAGCGACTGAACAACAACAACAACAACAAATAGATGTTATCATTTTCCAACTCATTGTGCCCACATGTAGTTCTGGTCTTCCCAACTTATAAATTCACAGCACTTATCTAGAAGAGGCATTAACGGCAATCTCAGTGGTGCCTTTCAGTGATGGGAATATATACTGAAAAAACAAATGTAATAATACATTATTCAAAACATTTTGTTTTGGGGAGTTACTTGTGTTGGCATATCAACTTTAAATTGCATTGTGAAGGCTTTGAATCAGTAAACAGGTAATTGACTTGTTACTGTGTCTTGGAATGTGGAGTTAGACGCAGCAATTGTAGCCTTTACCTATATATGCTCTTCGGGAACACAATAGGACTTACTTCTGAGTAGACATGCATAGTATTGTGCTGGAAGAGTTGCATCAGTGGCAGGTGACGTTTGAATGATTATAATTATTAGGGATTTCAGCATAAGTATCTTGCTGTTTTAAAACTTGTACAGTTACTTCTGTTGATAAAATTCTTCTTCCAGTGCAGTTATCCCAGTGGGTTACAATAAACCCAGCTAAAATAACATTATTACTAGGTCCTTTGGAGTCATCTTGGCTCCTGAGAAAACAGTGGTTTTGTTGTGGTTTTGTTTGGTTTTGTTTGAATCACCATACTCTATTAGCTGAAGAGTATAAAATTTTGTTCCACCATAGAAAACCCTGGCCTGAGACTGTCTTACAATGCTGCTTCTTTATTCTCAGGACTTGGAGAGATGTCAATTCATTAGCTCTTATGGGATCTTGCATGTTTTATGTTTACTTTCTGACTCTCTTTCAGTGACTCTTCATTGCTTAATTTGTTTTTAGTTTAGTATTTAGTTTGACTTTAGTTTTGGATTCTTAGGCTTTTTGTCTCATTTTCACACAAGCAGCTAAAAAGCCACTTGCACTGTGTCATGTGTAAAATGTGTTCATGTGGGACAGAGTGCATAAAAAATTGAATGTACGTTCAAACTGTGTATTTGCATTACGGATCAGTGATCAACTGAACTACAAACCAAGCTAAGCTTGCCAAGTGAAAGCACAGGTTATAGAGGCTACTCCGGGTACTTTCCCTTCTAGTTCATATAACTTGCAGGTTCTGGGGAAACCACCTTTTGTGCCACATGAACAAGCGCTCTACTTTTTCTATTGCAAGAAACCAAAGAAGTTATTATCCCTGTTGAACCCAAAGCTCTTACCTCTTGCAGCCCTGTAGAGGTGAGGGGTCCAGATCTGGTTAGCTTCCTGCAGTGCCAGCAAGTGCAGAAAAGAAACTTCGTGATGATCCAGAAGATGATCCAGAAGACAGTGGCAGACGGACCAGGGAGGAAGAGGGAGCCCCACTATATAGAGCCTGCTAGTGATGATAGTCCATTATCATCTTGCTCACATAAGAGGAGGGTAGATAACACACTTGCTGTGAAAGGCAGTTTTCATTCCAGCTGAGTGCTTCTTGGAAGGGGGAGTTGCTGTTGTGTTTATGAATATTCCAATAGTTGTCCTGCTCATTAAAGTCACTCTCTCTCTCTCTCTCTCTCTCTCTCCCTCTCTCTCTCTGAGTCTTTGGACCCTGTGACCATTTTGGAGGATTTGGAGAGAGTTTCAGAAAGGGAGGGGAAATGTGGTGTTACAGGCACAACAGGACATTTCAGAGGGGATAATTCCATAATGGTGGGAGTGGGGGGTGAGGAGGACGGCTGCCATAGTAACGGCTCTGTGATTCCAAGACCTCCCTTTGCTAGCAATAGAGGAGGGCCTATAGGATGCGGTGTGTGGGGAGGGGGTTCTGAATAAGCAGGGGTGATAATGGTTTGTTAGTGGAAAGGGCTGAAGGCCCCTTATTCAATGGCATGAGAAGGGTCTGTCTTTAGGACACTGGCTTTAGGGTCTCAGTGTCCTGCCCTGTATAATTAGACTCCATTCCACAGTGTGGAATAAAATTGATGCCTTTATCCTGAGATGAACACAGCTGCATGCTCCCATTTATAAAGGCGTGCTGTCTGCTTTCTTTCTGGGGACTGTGGTTCTTGTCTGAGATTGCAGTATCTTCAGCCCTAGGAAGAAAGAAGAGAAGACTTGTAAAGAGGGAGCGTTAATAACATTCCTTTCCACTTATGCGCACAGGGGCTTTCTATGAGGCTTGTATAAAATACAAGGCCACACAACAGCCTTGTGGCACTGAGATTTATTATTAGCTCCATTTTACTGATATAGACCTGGAGCCTGACCCGCCTTGATTTCTCAGGAAGCCCATGAGACTGCCTGGAATAAAGCTCAGATCTCCTGGCCCCTGCTCCATAAGGATTTGTACTCTTGTAGCTGCCAGTTGGCCTCAATGTCTATGCATTTAACTCTACAGTTTAGCAAAGAGGTTGTGTCACAGGGGTTCCACAGAAGGGGATTTTGAAGTGTGCACACTTTCCATTGTGTGCGTCCATGCAAAGTGTATTTGGAGTTTACATTTCTGGTGCTTTTTGCCATGCTTATCAACAATGCACCTAGAAAGAAAACATGAACAGGTGACCCGAGGTTTTTCTGGCTGAAGAAAATAAAATTCAGAATAACCTCTGCCAGGACTGGCTTAATATTTGCTGGCACCATTCATAGCATTTTAAACCTTCTTGGACCCAAGTCAGTTCCATTGACTGCAATGGAACTTGTTTGCAAGTGTAAACATTTGGGCTTCCCTAGAGAAAAGCAAGTCTAGGAAAGCAAGAGATGTGTAACTTACAGCCCAGTCCTATGCATGTCTACTTGGAATTAAGTCTCATTATAGTCAATGGGACTTACTCCCAGGTAAGTGTGAATACGATTACAGCCTTATACATATTGCAGTTCTGGAAGCAACCTCCTAACATCTTTCTTTCTTTCCTCTTGCACTTAGGCACCTCTGCAGGCCTTGCCACAATCGTGAGAAAGCGAAGGGCCTGGGCAAGTATATTTGCCAGAAATGCCACTTGATAATTGATGAGCAGCCTCTGATGTTCAGGAATGATTCCTATCATCCAGATCACTTCAGCTGCACCCACTGTGGGTATGTTAACTGTTTCCTAGCTTGGGCCAAGAAACAAATGAAAAGGCATAGAATGGACCATTGTGCTGTTCTCTTCTTTGGAGCTGACTGATCTTCAGATTAAATTTTACTGCCTTGAAACGGACTGAGAAGTGGTTCTGTTTGGCGAGGATCAAAAAGCATTTGAATCAGAAAGCTGGAGGAACTGCAGTGATTGCACTTAACTGCTGTGAACTGCCCATTACACCCTGCTGGGACTACTGTATTCTGGCAGGGAATAAAAACAGCTCATTATGGAGCCAATTGTGAAGTCTTTGTTACAAAAGCAACTATCTTTAAGCACGGTGGAGGCTTGCTTGGATTCCAGAATTCACCTTGCAATAGTTGGAAATTCCTACTCTCTCTGGTGGAACATGCTTATCTAAATAGGTTTGAAATGGAATTTCAACCACCATTATAAAAGTTTTGCCCAAAGTATACGTTTTTAATCAGAAAGGGAGTATATGTGTGTGTGTGTTTTCTCCTTTAAGAGCGTATCTTACAACACAACCCTATAACCCACGCAGCGTTGACGCAACAGGGTTGTGTCAACGCTGCACACTTAGCACCGACATGGGAGCGCTGATTGGCACCCCCGCATCGGCGCTAAGGCAGCAGGACCGGCTATACCTGCTGTGCCGTGTCCGTCTGGACACAGGATTGGCGGGGGGAGGGGGTTAGGGTGGGACGTGGGCAGGTCCAGGATTTGGCCAAATCCTATACCCGTTCGGGAGGCCATGCGGTCCCAATTCGGGCCACGCGGTCTCCTAGGATCTGCGCCTGCTGTTTAGCAGATGCAGATCCGAGTAGCGCATAGGAGAGGCTGAACGTTCCCTTGCCATGGGGAGGCTCCAGCCTCCCTGACCCAGCTTCAGATATGGTGCTGGCCGGCCAGCCTTGCCATTCCAGCGCTGGGTAGGGTTGCGCCCTTAACCTGTATTTGGCAGGAGTCTCAGAAGAATGCCAAGTTTAGTCAGAACATTAGCCATTAGTCTGTAAGGTAAGCGACACGTTTTGCCCCGGGGGTCTTGATTTCCTGTGCTCTTGTATGCAGGAAGGAGCTGACTGCTGATGCCAGGGAGCTGAAGGGAGAGCTCTACTGCTTGCCATGCCATGACAAGATGGGCATCCCAATCTGTGGGGCCTGCCGTAGGCCCATTGAGGGTCGAGTGGTCAATGCTCTGGGAAAACAGTGGCACGTGGAGGTAAAAACTTGACTGTTACGCTGCTTGCTGTGGAATGTAGGGGGCAGAAGGATAGGATTGAGCTCTGAGGGTACTGCTGGTTGATCAAGACTTCCCCCAGAACAGGCCCCTCGATCTAACATGTCCTTTAACTTTACAGCATTTTGTTTGTGCCAAATGTGAGAAGCCATTCCTAGGACACCGGCACTATGAGAAAAAGGGTCTGGCTTATTGTGAGACTCATTACAACCAGGTAACGTTCTGCTGTCATTTGCATCATGTACTTTTGCTTTTCACAAGAGACTGAGAAATGTGAGGAAGACCTGAATAATTTGAAATATATGACAATATAACAAAATGACGTGTAGGAAATCACTGACTTCTGTGGCACAGGCACAGGATAGGGTTAGGGTGAAAACTGAGTGGGATGGAAAGGCAAATCAAGGGGCCTTGAGGAGCAACAAACTCAGCCATGTTTAAGTTTTCCGTTAAATAGATAGTAAGACAGCTGAGAGTTTTCTAGCTGGAATTAGCTGGAAACTGGGGCACACCCTTGGAAAGGATGCACAAGGTAGTCTCTGGGAGTCTCAAGTAGGATGTGCTCCCCGCTTACAGGAGTGCTCTACTTGTATATTTTTAAAATACAGCCACTATTACAAAAGCATCTGAAGTTCAGTGTTTCCCCCATCCAAACTCAGTACCACATCCTTGGAACTTTGTACCGTTCAGATTGGGGAGCATAAAAACATGTGCATAGCTGCTGGTTTCGGGTACTTTGCACTGGGCTTCATGTACAATACAAATATGTCATCTCTATGGGGGGGGTTCATGCAGAAGAAGGCCATTGTGACAGTGATCCTGTGGAGTGGGAAGGTGAGGCAGCTGGTTGCCGTCCATCACCCACAGGGTTCAATTGCCTCTCCCCATTCTTTTGCCTAGTCACTCACAGTCCTCATCTGTCCTGCCCCTATTCAACTACCTGCAAAATGTATAAGATCGTAATTTGGAAGACTCTTAAGGATTGGAGGTGGGGTTGGATGTCCCTGTCCCTGGGCCCGGGGCCACCAGTGTCGGCAGGCTTTTCCTCCATGTCAGCAGCATCCCTGGTTGCAGCCCCCTTCCTTTTCTCCACAGAAGCCTGTGTGACTCAGGGCACAATCCTAACCTGGAGTTAGGCCGGCACAGTTTGGTCAGCAAAGTTTGGCTGGCACAAGAGATACCATAAAGTATGTTTAGACCACTCTCGGAAGTCAGAGAGGCGGGCACACAGATGTGCACCATCCTCCCTCACTCTGAGGGCACAATCCTAACCTTGAGTTAGGCTGGCACAGTTAGGCCAGCAAAGTTTGGCCGGTACAAGGGCCACTGCAAAGCATGTTTGGACCACTCTCAGAGTCAGGGGGGATGGCGCCCGTCTGTGTGCTGGCCTCTCTGACTCCGAGAGTGGTCCAAACATACTTTACGGTGTCCCTTGTGCCGGCCAAACTTTGCTGGCCTATCTGTGCCAGCCTAACACCTGGTTAGGATTGCGCTCTAAGAGTGTTTCAAACACACTTTACGGTGTCCCTTGGGCTGGGCAAACTTTGTTGGCCTATCTGTGCCAGCCTAACTCCAGGTTAGGATTGTGCCCTAAGAGTGGTCCAAACATGTTTTACAGTGGCCCTTGTGCCAGCCAAACCTTGCTGGTCTAACTGTACCGGCCTAATGCTGGGTTAGGATTACGTTCTTAAAAAGAAACCAATTTTGCTGTGACAGCTGTGCATTGATCAGTGGCATATGTAGAGGGGCATCACAGCACTAAGTTTTGCAAGCAGCCACTCCCCCCATCTTCAGAGCCATTTGGAGCGAATGTAGTCTCCATTTTGCTCTGGCTGCTGGGAATGTCTCCAAGATGGGAGGGGAGTAGCTACTAGCAAAACTTAATGCTATGATCCCTGTCTAGGTATGCATCTGGCATTGACATGATACAGGGGGAAGCACAAGAAGCTACCAAGAAGTACAAAAGAGAACCTTGGAAATGAGGAGTGCAAGGTTGAAGGACAAATAACCCGCATGCATGTGTGGTTATTTGGTGAGGATAACCAAGAGAGGATTGGTTATCCTCTCTTGGTTATCCATATTTGGGAGGATATTTGGTGTGTGTTTTTTAACTTCTCTCTTTGTTCCTTTCTTCGCAGCTCTTTGGAGACGTCTGCTATAACTGCAGTCATGTGATTGAGGGGGATGGTAAGTTGGGGGCTGTTTGTCAGTGCAGCTGGGTCCGTCCTGCGTGCACAAGGCCTCAGTTATTCTTTTCACATCTGTCCTTGCTGAGTTTGGGAGAACTCGGACATAATCGCTTTCTCTGATGTTTTCTCCCTAGTGGTATCGGCTCTCAACAAGGCCTGGTGTGTGAACTGCTTCTCCTGCTCCACATGCAACATCAAGCTCACACTGAAGTAAGTGGAGGCCTGCAAAGGATGTCCTGATGGGAAAATGAACGAGAGGGTTATGGCGGAGAGCATGGCAATAGGGGGTGAGCTGAAGCAAATGCCTCAAGCGGCAGCCACCTTACTGTGCCATTAGCAGCCTGCCTCTGTCTCCTCCCCCCACTGCCCACCTTACCTGGTCTCACCACTGCCGTGTCTCCTCTCTTATTCCTGCCTTTTCAAAAGCCAGAGGGCAGGGAACAGATTGGAAGTGTGGAGGAACAGAACAGTGGGCTGTTGGCATTTGAACAGTAGAGCTGTGGCATTTGGTGGATGCTGACTTGAATAGGACCCATGCAAACTATCAAATAAGAGTTTAATGAAAACTCTTAAGGGCATAACTTCAGTTTCAGTGACAGGGGCAAGGACAAGCTTTGCCTCCTTGTATTCTTGGGCTATTTAAGGGGCATTTACAGTCTACGCAACAGCACGAGAATTACTGTCAAGTAAGGAATAGCCAGTCAGACTGGAATGCTTACTGAGAAGGTCTGCTCTCAGGTAGACATCCCAGCCTGCCATTTGGAACTTACTTGCAAGCGGATCTACTTACCAGGACAAGCTGTGGCTTGCCGGATCATTAAGAAGACTGAGGCGTGTTCTCACTATCAGATCTGCTTGTCCATAAGGGCCCCAATCCTGTCCAGTTTCCAGTGCTGTGCCAATGGGGCAGGCACTGCAGTCATGGAGGCCTCCTCAGGATAGCAGAACACCTTGGGGCTGCATTGCAGCTGCATCAGTGCTGGAAAGATGGCTAGGACTGGTTCCTAAATGTCCCAGCTTGTCACTTGACATCGCAGGCTGCTCTACCAGCAGATGTGTTACTAGCAGGCACCCCCACCCCCAATAGATGCTGAGCCTCACACAGTCTTGTGCATGGCATTTAACGGTTCAGTCTTTCTTTGAAAGGAATAAGTTTGTGGAGTTCGATATGAAGCCCGTGTGCAAGAAGTGCTATGAGAAATTCCCTCTGGAGCTGAAGAAACGACTGAAGAAGCTGTCCGAGCTGGCCTCCAAGAAGACTCAGCCTAAAGCTCTCGATCTAAACTCTGCCTAACCAGGTCTGCTCTTCCCATTGCCTGCACTCCTCTTCACTGCCAGCTCCACTCCGCTCAGCGACTGATCACAAGAGGCACCCTTAAGAACAACTTAAAAGAAACAAGCTCACCAATTTTATCTTGCACCCTGAATGTTTTTCTTCTCAGGTATACTGTGTGAAGATGTGACTCAGGGAGAAAGCTTTGGCTTGACACAGTAATGTGGTATTCTCCCTTACTATTAAGTTAGATACCATAGTTTTTTCAGCATTTGCCTCTTCCTCTGTACTGAGATTAAGATTGCAATCCTAACCTAGAGTTAGGCCAGCACAGTTAGGCCAGCAAAGTTTGGTTGGCACAAGGGACAGTGTAAAACTTTTTGGACCCTCTCAAAGTTAGGGAGGATGACACACATCTGTGCTGGCTTCTCTGACTCAGAGAGTGGTCCAAACATACTTTACAGTGTCCCTTGTGCCAGCCAAACTTTGCTGGCCTAACTGTGCCGGCCTAACTCCAGGTTAAGATTGCACCCCCAGGCTTCAAATTGCAGGGAATTTTACAGTGGTGTTCTATTACACTTATCCTGGGCAGGCCATTAGCCAGAGCAGAGGAAGGGTTGGTGGAATGAGACATGTTTAACCATTACCTTTCTGTCATTTTTGGGGAGGGGGATAACTTTTTAACCTACAGAACAAAAGCTATATTAATATATTTCTGATCCAGGTGAAAGAGCAGCTTGGAGAGAATTTTTTAAAAGTAATCTCTTTCCACTTGCCTGTCTTTTGTGCTGACTCAAAACCTGACCAGGCTACTTCAAAAACACAAAGCAAAAGAAAAAA
Organism: Lerista edwardsae; assembly: GCA_029204185.1. NCBI lineage: Eukaryota > Metazoa > Chordata > Lepidosauria > Squamata > Scincidae > Lerista > Lerista edwardsae. Next base: position 27,993,354 of record JAJKFI010000002.1, read on the forward strand.
ATACCCAGTGAACTCCAAGAAACATATAATTGCAACGTCATTGTCTTAAAATGGCGGGGGTCTAAAGTGTGGGGCTAAAGAGAATGAATTCACTCTCCATTCCATTTTTAATTTAAAATGTTCTAAAACTTCGATGTTACTCACCATAAACCTACACAATTTCTAGCTGTTGGCAGCCCTGGCCTGCTGTAGCAGCAAAGCTGAGTGTGATTACTGCTCTGTGCCAATGAAATAGTTCAGCTGCTGTAAAAGTTCATTACGTGTAAGCGAAGATTCTTCTTCCCTTCTCAATTGAGGGATATGAACTAGAAATAGCAAAATTTCATTTATTTATGCACTGCTTTCGCTCTGACGCAAGAGAATTGACTGTTTTCCATCTTTTTTCAAAAAGTAGTCTTGAAATAGCATTTATTGAATCTGAATGGACCAAAATGGCTAAAACTACCATTTCTGGAAGACATTGTTCTTGGTGTCTGCATTTCTGGTGTTTGTGCAGGGCAGGGGAGGAGGTTACGTTCTAAGCATTAGATCTCCACTATTCCATGACAGTCCTCTCCCAGATCATTTTTTTCTCTCCAGCTTGTCTTGTTATGGGTGAGTGGATGGTGGAGGAGAGAAAACATTGCTAGAGGAACTGAAACAGCAGATAGGGGATGAGTTAAGCACTCCCCTGCTAGGAAGTCTCTCCAGATTCTCCCTATCCCTTTTCAGTGTAATTTCCAGCCTCTCTGTATGTCTAGTTCCTGCCTAAATGGTATTTTTCTCACTCATTTCCTCCATAGTACTTGCATTTCTGTGGTTGGATGGCAATGGGGAAAGGACTAACATAGAACATAATGCCATTCTGTGGTTGTTTAGTATGGAGAAGGAAAGCAAAAATTTGTCTTAATTGATGAGTTGGTTATCATAATTGAGTTTTATGCACTGCTTTCGCTCTGACGCAAGAGAATTGACTCTGTTTTCCATCTTTTTTCAAAAAGTAGTCTTGAAGTAGCATTTATTTGCTGCTTACTCTTTATCATCTACTTAGGTTATGTTGACACATCTAACAGCACAAGGGGATTGTTCTTCTCTTAATCTGGAACTATCCTTTAAGTATAAGCACACAATGAGCGCATATATATATATGAACTATTTATATATAGTTCAGCTTGCTAAGTACAGTAAGGAGTCTCTCACTGAATTGAGGCATTCCTATTCCACACCGGTCAGCCTATGGAGGGCAGGCATGTGTATGCTCTTCCATTCATTTAAAGGGCATGAACAGTGCTGCATATGTATGTACATTCGCACACCTCCTTGAGAAATAAACGAGGCAGCCCTGTTTTGGAGAAGGGGTGCTTTTTTGTCCTCTTGCTAAGGCAGCGATAGAGCTAGCAAAGATTCTCAACCCTTTCAGTCTTTACACTCCTCAGTTGAGTCTTGGGGAGCTCGACCAGTGCATAACTTGGGGAGCCCGAGAGCACTGGCACATGCATAGAATGGTTCAGTGCCAAGCTGAGGGTGGCCATTTATGGTGAGCTTACAGAACCCCTGAAGGGGTTTCAGGGAGCCCCAGGACTCCTGCGAGGCCATCTTGAGAAACACTGGTCTAGCGGATTGTCTCTGCTGCCCTGCTGAAGAAGCAAAGTGTAGACATTCCAAAGCACAACCCTAACCCTAAATGTTCCTACCCTGCTTAATACAAAGTCTAACCACCCTACTTAATCCATAATCTTGGGCATACCCAGAAGCACAACTTTTTTTTTTCTCCAGTTTAACTCATCTGTACATAAAAATAAGATTTGCGCTTACAGTTGTGCTGTAATAAAGACAAGCATTTGAATGCACATCTCATAATGGATAACGTAGTGTGGGTAAATTGACTTGCGTATGGGATGCACATCCAATTTATACTTGTAATTCCCAGTTCAGCAAATGATGGGGGAAATGCCTGTCTGTATCTAGGGACATTCCTGTAGAGAGAGAAGAATATCAGAAGTATTAATGTTACCCTCCAAGAATATTAATGCAGTATGCTGTGTGGAAAGGGACGTGGTGACGCAGCGGGTTAATCTGCTGCTGGCTGGGCTTTCCATCCGGAAGGTTGGGAGTTCAAGACTGCACGATGGAGTGAGCTCCTGTTGCTTGTCCCAGCTCCTGCCAACCTAGCAGTTCGAAAGCACCTAAATGCAAGTAGATAAATAGGGACCACTTCGGTGGGAAGGTAACAGTGTTCCACGCGCTACAGCGTAGAGTCATGCCGGCCACATGACCACGGAAGCTTGTTCTCAGACAAAACGCCGGCTCTACAGGCTTTGAAACAGAGATGAGCACCGCCCCCTACAGTTGGTCACGACTAGACCATTTGGTCATGGGGAAACCTTTACCTTTACCTTATGCTGTGGAAAGCAGGTTTATGATACTCTTCTGTCTCCATAGGAATATCCCTAGACTGGATGCCATGTTATGCAGGTTTCCAGGCCAGTTTCCAGGTCAGTCTGTGCTCTCTTTTCCAACAACCCAATCCAACGTAAATCCCCCATGGCTATGTTACATCCCATGGGGGTTTTCAGCTGCTGAAGGTCTCCTCAGGGTCCGGGGACATTTGTTCCCTTGCTCCGGGGAAGCTCCAGCAGCCTCAGCAGGTCAACTCAGACCTGCACCAATGATATCACTGGCACAAGTCTTGGGTTGATCCATGCAGAAGGAACAGGCCCAGGAAGGTGTTTGGAATCAGTGTGCACTGCTGCTGCTGAACCCCCTGGTTGGAGCACTGGCCAAATATGAATTTGACATGTATACCCAAATGCAACTGTTATCTATTGGAGTGCTCATTTGACTGTGCACTGGCCCATATGTATTCTGTTGCAACAAGAGCTGGATTGGAGCTTCCGTGTGAAGAAAACACAGCTATGTTTATTCTTACACCACCATGTAGGCAAATTGGACTGACTCCATGACCGTGTGATGTCACTATATGATCATACAGAGAGGGAGACAGAAGTTCTAAAAACTTTTACAGTTCTAAAAACAGCAGATCAGAGGAGACCGTTTGTGAGCAAGAACGAAAAACAACATGAAAATGTCAAAGGTGGGGGCTCGGAGGGATGCTTTTAGCACCCATTGAAAGCACCGTTTTCACTTCAAGCCTCTTTCAAGGTGCAGCTCCAGGATGGAGCAAGGTGCTCCATATGGAATCTTATGGTATAAACAAACATCAATGAATAGCCAATCAGATTAATGCTGGGCATGCTATCTTTCCACTACATTGCACTGAATGAAGAATTACGTAACACTATATTGTTGTACTACAGAGTTTTATTAACGTATTTTATGTCTGCATCCGTATATAGCTTAGGTTCATGACTTACCCTTGAAGTCTGCAAATACTTTCAGACAGTGCAGTATTAACTTTCTAATGGAAAAGTTACTAATGTTTACAATATAATTATATTCTCTTTTTTCCAGGAGGTAGAGTGGAGGAGTTACCAAATATTTTGCAAGCGAGGCTCATAATTCTCAATTGTAATAATTTGCAGTGCTTATAAATATAGTGGCAATATAGTGGCATATAATCCTATCTACACTTATCTGGGAGTATGCCCCATTGACTATAATGGGACTTACTTCTGAATAGACATGTATAGGATTGGGCTCCAAGGCTGCAATCCTATGCACGCTTATCTGGGGTTAAGTCCATTCACTATAATGAGGTTTATTTCTGGCTAAACATAGGACTGTAATGTCAATCTTTTTTTTTATGAACGATACAGTTGGCCCGCATCTTATACTGTGGTTACACTAAGGTTACATTCTGACGTTGGAGTACAGCCAAAATTTTGTATAGCCGAAACTACCTTACATCCAGAAAATTTGTACAGTACTCTCAAGAACTACGATCCTACAAGAAGCACACAGGAACTGAGACAACTGAGGAAACAGTAGCTTCATTCCCCCATTTCAGGCTTGCTCTGGGGAGTAGACTGAGTAAATGGAATGATGGGTGGAATCATCTGAACTATTAAACTGTTGTTTTAATCTATATTTTGTGGGGGGGGAGAATTCACTCAAGTAAAGTGCATGTAAGATGTGGGTCAACTGTACTAGCATGTAGGACACTTCAGTGTCTGTCTGATTTTGTACAACGTTGCAATCAACTGTTGGTGCATAGTGTACAAAACTTTAATAAGACCTACGTACTTGGCTCTGGGACCTTCTAATTCTTACAGCAAAAGGGTAAATCAAGGGTAAAGTACTGTATTACTTCATTTTGGTTTTTATATTCATGGAATGATCGTTCACTGCCATGTATCGTTTAAATCTTCACAGTAAAGGTTATTTTAAAGATTGCCCTTGTTGAATTTTTTTTTCTGAATTTGGTTGCAGCAGCCTTCATGGTGCCACACGAATATAGATTCATTCTAATGTTGCATTTTTTCCCCAAATATAATGTGCTTCTCCACCTTTCAGGAACGTTTTCCTTATTATATGCAATTAAAGGTTGTGTTTTCATTTCCCAGAATTAGGCTGCAGTCCTATTCACACTTGGGAATAAGCCCTATTGACTATAATGAGACTTACATCTGAGTAAGCAGGCATTGGATTGCGCTCACACTGTATGCAACTTGATACGGAAAATACTTTGCAGACAAAAACATGTAATTAGTATTTTTAAAAATGCTTGAATAATGGTAGGGGTACATCACACCCCTGTTGTTGGAAATAACAGTGATAGGCTGAGCCAAGGCCAATGTAAGCTATATAGGGCTACACTACACCAGACTGCTGCTGCTGAAACACACACCCATTGCAGCTCCTTCCTCCACACAGGCTCTTTAAACAAAGCAGGAAGTGTGGAGCACACTAGGACGATTACCAGCATGCTCCACATTCTCTGCTTTGTTTAAAGCACATGTGCATAGGATGGAGCAAAGAGGCCAGACTATGTCAGTGGTGGACTAGAAGGAAGGGATGGGTGTCTGTGTTGCTCTCTACATCTGCTTTTTGCAAATCAATGGGCCAACAGTGGGCTGAGCATAATCTAACATTTTTATTTACTCTTTCACTTTAAAGTTCACAGGTACCCCATAAACCAGGTCGGTCCCCAGACCATCTGTCTAACACCTGAACAGCTCTGCCAAATTTGCATGTAATGGTAAAATGTTTGCCAAAAAGCTGAGCTCCAGGGGAGAATCAGAGGCAAAGCTCCTCTTTGGAGCCTCCCAGGTCATTCAGTGCAGTGTGATTGTGTGTGGGAGAACAGGAGGTGCCTTTTCCAAGTGCTTATCTGGCTCCCGCCAATAGAGAATGATTTGTTGACTTTTTCAGGGTGCTTCCTGCCCCAGCATGAGCGTCTGAGAACAAAAATTGATTGGCTTACTCACTTTCTGCCCTGACTAAGTTCTGGGAAAAGAGGGAGAAATAATTCTGATGAGTTTGTCTGAGTGATGTTAAGGGAGAGAAGCTCTGGGCAATAGCCTGTCTTCGTTAGCAGGTAAGCTCAGAAATGTGGTGGGGTTGGGAATGGGACTCCAAACCATGCACCCAAAGGGAGAAAAGCTTGCCTAATCTGCATAAGCACTTCTCATGGGCAAGTGTAATGAGCTAACTTGCTTTGGATGCCCTCTTCCACTAGCAGATACTTCAGACTGTAGTATTGGACTGGATAATACTTTGAGATTTTATATGTAACATGTCAATACATTTGGATGTTTTCCAGTCCCTGAGCACATGTTTGTAACTGTGAAGCACTGACTGCTAGATCTTTCCAGCTAGCTACTTGTGAGAGGTCAGTTTGTGGAACTTAATATAGTTCGGATTCCCAAACTGCCTTCTGGAATATAGAGTTTATAGACATTGGCCATCCTGCTTTCAATGAAAGTAAAATGTTGGTTTCCCAGTTGATTTCATCATCAGTTTTTTTCCAGTGGCAAAGCTGCTGCTTGTATGTTAAACATAGGCCATGTAGCAAGAATTCTTTCTTCCAATCTACAAGATTAAGTGTTTTGATAACACAGGGCTGTGACAGGTTGGTCAAGAGCATTCAGTTTATTAATTTATATATGATTTAGTACAACATACATTTCTGGACAAAATTTCACCATTCTGCATTTTATTTAAAAAGTGAAAACAATAATTTGGCTATTGCCATGAAACAAAAATACAAAACAGTCTTAATTAAAATAATCTAACTGATTTTTTTTAAAGAATGCAGTGCAAACATTCACCCTGAGCCTAGGTTGTTTTAAAGCATCCACTGCCAGCAATGGCTAGCTTTTCCTTTGTTAAAAGTCAAGTATTCTGAAAAGGGTGGCACTTGTTTAGCTGCACAGAGACACTGAAGCTCTAATCCCCTATTGCACATGCACAACAAAGCCTAGGTGCAAAAATTGAACACCCTCATCGAGAGACAACACAGACTACTGTGACTATCTTGGCAAATGGCAGGGAACTCCATCCAGCACTGCCAGCCCTGTTTTTCTTCACCGTTGAAAAATGTCGCCAGGAACTTACATGCATGTGCTATAACAATCATAATAGGGAGTACTGAATTTAGGGGAGACAAGTTCAGTGTCCCTTTTATGTAAAGGCATTATAAGAAGAGTATTTTACCAGCTATTCAGTTCGCTGGAGCAGTTTTAATCAAAAGAACAATCTAGTCATCAAAAGAGGTGTAAAATGAAGGGCAGGGAAGATGCAGACTGAGGGCCCAATCCTATCCAAATTTGCAGCGCCGATGCAGTTGTGTCAGCAGGGCAAGTGCTCCATTCTGTGGTAGCAGAGGCAATCACAGAGGCATCAGCAAGATAAGGGAATGTTTGTTCCCTTACCTCTTGGCTGCATTTCTGCAGCTGCATCAGTGCTGGAAAGTTCAACAGGCTTGGGCCCTAACGGGATCCTAAAGCCAGCTTTCTCACTGCAATTATCTGGCAGGGAATATGAAAAACATGGCAAGAATACAACTGCAATTGATCTTGTTCTGAAGACTGTTCACAGTGCAAACACACAAGTCTACAGATGTTTTCTTTGGGGGGGGGGGAATGAGCAGCTGGAGACCCAGATCCAGATCACAACTGTGAACTGGCAGAGGATTATATCCCGCTCCCTATACAGTGCAGTCCCAAACTTGATTGGCACCCCTGTGCCTTCTATTTACTCTTTTAAAAAGCACCTACATGGAATAGCTCATTGTGCAGTTCTTATACCATGTAGTATGACTAAGAGCACAATCCTAAACTAGAGTTAGGCCAACATAAACTAAGCCAGCAAAGTTTGGCCAGCACAAGGGCCACCATAAAGCATTTCTGGACTACTCTAGGAGTCAGGGAGGATGGCTCACGTCTGTGTGCTGGCCTCTCTGAGTCCAAGAGTGGTCCCAACTTTACGATCTCCCTTGTGCTGGCCAAACTTTGCTGGCCTAGCTTATGCAGGCCTAACTCAGTTTAGATTACTGAGAATGCCCTAAGAATAGAGCAAAGCTAAGTCCAATGGCCTTGTTGACATTAGTTCTGCCATGTCAGGATAGGAAGTGCAGGCTAGTAGATAACTGGAGGCAACTTAGGCAAGTTGCAGCTTCTTGTGTGAGAAATGTGTTAGTCTTGAGCAAAGGTGACATTCAAGAAATTGACTATATCCTCCAGTCAAGAACAGGCTGCTTTCTTTCAGTGCCTTTCAGAGGTAACATAACTATCTTGTTTCTGTGTCCTACAGAGGTTTGTGCTGAATTCTGGAGCATGTTGAGAATCAATAGGAGAGACAGCTAGTTAGTATGACAGATTAGAAGGTATCCTTCCGGAAAGGTGACAGCCATAAGTGAAAATATTGAAATATTATTGTGGAATGAAAACCAGATGCATTGTAATCCCTGAATGTGTACACTGAGCCAGATTCAGCTGTGGTCATCATAAGCCCACATGTTTCTCTGCTACAGCAGCAGTTTTGTGATTTCCTCCTCTGGGGTGAAGAAAGGATATGGTTAGAAACTTTGCTGACAGATAAAAAATGCATTTCTCACAAGACATAAAAGATGGTCACTTTGGCACAGCTGTGAACAATGGGCTCCTGCCGTCTTCAGTCAGGGAGACGAGGATGCTTCTGGTTATTTATGGTATTCATTAACAGTTGCACGTATGATGTCAACAAGTCATCCATTTTATAGCCCTGGTAGAAAAGCAACAGTCATTCAACCATCTCTTTTGGCAAGGACCACAAAGATCCCAGCCTGTTTAGCACACATGGAACATTTTCCAATAGAATTCCAACCATGCCTCCAACTTTCCAAAGCAACAAATATTTACTTGTACCCAGAGGCATCGCACCCATGCAGCCTGGTGATGCGCCTGCTGTGGGCGCTGCTGAGGGAGCTGGGCGCACTGGTGGCGAAAACCGGCGTGGAGCTGGGCTCTCCTGCCTGCCCGTACCTCCATATTGTTCCAAAATGGAACATGGGGCGTGGTGAGGTGGTGTGGAGGGGGCAGTGAAGTCTTTCGGCACTGCCTAGCCCTGCGCCAGCTCTGCTTATACCAACCAGCCTCATCTCTTTCACAAACTCCAGTATTACTTCTTTCTAGTTGCGTTTATGTCCTTGCCCCTTCTCCCCGCTCCCCACTGTGTCCAAGGAAGAGGAGGAACAGAATCCCCTACAGCCCATCTGACTCGAGAAAGGCCAGAAACTCGAGGATTATGTTAAGCATGTGCTTAAAGCTAAAGTACCTTTTTTTAAATTCTATAAATAACAACTGTGGCAGAGGCAACTAATTAAAGCCCCCCCAATGATTCCTCAGTCATTTCCCGGGAGAAATGTTATCTGAGCTGGAGAATGGAGGCATGAATATTTACTGGCAGAAACCTTTTCTCCTTCCACTGAGAATGGGGCAGGCTTCACATATGGATTGTGCCCCTGTCCTCTGCATGGGGCAAGTGAATTCTTATTGAACCTTCAGAAGCTAGTTCAGTTGCTTATGTGATTCCACAAAGAGCAGCCTGATCATCCTCAGGGACACAATGAAGGTACCAGTATCTAGCCAAGCGCAACCCTACATTCAGCCACTACGTCTTGGTAGTCAGTCACACGAGTGCAACAACGTATTTGTCAGCTGCAACACTTATAAAAAGTCAGCTGCTGAAAAACAACTGTATGGAGGAATGCCTGTGTCAAGAGATACTTTCATCAATCAGCGGTCTTTCTGCGAGTGGCTTCACTGCTCTGTGGGGGCAATTTGTAAACTTCTGAACTGGCTCCTGAAATAATTTTTTTCAGGGAGTGCCTTTAGATCAGTGGTCTTCAACCACAACTCCAATAAATAAATACATAAAGTATGAAACCGGGGACCCACTCCTGCCCCCTTCCTGCCCCCTTCCGGGGGCTCTATCTGCCCACTCCCTGCCCCTGTTGCTGCCCACTCCTTGCCCATTATACCCTCCCACTAGTGTTCACTGTGACCAAATATTCTTATCTGAAAAGGCTACCATGAAGCCTGGCACTAGTGAAAGCTATTTTAGCCCAATTGCTAAGAACCTGAGCAGGACTGGGACAGAATCTCCTGGTACTTGGAAGGGTACCCCAGATGCCTCTCCCTTTACTGGTGGTACTCTAGTCCAGGGGTCTTCAACCTTTTACATTCCTGTAAGTTGCCACGACCACACAACTGAGGCTTCGCAACCCCACTGGGGTCCCAATCCCAAAGTTGAAGAACATTGCTTTAAATGAAGAAGGAAAATTGATTCAAGCATCAGATTCTCCTTTCCTCTTCCATGATGAGATTTTGCTGTATCTAAGATCATAAGCTTTCTTACCAGAGACGTCTCGCAAAGAATCCGACTGCCTCGTACCAAGTTTCCTATGGTCATGTGGAAGTACGTACTACCGCTACTCCAGTTGGATATTTTATTGAAGGGGTAAACTGTCAAGATCTCCTGCAACCCAAAATATATTTTATGCATAAAAACTAAGTTTTCCATGCAAAGAAAGCCTTGTCGCACACTAGAGTTCATTTGGGGTAAATTAATGGCTTGCATCCAAATAAAGGTAATCATTATTCAGCACCATTAAAATTAATGAGACAAGTTAGTCATGACTAATAATTTCAGTAGGACTTACAGCAAAATCTGACACTTACCTGACAGTAGGTTCCAGAATGAACAATATTCTGGGTAAACATGCATAGGACTGTTAGTCATGATTAATTTTCTTTGGATACAATTTTCTAGACAAGGGCATCAGCTGGTGGATTTCCAGTAAGCACTTAAATGCTGATGCTAGTTCAAATTATCTTATACACACCCACACTGATTTAAAAGAAGCTGTTTTTTCAGTAATGTCTATGTGGGGCATTCCAGCGGTCAAATCCTTCTGGTTCAAGAATGTTGCAACTCAGCCAAATTTCTATTTCTTTGCTGTTCGGCAATTTAACATGGAAGATACTTTCAGGAAGCCATCACATGATTTTACTCATTCAGCAAGGAGCTTCACCTCCCTGAGCTCATAGATCTCATGCTTATTGCTTTTTAATAAAATTGCTCTTCTTTTTATTTTTCTGATTACTCGAAATCATTATTTACAGGAGCCAACAAAGCAATGAGGGAGAAACAGCTCAGACTAGAACAAATTGCTTCAGACAATACAGGCTTTTCAAGAGAAGCAGTAGAGCTGTGTGTCTCCTGCTGAAACCACAGAGATAATCTTGCCTCCCTGTACCTAAGGACTCAAAAGGAAGGTCTCTCTATACCCTGGCCTGTGGGCCAGATCTGGCGCCTGCCAAATCCGCCCCCCAGGTGAATGAAGCTTACCGTTCTGGCAGGAAGCCTCCTTACTGTGCCATCAATCTACCCTGAACTGCAAGCTGGCCAGTCACTTCCTGATTCCATCACCCCAGCAGGTTTTTGCACCTGGACCTCTGGGCAGATGAGGCTGGCTGGTGCACAGTTTGGGAGAGATCAGTGGCACAGGAAGAACGCTCCCAGGTGGAAGCTCCATTTATGCCGGGGAAACCCTTACCAATGCGCAGCGGTCTCTCTGGAGACCACTGCTCTAAGAGAAATTTCTAATGACACAGTGTAGCAGAGATAAGAGTATATTTTCCGGACTGTAAACACCTATTCTAGACTGGTTGTAGGCATGCCAGCTACCAAAAATGGACTCTTACCTTAGTCTTTGGATGTATCAAGGAGACTCCTTGTTTGTTGATAGCAATCAGTACAATGTCTGGGAAATTTGGCTCTGAGGTTTGCTAGTAAAGGGGAACAAATAGAAAAGGAAGCTATTGGCAAGGAGCAATCACTGAATTGTCAGTAGTCCAACAGTTCCCATTATCAGATTAGCACAGAAACCACAAGCATGATAGACTGAACCATAAGCATTATAGGGGCATCTACTCCACTATGCTTTCACAGCCACGAATGGCTCTGAAGGCGAGTGCGAAGGGCTGCCTTACACGGTGCCTCAGCCACCTGAAAAACGTAGCACTGTGACCCCCCTCTGGGAATGCCACTGGAACAATTTATTGCATACAAAACTTGTATGAATAGAGACAGCCCCTCCCCCCTTTTAAAAATGAAAAATAATTTGAGAGGGGCAAGTGAACTGAAGAAATAGGGGCAGTGCCTATAGTATCATGATGAAGGGTATTTTTTGACATGGAATTTTAGACACAAAGCCTGTTCTCACATGACCATGTCTGGAGTGGTATCCCCAGCGAATACTGACTTGTATCCATTTTGGTTGCAGTCTGAAGTCATCGGAGATCAATGCCATGCGCAGACTGTGCAGAACATACTTTTTGCATATCAGTGCAAGATTAGTTCTTCCACGACTAGCACACAAAAAGCAGGCTTTCATGTGAATTATGTGCAGGGCACTGGCCTTCAGATCACTGCCTCAGGACATGGCACTGTGTGCGCAGAGGTCACCACATCTGAATGGGCCCTCGGTATATTATGAAGTTTAACAAACTTTTTAACCAAGAAAATGAAAGACAATTCTGTTCTACAAAGAACAGTTTTCCATATGATAGCAGCTAGAAACCATAGAGAGGTTGAAACTCACTTTCACTTCGAAGAAGGCCGAGCCAAATGTTGGCCAACGATACAGCAGCTTCAAGAAGGCAACCTTGGCCTCATCCTCAGTTTTCTGTTCATGTTTGTTGAAGGCAGAAATAATACTCTGTTTAAGACACAAATGGATGCGTTTCAAAATGACTGACAGCTTTTCTCTGGTCAGAGCTTGTATCATGGATTTGCTGCAGCTATGGAGCTTTCCTAGTATTCTTTGCTACAATTTCATTCACTGAGACACCTCTCCACACTAGGATTCAAATGGAGGAGAGCATTTCATGACTCCAGATATGAGCAGGAATCCGAAACAAACCATGCGCTCTTTGAGACAAGAGGACAGGGTGAATAAAATCCAGACAAAATAAGTACAGCTTGAGATCTGCCATTTTTAGCTTAGAAAGCTACCACAACTGCAGGGAGTCGTCAGTGGACAACTTACAGACAACACCATTAGCCTCATTTTCTAGAGAGCGCAGATTAAAAGCTGAATTACTGGAGTGTAGTCAGTTATGATAAACTGGTGGCATCCCCAAAAGAAAGCCAGTGGACACAGACACTGATGATTCTCAAGAACAGTGGTTTTCAAGCTGCAGGTCTATGGCCCACTGTGACACTCAGCAGGGAATCAGAGACCCCAGCCCATGCATTGAAGCATTGGCCTGTTTCTTCCCATCCCCCTCTGAACGATATTTAGTCACCGCACATGTGCTGAGAGCTCCTGACTTTACAAAAAAAATCTACATCCAGATGGACTCAAGCCAGACCGGATTAGGGGCCATCTTCCTCCAGGAGTCAGAGGAGGGAGAGTTACACCCACCAGCGAACCACCCAATTTTTGGTGGTTCATGAAACTGACAGGGTAGAGTAGGCTATGTGCATCTAGAGTTAAACAATCGGCTACTTGGGGAGCTGCCCGATCACCATTATAGTCACAGGGGCTTAAGCGACCGGTAAAGTGAAATTATTTTTTTTGTGGGTCCCAATGCTAAAAGGTTTGGGAATCACTGCTGTAGAATAATGAAAGGGCTCAAACCCGTTTCCACTCCTCTGGAGATATTGTTCGGATCATGTTGTCAGGCACTAATTCCCTCAGCATCTTGGGAATTGTTGCTTGTTGCATATCAGTCTTAAACTGAACTCTGAAAATCAGCCCAGCTAGCTGGACGGCTTCTTCTTTTGAGCACTTGTGATAGCCTCGTAGATACTTGGGCAGTTCCTGAAAGATACAATTGATGAAAACCATGTTATCTGTTGACCCCGTTCTCTGTAGTTTTGCTGATGGTTTTCTGTGCGTGTATGTATGAGAGGGAGAGGCTGCTTTGGTTTGGGGTTCATGATTTTAAAGCTGCAGGCACTATATTTGTTCCTGTAATAGCAAGACATTATTTTAGGAACCTACATGGTGATTTAGAAAAGGGGTCTCCAAACTCTGGCCTGTGAGCTGGATCTGGGATTTGGATGTACCCTTCCCCCATGTGAGCAGTGCTTATTGTTCCAGGAAAGTGCCACTCCACTTCTATGCAGATTGGCTAGCAGGGATGCTCTGGGCAGTCCCTTCTATGCCCAGCGTCCCAGAAGGCTCTGCAGCTCCAGGCATACACCAGGCATAGACACAACTGCCCAGAGTGTCCCTGCCAGAAATGGATTTCGATGCCAGAGTGTCAATCTGCATAGAAATGGAGCAGGGCTTCCCGGAAACAGTAAACGCCGTTCAGAATGGGGAAGGCATTTCTGAAGCACAGAATTAGAAGAAGAGAATTAAAGCATAGAAGAAGAGAATAGAAGAATAGACACAGAAGAAGAGAATTAAAGCATTTGGGATTTAAAACTGGGGCACACACTGGCTCAAGAATTTTTATGGCTCGACAATGAGACACAGTGGACGTATCTACAGTCACAGATGATGTCAGGCTTAAAGAGTTTTAAACTGTTCTCTTAGGCAAGAGTAAAGAAGGGTCTACATGGGAACTTTTGGGGGGAATGAAAAGCACCACTCTCCACACAGCCATGAATGTTCTACCCCTCCTGCTCCCCAACATGTCTGCGTGACTGATGGAAACAACAGTAGCTTCAGTAAAAGCAGTGTTGCACATGCAATGGAGACACATTCCCTGTTGGTGTGGAGGTATTTCACATGGTGCTGTACCTTAATTTTAAGGAGTTTCTCTAAAGCGCCTCAAACTGGAGGTCCTGATGTACTTCTGGGGCAGATGCCTGCCTTAGGCCATCCCTCTTCCAGGATGAATGATGCTGTGTTTCATTCAGCTGCCGAGTAGCACTCTAAAGTGCATTCCATCAGCAATGGACACTGCACTGACAGTCACCAGCACCAAGATGGGAGAACATGGTCTTTTGCTTGCAGAAGTTTTTTTTTTTTGTCTTGCAGATGTTTGGACTGAACTACACTTATGTACTCCAAGACATCCACCGCAATTCCCACTAACAGTGTAAGCATAATTCCTTATATTAAATGAGAATGTATTTATTATGATTCTCATCATCATGATGATCAGTGGCATGCTACAAACATCAACCTTTTTACCTGATGGTAATGAAAGATGCAGTCAGCCTTCAAGTCCTTCCCGGGAGTCACATTGAGCCATAACTTTCTCATGAAGTATACCTGATAATTCACAGTCACGGGAACTGCTAGGAAAGTACAGGTATAGGTGTTTAAGACAATGGAACAGTCTAGCCTTGCCTTCCCCTATTCCACCTCTCCCCCCCATCACCACAACAGAGATTAGTTAGGCCAGGAGATTGGCTTCATTGCTAGCCAGAGGCAAATGCCTTTTTCTTGACTCCTCTGCAAGAAAGTTCACTCAGTGGCGTTCCCAGCCGAGGCTCCATCCTGGCCAGGTTGAAGATCACCGCCCCCCCCCCATTAGGCAACTGGGAGAAAGATGAAGTACATGGGATACAAATTGTTTGCAGGCCTGGATCTGCAAAATCCAATTTGCCCCACGAAAGCATCCCTACTTCAGAGACACATTTCCAGGAAAAGATTATCATTTGGAGTGTCCAACAGCAAAATCCATAGACACATCTTACTGTTTTTCATTGGCCTTCTTGCCAAGGTGAGTTAGCCAGTTCTTCCTTTCCCTACTACTTTCATTTAGCTTTTCCATGAAAACACAAGAGAAAAAGCCTGATAATTCTAAATATAAAGATGGCGTTATAGGGAACAAAAAACTTTTTCACAGCCGATTCTTGCAACCAAAGGTGGATATAGACAACACACCTGACAGCAATTCTAATAAATGTGGAGAAGACTGAATATGCATGTCAATAAAATTGGCTCCTTCTAGAAGTTTTACGCAGATGGCGCAGCCCTGGCTCAGCTCTACGCACAGAACCAATCCATCCATTCCCATACCTTCTTTGCTGGGCCTGTTCTTCCGTGTCCAGTCTGTCACCTGCCTCAAAGAGTCAAAAAAGTAATCTGCCTCATTCTGGCTAATCACCTACAAGGGACAGATGAATGGGAGCCGAGTTAGCACATGGAGCCAGACCCAACTCCACAATTTCTGCCACAGGAACAGGAGTTTTCAAAAGCATAGCCTAAGACAGGGGTGTCAAAATTCATTTCATACACCAGGCTGAACAGCATTCATGGCGCCTGCTGATGTCATTAAGTAGGAAGTGACATACTTAAGCAGATGACGACCAGAAATAAACACTTTGTTCTCCCTTAGGAACTTATTTGCTGCAAATGACGAAAGAGAAAATATGCAAACCTTGATATTCAAGATATGGGAGAGCCCAATTTTCATGACGGCCATATACAAAGCTTCAGGGGGCCAGATCCAGCTCACAGGCCTTGTGTTTGACACCCCAGCCTAAGAGGATGACTAGATGCAATGGTACCACTACCTATGTGTTAGAATGTGGGACTTGCTGAACTGTTACAAAGAATAGAGCTTAAGCAAAAACAACAGTGTGCAAACAGTCTTCTTACCCACCAGAGTTGGTTGAAATGTGGTTTGTTATCACGTGAGAGCTAATAATGTGCATGTGACTGACAGAGCACTTTTAAAAGTGGTTCATCCTGCTACACTCAAATCTTAATTACCTTGTCCGCAATCTTAACAAAAAGGCTGAATCCTTCCCAGGAGTTCAGTTCCAGCTTGCAGGCAATTGTCTGAACCAAAGTTCGTACTTTTGTGTTTGTCCCAACTTCAAATACCTGGAACACAACAGTGAGAGACCAAAGTAAGTAAACAGGAAGGAAACAGACTGCCACTTGCATGATGTAGGGCCTGCTAGTCATGTAGGGTCTAAGTCACCAGTCTGGTTGACAGTGAGGAACACTAGAAGTTTATAATGCAATGTAAAGCACGTTCAGACAACTCTTGGAGTCAGGGGGGATGGCGCATGTCTGTGTGCCGGCCAAACTCTTATGCCGGCCAAACTCTTCGCTGGCCTCACTGTGCTGGCCTTACTCCAGGTTAGGATTGCGCTCACAGGGGCATCTAGTTAGCCGGTATTGGAGGCAGTGTGGGTCTGAACAGATCGGACTGGTCCTGCAAAGCCCGTTCCTAGGATATGAAAAACAGCCCTCAAACAGGCACATGAGTATATAAGAGCTAGTCTTACCTGCTCAGTGTCATTTGGAAAGTAAACCTTGTGAGAGATTTTTGTGATGTTCTTCTGGATTGCCTCCACTTCCACACTGTGGGGGCCCCACTTCCGACAGCCACTCCTGGAAAACAGAGGGCACTTGCTCATTTCTCATGTTAAACCAAGCACTCTGAATGGCGGGAAGCTCACCCTGCATCCCCATCTAATGAATGATCAAGGAGCCAAGGTTTTTGATGGAGTCTTGTGCCATCACCTTCACTGCAGTCTATTTAATAAATAGGAGGATATCAAGTAGCCTCCAAAAGCTTGACTAGCTTAAAAAGCATTTCCCATGCATATATAGCTCCTCTCCATGCCTAGTTCCTCCTCCAGCTAAGGCTACAGCCTAAGACAAGAGTAAGATCACAACTATTCACACTGCGTTAAACACCAGATTTGTGAATAGGCTTCAGCTACAGGAACAAGCCATGCTAGACTTGCCTTCTATGTATCAAAGCATCTGCTCAAAGTATTTCATGTTGAAATGTAAAGAATTTTGATCTAAAATGAACATCCTTAGAAACGGGGATCCTCTGATGCCAGTTTCAGAAAGTTACTTTGAAGAGGCAACTGGCGAGAGGGAACTTGGTTCAAATTGCCAGTTGTCTGTGGACTGGAGAATCAAATAGCAACAGAGGACAGAGGACATGGTTTCTGCGTCATTTTCTGTTGGTATTGAAAGGCCTCCAAAGTTTATTTTGATAAAAGGCAGGGTATACATGAATGAATGAATGAATGAATGAATGAATGAATGAATGAATGAATG
>JAJKFI010000002.1:28010782-28114370 GCA_029204185.1 Lerista edwardsae
ATGAATGAATGAATGAATGAATGAATGAATGAATGAATGAATGAATGAATGTGTGGTGATCTACCTTGAAGGCCTCCTTTGCAGGAGGGAAAAGATGGGATACAAATATTTTACATAAATAATATTTACAGTTTCTAAATCACAACAGAAAAGAGATTGGTGAGAAAGGCTTGAGTACAAGTAGCGTTGGCTTCAGAGCGCTGCCGAAGAGCCTCCCTCGCACCAACTGAAGCCAGTCGGCGCAAGGGAGGCTCTGTCCCATATTGGAACGTGGATTGGTGGGAGGGAGGGAGGCGAGGGGTGGGACTTGGGTGGGCTTGGGAGGTGGCCATAAGCCATATCCTAAGCCCATCTGTGAGGCTGCAAGGCCCCGATTCGGGCCGCACAGTCTCCTCGGATCTGCGCCCGCTCTTTAGCGGGCACAGATCCGAGGAGCACATAGGGGAAGCTGAAGCCTCCCCTACAGTAAGGGAGCAAACGCTCCCTTGCTGGGGGGGGGGGGCTCCAGCCTCTCCTATGCAGTGTCAGATATGGCGCTGCCAAATTGGTCTCATCATTCTGGCACTGCATAGGATTGCGCCCTTAATTTGTTTAATTTTAATATGTTATTTTAATGGGTTTTTTAATTTTTGTAAACTGCTTTGAATTTTAGAAAAGTGGTATATAAATCCCAAAAACAAATATTTGGGCTGTAATCCTAGAGATTTGGGAGGAAGTTCCATTGAACGCAATGGGATTTCTGAGTAGTTATCTTAGGACTGCACTGTGATTTATAGCAATGGACTGTCCATAAGATATATTTGTGCAACATTCTTGAGAAAAAGAAAGAATGCATTTCAAAATCTTATTATGATTGACGTTTCCCATTATTGCATTTCTCAATTTTAAAGTGAACGCTATTTGCTTTTGAGGTATCATCTTACTCAGAAACTACGAATGAGTCAATATTCCTGCTTCAGATCAGCAAAATTCCTAGGAAAGAACTGGAAAACACTCAGCAGCAGAAGCTGGGGAATGAAATGTGGGGCTGAGGCAAACAGTGAACCATAGAAAGGGAGGCTGGAAAAAGGGTACATGTAAGATGGTACAAGACTGTTCAATATACAGGCAAAAACAAGAGAGAGATTGGATGGAGGAGAAAAAGAAATGTAACAGATCAAACAGTACTCACTGCAGGGTCTAAAAGGGAACACTGGGGTGAAGTGCTACATGATTATGGACATGAAGGATTCCAATTTAGGGTGCAATCCTAACCAACTTTCCAGCACTGACATAGATGTGACAATGGGGCATGTGCTGCATTCTGCAGTGGAGCAGTAGTCATGTGGGTCTCCTCAAGGTAAGGGAATATTTGTTCCCTCACCTCAGAGCTGCATTGACCATACCCTGGTGCTGGAAAGTTGGTTAGGATTGTGCCCGTAGTCTCTACTCATGAGAAAGGCACCCCCTACCTTTCATAACAGTGTTTGTATATTTAATTAGATTATATATATTTGCATATCAGAAGCAACATCAGCTGCTAGCTGGTACTGTTGGCAGGGTGGAGTCTCTTCACCTCAAGAATGGTGGGCAGAAGCCCATGTAAAATAGCGGATAAAGCCTTGTACCTCATCACTCTCTGAATTCTGCGCCTGCAGTCGGAGGCCAGGGTCTCCTTGTGACGAGTCTCTATGAACTTCTGAGCATGTTTCAGCAGCGACTTACTTGGAGGGAAAAGGCCTGTGCAGAGCCAGAGTAACTGCCAACCACTGTTCACACTGTACCTGTAATTTTGACAAAGAATTACATTGCATACAAATAGTCATTTAAAAGAGGATTTATCCAATTCAACAGCCTGGGAGGTGGGGGTGGGTGGATGAGGCCTGGGGGGTGCAGGATTGGTGCCAGCAGAGTACGCCATATCCTATCCCTCTTCCAAGTCCAGATACACCAGCACAGATCCATTTAGACTTGCACCAGTAATTTAGCAGGTGTAGGTCTGAGTAGACCTGTTGAAGCAGCTGCTGGGGCTTACCATGGGGCAAGGGTAATGTCCTCTTACCTTGAAGAGCCCATCAGTGTTTCAGAAAAACCCACAGGATGCAGCAGAGCCAACCCAGACAGCACTGTGTCTTTGTGTATGGGGGGTGGGGGTGGATAGGATTCGGCTATCAGGCTCAACAGTTGCCTTTTGATCCATTACCAACAAAAAATGTGATGATAGTGTGCAAACTCTAAGGAGTGTAAAAAAAATTGTTCCTACAACCAGTCTATTGTAGACTAGTTTGTAGACACTCACTCACTCACTCACTCACTCACTCACTCACTCACTCACTCACTCACTCACTCACTGACAGCGCAATCCTGAAAACCATGCAGCGTCGGCGCTAAGGCAACGGGACTGACGCTGCAGGCTGCGCCGGTCCCGTTGCACCCGCACTGCACCTCCTTTGTGTTGGCCGAAGCCAGCCAGTGCAAGGAAGGCGCCATCTTGGAACGGGCAGGGAGAGGGCGTTTCTGGGCGAGCGGTGGGCGGGCGACGGGTGGGTCGGCCAGCCCAGGAGGGAGGTGGGCCCAGGATTCAGTCATAAGATCAAATCCTAGACCTGTTCGGGAGGCCGGTGGCCCCAATTCAGTCGGCATGGTCTCTTCATATCTGTGCCGGTTGTTTAGCAGGCGCAGATCTGAGGAGCAGATAGGGGAGGCTGGAGCCTCCCCTATGGTAAGGGCACGAGTGTGCCCTTGCCATGGGGAGACTCCAGCCTGTCCTATAATGCACTAGGATATGGCGCAGGCCAGCCATCCTCGCCATTCCGGTGCAGTACAGGACTGCGCCCTGAGAGTTTCTTAGACCTTGGCAATGATAGCCATAGTGTCAATTGCCATGCATTATCCCAGAAACGTTTCAAATTCATACTATAGCAATTACTATATAAGTTGGAATAAACGCTAATAACAACATTAAATAATATGAATAACAAATGAACAGAAACATCACAAAATGTGCTCCATGCATCAGTTTTGTTAATATGGCACCATCAGCTTTCCAAGTTGCGTTGCAACAAAAATAAAGCCAAGGGTGCAAGGTGGGGAAGAAGAGGTTGTCTTGGGTTTCAGGTTTTGTGCCGTCAGAACTATCAGAATTTGTGGTTTAGAGCTTGCTGATGTTGTTACAGGCTATAATCCTGTAGGAAATGTTGGCAATGCTTTGCCTTGGTACCTGTTCATGTTTTCTGTCAGCTGCTTCATGATCTGACAGTAGATCTCATCGCGCAGAACCTCCTCCTGGATTGCCACTATAAAGATCTGGTCAGTGAGCTCCGCAGGGGATCTTTCTTGCTTGGAAGGGTAGTCACCCATGTACTTCATAATAGGTGAGCCAACAGATAAGGAACGGCTTGTGGGGATTGGGCACAAAATCCAATTCAGAGAGAAGGCTGAAAAGCTTCCTTTTTAAGAGAGCCCCAAGTAAACAAACCATTCAGTAACAGCCAGACCAGATCCTGGCAAACAATACAAATCTGTCAATCCATAATTACCTATTTGTACTCCTTTCTATGACTGCTCTCGTCCCCAGTTGTCTTCTTAGCATTATCATTATTAGAAAAAAATTCCAATTATACTAGTAATCATGGCACATACATTCTTCACTGGGTTTATCCAACATGACTAACTAGGCTGGTAGGCAACTTGGAATTAGTAGATCTCACCATTCATCCACCTTAAATCTACCACCTAATCTTCTACACTAGGTGTTTCCAAGCTGTGGGTCAGGACCCACCAGTGGGTTGCGAGCCAATTTCAGGTGGGTTGCAAAGCACCTAGGGCAGCCATATTGAAAATATGGGAAGATGGGATGCTGGAAAGGGGGAGAACTGTGTGATTGTTTTGCTTGTGTCCAGGGGCGGATCTAGTCAAAATGGCGCCAGGGGCACCCAATAGAAGTGTGCCCCCATGGGAGCCCAGGGCTACCCACCAGAAGCAGCCCTGGGTAGATCTGGGGTCCCCTCGAGGGAGCCCAGGTCTACCCATTAGAAACGGCCTCGAGTACACCTGGGCTCCCTTGAAGGGAGCCCAGGTCTACTCGCGGCTGGTCCCAATGGGTAGACCTGGGCTCCGGAGCCCAGGTCTACCCACACAATGTTGCGGGGGCACTGGCACCCCCCTAGACGGCCCCAAGACGGCGCCCAGGGCTCTTGCCCCCCCCCGCCACCCCCTAGATCCACCACTGCTTGTGTCAAGGTTACAAATAGGCTTTTTTTCCTTTCTGATTCACTTTGCAATTGGAAAATGGCTGAGAAATAACCCAACTAATTGTTCAGGAAAGCAGCAGGCTCTGGTGTCACAACAACGGCACTTCTGGCCATGACATCACTTCTGGTGGGTCCTAGGCAGATCGTCATTCTAAAAAATTGGTCTAAAATGTTTGAGAACCAATGTTCTACACCAGAAAATGCAGGAAAATGTTCAGCTATTAGCAAGTAATTGAAGGCATGCATTATTCAGTTGCTTCCCTCTTTACTTCTTAGAATGAATATGTATCAGTATAGAAAAGTAACAGGCAAAACCATTCTGGGGAAATAATTTTTCACTTTTTAATGAATAAAACTCATTCTCGGCATAAGTGTTGAAAGGATATCAGTGAAGGCCTGGCAAGCAGATTCCCAAAGGTCTGGGTTGGTGCACACCTTCTTCAGCAAGGGCTGCTTCAGGGGCTCCCTAGAATGAGCCCACAAGTGTGTCCGCCAGCGGGACTTGTACAAGACGGCTTTGCTAATGGACTCCTTCTCGGGAACCCTGGACAAACACAGAAGGGGTAGCATGGTCTGAAAGCACTGTCTGATCCGAGTGCTCACAGGTCTGACATTCTGACTCATATTTGCCTGTAATGGGTTAAATGTAACAAAGAACATCTGTTAACTGGAACCAGAGTCCCGCCTGGCACAACTACCAGGAAGCTGGACTAGGCACAGGAAGACACAGGAAGCTGGACTAGGTGCCTTTGGCCTGATCCAGCAAGGCTCTTCTTATCTGTTTTCTCCCCATTTTGCCAAGAATTTATGAGTGTCAGTTTTGTTTCAGGAGAAAAAAGCAGAAAAGGGTTAGCTGGAACAGAACAGCATATATTTGGGTCACTTGTCTTCTATTTCTTTGCAGAAAAAGAGTACTGATAAGGGCCACACTTAGAGTCACTTCCATCACATGGAAGGACACAGAAATTAAGAGTGCAATCCTAACCTGGAGTTAGGCTAGCACAGTTAGGCCATCAAAGTTTGACTGGAACAAGAACATAAGAAGAGCCCTGCTGGATCAGGCCAAAGGCCCATCTAGTCCAGCTTCCTGTATCTCACAGTGGCCCACCAGGTGCCTAAGGGAGCCCAGTGGACAACAAGATGCTTGCATCCTGTTGCCACTCCCCTGCACCTGGCATTCTGAAGTAGCCTACTATTAACGCAAGGAGATTACATAACCCATCATGTCCTATAGCCCAGGATGGACTTTTCCTCCAGAAATCTGTCCAGTCCCCTTTTAAAGGTATTTAGGCCAGATGCCATCACAACCTCCTGTGGCAAGGAGTTCCATTACATAGCTTAAGTACCCATTGGATAAAGAAGTATTTCCTTTTATCTGTTTTAACTCTCCCAACACTCAATTTCATTGGATGTCCCCTGGTTCTGGTATTGTGAGAGAGGGAAAAGAATATCCCTCTATCAATTCTGGGAGTGGTCCAAACATACTTTATGGTGGCCCTTGTGCCGGCCAAACTTTCCTGGCATAACTGTGCCAGCCTAATTCCAGGTTAGGATTGCGCTCTAAGATGGGTTCAAGAACCAAAACAGTTGATTCACCCTCAATTGAGCTCAAAGAGCAAAGTCTCTTTCAAGACAACAAATTATGTGAGAAACTGAACAGAAAAGCCTTCCAGAACACAGAACTGTATACCTGAAGTGCTCATAAGAGAATTCTTCAAGAGTATAAGGCTTCACCTTTGCTTCCTCTTCCTCAGTCTCCTCTGTGCGAGAGTTTAGTGATGCCAACCTCCGTTGTTCAGGCGACATTATCAGCAAGCTCTGAAAAGACACATGGAAACTAGAAGATTCCATGCTTACCACCATGGAGGCAGCACTGTGTGAGAAATTGCCCACCTGTGTGGGTTCCTCAAGAATGATCAGCAAGAAGGCTACTCAATGTCACATCTGCTTACAGATTCTCCTCAGAAAAACACAGACTACCAGGCCTGTAAATATTTTTCCACGTGTCTCCATGGGAGTAACTCCAAATGTACTTCCAAAAAAAGTAAATATTGCACTAGAAGAGGACCTCACAGAGTATCATGTAGAATTCAGCCATCAATTCAAATTCTTGTGCAGTCTGAAATAGTGTTGCAATATTTACTTATCTGAAACGTTTGGCCCATTTTTCAATTTAAACGCATTCTCAAAGCAGAGAATATAAGAGTCTTTCAATAAGCATTTAAAACACTGATTTAAAAACATCCAAAATTAATTCATTAGTCCCAACCAATAAGAGCGTTATAACCACACAGTAACCAAATTCTCAGCAGTCTTAAAGATGAAATGTCTACCTAAAAAGAAAGGTTTTGACTGGGAACCTAAACAGGCCAGTTATCTATACCACAAGAGTGGTCTTGTCAGCTTTTGAGTGGACACTGTGTTAGGGCACATACAGGAATCAGGCTGGTTTGGGATAAAGCTACAAACTCTTGTAAAGGGATCTGGTTACCAGGACTTGCTTGACCACCTTTAAACCACCTGAAGATTATCCAATACCCTCCATTCCACAGGCAAAGTTCTCTTAGGAATCTATCAGTGCAATACCATGCATGTCTACTCAGACATAAACTTCACTGAGTTCTGTGGGACTTACTCCCTAGTAAATGCATACAGGATTGCAGTCAAGGCTTGGGCAGGAAACCTGTAAGAAGGGACCAGACAGGCAATGACAACTCGATCAAGAGCTGCAGAAGCTTTTCAGTTGGTAGGGACTAGTCTACCATCCTTACTCTCTGTAAATGCTTTGTGAATTTTAGCATGTATCAAGAGCAGGAAAGCAGCCATTTCTCAGAGCTCAAGAATGCATTACTGGCTCCTTACCAGGATCTGACTAGAAGGTTTTGTAACAGAAGGGATGACATAGATGGCTTCTAGCGACACGGCCCCAGATTTGTGAGTTCGCTCGTTTTGAGCATGGACCCAGCCGTGTTCTTCATCTCGTCCTCTGTCCTGGCTCAGAATCAGCAAATCCCCCATCTTAAAGGCCAGAATAGTGGGGTCCTCTGGGAAACAGGAGGAATACTATTTAGATAGTACATACATAAAAAGGAGCCAAACAACATAATGCATACAAATGAATAACATCAATTACAAGGTATTGACTGAAGTAGGATTTCGGTGGGAGCTGGTACTGCCACAGCGACTAAGAGAGCAATCCTAACTTGGAGTTAGGCTGGCATAGTTAGGCCAGCAGAGTTTGGCTGGGAGAAGGGACACCGTAAAGTATGTTTGGACCACTCTCGTAGTCAGAGAGGCCAGCACACAGACATGTGCCATCCTCAACTCCCAGAGTGGTCAAAACGGGCTTTACGGTGACCCTCGTGCCAGCCAAACTTTGCTGGTCTAACTGTGCCAGCCTAACTCTAGGTTAGGATTGCACATCCAACCTAACCACACCTAACACTTGCAAACCCCTCCAATTTGGAAGCATCCTCAGGATCTGTTAATTGCTATCTCTTTCAAGAAAGAGCGATCACACCATAATGTTCTGCCTTTGTTTTAACACCTGCTTCACTACCCACTGAAGAACTTCCTTGCCGAATGGCACCAGCTCTGTGGAGGTACCTCGCTGCTTGTTCTCCTGCATGGCCACAGCATACTGTGACCGCTTCTTCAGTCCTTCCAGAAACATGACCACTAGTTCTGCAATGACAACACTGTGGACTGAAGTTAAGACAAACTCTTCTGCACGCAATGTGGTGATGGTGCAACTTTGTCCAAATGTCTTGACGGCCCTGAGAACACAAAACAATTTGTTAGAGACAGAGCTCCTGGGGCTGCAGGAAAACACAGCTCTGGTACCAGAGCCTTCATCTGAAGCCTTCAATACAAGAGACCAAATGGATTCAAATGGATTCATTTGTATGGTAGTTGCTTAACATGCATCAGAAGCATGAAGACCAAACCTGATGATTTTTAAATCTGGAAGTTGGTTCTTCGGTCACATGTTTTGAGTCACATTGTTCACTGGGTCCTAGTAGGAGTCACTTATAGCTCCTTAAAGAAGCATCTCCTCATCCTACAACTTTGATTCCTAACCAAGAGAGCACAATATTGTAATATGCAATGTAAGTAGAGATTTAAGATTTCAGAGTGGATAGGGCTCTCCAGTTGTCTTTCAGGACTGGATGCTTGGCAAACCTAAGAGTTTGAAACCACCTATTTGCAAAAAGGAAAACAGAGGAATCAAATGTGAGCAAATGTGCTCAAGAGGATGTGGCAGCTGAGCACCCCTTAGTTTCTGGGAGGATTTGTCTATATGAGTACATGAGGACGGACGCTGCCTTACTACAACAATTCTCAGTCATGCTTAGTATCCTGAATGGTGTATTTGTGATCCCACTCTTGCTACAGAAGACTTTCGGTCTTGTCATTGCTAATAGCAGTCCTTTCCTTAGGTGACTAAAAACGAAAGCATCTATTTCGAAAGCATCTGTGGATCAGAATGTTCATTTGCACCACATATTCTCAAGCCACCTGAATGAGGGCGCAATCCTAAACTGAGTTAGGCCAGCATAAACTAAGCCAGCAAAGTTTGGCCAGCACAAGGGACACAGTAAAGTATGTTTGGACCACTCTCGGAGTAAGAGAGGCCAGTACACAGACATGAGCCATCCTCCCTGACTCTGAGACTAGTCCAAAAACACTTTATGGTGGTCCTTGTGCTGGCCAAACTTTGCTGATTTAGCTTATGCCGGCCTAACTCCAGTTTAGGATTGCACTCTGAGAAAATGCACTTCAAAATCCTCTGCTAATTGTTGTCAGACAGTCATTTACACTCTTCCAAGATGTGTACAAACCTGCTGGTATGAATGCCAGTGATTTCTGGAAAAGACAAATCTAGAAGTATCTTTTCTGAACCATCCAAGAAGCAGATACCTTTCCAATTTATCGCCACTATGAAATAGTTCTTGGGCAGGCTGGGCCCTACAAACACAATAAAAAAAGATAGTGTGACAGCCTCCTCCTGCTTCAGGTATTCCTTCCTCTTTGCCATCACCCACACTATAGGTCTTTCCATTACCTGAAAATTTGGTGACTTCAAAGAACCTAGAGAAAAGCAGAGGCCACTGAAAGCGGGCAAAATCCACCAGCTGTTCTTTCACACTCTGAGGGGAAAGCCGGTCTTGTGTGTATGGAGCCTGCAACAAACATTTTGAATACTATGTCCAAATCTATCAGAGGCTGTATACTAAAACAGAGCAAGAAAGAAGGCCCTCAATTTTTGGAATGGCAGACTGGGCAAGGTGGGCCGGTGGGCATGCCAGCCTGGGGAGGGGCCAGGATGCAGTTGCTAGGCCACATCCAAGGCCCTGTCCCTGAGCCATTTGGGCCACGTGGCTTCCTCAGACCTGTGCCCGCGATTTCACTGGCCTTCCTGTTCCAGCACAGCTTAGGATTGCACCCTTAGCGTAGCATCGTTCCCAGTCTCCTTCGATGAACCACATGAAGTAAATGTATTTATCTTCTGATAAATTTACCTCCTGATCCACATGGCTTTGCAACCACCATTTTCATTTCCATAACAGAAGGACAATCACATACAGATAAACATAATTTTAGTTGGTGAGCCCAATTTATCACATTTGGGACATACTATCCTTTGTCTTGGATCAAGTTTAGAGGAAATCTATCCGTTTGATATATTAAAGTAAGTTCCTTAGCCATTTTTTGTCCATACCTTGGCATGAGCATACGTGATGAGGCTCACCCACTTCTCCTGAGATTTGGATTTTAGAAGCTTTGCTGGAATACATTCCTGGAGTATGCTTAGGACCAGCTCATTTTGGATGGACTCTCCAAACTGGACATAGCAATATTTGGCTCCAATCTCCACTAAGTCCTCCTCCTAAAACAATAAATCAGGTGAGGTGATTTGCGGGAAGAGGTCTTAATCTAATATCAGCCACTTTCCAGCACTACATTGCCTGGGTTGGTCAATGAGATCTTCTCCCAAGAGGGTTCATAAATGATTTGTGTAGTAAATTACACTAACACTAAAAGCATTGGGTGGGCCATTCAAAGGGTTAGTGGTCCATCTGGCAAAAGAACTGCCCTTTAAAAGGAGTACTTATCAGATCAATCCATCCCTCTAAGACCCTTTGATCTCCTTCTATATTATCACTGCATAAAAACTCACCTTCTCACAGCGATATTCTCCAAATCGGATCCCACGGATGATCTGATGATAGATGAGCTCAGTACTGACTGGATCTTCTTTAGAGTTGTGCCAGGGAGTGAAAATCTCTTTCCTGAAGTAAAGGCGCCAGGGAGTGTAGCGTTCATGGCCACCCTTCTTTCTTTCTGACTGTTCGCACTGGGAAATGGCATCCATAATGTGATCCCTTCCACTTCCAAGTGACCAAACCTAGCAACACAGTCACCACATGTTGTAAGGATAAATATGCTATTGGCTTAATGGATTGGTTAATTGCCCTGGAAGAATGCCTATGAAGGCATCTGATTTTGTGGGATGAATTAAGAAAAGAAATGAAAATGTACACACTGGGTTATAAAGAACACAGCAGGAAAAACGGAAACTGGTTGCATCAGGAGAATTAATTAGCAGCATTTCAACATGGTGCCAGGAGAGGGAAAAGGCTTCAATTTATGTCCTCACCTGGGAGGGTGGTGGTATTTGCATATGTTTTAGGACATAGAAATCAGTCATGCATGGTGTGGGCAGGAGTTGTGGTGGTGTCTTGAAAATTATTACTTGTATGCATACAGTATATTGATGGATGGATCAAGTGACAGAGATAGATACCCGCCCCCCCCCCGCCCCTGATACAGAGCACCTGTTTTTGGCATTGCTGCATGAGTGGGGGTGGGGGTGAAGAATACTATTGGGCTGTGAAATTTGTCCAAATGAGTTCAAAGTTTAAATGTCACCACAGACTGAGAGATTTCTTTCACCTTGTCATACAAAGCAATGTAGAGAGAAAACCCAAATATATCCTTTAGTTTCATTTTATCGGCAACAAGCTGGCAGATCTCCTTTGCTGTGGAGGCTGAATCTGCAGGGACTGTGATGCTGTTGCCATTCATCAGAGTCACACTGAGTGAGATGGGCTTCTTACTCTTTGTGGCCTGCAAAGCAGATTTTAAGAGAATCAGAGAAACAGAAGTAAAGTTCACACTTGCTTTATAGCGCAGGCACAAGGCAGATCCCAGATCATTGTGCCAGTCTGTAATTTTTGTGTAATATCCAGAAACCTGATCCACATCAATTGAAGAAGGTCCTCTAGAGGCAGGGAAGAGAGTAATCAGTGGTGCAATCTGCAAACTGTGGTGCAAAATTCTGCTGTAATCACCCCAGACAAGAAACAGGAAATAAACTGCAACTGAATTAGACATGTAGTATAATCAGAATATAGGGAAGTGTGACCTCCCCTACCACTTCACCCCAAGGTCCATGTTATAGGGATTAGGGAATGCCATTTGATAGATTTCCATGCAAGAATAAATCAAAACCCTGTAGAATGCTGCTCTGCGCCAGATATTTATTGAGAGGGATCATTTACAGAGAGGGTGGGAATGGGAGTCAGGTTCTTCAGGGTTAGAGCATCTTGCTGCCTTTCCTACTAGTCTGAACCAGCAGGACATTAACGTCATGCCAGTGGAACAGGTAAAAGCCTGAAATGGAGGTTCTTTGGACTATGTACCCTGCCAGGAAGTGCTGTCCGCCTCCTACCTTGGGGCAACGGGGAGGTGCTACAGGTGCCTGATGACCCTTGTGGCTGAAGGCTCAGGGCTAGCTCTGGGGTTCTCTTATTTAGGACTGCTGCCCCTTCTCCAGGCAATCAATCAATCAACAATCAACAGGTACTTATATACCGCTTTTCAACACGAAGTTCACAAAGCGGTTTACAGGCAAATAGTAATAATAAAGTTAAATGGCTCCCTGTCCCAAAAGGGCTCACAATCTAAAAAAAGGCAGACCGCCAGCAACAGCCACTAGAAAGACTGTGCTGGGGTGAAGAGGGACAGTTACTCTCCCCCTGCTAAATATAAGAGGAACACCACTGGAAAAAGTGCCTCTTGTCCAGTTAGCAGGGGTCCAACTGTCCAGTCCAACTGCGCTGTTCCTGCTTCCTTCCTTCCACCCTCTCTCCTCCTTTTCCTGGCCCGCCACCAATAGCTCCTTCTCCCAACTCTCATCTGCTCCCTTTGCTTCTCCTAAGGTTCTTCCTGTGCTCTGCCTCTCCTTGCTGCCGACTGCTCACCTTGGGTTGCCTTTCTTACCCACCCACCCCCACTCATCTCCTGTTGCTTGCTCTTCATACCTCCTCTCCCCTCCCCTTCCTTAACCTTCTCTCTGTCTTTTAAACCCTCTCCCCACTTGCTCTGCTCTGCCCCTCAGGAGCATTGTTAGCTGCAAGGCCGACAAAGTTCCAGTTCTCCAGGTCGCCTGGTGATGATGCCATCACTGGGCACTGAATGAGGAAACCCCACATGACAGGAGCACCCATGAATGGCTACAAGAGGTCAGCTGCTGCCTCCTGGCCTCGTGTCACAAGATTTATCAGCATGCAAAGAGAAAAGTTGAAAAGTCAACAGCTACCTGCAGCTCCAACCACCCGGGTGGGTCTGTCCGTGCTCCATTGACATATGTGCGCCTCAACCTTTCAGCACAGTATGTGGTATACAAATGTGGTCCATCCCGGATGAAATTCAGCAGGTACTGGAAGTAAAAATTTAGCAATCACATGGATACAGAATTGCAGGAGATACTTCTGCACGGCAGGGCCCCAGACACATCTGCCTTAAGGCCAAACTACAGATCATGACAGCTGTGTGTTTTGTCCTGAGGTTTCTTCTTTTAAGTTTTCAAAATAGAGGATGGGAGAAGGGAACTGGTCAAAACTGCGTTGGGGAAGTGAGGGGCTTTATTACTTTGCCCCACCCATGACTGTGACTGTGCCTTCCCCCCACCCACCCCCGAACATGATCTTTTGAAGAGAAAAAAGCTTCCCCTAGTTTCCAGTTGAAGTTTTTTTCTTTTCAAAATAGCACACAAAGGACAGCCGCAACCATAAGTGCAGCAGAGACAGAGTAACTAAAGCCCCCCCCATGATGCTGAGCCATCTGCAGTGCCCCCACCCCATACACTATTTTGAAATGTTGACGGAACGACCTTAAGCCTAAACACGTAACTGCCAAAAGGTGTACAGGTGTCTCCCCATATCCGCAGGGGTGCCTTCTTGGCCCTACCACGGATACACGTAACTGGATATGGGGGAATTCTATGTTTGTGGCCTGCTGGCCTCCCTGCATGCAGGCACGCACACACACACACACACACACACACACACACACACACACACACCCATTACCATCATTTATGTTGTTTATATTCAGGCGAAGGAATTGTGACCTTCTTTAACAACACTTGCAGCAAGAGGGGAAGACTCAGCGAGCGTGCTTCCCGCTTCCCATTTCCTGTTAACAGTCACTGAGTTTCCCCATTCTAGCTGCAGGCTGCCTGCCTGCTTGTTTTGCTATAAGCTTTCTGATTATAGCATCTGGTTCAAGCAAGTAGATGATTCCTTTGCCTGACTATAAACAACACAAAGATCATGGGGGGGGGGGCAGGAGACGGGACCATGGGGAACCAAATCTGTGGATATTGGGGGACGTCTGTACTTTGCCTCTTCAGGGAAGCTAGCACCATTAATAGTTTATTTTTCACATTTTTATACTTCCCTTGCTCCAAGGAGCTCAGGGTGGTGTACATGATTCCTCCCCTCCTTTTGTCCTCACAACCATCCTGTGGGTAGGTGAGGCTGAGAGATAGTGATCGGCCCAAGGTCACCCAGGAAGCACTACATCATCCTGACACTATCTTGGCTATTAAATACAATAGCTACCACAAGTGGTAAACAACTGCACAAAAATACCTTCACAAACTTGTCTGAAGGAGGGAAAGAGCCAAGACAGAGTGACAGCAAGATCCACCCTCTAAGATAACTGGTCTTATTGTTATTCTCAGTAAGTTGCTTGCAGATCTGGCAGTAAATCTCATCCCTGCAGAAAGATACAAGATGTCCTTAATAACAGACATTTCGCTATACAGACCCATGTCAATTTCCTTACCACAAGTGATACCGCCCTCTGCACCTGCCACATATGAACGTATTAAAAACCAACGTCATTATATTCTAGCTTCTGTATTGCATGAAAAATTGCACCTGAGCACCTTGCATTTTGCCTGGAATAGATCTACACGCTGACTTACTGTCCAATCCTGAGCTGCCCAGCTCCCGTAGGAGCAGCAGTGTCAAAATGGCTACTGCTGCTTCCTGTGGGAGCCACAGGAGCGGCCAGGGACTCCTCAGGGGAAGGGAACATTGCCAAAGCCCTGGCCCCTGTGATGGGGCTACTCCAGCTATTTTGCTGGAGGAGACTGGAGCAGCCCCACATTGGTTGTCGGAGCCAACACAGGGTTCAAGATGCAATGGTGAGTGCTGCCGCCAGTCCCACCCCCTCCTGGGGCCACCTTGTCCTTACCTGACTGTTTTGGCAAGTTATTTGGGTGTACATTATAACCTGAAAGTGGGACACTGCCCAATAAAATGGGCAGCTGGCTCTCAATACAGGTCTCATACCTGATGGCAGGACGTTGGATAGCATTGCCAATAATGAAGTGCACTTTTTCAAGGTTAGACATAGGTCTCTCGGACATTGCACTGTCCTCCTGAAACATGTCTTCCTCATTGGTCAGCTGGTTTGCAACCTAAAATGAAGCAGAAGACCATCATCCCCTTTTGAACGATGAGGGAATTGTTCAAAAGCTATCCGGAGCCTAGAGCTACAACTGTCTTGTAAAGTATTCAGAAAGCATTGGGGCCATAATCAAATGCTCTCTGCAGATCAATATGCGTATTTAATTGGAAGTTAGTCCTACTACCCAAACATGTTTATCGATGAATTGATTATCAGTCTTTACAATACGATTCAGTGAGATGCTTATAGTGACCCTAGGGGGGGGCGAGGTGCTAAGTTTGGCAGGTGCCTTACCTTGCTGTGTGAATCGCTCCTATCTCTTGCCATCATAGCCAGTCCTCACCTCAAAAGCAATGTCTTGTCTTTGCTTACTGGCTACGAGGGTTAGGGGGAGGAGCAGTTTACATGGCAAGCTAAGGCGCCTTGCAAAACCTAGTGCCCCAACCCCTCTAGGATGCTACTGCTCTCCTTGATAACCAGTCCCTCTCCCAATCCCATTGTCCTTGCAACTTATTTTTAGTGTATAGAGGTTTGACATCTAACTCAGTATACCTTCTATTTTTATGGTACAGTAAAGCCCATTCATACTTTTACATGGACTTTTATTCCATGAATCACAATTGCTTCAAGCATCTAAATGACATCAATTCTTTACTTTGTGTAAAAGCAGGAAGTAAGCTCTGACCTTGGCATGAAGCTATTTTAAGATTGGGGAAGCCTGTGCAGGTGGCAGTGGGCCTCCCCAACCCTTTTAGATCCCCCTCTCGACCCCCAGGTAGGGCAAATGCTCCTAAATGCCTGTGGTGCCGTTATTGTTGTGCTGCTGCCAGGCAGTAACTTTTTAGGCCTCTTCCCTTAAGGGGAAATGGCCCTTTTTTTCTCTCTATGGTGGATCATGACCCACCATTTGAAGAGCACTGTTTTATGCCAGTTTGAAAGCAATACAAAATCAAAGGAAAAAATAAAATGCAAATAACTCAACAAGATGGCCTGCTCACATATTTACTTTTACAGGTTGTACATATTTATTCTTGGACAGTTTGTGGGCCCACATATCACACATCTGAAATAATTTGTGAAGAAGGTAGAACATGCATACAACAATATGAACAATGACCAAATTTCCCCATCCCATTCATGTATACCTCTCAGAAGGCAGGGAATCCATTCCAAAAGGTTGAATGCTGCACAACAGCACTATAGAATACATTGTTAATCTAACAGGCAGGAAATGGGAGCTGACTGGCCTGGAATGCCCTCGGCTATAGTAGCAGTCAATCATGTTCAGGACAAACAGTGCTGTAACAAATCAATGCTAAAGGAGGTACTCAATGTTATGGAAAGTATTCCTGTACTTCTAACATATTATGCCACACCCATGATGGGCAGTGAATGCACTCACAACAACCGTTTTGCCCCATGACATATGCACCATTCCCATCTCTCAATAAGCCATAGAAAGGCCGTTTTGCTTGGGAGGCCATTATATTTCTCAGAAAGTTGACCAGACAGTAGAGGACGATGAAGCACAACCTACCTTGGCATTTCGTTTTAGTTTCACAGACGAAATGACTTTGGAGAATTTGTTGTCCTTCCTGTTGTCTCTCTAGGGTAGAAATGTTCATTGTAAAGTTTTAGTTTGTGATCTCCAAAAGGTAGAGGGGATTGTTTGGATGCTAAACAGGAAGGTAGCTCTGATCTTTCAATGGAGCTAATTTTAGCAGCAGGGAGGCTCCCAGAGGTGTAGCGGACCTCCCCAACCCTTTTTCTCCCCCCCAGGACCCCATAAAGGTAGGGCACTTGCCCCTAAATGCCCGTGGTGCCGTGATAGCTGAGGCACCGACAGGTCCTCCCCCCAACCTCCGCCCCGCCCCCACCAGCACTTGCATTTCTTCAAAATCTGAGTAGCACTTTGAAGACCACTGCCCTAGTCCCTATAAAACAG
Organism: Lerista edwardsae; assembly: GCA_029204185.1. Taxonomy (NCBI): domain Eukaryota; kingdom Metazoa; phylum Chordata; class Lepidosauria; order Squamata; family Scincidae; genus Lerista; species Lerista edwardsae. The sequence goes on from JAJKFI010000002.1 coordinate 28,027,727, forward strand.
CAGCATCTAATGCGTCTTGTGTACTGCTGAGTGTTAGATCACCTTGATTCCATAGTAAAAAAGCCATACTGTATATAAATGAAATTATATCCTTTATTAGACTTAACCCATGTTGGATTTTGAAAAATCACAAATTCAACAAATTTTTCATAAGTAGGGATGGGGGCTTTTTTTTGTTGAAAACCATCTTTTGGTTGTTAACAACTGCCTTCTGGCGGTTAAAATATCTGAATAAAAACACAAAACACCATATCTGGGTGTTTAAGGTATTTTTCAGAAATTAAAACAGATTACTTTTCCAATAAGAAATAATACTGTGGCTGCCTCTGCTGACACTATATCACCTGTATCATCTACCTAGTACACTTTTAAAGCATTTAAAATTAATAAAAATGAGAACTTGGATTGAGAACGTAGAATAAAAACACGTAACACCACAATTTGCTATTTTAATCAAGAAATTTGGGGAAAATATCACCCAAAAACACACTCTTATTCATAAGGCATAGGTAGACACACAACAACAGTGAAGTATAGTTTGCTATACGTCTGGACTGGTGGCTTCTTGCCTAGGTACTGAGCTCTGAGAACCAAGATGGTGGAGAGAAAACTGGCTCTGGCAACTCAGGAGGCTTTGACGCATGCTTGGTGCAACCTATTATGTTGGCGCAATTCCAAATTTTCTAGGTTACAGTGCAATCGCCAACATAGCAAGAACATTTACATTTGGCATAATTGAGAATGCAGGAGGGGGGTGGTGAAGGAGTCTTTTACAGGGCTTACAAATGACCATGTTGGTAGCTTAGCTGTAAACCTTTTTTTTCTGATGCAGCAGAACTAGACAACTGCCAAGTTCAGCCTTGGATTTGCATGGCTCAAGTTAGAAAAGTTCTGTTATTCATAAGAGCAGCATGATGAGGGTCAGGCTGAATTATTTTCTTTAATGCTATTTTTGAAAAAAATCACAGTAAATTCCACAAGACTATCTTCATCCCTGTGCTATAAATCATGGATTGAGTAACATAAATGGAATGTAGGGCTTTCTTTTCATACAACAGAGCTCTAACAAACTATGACCCAGTTTTCTGGAAAAAAAAATGGTTGACAATTAACAATGGTACAATCATAGACAGGCTAGCCTGTCCTCATTAATTATACTGATTCAAGTCTGCAAGCACTAATTGCAGGAAGTTAATAATTAAATACCATGAGCAACTATCTTCAAAATTCCTTTAATCTTGACTGATCAAAACATAGAGCTTTTAGTCCATATGCACGAAACCAGTTACATAGTTAATAAGTCTAATATGTTAATATGTCTCTCCCCTTGATCACCTCCTCATTTTTACATCTCTAGGATGGCTGTAAAAACAAGACAGTTAGTTAGCACCTCACAGGTAAGCTCTCCAGAAACAGTTTGGGGGCAACAGTTTCAACAGGTTCTCTTCTAAATACTAAGAAATCATCCTGTCTGGATGTAACAAAGAGTTTCTGTGGAGTAGTACAGCCCTGTGCCACCATGGGGCATACCCAAATTGCCACCAGCCTGGAAGTAATTGTGGTGATGTGGTTGTGTGCTGCCTTGGAGCAATGCCACCCGCTTTCACGGAAGCAGGCGGTATCGTTCCAAGAGACGTCACCAAGACTAGCTGTGGCTACCACAGGCAGTCTCAGGTTAATCACTGCGCACCTCGGAGCTATGCCGCCTTCTTTCTCAAGAGCACTGAGACCATGCTAAAACTGGCTGCAGCCACCGGATCCAGTCTCAGGGCAATCATCATGTGTCTAGGAGCTATGCTGCCTACTTTCTTGGAAGTGGGCAACATAGGTTCAAGCGACTGAATACTGCGGAGGTGGTGGGCAGGTCCTAGTGCCTGTTGCCTCCGCAGCCAGTGGCATAGCAGTGGCGTGCTACTAGGGTCAATTTTCCAGCACTGACACAGCTGTGCCAATAGGGCATGTTCTGCGTTCTGCAGTGGAGTAGTAGTAACAGAGGCCTCCTCAAGGTAAGGGAACATTTGTTCCCTTACCTTGGAGCTACATTGCCCTTACACCAGTACTGGAAGGTTAGCTGGGATTGTATCCTGGGAGTGAGACCAGCAGGTCTCGCTCCCAACCATGTTGTCACCCCCACGCGGAGACCATCTCCCTGTTGTCCAGTATCCTGTGGTACCATTGAGACCCCCTCAGCTACACCACTGCTGAGATTGAAACCCGCAATTTTCCGTGAGATGTTTGTTTTAGTTCAGTAGCTTAAGGAAACAAAAATGCAAAAGGAACCTATGTAAGGTTTATCTAGTAATAATATAGTTCCTATCTGTCTCAAATGCAAAAACTTCCCACTGTATAGTACCTAGCAGATGAAGAGAAGCAAATGCCTACCACTTCAGTGTTGTTCACAACAAAACTATGCAGACTACAGGTAGAAATCCAGAATACCAACTGCTGCCTGGAGGTAATGCACAGATTGACTTTGTGCCCTTCTTAGATCACATTAAAAGCCACAAGCAAATGGCACTCTTGCATCCAGACAAGCTACCCAGTCACACACTGGTGTAATCCACTGGCTTACAAAGGGGAAAAATATACACATTTCATACAGAAAGATGGCCAAGAGTAGGGAATGCAAAATCAAACTACACAAAGTAGAACAAGAAAATCTGACTGCGCAAAAAATGCTGAGAGTGCAATCCTAACCTGAAGTTAGGCTGACACAGTTAGGCCAGCAAAGTTTGGCCGGCATCAAGGCTGCCGTAAAGCACATTTGGACCACTCTAAGAGTCAGGGAGGATGGCACACATCTGTGTGCTGGCCTCTCTGACTTTGAGAGGGGTCCAAACATATTTTACAGTGTCCCTTGTGCTGGCCAAACTTTGCTAGCCTAACTGTGCCAGCCTAATTCCAGGTTAGGATTGCGCCCTTAGGTACAGAAGAACCAAAAACTGAGTTTTCCCCCCCCTAAAACAAGCATTCTCTTATTAAGTTAGTAGCTGTGAAAGGCATCTCCATCTTACCAGATCAGGACTGTTGTTGCCAAAAGGTTGCAGGTGACTTCTCTTGCCAAGGCTATCATACAGCTGAGTCATCTCAGAACTGCTCTTGCTGTTGGTGGTCTTTGCTGGCTCTGGCAAGTCACCCATGAATTGCAAGATGATGTTCCAAACAGCTTGAGATGCCTGGGGTGGGGAGGACACCTTGTTTACTGTTACTATTGTGCCACATTTCATTAATTCTAAGAGTGTTAACAGATTCTATACAAAATAAACGTGCATTCTGCCAGTGGGCAAATACATACACTTAATTCTCATGGAAATTATGAGTGATCTATATGTGAGCTATTCCAAGGCATTAACCATCAGTAATTGTAGTAGTATCAGTATCAGTAACAGTAGCTATATCTCCTTTTTTTCCCATCAGGTGGTCTTCAGAAAGCTTGACCCATGATCAGGGCCAGCCCCAGGAGCAGTGGGGCCCAATGTGGGGCATTCCCGTGGGGCTCCCCATCCTCCCCACAGGACCCCCCCCTTCACCATACAGCCATAGCAAGAAGAGCGCTTGTGGTGCTGCGTATGAAGTGCAGCACCTGGAAATAGCTGGCAATGATGTGATGATGCCATCGCCAACTGCTTCCACGAGACCCATTTCAGGCTGTTTAGAGGCAGGGCCAGCTGGGATGGCCCAATCGGCAACCACTCTACTTGCTCCATTTGCCTACAGTCCATGAGAGCCACTCGCTGTGCCAGTGTCCCGTCCCCCCAAAAAGAGCAGGGCCCAGTGTGACATCATATACCACATTGGATTAAGGCTGGCCATGCCTGTGATGTACTATAATATGGAATGCCTTTGACTAGGGCTATCAGCCAATTAAAGAAACATGATTCTTGCAGAATCCTATGCGAGGTTACAGGGTGAGTCATAACCACCTCCAGGACTTTAGTGAACTACCACATCATAACAGAAAAGGATAGGGTAACGTAGTTACTGGTAACGGAAAAAGAAATATTCAAAGTTTTTTGAAGACCTTACAAATTCGGGATTTGTCCACCCTTTGTGATGTGGCAAAAGTCTACTGCATCTTGTAATTTAATTTTTGCATCAGGACTGCCTGGTCCATCTGAATGATAGCAGTGCTAATGAGTTGTTTCAATTTCATTAAATCTCGGTGCAGGGGTGGCACAAACAGCTTGCCCTTAATGTAACCCCAGAGGAAATAAAACATGGAAGTGCAATTGAACCACAATAATGGACTCAGTTTTTGCATACTACAAAACCCAGTAAGCCTTTTCTGCACCTGACTGATAAGAAGTCCCCCTACCTGCCAACTTCATGTTAATTTCCCAGTGCACACTCATACAAAACTTGGAGACTTTCTCTAACACAATGTGCTGTGTTTCCATATCCCTTACTGTTATAGTGCTATGGCTTGCCAAAATCCCAGAGACCATTATGACTCACCCTATATTTGGAAATAAATCCCACAGTTTTCAGTGGAGATTATTCCCTAACAAATATGCCGAGTATTGCAATCCAGATTGGGAATGCAGCATGGAGAGAGGGAGTAAACACCTTCCTCCATGCTATCCCTCCTTCCACAACTCTGCTCAAAGTTATTTGCAGGAGGAAGATTAATTTCCTCCATGCTATTTTTCTGCCAAATAGCCGCTTCAGGGGCAAATAGCAGTTGGAGGGGGGCACATTTTAGTAGGAAAATGGCACCAAAGAGAAGGATTCATTTCCCTCCCCCCATGGTTCCCATCTGGGTCAGCTCTCCCCTCCCTCTGGAGTTTTGTTAAAGGGGGTCTGCCATACTTTTAATACATAACATTGCATGTGACGTTAATTTGACTTCAAAATGGTTTCCGCTATCAACAGGTTTTATTTAAAGGACTTCTACTAAAAACAGTTAACTGTTTTTCAAAAGTTGCCTAATTTATGTTTTGAATTGTTCAAAAATTACCTAACCAATGTTTCTTTCGAGATGTCACAGCCCTACTTTTTTTTACATTTTAAATACATTCCAGCGCAGTGTTTTTTTGTTTGTTTTTTTGTTTTGGTGGTTGAAGTTGTTTTAGAAAAGGCATTTTACAACCTGCATGAACCAAGGAGAGGGGTTGTTGGAGCTGTAAGCAAAACTCAGGAGAAACACTGTGCAGAAGAGGAAACACGCTACCAGAATGTCATCTTTCTCATCGTGGTAGAGCAGTGGGTGACGCAGTGGCCGCCGAACGTGAGTGTGCGTAGAGGATCCCTGGAAGTAAGTGGCTGCAAATTTGGGGAATGTATACTCTGCTAGGTCATCAGTCTCCTCCTCTTCCAGCTCCATGGTCATCGGGATCATGTCCAAGTCGACTTCATTCAGCTTGTAGGTCTGTGTCTTTGTCTCCAGGTCCTGCAGGCACAGAAACAAAAGGCATGGCATGGCTCTTTCTCTCCCTCTCTTTTGTGCTGTTATCAGAAAGATGCTGAGGTTCCAGGCAGTTGCTCTTCAAGTAGCATCAGCACATGTTAGCTGCTAGCACAAAGGTGTGCAGTGATCATGCCATCCTCAAGATAAATGTTGTAGTGCAGTGGTTCCCAAACTGCGGGTTGGGACCCACCAGTGGGTCGCGTGCCAATTTCAGGTGGTGGGTCATGAAGCACCTGGGGCAGCCATATTGAAAATATGGGAAGATGGGCTAATGGAAAGAGGGAGGGCTGTGTGGTTGTTTTGCTTGTGTCAAGGTTGTAAATGGGCGTTTTTCTTTTCGATTCACTTTGCTATTTGAAAATGACTGAAAAATAACCCAACTTATTGCTGCATTATCAGAAAGCAACAGGTTCTGGCATCATCACAATGATGGCACATCTGGCCATGACATCATTTCCAGTGGGTCCCAGACAGATTATCATTCTAATGAGTGGGTCCCAGTGCTCAAACGTTTAAGAAACCCTTTTGCAGTGATCACTCCACGTACTCCTTTTCCCATGGGGATAAATCGTCCTGCAATTTCTTCAAATCTTTTTACCTCAAAGCCCACAGGGGCCTGTCCTTCTTGCCCGCCGATGAAAGAAGGTAAGAAACCAAACACCCGGTCCACCATTTCCTGGTCACTGAGAACATCATAAAGCATCTCATGTTTTTCGCCAACAGCATCCCCTTTCTTTTGCTCCTGGGCATCAACTTCTTGTTCGTGAACAGCTGGGTACTCCTGTAAGTACATATTGGGCCCACATTTAGCCAGATCCAGTCACTTGTTGGAAGAGGGACTAAAGGTTTTGATTTGCATTGCATATTCAAACACGATTGCAATATTAGTCACTAAAATACACATTGGCAGAACACAAGGCTGGTTTGCCTACTAGATAACTGAGTAGGTATAATTAATCCTATGAGGAAGCTGCCTTATACTGGGCTAGCCCAGTATATCTAACCTGGTATTCTCTTTCCAGACAGAAAGGAACCTTCCAGACAGACCTTGGAGCTCTCAGGCAAAGAGAACTCTTTCCCAACCCTACCTGAAGACGTTAGGGAGACAACCTAGGACCTTATGCCTGCACAGCATGTGTTCCACCACTAAGCTAATTCCCCTCCCTGGAAGATAAGGGCCACTGAGAAGCACATTTGGACCACTCTCGGAGTCAGGAAGGATGGCGCACATCTGTGTGCTGCCCTCTCTGACTCAGAGAGTGGTCTAAACATACTTTATGGTGTGAATAGTCTACAAATGAAAAGAAGATATTTTCAAATATTTTTAAAACTTTTCTTCTTTTAATCCCACTCCTTAGAACAGTGGTCAGGGAACAGGGGTAAATTACCCCAAATGGGGTAGAAATGAAATTCCTGGGGGTAATGGACGGCAGCCAGGCAGGCATATGAATCTAAGCGATTCTTTGCAAAGACTTGTTCCTCCGCGCGCCCGCTATCTGCGCCTCCGTCTCTCTCTTTAAACTCGGGCGACAAGCCCTGCGGCATGTCTCCGCGCTCTGATCAGCCAAGCCACGCTAATTGGGTAGCCAATGAGGAAGCAGCCTGATAATTTAGCGTGGCCTTCAGCGCCCTCATTGGCTGGCCGGGGTGGCTGAGAGACTGAGTGTTCCATAGCAGGACTGCAGTGCACGCCACCTGCCTCGCTGCATTGTGCACTCGTAGGATGGGGTGGCTGGTTGGAGGCGGGGGTCTGGCCATTGAACTGGGGAGTAAAGGCTTCTGTCTGGGTTTTTAAGCGAGCACAAAAGGAGAAGGAGGGTCAAGTATAGAGGATGAGGCACAGCGCTGTCAGACCAGGGAGCCGAGGACGAGGCTTTGTTGCACGCAATGTCCAAGTGTTCTGATCTGCCACAACAGATGAAATGTTTGGGTGATTGCCTGGCGCTTCCAAGTGCGCCTCCGGAGTACGATCGTTTTCCCCGTCTGTGTCTGGTATTAAGTCCGTGCTGCAATAGTGTCATTGGCAGCTCCTGGCTCAAGGTGTTGATCAAGCGCAGGAGAATTTTAAAAGGGCAGGAAATAATACACGCTTTACAAAGGGAAGTTTGTGGCTGGCGGCTTACAGTACAAATGAAATAAGGGCTGAGCCCACCCCCAAGTAATTCCACCGAGGAACCGCAGATTTGTTACAATATTAAATAAATTGGGCTTAACCCCACCCCCGCAGTGTCTTCGTACTACAGAAGCCTCGTGCATTAATTAAGCTCATTAATTAATCAAATGAAAAGCAATGGGTTCCAATATGTAATTTTTTTTCTTTTGTTCTGGCGGGGGTGGGTGGGGTGGTGGTGGTTTGACACACCAGCAGAGCTGAGTTACGAATTTTCCAAATTTCTGACACACCAAGCCCAAGAGGTCCGCCATCACTGTTCTATATGCATGCCCGGCTGTGTGTGTTACAGTACTGTAGTGTACAAGGACCTGATGCAGTGCAGTGCGTCAGGCCCTTGTGTATAACACGCTTCCCTGTGTGATGCCCTGGGCCCCGCCTCCAAGTCCGCCCGCTTCTTCAGTAGAGTCGACTAGTTGCTGCGCCATTGAGCGAGACAGGACAGTGCCTTTCCTGAGAGGACACCTGTCTTTCACTGGTAGTTTTAATAAGTACCTGTATTAAAAATCAAATCAAGGGAGTAACATCGGCGTATCTAAATATATTTTGGGGTAAAAGGTAAAAATGTTCCCTGACCCCTGCCTTAGAACCCACATTAACCACATTTCAGGGTAAAGCTTCAGGGTAAAAGTTTATTTGCCTGGCCATTTCTGACCCAGGCCCCTGGTGTGAATGAGAGAAACTGCATTTTCACAAGTGGGAATGTTGTGACCATGTGGAATGACCTCCATGTTAGGTCAGACCTAGTAGAATAGAATAGACTTCGTAGGTCTCAGGCAGACGTCTTCACTGTCACCACTACATGTTCCAGTTCACTGATGATCCTAGGAACTGACCACCCTGCATACAAAGCGCATGCTCTACCACTGAGTTGTGGTCTCTCCCCAGGGACCCATCTGCTGTGCCAACACATCCAGAGATTTGCTATGCACAATGCCCTCACCAAAGGACCAGGGCTATGCACCAATGGGGATCTCTATCAATAAGTACACTTTCTGCTTGGCAAATGTGAACGCATATCACTGTGCAAGAAAACACAGATCTCCCTGGCAAAGTTTCTTCTGACTGAGTATGGAACAAAGTCTTCCTCTTTGGCCCCAGCAATTTTGATAACCTACCTTTTCTATTCTAAGAGCTTCTTTCTTTGTTTTCAGTGCTCCAGTTACCGGAAGGAGATGCTTATCTTCCTCCAAGCGTAGCTTTCTGGCCTTCAGTTTGAGTTGCTGCTAAAGGTTGATAGGAACATGGTTTGCTTTAGCCACCTTTACCACTTCGCACCCCCTTCATTACCAAATGATTCCCACCCTAACATTTGCACAAGGTTGGAACCCACAGTGATGATCAAGGCAAAAACAGCAGTGTGGGTGGGTCTGGCCTTTCTTTTTTATTATAAAGAAACACTTCTGTTAGAATTGGAGTGCCCATTGGCGTCCTCGCACTTTCACAGTTATGCCAAAACAACAACAAAACTGCCTGCAGTGCCGGTCTCAGTGCATTAGCGCCTACACGGGAGTGCCACTTGGCACCTTGGCACCCGTGCACCAGCGCTAATGATGTAGCATTGGCACAACGATATTGCGTCGACACTACATCCGAGGCAGGATTGCGCTGTCAGTCTACTTTTTACATGCATCTACAAGCACCCACAATATATCTAACTTTATATATCAATATAGCTTATCCTACTAAATGGGTAAAAAGGCACTTTTTCAAGAGGTGCCCCTTGTATTTGTGAGAGGAAGAGTAACTGTCCACCCACCCCTGCACAGTGTCTTTTCTAATGGTAGTTGCTGGTATTTCTTCTGCATCTTTTTAGATTGTGAGCCCTTTTAGGACAGTCAGCCATTTAGGGCCCAATCCTACCCAACTTTCCAGTGCCGGTGCAGCCGCAATGGAGCGCTGAGGAAAGGGAACAAACAGTCCTTTACCTGGAGGAGGCCTCCATGACTGCCCCCCTGCCCTGTGGCATGGCTGCACTAGTGCTGGAAAGTTGGATAGGGTTAGTTATTTGATAATATCAATTAACAAATTGTGGTCTCAATAATGGATCCAATAGTACATAGACATAGACAATGTAAACTGTTCTGTGAACTGTTTTGTTGAAAAGTGGTATAAACATCTTGTTCTTAATAACAGGAGTAGCTCATGAAAAAAGAGAATATGAACTGGTACAAAATCTTCATTATTCTATTCATAAGCCCTTGTCAAGGTTTCCAAGACTTCTCATCTCAGCTATAGCAACCGGGGCACTACTTTTATCCTTGGGATTATGTGGCACATGTAGTATGCAGCTGTTTTGTATCTTGAAAACACTGAAGTCACTGTTAAGTGGAGTTTCTACTCATAGGATTAGGCAGCAGCCAAACTTATCATAATCATGAAACAAGTGCACCATGCAACCATTGTCCAATCATACCCACCTCTTTCTTCATTCTCTGGAAACTCCTCCGGGCAAACATTCCTCTAGCATAAGCCTGTATCACGCACACAGCTTTTAGCTGTTCAGCTGTCTTCTGGCGCATCAGGTAACCTCGACACAAGGCTTGGAACTTAATCACACTTGTCCGGGCTGACTCATACTGCTTCACAAGCTGTCTGCTCCGGAAAAGGGCTTGCAGGCGCTCAAATCCCAACATGATCTGCCACAGAAGGAAAGGATAAGATGAAAGGATAAGATGATCTTGTCCTGATGAGGGCAAGAACAGCAAGATGGAATTGGTTCAGGAAAAAACCAGGGGGCAACGTGACAAGTTAAAAAACTGGAGGGTTTCCAATTGATACTCCATCATATGCAGTCTGCTTAATATGATGTCTATACAGCGAAACTAGAATGATAAAAAATGATAGATTAATGGGGAAAAAACTAAACAAGGAGGAAGGTGGCTGGAATAGTGGAAAGAAGATTAGTTATGCAACCGATCATGCAATCCTAATCAACTTTCCAGCACTGAAATAAGGGCAATGCAGCTCCAAGGTGAGGTAACAAACATTCCCTTACTCTTACCATCTACTACAAGGAGGGACTACCTTGAGTAGTCTCCATGACTACTACTCCATAGCAGAATGCAAAACATGCCTCACTGGCACAGCTATGTCAGTGCTGGAAAATTGGTTAGGATTGCACCTTGAGGTACACAGAAAGAATGTTGGTCAGAACAAAGAGTGCTCCCAAGAGTTTTTAAAGCAGGAAAGCTTACTTCCTCAAATACGCAGCTTTCGACAAAAATTCACTAATACTTTTTAGAGCTGCATAATTCTTACCATCTTGAAGTTCTTCCGACAGTAATAGCCTCTCCAGGCAGTCTGAATAACCACAGCACTGCGCCTTTGCTTCAGAAACAGTTTTCTGCAACCAGAAGAAAACTGTTTTAATAACAGTTTTATTTTTAAAAGGAAGTTGCGAGGGAAACTATGTTAATCTCCAATTGCCAATAGCAGATTCAATGGATCCGGGGGCATAGATAGTGGGACTTTTACAACAGCGCTGGGCCGACGTAGCTGACATGCGCCAGCCCAACAGGGCCTTAGGATTGCACTGTCTGTCTCACTGAGCCACAGAGTGAACCCAAGGGGCAATGGGATGCCCTTCACGACTCCTCTCCCTCCTGCCTGCTTTAACTCAAGCAGGGAACTTGGAAAGTCTGTAACCCACCTTTCTGTGCGGTAACCTATCTGTGCGGTAACTTTCTGTTTCAGTAACTTTCTGTGTGGGCACAAATCATCTTCCTTTTCTCCCTATCTGCCTTCTCCTGCCCTTCTTGGACATCTCCAGAAAGACTATGATCTCCAGGCTTTGATCAGGAGAAGAATATAAAATAGATCAAAAACCTGGTTTTGTTCACTCCCTTTAAGAGCATTTACCTGTCTTTGAATCCCCTCAGCACTTTCTGAACAAGAATGGCTTTCTCTGCAAGCACTTGGTCTCGTTGCACTTCCAGGACTGTATCGTGGTAGTCCTATTTTTTTAAAAAAATGTTAAAAATCATCATATCAATCTAATGGCCAATGGAACAAAAGAGACGATCACAACAATTCTGCAAATGAAAAATATTTGAGTTGAAGTGTTCCTTTTAGATATTAAACATATTAGTGAAACCATAATAGGAAAAAAATGTTCTTTATGGTACATTTGCGACAGCCATGGGCCACCACAAGTAGCATGCAGTTCAGAATGTGCCTTGAATCTCAGGTAACTTTGAATAGGCTTGTATAGAATAGCAGCCTTATGACCAATGCAGTCAGAAAGTGCAACAAGGCTGCCAATGCAGTAGTTGGTGGCAACTGCCCCTCTCCCGCCATTGTAAGCCATGTGCATGCATTGGTGGGAAGGGGGATTTGGATAGGACTGGAGCCTTAGTAATGTAAGCTTTATTCCTAGATGTGTTTGTATTTACAGTACGCGAGTATGCCTATTATATATAACTGTGAGAAGACGCCATAACTTACTTTCAGGAAAACTTTGGTTTTTCCAATTTTCCATTCATCATCTTTTCCTATCACCCTCTCACAGATGTAAATGCAGCACTGGGTAGCATCATTCTTCAGCTGAAATATAAATCCATTAATTTGGGTGGGAGATACTGAAGTTCTATGACAAAAGTTAATGAAACTGTCGCTTTGAAATATTGTATCAAAATAATCATACTTTTAGATTTGCTCCTTTGAATATTGCAATGCCATCATCAAAAAATGAAATATTAAATTCTACTGCAGTATCTAATGGACAATTAAGCCCATAATTTCATCTTTATATTGGTGGCACATTTACTAAATACGTACAGTATATAAATAGCAGTAAAAAGGGATCTACGATTTACAAAACGATACTTTTATTACCAAAAACATGATACGATTTATTTGTTCAATCTTCCTAAAATACCTGCTCTCGAGCAGATACTGGCTGTAGAACTCGGTATCTCTCAAAGAACTCTGCAAAAGTATAACGAATTGGATAGCCAGCCTTCCGAATTCGAATAGTTTCCATCATCCCAGAATAGCGCAGTTGTCGGATGCAGAGCTCTCGATCAAACAACTGAAGTAAAAGAAAACACACAGCCAAATTTATCAGAGATGCAAACTGTGCATACATCTAAGAGTGCACTGGCTTACTCCTTCACATGTCTGAATGCAGAATGAAATCACTTTGCAACCACATAAACAACTTTATCCTCAAAACCACTTTGAAAACATATGATGCTCCCTTATATTGAATCTATATCATTGGGGCGCAATCCTAACCTGGAGTTAGGCTGGCACAGTTAGGCTAGCAAAGTTTGGCAGGCACAAGGGACATCATAAAGTATGTTTGGACCACTCTCAGAGGCCAGTCCACAGACGTGCGCCATCCTCCCTGACCCCAAGAGTGGTTCAAACGTCCTTTATGTTAGGTTAGGATTAGGTTAGGATTGTGCCCAGGTTAGGATTGTGCCCTAGCTAAGTGTTGCCTTGCTGGCTAGGAGAGACTTTTCAAGATGCCAGGGACTGACCTGGGATCTTCTGCCTCAAAGCAAGTGTTCTTCCACTGAGCTATGACATCATCCCCTTATTTTGGGTTGGTCCCATTTGGCTTCTAAATTGATCAGCATGGGATACTCAAATTTAGGTTTAGCAGGAATGGTGATTCATTAAGATAAAGATACAATTTCCATTAGAGATTGGCAACATTTCCACTCATCTGAAGTTAGGTAGCATGATTTCCATCAAAGGTATCTCCAAGTCTCCCCTGAATAGTCAGTTTTCTTGACAATTCAGTGACATTCTTGCCATGTATAGTGGTCTGGATGTTGGCTATCTTTTTGTACATGCCTGGTGATTATGCAGTTTTTGCATGACCAAATCTAAAATGGTTATACAGGTAGGCCCCCATATCCACGGATCCACGGATATGGGGGCCACTGCATGCCTATTATATTACCATATTTTGTATGTAGTCACACTGGAAGAGGCTAGAGGGCAACTAACAGGAAGTAGGACAGTTCCTGCTTCCTATGTGAGTCTTTCTGTAGCATGTAGTGTGCAGTGACACATTGCTTTGTTCAAGCAAGTTTAAAGCAAGAAACACTAATGCTTCCAGCACAACTACACAAGGTAATATAATGGGCAGACTGGGGACCTGCTATTTATATACTTCCCCCCATATCTATGGTTTCCTTATTGGGGTGGTGGTGGTGGAATGGAACCCCTGCAGTACTAGAATCTTGGCTCAAGAAATATATGTATCTATAGAGAGAGCCAACTTGTCTGAGAAAAAACAACAACAGACAATGCTTCCTAATATGCTGCAAAACCCATATTGGAAACAACCAAAAAATAAGAGGACACTATACACAGTAGATTAATTTAGGAATTTAAATCAAGCATTACCAGAGGCTTCTTATAGTCATTGGGTTTGAGACAGCGTATAAAATATGGCTGGCAGTTACCCAGGATTTTCATCAGCTGTTCCAGGGATTGTTTGAACTGACCTCCTAAAGTAGACAGCCGTTTGGTGGTATCTGATCCCTTGAGAAGACATGAACACAATGAGCATAGAAGATATGAACACAATGAGCCTCGACAACAAGTCACTTTGTGACAGTGAGGCACACTCTTGAAAAGCAAAAAGGAAATGGTGGCTGCCCAAATATTGGACTCCCAACCTGTCATGCTTTTGCAACCTGACTCCTGGGTATTTTTCTGTACTTGAATGCAAGCATCTAAAAAAGATTAAGCATTCAGGAACTAGTGGGAGAAAGATATCAGTCTCCCAGGACACTGACTTAAAACAAAATAGGGTTCCAAGAGATACGCCAGCATGAAGTGTTTCAATCAGAGGTTGTCAGTAAATTGAATTGACTCAACCTCAGTCAAGGTATTCTCTTCTATTACAGGTGTTAAATTAGCACAGTAAACTTCCATTAAGATTCCATTATGAGCAATTACTGCTCTTGAGAATGATCACTCTACTTATTTGTATGAATCTGAATTTTGTATAGAAATGTCACAATCTCTCCTTCCAACATTTTTTGGCCTTTGAGCCCCACAGTTTTTACTCATAACTGCCTGCTTGCCTGTCTGTTTATGCTCATCTATCAGCTGAGGATAAACACAACGAACATCTAATGAAGTGGGCTCTGGCCTATGAAAGCTTATGCCAAAACAACAACATATTATACATGTCTACTCAAAAGTAATTTGCACTCTGTTCAATGGGGCTTACACCTGGGAAAGTATGTATTGGATCACAGCCTAAAAGTGCAATCATAGCCCCCGCCACCAGTGCTGATGCAGAGGGTGCAATCAGGATAAGGGACCTTTTGTTCCCTTACACCCACATAAATGCCCTGTTGCCATATAAGTCTACACAGACCTGCATCTTTGGTTGGCGTCTGAGTCCAAACAGACACAAGTGGGTACAGCAAGGTCAGGTAGGGGCAGAGCATATTGGTGGTGCTGTTACAACTGATAAGCACCCTCTGTCTGCCCCAACAGCCCTAATATTTGCCCCTTTCCTTCCCATCCCCACCTCATTACACACACACACACACACACACACACACACACACACACACACACCATGCCAGCTTACCTACACCAAAGCAGGTCACTAACTGCCACAGCAGGCCAAATATGAGACCGCCATTTTGCAAAACAGGTTGAAAATGGCTGCCAACAGCACGCTCTGTATACTGTTGGCAGCCAACTTACAACAGCAGGAAGTCTGCTGTTGTAAAGCAGGGAACAGGATTGAACCACAAATCTACTAGCTTTTAGGGTGCCACAGGATTCTTTGTTGTTGTATGACCTAGAAAGGTGTTCATAATTCACACTTTATATGGCAGGCAAGTGTGCTACTTATCCATTGTATCTTCCAAAGAGCAGCCTCAATGCTTGAAGGGTACATGTGTGTCAGGGGCCACAAGTAATTATATATCTTCAACACATGAGTACTTATTCTTCCCCTATGTTTATAGACTTGCATCTCAACTTCATATAGTTCCACGATCGCCAAAAGAGAAATGATGGACAAGTCGTTATATTGTCCACTGTGTACAGTGCAAATCATTTAGTCTTTTTCAAGGACATTTAATCTTTTTTTCATTTGAATGTACCATTCATATCTGATTTGTCAAACAGTTTATAAACAAAGTTCTACTGCCCTCATGTGGCCAAAAACAGAGCAGATGAGATGGTGACCCTTTAATAAGGCCAACTAATATTTAACAGTTGAGTTTTACAGAATTCTTCAAAGTTTTCAAAATATATTTTTTCTTCATAATTAATAGGGCCTCTGATAGCCAAACATGTTATTTTATGCATTTGTTATACAGTTGAATGGTTGTTTATTCTTGCAGCTGAAAACTACACAGAAACCACTGCAGGGGCTTTGTGCTACTTATTTCTCTAAAGTGACAGCTTTGCCTCTTAGCAGTTTACCTGTCCAAAAGCAGGAGGTGATGTTCCAGACTTGGCAAAACTGCAGTGGGACAATGACTTGCAGCAAAAGAAGAACAGCAGATAGAATTTTGAAAGAAGAAAGTGAGAAGTGAGCAGACAGACAAAAGAAACAGTAAGAGAATTTGCTGTACTGTCTCTTCATCCTGAGTTGAAAATATAGGATATTGCACTACCAGTGCTGGATCAAACATGAAAAAGAAGGACACAATCCCATAACAGAGGATCATTTGATACTATGATAAACATTTGCTACATAGGTTAGGAAATGTTGACCAGACCAGGGTCACCTATTTGTTTCATGGCAAAGCAAGGATAAGAACCCAGGTACCCTAACCCCAATTCAACACTCATATATACTCAATCCACTGGCATGAGCAGGAAGACTCCAGCCTTCTCACCAGTATTCTGGCAGAATGATGATCAGTGACTGGCACTGGGTGTTTTACAGCAGTCAGCACCAGTGGAAGTGGTGCTCTGATGATGGCCAGCCCCTTTAGGAATGGGCCATCATATTTACTTTTCCTGCAGAAAGGTTTTTTTCCCAGCAATTACAGGTGTGCCCTGGTATCCATTGATTCGGTATCCGCAGATACCATGGATACTGGGATGCCTATTAAAAAGACAGAGGAACATTAAACAAATCTCTTTTTTTAACCTTGTTGCAGCAAAACCACTGATGTTCCCCTATTTTTAAAAAGGCGTTCCCAGTATCCACAGTTTCAGGAATCCATGGTGGGGTCCGGAACAGAACCCCAGCAGATACCGGGGCATGACCGTACTTTGTCAATTAGAGATACCACTGCAATCATTTCCAGGGATTCAGTCAGATACCACACCTGCTCAAGCAATAGGGCAAAACGCAAAACAAGCAATATAATATGCTATTTCAGCATGTGTTTAATTCTATACCCCTGAGTAAACTCATTTATACTGCTATTGTTGTTTTTAAGATTAGATGGTGCTTTTTTAATTTTTGTTGAGATCTTTGTTTTGCAGTTAAATGTTTTATTGGAACTACTTCAATTCTTTGCCGATACCTGCAAGATTCCTAGGTCTCTGGTTGAGACCCAACTAGCAATGCCAGCTAGTGATTTTGTGATTTAATTTTTGTGTTGTAACACTGTACGTTATTAGCTGTGTACCCTTTTTTAAAAAGAATAAAATATATAAAAGAATAATAATCCATTTGAGTACAGTTTTATCACAATAAGGGCGCAATCCTAATCTGGAGTTAGGCAGGTACAGTTAGGCCGGCAAACTTTGGCCGGCACAAGAGTCAGGGAGGATGACGCACGTCTGTGTGCTGGCCTCTCTGACTCCGAGAGTGGTCCAAACATACTTTATGGTGTTCCTTGTGCCAGCCAAACTTTGCTGGCCCTAACTGTGCCACCCTAATTGTTGGCAAAAGTATGGCAAAAACTTCAAGCTGACACAGAAAACAGAGTTAGAATATGTAAGACACTGAGGAGGGGCTGGGTATCATATTAATTTGAGAAGGCTAACCTTCAGGGTGGGATCAACTCCAAGCTGCTTGATGCTCCCACGGCCAAAAGACAGTACATTCATGGCAGCATCCACCTGGAAGATCTGTCTGAGGAATTTGTTTTTGGATGAATGAACCAGATGCATTATGTCAGAGCTAAGCATGTCACGATTTTTCTCAAGAAAACCTATAAGCAAGAAACAAGGTACATTCAATCATTTCCTCTTGATGCCAATTTCCAGCCTCCTGCTCAGTTCATGGGGCAACATTCTCTCTTCGCATCAGCAGCATCCTTTCCCATTCCATTTAAATGGATCCTCTCCACTTGTACATCTTAAGCTAAGTAACGGAACAGCTCTTTATAATCAATCATCACTATGATGGCCTTGACTGGCCATCAGGATTTGTAAGAGAGAAAAGTAATTCTAATTGATGAGTAGGAATATGCAATGAGTGGGAACTGTCTACCAACTCACCTTTAGACTGGTAATAAACAACACCAGCAAAGTGACTGATACCAAAAACGGTGTCATGGACACTCCTTGGTGGAATGTAGATTTTGCTCCTGCTATGATGAGAATTGATTTTGTTTAACATGGTGGCATCCGTTCCCTGGAAACCAATACAACATGAAGTAAAATTCAATATATCCATGTTCTGTATGTTGGTAAGCTCAAAATAAACAAATGGCAAAACAGATAGATATTCATTTGTACAGAACTTTGATGCTGTTATGAATGAGGTGTGAAGGTAATTTTTTGTATGCAGGTAGGGCCTTTTTTATCTGCGAGGGTTCCGTTCCCAGAACCCTTGCTGATAAAAAAATTCTGAGGGTAATTAAACCCACGGATTTCCCCCACCCACCTCTGACTGGAGATATGCTGTGCGCACGTTGGCAGCTGAGAGGCCCTACAGACCCGACTGGATTGCATGCAGCCTTGGCATGGCTCAAAATGGGGGATTTCCCTCACCCCCCTCTGGACCTGACTGGAGCTGTGCTGTGCACACGTTAGCAGTTGAGAGACCCTCCGGATCCGACTGGATTGAATATATGCCACCAGATTTACTGATTGAAAGAATCCATATGTATCAAGTTACTCTCTTCAGAAGCTCAGATTAAACACACACTCACAACTCTCTCTCTCTCTCTCTCTCTCTCTCTCACACACACACACACACACACACACACACACACACACACACAGAAACTTGCCTTTGGGAATCTGCTTTCCTCATCAATGAGTGACACAATATTCATGGGTTTCAGTGCAATCACTTCCAAGGCCGTGCAGTTATCTGTGAAGTCAATGTGGCTCCAGGAGATGTTCTCGGACAGATATTCCTGCTGTTCTAGCTTGAAGATGTGGCGTACAAAGAACTGCTGGAGGTGCTCATTAGCAAAGTTGATGCACAGCTGCTCAAAACTGCAGGAGGACAATCCAGAAAAATACCAGCACAGCTTTAAAACACTGTTACATGGGATCAGTAACATTGGGGTACAAATATATGTAGAACTAGATGATATGTTATCCCCCACTTTGATCTCCCAGTGGCCCTTGTTTCTCTGGCCAATGACCAGGTCAGCATACATCAATGAGTACACATCATCCTCACTGCAGAAGTTCATTCAGTGACACATTACTTCCATTAATATTAGCGGCTGCAATCTGCTCCATGACTTGAAGTGCTATTTCTACCACACCCCATAAAAGGAAATAACCTGGGAAATCTCAAACCTGTTGGTGTTAAAATTTTCAAAGCCGAAGATATCCAGCAAACCAATGGACCTACGAGTGTGTTTATGATCCTGAGAAGGTGGGTTGAAAATTGCAGTATTGATTTTATTCACAATCCACAAGAAGAGAAGCCCATAGATCCCCTGGTGGTAGAAAATACATGGAAGGCCTTTTTGCTTTATACAGTAAATAATTCTAATTTCAATATAAACATTGACATGCACCCAAAGGACTAGATAGGCCCAAATTTGGAGAGGAATGTTTCCTTCTCAATTTCCTATAGGTGGAGGCTATGGAACATTTTCATTTTCTTAATGGATCAAAAACAAAACCCAGTATAAACAGCAGAAATCACCTGTTTTCATAGGTCAAAGCTCACTTCATCAAATGCATGAAGTATTATCATCAGTTGGCAGATAAAGATATATACACAATTGGCAGATACTGGTATTCACACAGAGATGAAAATGGGGTAAGGGAAACATTATTACAAAGTAAAACCAACAGCATGAACCTCTAAGGGTCCAATCCTATCCAACTTCCCAGTGCTGTGCAGCTGTGCCAATGGGGCATGTGCTGCATCCTGTGGTGGGGGGCAGTCATGGAAGCCTCCTCAGGTTGGATAGGATTGGGCCCTAACTGTATACTCAGATGTAAGTAAACACTCAATACCACTGTACCACTGGCTTACTCTCAGGTAAGTGTGCATAGGGTTAGGATTGCAGCCTAAAAGGCTCAGTAACCAATGAGATAGCTGTATCTCATCCTTAGGAAAGTCAAATGCCAATCAGGTCACGCGAAAATGGTAATGGAATGGAACCAATCAAAGTGGGGGTGACCCACTCTCAACTGGCCATGAATCAGCAATGCAAGATGAATAGTCAACACCTAACAAGGGTCAATTACTTTCTGTACTGTGCAAACTGCAATCAGTCTCAGTCTCTACTCAACCCAAATCTGGTAGTTTCAAATCTGCATATGAATTCTACTCAATAGCTTCAAAGAGGAGGGCGTGGTCTGGAGTCCAGCGAGAATGGCTGCTGTCTCCTCTAGCTCTTGGAGATGGTAACCAACTTTCACCTCCTCTAGGGTCTTCACAAGAACAAATCCCTCCCAAGCCTTTAGATGAATTCTACTCAATAGCTTCAAAGGTAGATACAACATACAGGACACTGAGGGCAGGATCCTGTTCTCAGATGATGATAATTGTGGTGGGTTGTGATGATGTTTCAAAACATTCACAATCCTTAGAAATCACACCTGAAAAACCACACATGGAGAGATTTGTTGATTACCTTCACAAAAGCATCTCTCACACCAGCAGCCTGAGCAACACTTAGGGGCATGGAGACACTTTCTCCTCGGATGATGATAGAGTGGTTTGTAAGGCTGTTGTGGAGTTCCCCAGAGTCCACCTATAGAAATTCATATAGTATTGGGTCAGTTTACATAGATGAGGAGAGGCTTGGCAAGAAGGGTTGTCTGTTCCTTTACACTGAAGAGGAATATAGAGACACATAAGAGAAGGCAGAGACGAGACCATGCTCTGCAAGACTACTCTATCATCATAAGAATGACTTGCCAATGAGAAGCCATCTATCTGCAGTAATATGGCCCAAACTGCAGAAAATCAGATCTGTGGTTTCTCTCAAACTGTGCATGCCTACAATATACAGTATGTCTGCAAAATATCCCTCTGCAAAATAACGTGCCTGCCAAATATTCCTCGGCAGTGGTAGCAATCTAGGAATGTGTGTAAAATCGATACCTCAAGCAGTTTGGTGGCGATGGAAAAGTGTGCAGAATCCAGCACAGCAGAACAATCCAAGTTATCATACACAGCAGCTAGATATAGGAAAAAGCAAACCTCAGGAAACCCATGTAACAAAGAATAAAGAAAGCAACTGTAAGGCTAAGACAAAGAACAATATACATTTTTGTTCTCGTACTGTATGATATGATAATATGCACCTGCTTTATAACCTGACCTAGTATTCCTAGTTGAAAATAATAGCAATCCCTGAGGATGATAATCCTTTTACAAATACGCAAAAAGGAGCTGAGTGCAGGGATTGAAATGTAGTGGTTGGATAATGATTTTGCAACACTTGCTATGCAAACCCTTTCAAAGGATTCACTAACTCCCAAATACAGCTCCTTACCACTAATTTGTTCTCAAAATGTCAATTCTCAATTCTCAGAGATCACTAAGAAGAAAATGCATCATTGAGAGTTCTTTGCTTTTCCATATGCAGGCAATATGGCGTTCCGTGAGCCTTGGTCAGCCACATGACCACGGAAACTGTCCTCGGACAAATGCTGGCTCTTCAGTTTGGAAACGGAGATG
This sequence comes from Lerista edwardsae, assembly GCA_029204185.1. NCBI lineage: Eukaryota > Metazoa > Chordata > Lepidosauria > Squamata > Scincidae > Lerista > Lerista edwardsae. Next base: position 28,049,306 of record JAJKFI010000002.1, read on the forward strand.
AGCACCACCCCCTCCAGCCGGTCACTAGACCATTTGGTCGTGGGAAACCTTTACCTTTTTTATACATTAATATTAAAATGAACGTAGGTTAACAGCATGCAGTATAAGAAGACTCTTTAATATAATAGTATCTATTACTGGAGCTGCATTTCATTTCACTTATCTTTCTCAGGTTACAAATATCTTTTTCTGCTCAAAATATAGTTTTGTAACTTCACCAATCCATTTCCCCCTCTTATTTGGCCTGTATGAGCACCAGGCTTACCTTCAAATTCCACATTCCCCAGATGTAAAATGGCTGCCAGCAGTTTACTTATGTCCCAATGCTCAGAATCAGAGAACATGAGGATCTTCATAGCAGAGCGGATATGAGCATATTCCTTGGCATCGTTACGGCCTTCACAGGAAGTGCACTCACCCTACAAGACAGCATAATGGTAACATATTAATATCAGTCTCACCACTAGGAACCAAAATTGTTAAAATTGCAGTTTTAAGGAATAATACCATCATGTTATATACCAATCTATGAGGAATTTCATTGAATTTAATGAAAAAACTGGAGTATAATATCTTTATTCTATCGAAAGTTATGGCCCAAGCCCTAAAAACCTAAAATATAACTTCTTTTGTAAAAATTGCAGTTTGTTAAAATCATGGTTTTAAGGAAGAATACCAACACATTATACACCTTTCAATGTGGAATTTCCTGAGGAATTCAAAGAAAAAAACCTGGAGTGTAATATCTTCATTCTATCAAATGTTATGGCCAAAAAACAAACAAAACAGAAAATACAACTTATTAATATTATATATGATGGTTACATTGAACCTTCAGATGCAGGAGCAGTATGTCGCTGAATACTATGTGCAGGGGAACAATAGCATGGGAGGGCACTGACGTTCATCCATTACGTTCATCATCCACAACAAATATAAGAGATTACATTCATTACATTTATTTTCTGGCCATTATCATAATTCATTTCATGTCATGACTATGACTATTTCTCAGCCTCACCTACCTCACAGGGTTGTTGTGAGGACAAAAGAAGGGGAGGAAACATGAACAGCTCCTTGGAAGAAGGGTGTATAAAATGTGAAAAATACAAACAAACAAATAATGTTGTCAAATGGGGAGTGTCAAAAATTTATGGCCCCCTGGTGTTAAATGACCTTGACATAAATCATTGGAATGGTCCAAGTATTTATGGCTGTGATTGTATTCAGTTTCTATTTTAGTTACTCATTTCATGTATATATGCAAGTAACATTTAGTTACTCAATTTGTGTATGTGGCGCTGATCTTTTTCACTGTAGCAAGCTGGATTCCTCCTGAGTATTTCAAAATATTTGCAGTTTTCTTCCTTATCCAGGCCTTTTATTATCATTCCATCCTCAAGCTGTATTCCTTTGGAGTCAGTAATATTTCCTCTTTTTATTGATAGAGTTGCACATTTGTCAATTCCAAAGTCCATTGCTATTTCTTGACAAATATTTGCACTGGATTTAATAATGATTCAATTTCCGCTTCTGTTTTTCCATATAATTTCAAATCATCCATATTCAGCAATTGCAAAATTTTTCCAGTTACTTTGATGATTTTGTAGCCACCAGTTTGTTTAGTGTTGCTGTTAGCGGTATCATAGCAACTAGGAACAGGAGAAGGTGAGTCTCCCTGAAATATTCCATGACTGATGTCTACGGGAGCAAATTCATCTCCATTCACTTTCCATTTTTCATTGCCACTAATACAATTTTTTGTTGATATTGCTACTAAATTAACAATTTTTTTCAATCCATGTGTGTGGCAAGGAGTCAAAAGGCTTCATATAATAGCTCCAAGCTATATGCACATTTGTTTGTCTTTGCTTTTAATTGTTCAGTATCAGTTTATCAAGTGCTGATTGATAAAATGATATCGAACAACTGCAAGGAAGAACAAAAAATTTCCATGTTGTTTGAATCTATCATAAGAAGGCCTGTGCAGAATGTCTAACTGAGCAATTAGTGAAAGTGGTCAGTTTGGACTAGGGAAACCTAGGTTCAAATTCCCACTCACACAAGATGCTCACAGGTTGATGGTGGGTATTAAGAACATAAGGAGCCCTGCGGGATCTAGTCCAGCTCCCTGTTTCTCACAGTGGCCTACCAGATGCCCCAGGAAGCACACAGGACGAGATACCTGCATCCTGTTGCCACTCCATTGCACCTGGCATTCTGAGGTAGCCCATTTCTAAAACAAGGAGGTTGCACATACCCTTCACATCTTGTAACCTGTGATAGACTTTTTTTTTCTAGAAATCTGTATGGTTAGCCTTCAACCATGGCTGTCCCATCCATGAAGCCAACTGCAGTAGTAACTTCAGACAACAGATGGATGGGGAGTGTCCACCTCTAGCTATCCACTGCTATTCCACTCACTGGAAAAATATCTCTGAAACTCTAGCCTACAACTCTCCTCCATGCTTTCTCTTCCACACTGCCCCCCTTTTTTTCCAATCCGAGGAGTGAGACATGCAGGGGCCGAGCCATCCCCAGATTAAGGGGAGGTCATCATTTGACATGGTGCCTTAAGTACCAAGAGGTCTTGGGCTGACCCTGCGTTCAACCTAACATATCTCATAGGATGGTTGTGAAGACAGATAGAGATGTTCATTGTTCCATGCTCCCCATGATGAAGATAATTTAGAACTAGTTATATATAAAGTATCTAGATTTATTTTCCCATTAACTACAATGTACTGCAATTGTGAACTACTGAGATCAAGTGGTAGACAGAACAGATTTTGAGAACTTACCATAGTGAGATAGGAGTATTCAGCGGCAGTGCCCAGATTCAGCATCTTCTTTTGTTCCAGATTCATTCCCATTAACATGCAGTAAAAGATGTGATAGTTCCTTTCATCTGGAGCCTAGATACAATGTTGTATCTATTATTATGGCATATTACATACCACTTTTCAACAAGAATAAGTTCACAACACAGATGCTTTAACAGGTTCCTAGATGTCTCACAATGTATAAACAAACAAATATAAGAGATACTAGCAACAGCTACTAGAGATAAGAAGACACTAAACTAGGAGTGACCAGGGACAGTTGCTCTCTCCCTACTAAATATAAGAGAACCACCATTTTAAAAGGTGCTTCTTAGCCTAGGTAGCACTACAGAGACAATTCGCAATTGGTGGCACAACAAAAGTAGAAACACAGTAGAAACAGTAGAAACAAAAAGTAGAAACTTAAATCTAAACGCATGTCTTTACCTGCCGACAGACCCGAGACTTCTCCAGGAGGAACTGTTCTATCCGGGCTCCTTCTATTACCCCATTCTGGTTGAAGTGAATGTCAATGTATTTCCCAAAGCGGCTTGAGTTGTCATTTCGAATTGTCTTGGCATTTCCAAAAGCTGAAGAGGATGATATGGTATAGAGCGCAGAACAATCAGACAGGGTGGGAGTTTGTACAGCTGGGGGCACTCTTTGCCAATTTGAAATTACCGGTACTCAGAATACTGAGCTACTTTCCAATTCCAAGGCATTGTGAGCATCTTGTGCATCTGTGAGCATCTTGTGTCTATATTAATATTTAGCCCACTTTATCTCAATCTTAAAGGTATGAACATTGCCTTACAATAACTTGATTAAGGACTCATTGCAATGGGCCTTCCCAGGGGTGGTACACGTGTACCATCTGGGCAGATGTTGCACAAGGCGCCATGAAGCGCATCTAATGCTGGTGGTAAACCATTAACACCAGCGCTGGGGCAGCACCATGGCAACAGCGGCCATGGGTGCCCCAGAGGGAGCCCCGCTTGCCCATAATAGACAAGGAACCAATGTACCTATTTCAACATTGGATGCTTCATACTCCTAGTCCCGGTCTATAATTGAATAGACAGAATTTTGTACCAATCATAATTTCTGAACTCTCTTCAAGGGCAGACCCACATTTGCAATAGTCAAAATGATGCATTTTGCATGATTTTACCAATGCATGATGACTGAGAACAGGCTATTTCTGTCCAGGAGAGGTTGCAAATGACACACCAGCCAAAGCTGATGAAAGGTGTTTCATGTCTTGGAGGCTATTTGGGCATGTCCGAATCTAACAGCATTCCCAAAACTGTACAGCTATTCTTTCAGAGGGAGTGTTTCCCCCACCAGAATTGGTCAGTCATCTTCACAGTGACCTGCTCATCTGATAATAGCCATTGAAACATAATGTCCACTGTAAAGAACACCAATATAAGTAATGGTTTTTGGGCCACCCTGTGACCTGAAAGGAAGCTAAGCTAATGAAAGCCAGAGGGACCTTTTCATACAAGGCCCACTTTGATAACAGATCAGCCTACTACCCCTTATCACTTACTCATTATTCAGCTGGTCCAGTCATTTATTCAGCTCTGTATCATGTCCTCCAATAGAAGATTTAAAAGGCAACATTTACACTATGGGCAGACGGATTTTAATTAGGCTGAACATTCAAAGCTGTCAATAAAGAACCGTGAGAACTGTAGCAATCCTTAGCCCCCCTACCATACTTGCATTTTTAATGTTCTTTTGAAGAAAGGGTGTGTGTTTTTTTAAAGGGAGATGCCACAACAATCAAATAGTTTTAACTTTGTTGTCCAAATATACTGAAAGCTTGCCTGTTAATTTGTATCATCCTGGACCACTTTCTGTTTCACTACAATTTTGAAATTTGTTGGTTTATTTTATTACTAGCCTTTTGTTACCTGGTGTTGCCCGGGTAACAAATTATCTCAAGCTTCTAGGCAATCCCGGAAACTACAGATTCGACACTAATGTTGGCTGTTTTTGAGTATTTTTACATGGCACCCCCTTTGCACCCCCAACCCTAGGGGTGCTAGGGGTGTCGTGTCCCGTCCCCCCACAGTATTTGTTGCCAGACCGTAAGGCATGCGCGTACTGAGTCTGGTGCCAATCGCCCCAGGCATTCCAGCAGGGCATGGCGGATGTTTTGTTTTGCACCCCACGCCGAGGGGGAGCCGAACCCGGACTCCAACGGTGTCGGGAGCATCGGCGCTCGTCTCAGCGACCCCGGAAACTACACCAGTTTCAGCCGTTTTCAACCATTTTCACATGGGGCCCCCTGCGCACCCCACCCCTGGGGTTGCCAGGGGGTCATGCCCCCGCAGTGTTTGTCGCCAGGCCGTAACGCGTACACGCGCCAAGTCTGGTGCCAATCGCTCCAGGCGTTCCAGCAGGGCATGGCGGACATGTTGTTTTGCGCCCCTTCTCGCCCCCCATGCCGAGCAGGGGCCGAACCTGGACTCCAATGGTGTTGGGAGCGTCGCCGCTCGTCTCGGCGACCCCGGAAACTATGGATTTGATGCCGATTTCGGCCGTTTTCGACTATTTTCATGCGGGGGGCCCCGGGTACCCCCAGCCCCGGGGGCGCCAGGGGGGCCTGACCCCTGCAGTGTTTGTCGCCAGGCCTCAAGGCATGTGCGTGCTGAGTTTGGTGCGCGTTGCTCCAGGCGTTGCAGAGCCTATGCGGAACACACACACACACACACACACACACACACACACACGTTCTTCTTTATATATATACTAGCTTTTATGTACCCGGCTTCGCCCGGGTGTTTATATCTGCCCTCCCTGACCCATCCCTGACCCATCTCCCAATTTCGGGCATTTTCGACCATTTTCACCTGGGGCCCCCTGTGCACCCCCACCCCCAGGGGCACGGGGGAGCCTGACCCCCACAGTGTTTGGCGCCAGGCCGCAAGGCATACGCATGCCGAGTCTGGCGCCAATTGCTCCAGGCGTCACAGTGGAGCATGGTGGACATCTCGTATCGCACCCCTTCCCGTCCCCCACATTGGGGGGTGCGGACCCAAACTCCCACAGCGTCGCTGTTGGCCTCAGTGAGCCCAGAAACTACAGAACCGAGGACGATCTCGTCCATTTTTTACCATTTTCCCGCGGGGGCCCTGGGGCCCCCTTGGGGCGGTAGGGGGGCCAGACCCCCAGAGTGTCTGTTGCCAGGCTGGAAGGCACGCGCATGCCGAGTTTGGTGCACATCGCTCCAGGCGTTGCAGCAGGGCAAGGCAGATATTGTGTCTTGCACCCCGTCTCGCACCCGATGCCGAGGGGGGGGCGAACCTGGACTTCGACGGTGTCAGGAGCATCGCCGCTCGCTCCGGCAACCCCGAAAACTATGGATTCGATGCCGAGTTTGGCCATTTTCGACCATTTTCACTTGGGGGCCCCCGCGTCCCCCCCGGGGGCGCTAGGGGGGTCTGACCCCTGCAGTATTTGTTGTCAGGCCACAAGGTGTATGCGTGCCAAGTTTCGTGTCGCTCGGTCCAGGCGTTCCAGCAGGGCACGGCGGATGTTGTGTCTCGCACCCCTTCCCGCCCCCCACGCCGAGGGGGGGTGAACCTGAACTCGCACAGCGTGGGGAGCGTCGCCACTCGTCCCGGCGACCCCGGAAACTATGGATTTGACGCCGATTTTGGCCATTTTTGACCATTTTCACATGGGGACCCCCACGTACCCGCACCCCTGGGGGCGCTAGGGAGGCCCGACCCCCGCAGCGTTTGTGGCCAGGCTGCTAGGATTCCGCATGCCGCGTTTGGTGCCAATCGGTCCAGGCGTTCCAGCAGGGCATGGCGGACGCTGTGTTTCGCACCCCTTCTTGCCCCCCATGTCGGGGGGGGGCAAACCCAGACTTCAACTGCGTTGGGAGTGTCGCAGCTCATCTCGGCGGCCCCGGAAACTGTGGATTTGACTCCAATTTTGGCCGCTTCTGACCGTTTTCATGTCGGGACCCCCCCGTACCCCACCCCTGGGGGCTGTAGGGGGGTCTGACCCCTGCAGTGTTTGTCGCCAGGCCGCAAGGTGTATGCGTGCCAAGTTTCGTGCCGATCGGTCCAGGCGTTGAGGAGCCTATTCAGAACATACGGACATACATACCCACACACCCACACACCCACGTTCGTTTTTTATATATAGATAGAAGATTCCAAATCCAATATTCTTGAAATGAGAGGCGCTATATTGTAAGCCGCCTTGGGTGCCCTAATATAAGAGCAGAAAGGCAGGGTATAAATTCTTTAAATAAATAAATAAATAAATAAATAAATAAATAAATAAATAAATATCACAGGGTATCTCCAAGATCACTCATAGTTTACCTTCCAAAATGGGATTGGCCTCCAGAATCTGTTGCTCAATCCAAGAATGTTGGCCACTGATAGCGGCTAAGAACTGCAGTATCAGCTTTGTGCTTTCTGTCTTCCCAGCTCCAGATTCTCCACTGAAATGGAATTAAAAACATGAAGAAATCAGTAAATGGTTCTCTTGACCAACTAGCAGCACAATTCTAACCTGTGCAGGAGCAGGCAGACCCATGGCCTGAGCTGTATCCTACGCAGGATAGGAAGCAGCTGGTGCTTACAGCAGGGCAAGGAGATGTTTGTCCCCTTACCCCAGGGTAAGCCCCAGGCAGCTCAATGGGGTTGCTTGGACCTGGCTGCACCTGCTATTTAGCAGGAGCAGGTTTGAATGGCCCAGAGCAGCCCAGATTGGAGCCATGCAGCCCGGGGTTGGGGGTTAGGATCTGGCCTAATGGCCAGATCCTAATTCCTCCCCCTGCCCCAGGCTGATCCACCTGTGGGGCCGCCCTTCCTCTGCCCTCCCCTCATTTCACCTTCCCCACCTCTCTCCTGCCTCCCCCCTCCATCCTCCAGAGTCCCTAAAATGGCCAAACTCAGCCAGTGCAGAGTTGACTTTCAGGTCTTCCCCATCACTGCTCATGGGCCGACACTGCTGCCCGCATCGGCTCAGTGCCTGATTTCACAGTGCAGACATGGCTTATGGCAGGTTTGCAACTGCGTTGGGCCAGTGCAAGCAACAAGCATCGGCCCAGCACAATCTCTGGATTGCACCCTAGAATAAGGAGGTAATGATTTTCCCAGCTCTTGAATTACCATGGCTAAATCCTTAGGAAACCAGAAGAATGAAATTTTACTTTCCACTATCAAACTTGCAAAAGTGAATCTTTGTTAGATAGCTGTATATCTGTGCTTTTATACCTATGTTTTCCCCTTTCTTTTGTCTATCCTTGACAAAGAATAACCTTTTAGGGCAAGTACTTATTTTAACTTTATACCCATTATGACAGGCATTTTATACACAATTATAAATGATGTGGTGATTCTGATGTGATGAATGGTTTCACACTGCTGCAGCAATGTATTATAAAATAATAATGTTGTTCTCAGTTTTAATGACTCCCTCTAGTTGCCTTCCCACCCCGCTGTTTAAATATTTTCTCTTCATTACAGTACCAACTGCAGTTTCTGTGCCACTCACCTGATGACACAGCATTGATCTCTCTTGTTTCTTTTCATGTTAAAATAACAGTTGTCAGCAATGGCAAAGACATGAGGCGGCAGCTCCCCAATCCTCTTGTTACAGTAGAGTCGGATTTGTTCCATGGTGTACAGTGGTAGCACTTGGTATGGGTTCACTGCTACCAAGATAGAACCTGTGTAGGTCTAAGAAAAGGGGGCTTTTACGGCATGAAATATAACCAGTACCATCCTAGCCATCTCATGCTCTGCTGTTACCAAAAATCATAACGCACACTTGGATCAGAATTCCAGGAAAAAAATTATAATTGATAAGGAGATAAAAAAATTAAGAAATTATTAAAGAAATAAACAAGAGGCTGTTTAAGAGATATAATTCTTAATACGATTAATGTTTTAACATTTTGTAGAAGATGTAAGAAATGTAGGGTGCGATCCTAACCAACTTTCTAGCACTGACAAAGCTGTGCTAATGGGGCATGTGCTGCATCCTGCAGTTGAGGGTGGGGGCAGTCATGGAGGCCTCCTCAAGGTATAGTAAGGGAATGTTTGTTCCCTTACCTTGGAGCTGAATTGCCCTTACCCTGATGCTGGGATGTGGGTTAGAATTGTACCCTTAGATGTATTACTCTGCACTTGCTTTATATATTTCAAATCTTATTTCTTAGTTATTTGTCTGTTTCCTAATCTTGTTCTCCTAATCACTAGTAGTCAATTAGGACTCCAGGAACCCAATTAACTGGCAAATTGTGAAATAATAAGAAAACAAAATGAATACAGTACAATAGAAGAAATCATTCTTTTGAAAAATTATTTCACTGAAAATAAGAAATGTACTTTAAGAATGATTACAGTATTTTAAGATGTAATAATCACAAACTAGAGTTGTGTATATAGTCTTTTTGGAGAATTAAATGTAACCTCATTACTCACATAGATTTTGTGCTCCTTGTAGCGAATAAGGAGGTTGCGTACCATACCAGCTTCATTGAGGTCTCCAAGACGTATCATATCTTCAACTCCTTGTATAGAAGCAGGATGCATTGGTCGCACAGTGGACATGTTCCGAGCTGTGATCCAGTGTTCCTGAAATACAATTGCATCTAAGTCGCTTTGCATTGTACATATTAGTTCAGAGCACTCAACTGGGAAATACTTCTTGAATTATTCTAGAGGCAGGTCAAAATATTTTCAGATATGTATTTAAACACAATGTTGAGCTTCAGATTTGGGCTTTTGGTTTGGCCTATGACACCACACCAACCAACCAACCAACAGTATTTATATACAGCTTTTCAACACAAAATTCACAAAGTAGTTTACAAGCTAATAATAATAATAATAATAATAATAATAATAATAATAATAATAATAATAATAATAAATGGCTCCCTGTCTCAAAAGGGCCCTGTTGCCAGAGGTATAAAGGACAAATCTGGCAAGCCAAAGGGTGCAATTGGAAGCTGAACAGGCTGTGCAGTCGGGACCATGGGAGGGACCACCAGCTATATCTCATCCCCCTCCTGACTGTGCAGAGTCAGCAGCAATGCTGAGTCATCCCCGAACCTCCTCAAAGGGATCATTGCCCTGGAGCCATCATCAGGGGCAAACAGCTGGCCCAGGGTACCTTCTGACAGCTGGCCCTCATTGGGACTGCAAGGCTAATGCTGCAGGAGAAGCAGAGGGGACAAGCATAGGAGGAGGATCAGCATCAGTGCCCTGAAGTGTCCTCTCTTGTTTCCTTGGCACTGGTGCCCTGCCAAGGACCTGGAGAGAGAAGTGCTGAGTCAAGCACTGCCCATTACCTGGTGCTGTAACTAGGGATGTTGTTCAATAAACCCGTTTGAGCTCTGCATATTAGCCTCTTGTGATTGGCCTGGTGCTCAATGCTCAGGTATGTCCAGACTAAACTCTTTCAATGCCCTGCCCCCCTTCTCTGTGGGATGGAGCAGCAGCCACAGATGTGACAGGTGGTATAAAAATGTGAAAATAACTAAAATCCAATTCTAGCAACAAATGCGGAGAATATCTGGATCAACTGCTGAGTTCAGGCCTGTTCAGACCTCTTGAGCATCAGAGCCATTTGAGTTTGTTGAATAAAATATTGTGTTGCCTACCTTGCCTTCATCATCCTCCAGCAAGAACCGTCCAGAGTCAGAAATCTTTACAACTGCACCAATGGGCACATCAAACTCACTGCCTGAAGGGGATTCTATCCAAATGTGATCATCCTGAAGAACAAAATATAAGGGTCAAATCCTTCTTCTCCCTTAAGGGGGAACGGCCCAGTTATCATTCCCAATGGTGGGTTGTGACCCATGCTTTGGGAACTGTACTGGAAAAGACAGGAGATACCCCGAGGAGATAGGGAGTGGTATCAGCAATGGCCTCTTGTCCCAGATAAGCCAGGGATTATAGGCTTAACCCCCAAGGTCTTTACAAGCCTCGGGAGCACAGCTGTAGGCTGATGAGCTCCCCTGGCTATGAAGCACAGGTTCATATGCCAGCACAGGTGCAGATGGGTGTGGCTGATTAATTAAAGCCTGCCCACTGATTGGCTGGCCTCAGTATAAAGTTGGAGGCAGATGCTGTAGGAGAAGGACCTGGGTAGGTGCTGGAGGAGAGAACCTGGGAACGTGCTGGACGGATGGATTGCTGGCTGGACGGAGTGCCTGAAGGATTGTCGGATGGACTGGCTGAAAGACTGGATAAAAGGTAAAGGTTTCCCCATGACCGAATGGTCTAGTCGTGACCGACTGTAGGGGGTGGTGCTCATCTCTGTTTCAAAGCCTGTAGAGCCGGCATTTTGTCCGAGGACTAGCTTCTGTGGTCATGTGGCCAGCATGACTATATGCCATAGTGCACGGAACGCCGTTACCTTCCCACCGAAGTGGTCCCTGTTTATCTACTTGCATTTAGGTGCTTTTGAACTGCTAGGTTGTCAGGAGCTGCGACAAGCAATGGGAGCTCACTCTGTCGTGCAGTCTTGAACTCCCAACCTTCCGGTTGGAAAGCCCAGCAGCAGCGGATTAACCCGCTGCGCCACCACGTCCTTGAAAGACTGGATAAGGTAAGCTTATTGTGGGAAATTATTGGGAGTTGTTGTATGGCTGCCACGCCCCTGGAGCCACCAAGTGGAGGAGGCAGTTGTGGCTTAGGCAAGCTGACTGCCTATTGTTTGGTGGTGGGGTTTGTTGGTGCCAGACTTAGGGTATTTGGAGCTAAGCCAGTGATGAGGGCAGTCTGGAAGACCGACCAGCTGGTGATCTTAAGCAAAGCTGCTGGAAGAGAGGAGGCCCAGTGGGTGAATGAACTCCCTCCCTCTTGCCTATCTCTGAGGCTGCTCTGGAGGGGAAACTAGTTAGCCTAGTGTGGGCATTAGGGTCCTTGGGGAGGCCCGGCAGGGAATTTGGCAGAACAGGAACCACTGGGGTATAGGGTATATAGATCACTCCCTTGAGAAAACCTCACATAGTTGGGGCAAAATGTTGGGAACCATTAGTTTTTTAATGTGGCCTGGGATACCAAAAATGAATGTCTGAGATTATGATGATAATCATCACCATCATCAATAGTGATAATGAAAGTACGTATAAGGCTGAAAGACTGTAAATTTAAGTGACAAATTTGAGGTTTATAGAAGAGAGAACGGGGGGGATGAAAATGTTAAGCAGCCTCTGTATTCATCACTTCCAAGATGGCTTTTGATTAAAAAAACAAACAGGGAAAGAATACACACCACTAAATGTCATCATGACTAGTTTAACATAGTACTTAAAAGTATATCTTAAAGTATGTCCTATCAGAACCAAAGATTGGACTTACTTTTCTGAGAACCACCATCTTGCTTCAAGGTGAATCATACGGCCTATGTTCAGAGAAAGAGACGATAACCAGCTCATTTTTAGCAAAGAAAAAAATCAATTAAAGTAATAAATAGTGTAAAGATATACCATAACATGTGAATTCTGTGTGTGGGAGGCAAGCTGAGGGTGGAGACTAGGACTGAGACCAGGTTGTGCAAATACAGTATAGTTGAAGCTGGCAATCCTCTGCTGGAATATTCTCTTGCAATAGTCTTTGTTCTTTGTTTGAAACGCCATTCTTAGGCTGCAACCCTCACTTGCCAGGGTGTAAATGCCATTGATTACAGTCAGCCCGGCAGCCCAATCCTGAGCTGCTTGGCTCCCAAAGGAGCAGAGGTACCAAAACGGCTACCACTGCATCCTGCGGGAACTGTGGGAGTCTCCTTGGGGAAAGGGGACGTTCATCTCCTTCCTCTGGCGAAAGTCCCGGCCCCAGCTATTTTGCTGGCGGATACTGGAATAGCCCCGTGTTGGGCTGCCCAGTCTGATGGGGAAGGAGTTCAGGATTCAGTGTTGGAAGCTACCACCAGCCCTGGCTGGGCCTGCTCCTCACCTCCCTCTCTGCCTTCTCCCCCCACCCCATTGGGCTTTACCGCCAGCTGGTGCTGCTGGAGCACCATCCTTCTATACTGCCTGCAAAGTGACACAGCACCAACTGGCTTGGCCCCAGCATGGGTGGTACTAACTCCCCAAGTACCATAAACATGCTTGATGGCACATTTATGACAGCCAGAATTCAGCTGTACGAACACCAACACCAATGTACCTGTGCCAATGGGGCAGGCACTGCACCGTGCAGTGGGGAGGCAGTCATGAAGACCTCCTCAAGATAAGGGCATATTTGTTCCCTTACCTCAGGGCTGCATTGTGTCTGCATGAGCGGTGGATAATTGGACAGGATTGGGCCCTTACTTTCAATTATACATGCATAGGATTGTGCTATCAAACTCCGACATGGCTGGATGGGTATTGGCACTTCCCTGGGCTTTTCTTGGAGACAACATCTCCTAGCCAACATCTCCTACTGGGACTGGCATGGACCTAAGGACTGAGCAACCAAACCTACCTGTATAGGTAAGGGATGGGATAGAATGGCTCAGTAGTTCTCATTTATCCATCAAACCTAGTTTTCTTAAGATCAAGCACAAGGATGCTTGGATGAACTCTGCCAGGGCTGCTGCTTGATGCTGGTTCACAAAAGGCTTGCTTACTCTCCAGTAAGTGCAAGGACCAGGATTCCTGGGACAACATAAATAGCTAGTAAACAGGGCTGAATTTATTAACTAGACATGTTAGGAAAGAATTTTGTTTTGCTTGCTCTTTTCTTTCCAAGCCAGGCTATAAACCTCACCAGCACCTTGGGGTTCCTGTGCTTTACTCTCAAGTAGCTACACAGGTCACTCTGCTGGGCATTACTAGTTACTGCATCAAATTTGGTCATGCTATTCTTTGTGTCCATCCACACAAGGTGTTCAGACAAAGTGACCATCCAGGTGTGCAGATATTTTTCAACAGCCTGTTTGTTGAACCTTTTCTTCTAGTCTGTGTAATTATTTTTCTTTTGGACTTTAATAAACTGACTATATTTTGTCTCCTTGACTGCTGGTCCATGTTTATGGGTAATTCGTTTAACAAATTGCTCGTTTATCAAGAGCTATTGTGATTATATCCCTCTTCCGAGAGGTATGGTTTTTCCCCAGACAGCTTGCCCTGCTGGATCGCCTTAGTTTGGGACAGTGGCAGCAGATAGACCTACCAGTTTCCCCATCCCAGTATTCAGTTACTGATGCAATAAAAAAGGAATATGGAAAGCAGGAAGTAATGTGCTGAGTGCTACATGCATCTACTAGGTGTTACACCCTTTGACCAGCCTGCAATCTCCATTTTCTTCCCTGACACAGGTAGGGTTCCCTTTTGACTTCTTGACAGTATCCTACGGGAATCAAATATTGCATAACTTTCCAGACTGGGACTGGGATTCAACTGGGACTGGGGAGCAACTAGTCAATCATAGGCCTGGGTGCTAAATAAGTGAAATGCACTGAACACTCGTCACATGCAAGTCCCAATTTGGAAGAATAGCACACTATTTCCCTAGGAGCAATTCAAAATCTTTGTACCTGGAAGTTAAACTTTAGTATTATTTTTGAATTATTAAGTAGTTTTATTAGGATTATTAAGTAGGATTATTAAATATATAATAAGTAGTAGTATTATATGCTACTTTAGGCTCTTGGACATATATAACTACTTTCCTGCACCACAGCATGGCAACCAACACCTTACAAGCCTCAAGGTAAACATTCTAAAACATGCACAAAAGAATAATCTATTCTTTCAGATAATTCAGGGACAATTCAGCAGCAATTCAGAGCTGCTCCATAGGATTGCCAGCTTCAACTATTGAAGAATAAATGCCTTTAAAATGAAGAATGTCAATGAAAAATGTCAATTAACATGTTATAAAATGTGGCTTTTTAAATTCAGAGCCTCAAGTTCTTCAAATGTTCCCTTGCATAGCTCTGGTAGCACTGGGGGGTTGTTGTCTTGTTTTGGTTAAGGTTCAGACTGGTGATCTACAGCCCAATCCTATGCTGTCTGGCTCCCGTAGGAGTAGTAGTTCCAAATGGACACCAAAGCAGGCCATGGAAGCTGTAGGAGGCAGCTTGGAAGAAGGGGACATTTGTCCCCTTCCCCTGTGTAAGGGTGCTGGCCCAGCAATGGGCATCCTCAAATCTGTACCAGCTATTTTGCCGGTGCAGAGAGCAGCTCCGTGCCGGGCCACGCCTCATTACACCAAATCTTGCAATAAGTTAATATATTTCATGGCCGGAAGGGCTGGAAGAAGCGACAGATAATGTATTACCTGTCCAGAAGAACAGTTGTGTAGTCTGGCTTCCAATTTCCACTTTCACAGCAGTAGTGTAGCAAGACAGAAGAGGTGGATGCAAGAAATCAGTGGTGGAGATCTCAGCCCTGAAAAGACAGCCTGCTGTTCCATGAAGGAGGAGGAAACAACTAAAGTCCCCGTCATGGTTATTTATTACAGGACTTTGCCCCCTGGTCAGAATATCTTCCATTTCTGCAACCGACAATATAATCAGGCAAGTTCAATTCCTGATTTCATGGTGCTTGGTGAGTGTCCCTGAAGCTCTTTCCTGCATGTGATGAAAATCTTTAGGCCTGGATCTTTTAGCCAGAAACTAGAGGGGAGTTTAAAGCTATGTGAGAACATAACAACTGCTATAGTTTGAACCATGCAGCTGTGAGGACTTGGAATGTTCCCCATCAACCACCCTATTTTGTATTACCTAATTTGTCACAAACATAGCATTCTTTCTATATTGGTGCTATTATCTCAATGAAATAAAGTTAAGAGAAGCATTTCTGCACAGTGAAGTTCTTCTCTAACTGCCAGTCCAATCCTGTGCTGCTGGGTTCCCATAGGAGCAGAAGTGCCAAAATGGCCACCACTGCTTCTTGCAGCAGCTGCCGGACTCTCCTCAGGAGAAGGGGACATTCACTGAGAAACTCTCCTCAGGAGAAAGGACTATTTCAGTCTCTGCCTGCTATTTTGAAGGTGGAGACTTCCAAGCACAACACAGAGGATTGGGGATATAATATGGCGGCGAGTGCCTGCTTTCCCTACACCTTCCCCATGCCCCCATACCCCATACCATTACTCTGTGGTAACACTTACTGTGGTCTAGCAATGCTGTGTTGGTGCCTTGGCGCTGTGGCCTAGTGCCGGCGCTCCCGCCTCACTGGCTGCCATAAACATGCTTTACGGCACATTTACAACATCCAGAGCTGGCGGTATGCTCATACCACCGGCAATACAGCCATCAGGCTTGGGCTCTGCATCTCATTGATCCTAACAATAGCTCTGTGACAGAAACCATTCATATTCTAATTTATCTCAACAGAAACAGCCTTTCTAGGACCAGCTCATTGGATTTGGCAACTGGAATTTCATACCCAGTTCTTTGACCATACTGTTATGCAACAAATCCATAACAGACAAAAAGAATACAAGATTTATTATAGCTATCTGGCTGAACCGCAGGGGAGATGTGGGGCTTCCCAGATGGAAAAAGGCCTGCCCTTGTAGAATTGCCTAGTGCAAGAGATGCAGACAGTGGCTCAGACAGTGACTGGAAAAGACAAATCATTCACTCTAGAGCCCCTTTCTTATAGAAGGTTGCTAAGACCCCTCTCATCCATAGCTATCCTTTTCCATTGGCTTTAAGCCAATGTTATGTTGGGCCCCGCACTTTGGGACGGCGAGCACGGCGAGCATTTCACTTGCTGCTGCAGCTGGAACCTCAATGGGATGCAGGGTCAGTGGGTCGAGCAGAGCAGCTTTACCTTGGGCCCGCCCAACCCTGTCTCTGAACCGCCCAAAATGGGCCTCCCGGAAGCAGTTGGCAGTTAAGTCATCATGTCACCACCAACTATGTCCAGGTGCTGCACTTTTGCATGGCACCACAAGTGCTCTTCTTGGTGAGTAGGGGGCCCTGCAGGGAGCCAGCACTCTCCTTTCCATTCATTAATATTGTCCCATATTATGTGGCCTCTCACCTCTCTCACAGTGGAATTCCCTAATTTGTCTCCGTTTCCATCAAACAATAAAACAAAAATGTCATAGTGAGATAACAAGGTCCATAGAAGTGATGCAGACAGGTGCATTCTGCTAGACAGAGATAGCCCGACCACAATAATCCATGCCCAATCCACTGGGACTAGTTGCTGAGAACATATCTCGTCAGTATTTAATGAGCTCTCCTGGCTCCTGGTTCATTTCTGAGTACAATTCAAAGTGAGTACAATTCTGAATACAATACAAATCAAAGTTACTTTTAAAGCCCTGTCATGAAACTGTGGTTTCATGTAGACCTTGCTTTGTATTAGTGGTTGGAAGAGGACTACTCAGGTGTAAATGGCTCAGGTGAGGGCAATTAGTGTCACTGAGATAAAGTTAAAAGCCTCAGGGAACAGACCCCTTTTGCTGTTCTCGGAAGGTTAGCCTCACTATGTGCTGTGGAAGCCGGTTGTAGTCAGTCAGTGAGGTAAAAATCCTATAGGATGTTTTTTTGTCTTTGTCCTTTCTCAGTTAAGTTATAAACAGAGGGTTTTACTGTTGTCATTTTAATATTCAGGTTTTATGGTACAGAGCCTCTGTAGTTTTATTTGTAACTTTTAAAATATGTTAATAAAATTGGGTTTTTACTTCTTTTATTTGGCTTTCTTTTAAGAGGAGGTTTGCCCAGGAGCTCCCTTTGTTGTATTAAGCCTGGGCTGGTGGCAGCGGCAGCTACACCAGGGGAGGGGAGTTACACCCTCCCAACATGGCTTGGGGCCTGGGTTCCTGAAGGAACTCTTGCTCCCATACTAATCTGCCTGTGCAGTGAGACAAGCTTCAGAAGCTCTCCTGTGAGTTCCCCCACCATCTGAAGTAAGGTGGGTACTGACTAGTGAGAGAGCCTTTTTTTGGTGGTGGCATATTTTCTGCCTACCTTGTCAACCCATAGGTTGACACCAGGCAAAGGGTTGTTTATTATCCTACCTAGGCTATGAAGTGTTGGGTTTAAACCACTTTATTTGATGCTCTTAACTGCTGTTTTCATTGTTGGTTTGACTGGCTATTTACTTGTTGAGTTGTGATTTGATTGTAAAATTTTGGTTTCTCCTTTTGAAAACTGTACTGAAAATTTGATTGAAGGGCAATTAAAACAACAACTCTTGAGTGATAGTTCTAATTACATTTCATTCTGAATGCCCTGTTATAATTCTGCTGCTTCTATGCATTAATCTATTGTTCTAGTTGTACTACAGTAATAAACCTTTAAAAAAAAGTAAGGAGAAAACAATTCATTTGTCATAGTGCAATTAGCGGGCAGGTAAACAAGCCTTCATTCTCACTGGACTACTCTGAAGCACACAGACATACTGGGAAGTGTAATTACTGGTGACTGGGTGAAAGACAGCTAATTTATACCATTGTCAATCAATAGCATTGAACAAATGAGTTAGAAATGTGCATGTTAAACTGAGTTAATGCTCAGTGACATTAATCCTCCTCTTCTGGAGAACAGACGTCTACCTATATGAATATATACTACCTGAACTTCTCAGCAGTGTCTTAATTTAAGTCTGCTATCTGGATAAAAGAGCTTAAATAGCACATAGCTCTTACACTGTTCTTTCTTTTGAAAGGAAATGTGCAAGAGTCTTGTTATCTCCTAGGTGGCACTGGAACTGCTGGATGTAACACCCCACTGCTAAATGCTACCATCACATTATAAACCTTGTGCTTTCTGCAACTTCCCACTGACCATCTCTCTCTCTGCCCCAGCTGTTTGTACTGCTAAGTTGCTGAAGACAAAGTTAAATTTCAAAAGCACACGGCAGGGAATACAGTCAAGAGAAAAACAAAAATACATACCAACATAAGATCTCAGGTCTTTCTCCAATTTTCACAAGCATATTGAGCTAAATTAAATTTCTTCCAGCTTATTCATGCTGATGAAAAAAGAATAAAATCAGGATAGCTCTTAGGTACATGGCATTGCATACCTACGTACATACACACTCCCCCACACGCCCACCAACAAAGGAAGGGCTGCTTCTTCTGGGTGTTACAAGGTAGGTCATTCTTCCCTGCTGTGCAATCTCATTAGGATCTGCGTGTCATTCATCCTTCTCTTTGGGATCTGGCCAGCATAGTATTAAAAGCACATACTGCAGATTGTTTGTGCCAAGATCTGGCTCACCAAACACAGGCATCTGCACACACAACAAATACAAACAGATATCTTCATAATTAGCAGGACTCTTACCACAGTGTTCTGTGGAATCAGAAACAAGAACTGCTATTATGTTGTTAAATAATTACTATTGTACCATGGTCTCATTAAAATGAGATTTGCATATGACACACAGGAAACTGTGTATTCCTGGGCTTATAAAAGACCACTTGAAAAGCTTGCTTCTGTGGCACTGCCTCAGGTATGTGCACTGGGAGCACATACTCCCAGGGAAATGGTCTGACTGCACAAAGTCACCCAGTACCTACTAGTTGTAATCAGGCTGACTGGTGGCAGCACTAAGAGGTCAGGGGCAACATGACTGTCTTGTAGCTGCTTAAGTTCAACTGCCAGATTCTCTAAAGATGTGAATGAACCTTCCAGCCCCAGAAACATAGGATCTGTGAAGGAGTGAAATACACACAATTACGGGAATATGCCTCTGGTTAAGAGCCCAGCATAAAGTATGCATGGTATCAGAAAGCATATTGCTGACATTAGGCATGTTTAAATCGGTTTGAGATACGTTTCTTTATGTAATACAAATAGCTCCACAGTCTGCTGGACTTATCTCAGCAAAGGCAAGCTCACATGCAAGGAAGTTGAGCGTTTTATGTGTGTTTTCTCACTTTGGCATACAGATTTTCTGTCAGAAAGCCACCTGCAAATTTCAAATTTTTCTCTTTAATGGACTGATCCAACTATGCATATTTACTCATATGTAAATGCCACTGTTTGTAATATGCTTGATCCCATGTAGGCAACCCTAGTATTTTTTTTATTTAGTTGAAGAATTTATACCCCACCTTTCCCATGCAGAAGCAAATGCCCAAGGCAGCTTACATAGGCAGGCTAGTCTAAACCACCGTTTGTCAATGTTTTTTTTTTTTTTTACAAATCAATCAATCAATCAATCAATCGGTACTTATATACCGCTTTTCAACACGAAGTTCACAAAGTGGTTTACAGGCAAATAGTAATAATAATAAAATTAAATGGCTCCCTGTCCCAAAGGGCTCACAATCTAAAAAAAAAAAAAAGGCAAACCACCAGCAACAGCCACTAGAAAGACTGCGCAGGGGTGAAGAGGGACAATTACTCTCCCCCTGCTAAATACAAGAGAAACACCACTTGGAAAAGTGCCTCTTGCCCAGTTAGCAGGGGTAAATATACAGGGGTAAATATACAGTATTCTGTCAGGGGCGTAACTAGGGGGTGGCAGGGGGTGGCACGAGCCATGGGCGCCATCTTGCAGGGGGTGCCGTTCGCATGGCACCCGCCCCCCCAAATGGCGCCCACGGCCTTCCCGCTCCCTGCGCCACATTCTCCTCGCTCCGGCTGGCCTTAAAGAGCCAGCTGGAGTGAGGAGAACGCGCTGCCACCCGGCGCCCCCTCCCGCTTCTCAAGGGGGGCGGCGCGCTGGGCGGCGCCGCGTTCTGTTTGCTCCTGCTGGCCCTTTAAGGCCGGCACGAGCAAACAGAAAGAACACGGCCAGGGTGCCACATTCTGTTCGCTGCCGCCAGCCCTTTAAGGCCAACAGAACACAGCGCCCCCGCCACGTTCTGTTCACTGCCGCTGGCCTTAAAGGGCCGGCGGCAGTGAACAGAACACGCCTCTTAGAAGGGGTGGGGCGCTATGTCATGATGTCACGATGTGACGTCATGACGTTGCGTGCCCCTAGGGGTGCATTTTCATTGGGCGCCATGGGCGCCCTTTCAAATAGATTCGCCCCTGTATTCTGTGACTCACAGATTTAGCCTTCACAGTGTGGTTCTCCTTAAGGGCATGCTCTTAAGCTCAGCAAGCAATTGTTAGTCAAGCCTGGACAGATCCTCAAGGTAGTACTTTGTTCTTTTGCTAGCTGGCCTCCTCCCACATTCCCCCCACTGCTCCATAGTGACTCTGTCCTGCCACAACAGGTACTGCAGCTTGTCACAACCTGGCATTCGTTCTCCCATTCAAAAGCAGATCACGGATTGTCCTGCTTAGCTTCAGGCAGTACAGGCAGCTCATCAGTTCATACCTCCTGCCCCTCTATATATGTACACATACATATAGACTGTATGTAAACATGTATTTGAACATGTAAACCTATAGACCGCACTAAAAGGTTCATATTTTAATGGGGATAAGTTCCAACTGAACCCTGTTTATTCAACCTGCTACTGAGTCAAAAAAGTTAAGTCACACATATCACCAGTCATTAAAGTGTAGTAACATAAACCAGGTTGAGTCAGACTCTAGTGCCTCTCTTTGAAGGAGGGCTCAGTATAAGGAATAAATTGTGACAGAATGGCCCCTTTATTTTTGAGGGGTCAAATGATGAGAGACATTGCACTGGAGATTACTCTAGCATTCAGACTCATCCCCTGCTTATGGCATATACACACCCACTACACCATAGCCACAACATAGGCATAGGCCACAACAAACCAAAGGAAAAGTAACTAGATATTTGCATTTATTTCCCTACCCACTTCTCTTCCGTGGAGAAGTTCAATATTTTACTGTTGCTGCGATTGGACAGTAGTAGCATCTTTTCCCTACCATTAACAAAAGGGAGCAGCAAATGAAGGAATTCATGAGCTTTCTAAGTCTACAATCCTAACCCATTTTCCAGCACCCAGGTAAGGGCAATGAAGCTGTGAGGTAAGGGAACAAATATTCCCTTGCCTTGAGGAGTCACTGTGACTACTATTCTACTGCAGGATGTAGCACATGCCCCATTGGCACAGATATGTCAGTGCTGGAAAGTCAGTTAGGATTACGTCCTAAGTCAGGTAGGGTTGCCATTCCTCCAGAAATGGCTGGGAGTCTCCAGGAATCTGCATCAATCTCCAGGAGACAAATGAAAGACATTTCTGGATTTATTAACAAGGTCCCTGACTTTATGACTATGTGTTATCCCAAAATAGCTTCAGTCAGATTTGCTTAAACGGAAGTCTTATTTTGTGTGGAAAGTATGTTTACAAAATATTACACGTTAATAAAATATACTTTTTTGCATGTGAAATAAGACCCAGTTAGAGCATGCAGGAGCTGTAGCCTTTGCTGCCATTTTTTATTTTTATTTTTGGGTGGAGACAAGGGTGCCCAATCACAGCTTCCATGAAATGCCCATTAACTTCCACGGGCATCAATCCCATGTCTGTCCGGGGCGGGGTTTTTAAAAAGTTGATGAGCCGGAAGTGGAGCCTTGTGCGTCACTCTCCCGGCTGCCAGCACCACCAAGGAGGTTTGGCGCAAGGAGCTTTGATGCCAGGAGCCGGCATGATGTCATTTTCTTGAAGCCACCTCGGGTCAACAAATATGGCTGACTCAGATCATTGCCGCGAAGGAGGATTGCCGCGAAGTCACGAATAAAAATCTCCCTGCATGCGTGTAAAAGTTAATTTCAACCTTTTTAAGCATGCCTGCGTGTTTAGTTCTGCATACGGGGGTGCGAATCGCTGAACGAAAAATGCGATTTAATTTCCACGGAAAGATTCATGTATTCACATTACATCAGTTCAATAAAACTACCGTTAACTGAAACAGTGAGTGCATTATTTTTGAAGCTGTGTAATTTCTTGTTGTTCCTAGCAGTCTTATTCACCATTTTCTGACACCCACTGTTAATGGTCTAGAAGGTAAAAAAAAAATATTTCCCCCCATCCTTTCCCCCCCACTTTTTTCCCCGCCTTCCATTTTCTACTGTAATATTCTCAAAATTGTGAACATTAACAGAATTTGTTTTTTTGGGGGGGTGAGTGTACAAGTTTTCAAAAATACTCTTAGTAGTCTAGAAGTAAAAAAGAATTCCTCTCATATTGACAACTACTTGTGTCATGAAGAGATTTTAATGTAATTTTCCTACTGTAATACTTACGAAATTCTGAACGTTAACAGACATTTTTTTTATGGGGCATGACCGTTTTATTTTTGCTTGTGTAGATTTCAAAAAATAAGTCTGTCAAAACAGTGCAATCCGAGTTTAAATAGACAGCAAGTAGCATTTCGTCCGGTATGTTCAGTAATATAATTATGAGGAATTTAACCTTGTAATTGCATATTAAATCATAATAAGGTTACCAATAATGTTTCTACACGATCACATGTTTTTATTTTCGTAAGTTTTTGTTTTTATTCAGTCCTAAACAGTACGAGCAAAGCAATCTGAAATGCTTGGAATGAGGAATGTTTTGAGTCAACCAACATGGCTGCTAAGCCCGCCCCCTGGCTTCACTTCGCTCCTATTAATTCTAAAGGCAGGGTGGCTCCTGTCCAGAGAGTATAGATAGCTAGAGGCGGCATGCTTTAAGAATCGATAGGGAACCAAATGAGGACAGGGGGCGGGCTTAGCAGCCATGTTCGTTTACTCAAAACAATGCTGATTCCAAGCATTTCAGATTGGTTTTTGCGAACTGTTTAGGCATGAATCGTTTACTCCTGAAATAAAAACTTACGAAAATAACAACGTGTGATCGTGTAGAAACATCATTGGTAACCTTATTATGAGTTAATATGCAATTCCAAGGTTTAATTCCGCATAATTATATCACTGAACACACCGGACGAAATGCTGTCTATTTTAACTCAGAGTGCACTATTTTGACAGACTTTATTGAAATCTACACAAGCATGTCATTAAAATCTCTTCATAACATAAGTTGTGGTCAATATGAGAGTAATTCCTTTTTACTTCTAGAGTGAAGTTGGAGAGGATCAGGTCCCAATATTTGATTCCTCTCATATCTGCCCCTTTAAATTTAAGGGCTGCTAATTTGAAGGTTCGTTACCCGACGTGTGCTCCCTATCCTGGCTGCAATTACCCAAGCCCCATGGACCGGCGATCCCCTCCCTCGGGATCGCTGCTATAGCATACCAATTGCTTAACGTCGCCGGAAAAGAGAGAGAGAGAGAGAGATACCAGCTGGACTTTGTTGTTGGGAAAAAAAGGTACAATTTACTCATGTGTAGACATCAGCAAAACGGACACAAGATGCATACCTCCAAGGAGGTAGTACAGAACTTATGCAAATTGTACATGTGCGCTTGGTTAGTTATACAATTGAATATGCAAACTTTGGATTTGAAAAACAGCCAGTAAGAACATTTGCCCAATGTAATTGGCCATTTGGGATGTGAGCCATTTGACTGGTTATTTTTCCCCCGCGGTGGCCCTCCTCCCCTCTACTGTGACTCCAGGAGATGCAGACATAGATACATTACAATAGGTTGGCACACAAAAGCAGATGGAGACATTTAGACCAGATAACACATTAGAGTCTTTGACACATTTGATAACAGTTGTCTACGCAGTAAGTACCTTAAATTACTCTGAGGTGTGGCCAGCTACAGTTCTGATGGGTTGAGACTTTTGGCCTGATTGAATTTAGCCAGGACCTTGCATAAGCCTTTTGTCAGACCAGATTTGCATTACAAGACCCTTAGGGAGAGGAGACCTTTGGAATGTCTACAATGGTCTGTGTGCTAAGAGTCTCACCTCTGTGACCTCTCTCTCCTTGCAGGACAGCAGTTCAACTTCCAAAATGGAGTCAGACCTGTTTTCACTACATTCTGGTCTCACCCTGCACCTTTACAGGCCCGGCACTATGTGCATCTGACCATTGAGCATAGCAATGCAAGTGTTCCTGGGAGGCCAAATTACCACAATGGGGTACAGAGCCAGGCTAAGGACAGTGGTTCCTTAACAGTGGTTCTTGCCAAAATGTTCTTTTCCCACCAGAGTTGTTTTTACTGTTGCCACGACCTCTATTGTGGACAAGGGTTATGTTCTGTAGTTCTGCAATGGTTCAGGCTTGCACTGTTGGAGGAAAAGAGCTTAGTAGTTTCAGCATGGCTGCAGCAGTATACTGTGAGCCAGGAGAGTTCATGAGGGTTACACGTGGCTGTGGAAGCCAGGAAAAAAGCTTGGTTGGTTGCAGACATGGCTGGAGCAGAGCACGGCCAGCCAGGAGAAGCCTAACAAAGTCTGAGAGAATCCTGGGGGGGGGGGTCTGTACTCACAACAAGAGTATTAAGAGTTTTTTTTTTACCTTCTACACTCCCCCCCCCCAAAAAAATACAAATTCTGTTAATGTTCAGAATTTTGAGAATATTACAGTAGAAAATGGAAGGTGGAAAAAAAAGTGTAAACGGGAAGGGGGGAAAAGGAGGGGGAAATATATATGCAGGGATAATTTTAACATGGAAACTGACTTTTTACTAAATTTTCTGTATTTTCATTTGTAAAATGTGCAAGTGTCCCAGATTTTCTTTCCTAAAATATGGTAATTTAAAGAGGCCTGCATACTTTAGGAAGTAATATTTTTCAGTAGCAATTATTTTAAGTACCTGTGCAAAGTGATCCCATTTTTCGTACAGCGATTCGCACACCCATATGCAGAACACGCAGGCATGCTTAAAGAGGTTGGGATTAATTTTTACACACGTTCAGGGAGATTTTCATTCCTGAATTCCCGACAATCCGCTTTGGCGGGACTTATCTGAGTCAGCCATATTTGTATACCCACGGCTTCAAGAAAACGACATTATGCCGCCTCTAGCTATCTATACTCTCTGCTCCTGTCATCAAAGCTACTTGGTCTGGCGCATGGAGGTAGAATAACTGGGGAGGACATCCCTGTAGAATTAATACGAGCCAAATCATGGAGTTATAATAATACTGGAGAAGAAATGACGTCGTATTCTTGAAGCCATGGGTCTGGTCTAACAATATGGCCGACGCATGGGTCTGGTCTAACAATATGGCTGACTCAGATCATTGCCGCGAAGGAGGATTGCCGCGAAGTCACGAATAAAAATCTCCCTGCACGCGTGTAAAAGTTAATTTCAACCTCTTTAAGCATGCCTGCGTGTTCTGCATACGGGGGTGCGAATCGCTGAACGAAAAATGGGATTTAATTTCCACGGAAAGATTCATGTATTCTCATTACATCAGCACAATTAAACGACCGTTCAGTGAGTACAGAATTTTTTTTATGGGGCATGACATTTTTATTTTTGCTTGTTTCAAAAAATAAGATTTCAAAAATAAGTCTGTCAAAACAGTGCAATCCAAGTTTAAATAGACAGCAAGTAGCATTTTGTCCGGTGTGTTCAATAATATAATTATGCGGAATTAAACCTTGTAAGTGCATATTAAATCATAATCAGGTTACCAATAATGTTTCTCCACGATCACACGTTGTTATTTTGGTAAGTTTTTACTTCAGGAGTAAACTACTCAGCCCTAAACAGTACCAGAAAAGCAATCTGAAATGCTTGGAATGAGCAATGTTTTGAGTCAGACAACATGGCCGCTAAGCCCGCCCCCTGGCCTCATTCGGCTGCTATCTCTTGTTAAGGCATGTCCTCTCCTGTCAATCTAACCTTTTTGGTTGACTCAAAACAATCCTTATTCCAAGCATTTCAGATTGCTTTCCTACTGTTTAGGACTGAATAGTTTACTCCTGAAATAAAAACTTACGAAAATAAAAACGTGTGATCGTGTAGAAACATTACTGGTAACCGTATTATGATTTAATATGCAATTACAAGGTGAAATTCCGCATAATTATATTACTGAACATACCGGACGAAATGCTACTTGCTGTCTATTTAAACTCGGATTGCAGTGTTTTGACAGACTTATTTTTTGAAATCTACACAAGCAAAAATAAAACGGCCATGCCCCATAAAAAGAATGTCTGTTAATGTTCTGAGTTTCATAAATATTACAGTAGGAAAATTACATTAAAATCTCTTCATAACACAAGTAGTTGTCAATATGAGAGTGGTTCTTTTTTACTTCTAGACTATTAAGAGTATTTTTGAAAACTTCTACACTCACCCCCCCCCCAAAAAAACAAATTCTGTTAATGTTCAGAATTTCGAAAATATTACAGTAGAAAATGGAAGGCGGGAAAAAAGTGTAAATGGGAAGGGGGGAAAAAGGAGGGGGGGAATATATTTTTTTCTCTCCTTCTAGACCATTAACAGTGGGTGTCAGAAAATGGTGAATAAGACTGCTAGGAACAACAAGAAATTACACAGCTTCAAAAATAATGCACTCACTGAACGGTAGTTTTATTGAACTGATGTAATGTGAATACATGAATCTTTCCGTGGAAATTAAATCGCATTTTTCGTACAGTGATTCGCACCCCCGTATGCAGAACACGCAGGCATGCTTAAAAAGGTTGAAATTAACTTTTACACGCGTGCAGGGAGATTTTTATTCGTGACTTCGCGGCAATCCTTCTTGGCGGCAATGATCTGAGTCAGCCATATTTGTTGACCCGAGGTGGCTTCAAGAAAATGACGTCATGTCGACTCCTGTTATCTAACCTTTTTGGTCTGGCGTCACCAGCCGAAACCAAGCCACGCGAGATATTATCCTCTCGCGAGCAGAGGGAGGCCGTGCCATTCGTTCTCATGCCACGCGATACTTGGATGCGAGTTCAGAAACCAAGTGGAGCTCGTGGGCATTGATACGCGTCCTCTTTCCCGCTTCAGAAACACGGCAGGAGGGGCGACAGCACCACGCATGCGCAAGTGTCTTTGCGTGCTGTTCCGGGGTGGCGCCATTTCAGAGCGGCGGAAGTTCCTACCTACGGAGCCGGGGTGGGTGGGTGAGTAGGAAGGTTGTGGATACTGTTGCTTCCGGCCTAGAACCTGGAAGTTGATTTGCTGTCCGTCCCCCACCCCGCTCCGGTCTCCGCGTCCCTCTCCGGCGCTCGCCACCCAAATCGCAGCCCCGCCCCCTCCGTTAGTCGCCCGGTGTTGGGAGGCGGGGCTATGGAGACGGCGTATTTCGGCGGGGAGCAATCAGGTACGTGCATGGCGGGCTGAGCGATCGTGGGAACAGGCATTGCAGGCATGGGGTATACATGCGCAGAGGGAGAAGGGTCGGCCTGGCTGCCGATCTTCGGAGCGGGGTTTAGTTCTTGATTAACACGATTAGCCTTTGTGGTCACTGTGTTCGAAGGATGCGTCAGTGCTTTTCTCAGAGACGGATAGCTGACTCCTTTGATCCTGTGAAATGGACAGCGTTGCCTCTGTTAAGCTTTTTGGGCAGACTGGAAAAGTAAAAGCACCTTTGTAGACCCATTGACTTTGGCTCTTGCTTGTCTTGCTGTGTCTTACTGTTGTCAAGGTGCAAAGAACATGCACTTTTATTTGTCAGGAGTGACTGCGTCCTGTGCTGGTCCTGTAGTGTTTAATGTATTTCTTGAACTTTGTGCATGTTTAATTTTACTGTTGTCTCTTTGTGGCAGAAGCCCAGTGGCCTGATCTGCCCCCCCCCCATTTGATAACTTTTGTTGTATGGTATAGTGTGGGGTTCAGAAGATGATTCTATTGGTAATAAGTTGAACTCTGTCAAAATCAATTGTGTACTTCGTGCTTGTCAGCCCAAGTATGTGAGTCAGAACTGTTTATTCCTGCTAATAAATAATTGTGTAGGTTGTTTTGTGTAGGTTCCCTCCTTTCTTCTCTGTGCGTCAACATTTTTTTTCTTTATAGCAGTAGTAATAGTTGATTCTTGTGTTGCAGTTTGTATTTGAACACAAATAGCTGAGAACAAAATGCAGAAATGTTATCAGGTGCAATTATATTTTGCATCTAAAATTTGGTATATGTCCCTCCTTAAAGTGTTTTTTATAATGCTATTATAGGAAACAATGGTGTCTGTATTTGTGTATTTGAAAGAGACATATGCATCACACCTGATGGTAGCTTAGTGATTTGTATTTGTACCCACGTGTGGGTATTGGTGCCTGTAATCCTGGCTTTCTCCCTGTCCTAGGAGATTTGCCTGGCATCCAGTTTTAAGATCTATTTTGTCAGGCCTTTCATTAATAGATCTTGTTCGTTACCTTTCAATTGTTTAGGGGTTTTCTGCTGCCTTTTGTGTATATTTACATTTATCTCTTGATTTTCTTCAATCCATCTACTTAAAAACCCACAGAATCATTCTATATTTCAGAAGAGTTTCATAGTTCTGTGGATCCAAGAATCTAGCAGTGAATTTGGTCTCCTCTTTTCAAGGAGAGAGAATTGATCATGCTTCTTTCCAGGAGGCACTATGACCAGGGTCTCAATACAATTCTGTTTGTCATCCATGTTCTCCTAAACCAGGGGTAGGCAACGTTAAACGCTCAAAGAGCCATTTGGACCCGTTTTCCGGAGAAAAGAAACCTTGGGAGCCACAAAACCCTTTTGACATCTAAAATAAAGATAACATTGCATATATAGTTTTTTTTTTTAACCTTTATGCTATGTATAAAAAAACTATAGTGTGTTGCATTTTTGAAATGGATGAACTACTACAGAGAAAACAAAATTTTATTTCAGCATGCAACAAAAACATTTGAAAGTCTCAGAGGTAAGCAAGAGGGGGAGAGCACGTTTGGCTTTCCTCACTAGCCATGGGTGCTCCAGGGTTGCTTCTCAAAGCCACCACGCTGGCCCGCGAGAGTGACCTGCGACAGTCCTAAGTCATGCTGCATCCCAGTCCTTTCCCAAAAGAACTTCTCTTCCTCCCCCCCCCCCAAGCACAGACGCCTGGAAAAAAGGGAAGATGAGGGATGCGTTTGCAGAAAAGGATACCCAAAATCGGGGGAAAGGGAGGATGGTTGGCATGGGGAGGGGGCGACAGGAGGGGGCGACAGGAGGCAAATGGGGAGGAGAGGGCAGGAGAGGTCAGAGCAGGGGCGGCAGCCAAGGGCAGCGAAGAGGACCTGGGATGGCCAGGAACCCCGGAGTGCGGGAGGCGGGGGATGGGGGACGGCGGGAGGCGGGGCGCCTCGCGCTCACCCATCGCCCGTTGTCTTTCAGCAGCAGTGGCAGCGGCGGCTCCTCTGCCTCCCGGGTCCCCGATGGGGAGATGCTGGGGTCCGCAGCGGCAGCGTCTTGCCCCATCCCTGACTCCAGCAGCCGCAGCTGTCCCCCCCCCCCGGCATGGCTCAGCCTGGGCAAAAGCCCTCCACCTTCCCCCGCCTCCCTTCCGACAGCAGCAGCAGCAGCAGCCTCTGCAGGGGCGGGCGTGGGGCAGGTGAGCAGTCCGCGGCGGGCGTGGGGGGCGCGTGGTGGCGGCGGCAGGAGAAGAGGCTGCTAGCGATGAGGGCGAAGGAGCCGAGGAACCGGGGAATCACCTCCCTGCCCGCCCACAAGAAATACTAATACAGATCGTGTTAATAATAATAATTAATAATAATGTGTGATCCAGGCCCTCCTCCTTCTCCGCGCCCTGCAGCAGCCAAAGGAGGGAGCCAGATGCTAACGAGACAGCAGGTTAGGGAAGGCGCTTTCCCTTTTATTTCCCCCGCGGCTGGCCGGGCTGAGCAGGTCTGTCTCTTGCCTGGGCTGCTGCAGATTCAAAGTCCTCCAGCGCGCACGTGCCCTCTGCCTCCTCCCTGCATCCACCGCTCTCATCCCCCTTTGCCACTTTCACTCGTACTAGGAGCCGCAGGTTCAGAGAGCCTCATGCGGCTCTGAAAACGTGGGTTGCCGACCCCCGTCCTAAACCATGTTCTCCACATGTAAAGAACCATATCTCTTAATAGGATTTTAGTGGTCCAGCTTGGTATCTCATTCTTGCTCCTCTGTTTTGAAATGGCTTTGCCATCAGAGATGCGGTCTTGATCTCCTTATTTGCCAAGTTTTTAGACACACCTTTCTGAGCAGTTTTCATTGTGTTTCTGGGCCACAAAAATTACGCAGAAACTTCTCTGAGCAAGGTCTATTTTGTTCATCATAACTGGATTTAGGACTGTGTATACAGACTGATTTGGCCAAATGGAAATGTAAATCTTGAGTCTAGAAAAGATTATCTTTTTCAAATGTTTCCAGCCATTGTGAAGAGCTCTTACTGTTGTTTTGCAAGGGAGACCCATATGATGTCCATGTTTAGTTTTTGTGGCTCAGGAAGGTGACCTCCAGCCGCCTCCTAAGGCAAGCGGTGCAGGCGGTGTGGCCTGGCTGCACCAGCGCAGCTTCGGATTGGGTTGCTCATGGGTGATGTTGAGCCATTTTATGGGTGAGCCATTTTAGTTTCTAGTGAGCAGGGTGTCTAGTGAGTAGTTTCTTTTATGCCATCGTTAATTAAGATTTTTAGCAATTCCTTAGTGTTGAAGGATGTTAAGGTTCTTTCTGATTTATTTATTTTTACTGTTGCAGATGATGGTGGAGCCACTCCAGTACAAGATGAGCATGAGTTAGGATCAGACGCAGAAGGTAACGAACAGCACTCTGGATCAGAAAATGGAAGCATAGGACAACATTCAGAGGTAATGGTGAAATAAATAAAAATGACAACTGCAAACTGTTGTCATAATGTGGTATATGTGGCACATACATACCACACATAATGAGGCAGTGTTGTATAATGGTTAGTGTATATATGTTCAGGGAGACCTGGCTTCAAATCTCTGGTTCAGCCATAAAACTTATCAGTTTACTTTCACACATCCTAACCTACCTTCCAGGTTTGTTTTGAGGGTTCTGTAGACCAGTCAAGGTATTTCATCCAAATAGGATGTTACTAGCTTCTCAATAACATTATCAAGGAACAAAATATTCCCGACAGTTCTGTGCAGATCCCTGAAAGGTATTTGTGGTACTGTGTCCTACCATCAAGATAGTATTGCTGTGAAAGCTACAATCCTATGCCTTCTTACTTGGTAGCAAACCTCATTGACGACATTGGAAGATCTGAGTTTATATGCATAGTCAACATGAACAATGTGTGCTTACATAGTGCATTATCCTGGGTAGCAAGTATAAAAATAAGTCTATTAACACAGGCATTGGAAGGCAGAAAAGGAGTTTAGTTGAAGAAAGGTGACAAAAAGGACCATCTTAAACATTAAAGCTAGAGTAGGATACACAGAGGAGAACATTTTAAGATTTGTCTTGGAAATCATTTCATGTAATGTTTTCTTATGCAATTTTAGCAATGGAAATTAGTTCCTGCTGATGAATAAAGTGAGAGGGCAGAGGTTGGTTGATTTACAGGCTGAACTGGACAATTTTGTAGGCTGAGGTATGTTTAATAGAATTGTGCCAATACAATAGGTGTGAGGATTTGAACTTGGATTTTGTAACAAGGTTATTTGTTACGTACTAAAAATTCAGGGGTATGAGCACATTACAACAGCAGCTAAAATCTTGTTGGCATCTCATAAGTATGTGCGTGTGAACAGCGGGATTTTAAGTGAAACGGAAGATTTGTACAACTGCTTGTAACAGGCTTAGTGTGAAATGCAGTTACTGAATATAGTTCTTGACACTTGTCCAATGGTTAAAGAGACGGTTTTACAAGTATATGTATTATGATTGATATTTGTACAGAGAACTCATATGCAAGCAAATACTTTCCAAATGACTTCATTGTCTGGTAGCTCCTCTATGCTTCATTTATTAGTTTTTAATGTGTTGCCTAAAACAGTGTTTCTCACAATGTGGGTCAAGACCCACTTGTTGGGTCATGATCTGATGGCAGGTGGGTCGCGGAAAGCTGAGAGCAGCCATCTTGGAAGCTGCAAACCTTACTCTTGCTATATTTCTTTTGTGAATTTGCAAGTTAGGGTTTTAAATTTTGTTTTTAGTTCAGTGCTTTTACTTTGTCCTAATCTTGCTTTCTGTCAGGAATGTTACATGGTTGTGCAATTCCTGCAGTCCAAGAATGCCAATTTGCATTCCAGGAGTGTCATTTGATTACAGCACAATGATGGCACTTCCTGCTTGATGATCACTTTTAGTGATCACTTGATGATCACTTTTAGTGGGTCCTGACACAAGTGCCATTCTAAAAAGTGGATCCCGTCAAGAATGTTTGAAAACGACTGGCCTAAAAGATAATAGTGAAAAGAGATTGGTGTGCCAAAACGTTGTGTTTGACACAGTTACTCACTTGATCAGGTGTGGTATGGAAGACATTAGCTGTGCTACAGAGAGACCATGGGCCCAATTCTAAGTGGGTCATCGCCAGCGTTAAGCCCTTACTGCCAGCGTTGGTGTCACAAAAGTCCTGCAAGGCACTTCTATAGCCAGTGGTAAGGGCTTACTGCCAGCACCAGACTCCAGTGCCCAGAGGAGCTGCCACAGAGCCACCAGAGGTAAGTAATATCACTGCTGGCAGTGTGCTTATTCAGGGTGAGGGGAGGGCGGAACTGGATGGGGAAGGGCAGAGCCGGGGTGGGGTCAGTGGTGGTCTCCACTGTCAGATGCTGACCTTCGTGTTGGGCCGTGCATTGCGTTTTTGTGTAGCTTTGGATTACAGCACTAAATGTGTTTTATATAGGTATTTTTTGTTTTATCTTCGACTTGCCATTTTGTACCTTATTCATGACAATTTTTTTCCAGAACGAACTCAGTGATGGAGAAGATGACAGACAAACTAGAGAAAACCCCTTGACAGACTCTGAAAATGAAGGCACTCCAAGGCAAAAACACAGTGATTCAGAGAATGAGGACGCCCCAAACCCCAATGCCAGTGACTCAGAAAATGATGGGGTTCAAAGAGCTAAAGACAGTGACTCTGATGACGACGATGATGATCGCCCAGTTCACCATGCCAGTGACTCTGAAAATGAGGATGTTGTAAATAATCAAGCCAGTGATTCGGAGAATGAGGAGCCTCCTAAAGGCGATGATAGTGATTCTGAAAACGAGGAACCCCAGAAACTCTTGGCTAGTGACTCTGACAATGAGGGGTCCCAGAAAGGTCATACGAGTGATTTGGAAACTGAGGAGGCCCAGAAACAGCCAGCCAGCGACTCGGAGAATGAGGAGCAGCAAAAAGCTCAGGATAGTGATTCAGAGCATGAAATGCCCCCCAAACCTCTTGCCAGTGACTCTGAAAATGAGGAGCCAAAGGGTCAGCCCAGCGACTCTGAAAATGAGGAGCCGAAGGGCCAGCCCAGCGACTCTGAACCAGAAGACGTTTCCACAACCCAACAAAAGGCGGAGCCGGGGGACAGCGATAGGGAAACAAAGAAAGAGGAGGAGACCGAGGCTGGTGCTCAACTTTCCGACAGCGAACAACCAGGGAAAAGACTTCATGGCTCCGAAAGTGAAGAAGACAACAGTCCTGAAAAACGGAAGATAGCAGACAGTGACGAGGAAGAAGAAAAAGAAGAGGAAAAATCTTCCAAGAGGAAAGCTGCCGTCCTCTCCGATAGTGAGGAAGAAGATGAAAAAACACGTAAGGAAATACTAATTTAGGCCTGATTCATAGTGTGTGCACTAGGTCGCTCTTTGTCTGATTACTCAGATCTTGATTAGTTGCACCTGAATTTGGGAACTGGCTTCACAATTGAACTGAAAAGCATTATCTATGAGGCGATATGTCTCTGGTGTTCGATTTGCGATAGATGACTTTGTAGGTCTCTTCCAACTCTATGATTCATTCACATCTGCCAATCACCACTTGCATTATTGGCCATAAAGAGGAAGTTTTATCCTAAAGTTTCCAATAAATATATCCCTTGATTGACCAGGGTGAGGAGGGCCCTTAAATATTAATTATATCAGTGACTTTTTTTAATACTTTGGGGGGCAAAAGGGACATCCTGAATATCCCTTAAGTGGAGTTCTTGTAAAAGTTTATAGGAACGATGCTAGTATTACCACCAAACGAACTCCATTTAATGATTTTAAAATGTTTATATTCATCCTGTTCCCAAAAGGCTTTCTGTAGCTGGCTTCCTTAGTGACCTGAGAACATGGTCTCTGTGGAACCTTATTCACCCAAGAATCATTTGCTGTTTTAGGCTACACGCATGTAGCTTTTCATGTGCTTTATAATTAGCCACTAAAAAATCTCCCTTTTTTTTCCACACACCAATAAAAATGAAACCAGCATTATATTACCAAATTCAGTTAACTTCTTGCTTTGCACATTGAATGGTTGATAACATAGAACAGTGGTCCTCAATGTCCTATGTTGAGGCAGCTGTAAGTGTGTGTGGGGACGGGGGTGCCCCATCGGCATCACAGCAGCACAGGGTCCCAGGGGCATGCTGAAGTAGTTGGGGATGTGTGAAGCCTTCTGGAGGGTTCGGAAGGCTCACGGCTCCCTCCATGACCCTCTGCTTCATTGAGTTTTGTTTTGCAATCCTAGCTCATTTCTGGTTTTTGTTTGGAAGTCCCAGGTAGCTCACAGTTGCGGGAGGGGCTGTGAGCCTCCAGGACCCTCTAGAAGGCTTTACAAATCACCACCACCCCAGGTACATTAGCATGCCCCTGACTCCCTGCGGCACCACAATCGCTGTGGCACCCTTTCATCGCAACCCACCACTTTGACTAACACTGACATAGACAGTATTAATAGTAAAACTCTGCTTTCTACCATGTATGCTAAGCCAGCAGTTCAAAGCAGTAATACAAGAAAAAAGGAACAGACATTAAAACATAAAATTAATCAGAAGGGTAAGGTCAGAACTTCGTATCAATCGTAATTTTAAGAACTTTGCCAAAAGCAGAACTCTACAGCAGATTGCCAAATTGGATCAAGGGCTCCTTAGTATATGAAACCACCCCCCCTGCCTTTTCCTGCTAGGATCAAGAAGTGAGAGGCAATGTTGAGTAATTTTCTGTGTGGGCCAAGCCATCATTGGAGCTACAGCAGCTTCTTCATCTTCCCCAATTAACCTGATTCTGAATGAGCTTGATCTGTTGACTTTGCACTGCCTTTCTGTTTCATTTTTTCTTTCTACACTATTGAGCAGAATAGAGTGAAATGTTGTTAGGGGCAATCCTTTATTATGACTCTGTCCTGTAGGGGAGAGAAATGAGAGGGAGAGCAGTATGTGCAAGCTTCCTTGGATATTTTAGCTTAATTCTAACTTAAGCTTCCTCCAGAAAACTTAGATTTATTGTTGAATGCCCGAGTCTGAAAGAGGCATCCAGAAGAATAAGTGGTAGTTGAATCCAAAAGTAAGCAAATCTGTTTTCTACGCTACTCTCATCCCTAGGTAAGAGACTTGAAACTTTCAGTGGACTACCTCACATTTAGCATTTGGGTTCGTGTTTGATCCTTGCCACAGGCTTGATGTTTCAAGTTGACATCATTAGGGTGCAATCCTAACCAACTTTCCACCCCTAGGGTAGGGACAATGCAACTCTGAGGCAAGGAACAAACATTTCCTTACCTTGAGGAGGCTTCCGTGACTGTTACTCTTCTGCAGGATGCAGCACATGCCCATTTGCCCCACTGTGTCAGTACTGGAAAGTTGGTTAGGATTGCGCCCTTATTGAGATTATTTGCCTGTGTGCATACAATGTTTAGGTTGCAACCCTAAACTTACTAGTTACGCAGTAAGCCACACAGTGAGACTTATCACTAAATATGATTACAGTTGCGCTGTTAGTTCAGATACTGTGAATTTTGCCTTGGGCTTATAACACAAATCTTCATATTATTTGGTATATAAGCTTAACGTTGCTGTGAAGCTCAATTGAACACTGTTAGCTAGTTAGCAGCTTCTGGGCCTCTCCTTTGCAGTACTGTACTAAGTGAAGGAGTTTTTCTCTATAGCAGTCTTTGCCTGCTTTTGTCCAAGCTGGCTCAATTATTTATCAACTTGTTACTCTGTGTTGGCAGCTGTGAAAAAGGGCCGCATCATCTCGGATGGCGAAGAATCGGATAGTGATGCTGCCTCAGAGAAATATCAGAAGCAAAAGAAACCCATTGCTTCAGACAGCGAAGATCAAGATGATGATGACAAGGCTGATGCTGGGAAGAAGAAAGAAGAGAAGGATCTTTTTGGGAGCGATAGCGAGTCAGGAAATGAGCAAGAGTAGGTTTCTTGTGTTGGGACCTGAAATCATGATGGGTAGATGGACCATGGGCATTGCTGTGGGAAGTAGGGTTGATGAACTAAATAGAGGGTTTTTTTTTTAATTTTAGGCCCATAATTCTGTTAGGGTTTGGTGAACAAATGTAAATCCTGCTTGTAATAGCTGTTGCTCTGTGTAATGTTAAGTATCCCTAACAAGAATTCATACAAAATGTGAGCGTGATCTCTTTCTGCAGGAACCTCATTGCAGATATATTTGGAGAATCTGGAGATGAAGAGGAGGAGGAGTTTACAGTAAGTATGTTGGGAATTGTTTGTCCTTGTCTTACCCTATTTGAGGCTTCTGTGACTATAAAGTAAAAGCGCTTCTGGTTTTGTATTATGTTTCTTCTGGATATATTGTAAAATTGTCAGCATTGTGTATCAGGAAAAAAATATGGACCTTTAGCAGATTGGAAAGTGGCAGGCCAGCTTAAAGGCTAGCATAAATTTTGAGAAATATTGGAAGGTTTTGTATGCTATGCTTTATAAAGAAGAGTCCTTGATAAATACACTGACTTGAATTATTTTTAATCCAAGGGGTTTAACCAGGAAGATTTGGAAGAAGAAAAGGCAGAAAGGAAAGGAGTAGCTGAGGATTCAGATTCTGATGACAATATCAAAAGAGGAAAACAGTAAGTCTTTATTGTGACGATTATAAGAAGCCAATTTTGCTTTGTGTCACAACGTTATGTACGATAGTTGTCACCCTATTCTTTTTCTTTCAATTAAAGATGCAGTTCTTTTCGTAGGACTGTAATTACCATTCTCACTATAAACTCTCCAAGCAGATAAAGTGCCTGTGTTGCCACTTATGCATTAAAACCACTCTCCAGTATCTAATCTGACACGCGCACATTCATCAGGTTACAAAGTGGGTTGCTCCCGTCTAACTCTATTGAAACCTTTTGCCTTTTCAGTATGGATTTCATGTCAGATTTTGATATGATGTTACAACGGAAGAAGAGCATGAGTGGCAAACGCCGGCGCAACCGTGATGGTGGGACATTCATTAGTGATGCTGATGATGTCGTCAGTGCTATGATTGTAAAGATGAATGAAGCAGCAGAGGTGCGTTTTGTGTGTCCAAGACTCAAACAACTTCATTTCACCCAGAGTAATTGTTTTCAGCACTAAGCAATAAAGTTTAGAAGGATAGAACTGAACAAGAAAAGCTGAAAGTTTCAACTGTCCAAATGCTCAAGTGTTTAGGTACAAACTAGTTAAAAAAGGTTTCCAAACTGCTTTTTATTTACAAGGCAATATAGCCCTGCTTGCAACATTTTCCCTGCCCCTTATATTGTCCGCATTCC
The DNA here is from genome assembly GCA_029204185.1 of Lerista edwardsae. Taxonomy (NCBI): domain Eukaryota; kingdom Metazoa; phylum Chordata; class Lepidosauria; order Squamata; family Scincidae; genus Lerista; species Lerista edwardsae. The sequence goes on from JAJKFI010000002.1 coordinate 28,087,466, forward strand.
ACTAGAACAGTGACAGGAGCAGGATTGTATTTTTAATATTGTTTTTATTGTCTTTTAATACTGTTTTTAATTGTTTTTTACTGTGTTTTTAACCTTGTAAATGCCGCCTTGAGGGCCTTGTGGCGGAAAGGCGGGATACAAATCAAATAAATAAATAAATAAATAAATAAATAAATAGGTGAAAGCACTGTCAACCCAGAGACCAATTGCATCTTTTGGTGCATAAGTAGACCACGTGAAAGCCAAGGCCATTAGGTGATGACAATGAAAACATTTGATTGGCTGATACACCTCTTGGAGAGGCAGCAAGGTGTTAGGGATTCCCAAGCACCGAAGAGGAAATAACTGATAGAATACCAAAATACAGTGGAAGAACGGAATTGTGTGGCGGAGGAGTTCAGTATCTAGGCTGTTTTCAGAGCAAGAGCTGACTGGCAGAACTGCTTCAGTTTGGCAGGAATGAAGAGATAGCCTTGGTGTGTAAGAGCAGCAGATGGAGCAAACAACTGGCAGAAGTTGAATGAACTCCCTCTTAGGAAATGCAGTAGGAGGGCAATGTGATTGTGTGCGCAGTTGCTGTAATGTGCCTCTACACAAACAGGAATAAAATTCATTAATATGATACTAGTCATATAAGAAACTACTGCAATGAAAAGGCACAATTTTTCAGATTTTGTACCTATATGATGAGAGTAGAGCTATTGCAATAGCCATTAACCTACTCCAGAAAAAGATTTTTGGATTGTGGTTTGCAATTTGATAATCATGCTGCTTTCAAGACTTCAGAATAACATGCAGATAAACTCTAAAATGGTACTTAAATCTACTGCATCAGTACAACATAGGTTTGTTTTTGCTTAAAACACTTTTGGCATAATATGAAAATGCTAGAGGTATTTTCAAAAATTAGTGCCACCCTGGTGCCTGTTTTCTTGTTTCTGTAGAATTATTCTGATGAACAAAGAATAGTAAATGTCTTCTAAATTGAGAGTTTTGAAGTGTCTGCCTTATTGCTGATTATTTATAATTAGATTTCTAACTCTCCACAGGAAGACAGACAGTTGAATACACAGAAGAAGCCAGCACTTAAAAAGCTAACGTTGCTTCCCACTGTAGTTATGCACCTTAAAAAGTAAGTAGCTTTGCTTCAGTTGCGCACCTACAGTGCATGCCAACTGCTTCCCTGGAACAGGGGTTTACTAATGTTCTCTTTGTTCCTTGTTAGTATGGGGAAGTTACCCGTCACTTATTGTTATCCTTACATAATTGCCCAAGGCATGCATTCTTTGCCAGTATCATACAGGCACATGCTAACAGGTCTAATTTGGAACAGATGCATTTTCTTTTTGCAGGCAGTGATTTGTTGTACATTACACTGAAAGTTGCAAAATTTCCTTGGCAGCAAAGAAAAGTCAAGCCCAGCGCATAAAGCACTATGGGGGTGTCTTGCGTTCTGGACCATCTTATTGATATTCTTGTGTGACCATTTTATCTGAGGTGCCCATGTGTTTATTTGTTTAGAAGTAGCTTTGAGCTTTCAGTACTCTGTTCAATTCTTGTAAGGTGTGAAAAGGATTGGTCTTGTTCGTATTTAATCGGTTTGCGCTTGTAGGATGCTCTGTGAGTTGTTTCCTTTCCTAGTTTTGTGTTTGCTTATGAATTGCAGTTGGCTACAAGCAATAAAGTTTGTGCCTGATTGTTTTCCTACGCAGCACTGGGAAGAGAAAGGCATGATGTGGTGCAACTGGGCATGCACTAATATTTATTTGCTTTGTCATGGAAATTACTATACAGTAGTTTAGTTTGCTCTTAAATATATTTGTGTTGCTGTTTAAATTAGAGAGAAATGGTTTTGGATTCTAGGATTAATGTTTCCTTGTACTTTGGGATAGAACTTTCTGTACTCAGGAACAGTTTTAATAAGATTGGCAATTTTGTTGTTCAGTCGCTAAGTCGTGTCTGACTCTTCACGACCCCATTACATGGACCACAGCACGCCAGGCCTCCCTGTCCTCCACTAGCTTCCTGAGTTCGCCCAATTTCATATTCATTGCTTCGGTGACACTATCTAACCATCTCATCCTCTGTCGCCCCCTTCTCCTTTTGCCTTCAATCTTTCCCAGCATGAGGGTCTTTTCTAAAGAGTCCTCTCTTCTCATCAGGTGGCCAAAGTATTGGAGCTTCAGCTTCAGCATTTGTCCTTCCAGGGAGCAATCAGGCTTGACTTCCTGGAGAATTGACCGATTGGATCTCTTTGCAGTCCAGGGGACTCTCAAGAGTCTTCTCCAACACCATAATTCAAAAGCATCGATTCTTCGACGCTCTGCCTTTCTTATGGTCCAGCTCTCACAGCCATACATGGCTACTGGGAAAACCATCGCTTTGACTAGGCGAACCTTTGTTGGCAGGGTGATGTCTCGGCTTTTGATTAAGCTATCTAGGTTCACCATAGCTTTCTTCCCAAGAAGTAAACGTCTTTTAATTTCATGGCTGCAGTCACCATCTGCGGTGATCTTGGAGCCCAGGAAAATAAAGTCTGTCACTGCTTCCATTTCTTCCCCTTCTATTTGCCAGGAAGTGATGGGAGTGGTTGCCATGATCTTAGTCTTTTTAATGTTGAGCTTCAAACCAATTTTGGCACTTTCCTCTTTCACCCTCATCAAAAGGTTCTTGAGGTCTTCCTCACTTTCTGCCAGTAGAGTGGTATCGTCTGCATATCTGAGGTTGTTGATGTTTCTCCCAGCAATCTTGATTCCAGCTTGTGAGTCATCCAGCCCTGCCTTCCTCATGATGTACTCTGCGTATAAGTTAAATAAGCAGGGTGACAATATACAGCCTTGTCGTACTCCTTTCCCAATTTTAAACCAGTCGGTTGTTCCATGTCCAGTTCTAACTGTTGCTTCCTGACCCGCATAAAGGTTTCTCAGAAGGCAGATCAGGTGGTCTGGAACTCCCATCTCTTCAAGAACTTGCCACAGTTTGTTGTGATCCACACAATCAAAGGCTTTAGCATAATCAATGAAGCAGAGGTAGATGTTTTTCTGGAACTCTCTTGCTTTCTCCATGATCCAGCGAAGGTTGGCAATTTGATCTCTAGTTCCTCTGCCTCTTCGGAAACCAGCTTGTACATCTGGTAGTTCTCGATTCACATACTGCTGAAGCCGAGCTTGTAGGATTTTGAGCATGACCTTGCTAGCATGTGAAATGAGTGCAATGGTGCGGTAATTCGAGCAATCTTTGGCATTGCCCTTCTTTGGGATTGGAATGTAAACTGATCTTTTCCAGTCTTGTGGCCACTGTTGGGTTTTCCAAATTTGCTGGCATATGGAGAGCAGCACTTGGACAGCATCATCTTTTAAGATTTTGAGTAATTCCGCTGGAATGCTGTCACCTCCACTAGCTTTGTTGTTAGTGAGGCTCTCTAAAGCCCACTTGACTTCACTCTCCAGGATGTCAGGTTCGAGCTCAGTGACTGTACCACTGTGGTTATCAGGAACATTTAGATCGGCCTTATAGAGTTCCTCTGTGTATTCTTGCCACCTCTTCTGAATCTCATCTGCTTCTGTTAGGTCCTTGCCATTTTTGTCCTTTATTGTGCCTACCTTAGCATGAAATTGTCCTTTGACATCTCCAATTTTCTTGAAAAGATCTCTAGTCCTCCCCATTCTGTTGTTTTCCTCTATTTCTTTGCATTGCTCATTTAGAAAGGCCTTCCTATCTCACCTTGCTGTTCTCTGGAAATCTGCATTCAGTTGGGTATATCTTTTCCTTTCTCCCTTGCTTTTGGCTTCTCTCCTTTCCTCAGCTATTTGTAAAGCCTCGTCAGACAGCCACTTTGCCTTCTTGCATTTCTTCCTCTTTGGGATGGTTTTAGTTGCTGCCTCCTGTACAATGTTACAGACCTCCGTCCAAAGTTCTTCAGGCACTCTGTCTACCAAATCTAAGCCCCTAAATCTATTTGTCACCTCCACTGTATATTCGTAGGGGATCTGATTTAGGTCATACGTGGAGGGCCTAGCGGTTTTCCCTACTTTTTTCAGTTTAAGCCTGAATTTGGCAAGAAGAAGCTGATGATCTGAGCCACAGTCAGCTCCAGGTCTTGTTTTTACTGCCTGTATGGAACTTTTCCATCTTTGGCTGCAAAGAATGTAATCAATCTGATTTCGATGTAGACCATCTGGTGAAGTCCATGTGTACAGTCGCCGTTTGTGTTGCTGGAAAAGCGTGTTTGCTATGACTAATGTGTTCTCCTGACAAAACTCTATCAGTCTTTGCCCTGCTTCATTTTGTACTCCAAGACCAAACTTGCCTGTTATTCCTCTTACCTCTTCACTGCCTACTTTAGCATTCCAATCCCCTATGATGAGAAGGACATCTTTTTTGGGTGTTAATTCTAGAAGCTGTTCTAGGTCTTCATAGAAGCGGTCAACTTCTTCCTCATCAGCACCAGTGGTTGGGGCGTAGACTTGGATTACTGTGATGTTGAAAGGTTTGCCTTGGATCCGAATGGAAATCATTCTATCATTTTTGAGGTTATACCCCAGTACTGCTGTTCTCACTCTCTTGTTCACGATGAAGGCTACTCCATTTCTTCTAAGGGATTCCTGCCCACAGTAGCAAATATAATGGTCATCTGAATTAAATTCTCCCATTCCTGTCCACTTTAGTTCACTAACTCCCAGGATGTCGATGTTCAGCCTTGACATCTCACGTTTGACCACATCTAGCTTGCCTTGATTCATAGATCTGACGTTCCAGGTTCCTATGTAGTATTGTTCTTTGCAGCATCGCACTTTCCTTTCACTTCCAGACACATCCACAGCTGAGCTTCCTTTCAGTTTTGGCCCAGCTACTTCACTCTTTCTGGAGCTACTAGTACTCGTGTTCTGCTCTTCCCCAGTAGCATAATGGACACCTTCCGACCTGAGGGTCTCATCTTCCAGTGTCATATCGTTTAGCCTTTTTGTTCTGTAATCCATGGGGTTTTCTTGGCAAGAGTACTGGAGTGGGTTGCCACTTCCTTCTCCAGCGGACCACGTTTAGTCAGAACTCTCTGCTGTGACCTGTCCATCTTGGGTAGCCCTACATGGCATAGCTCACAGCTTCATTGAGCTACTCAAGCCCCTTCGCCACGACAAGGCAGTGATCCATGAAAGGGAGATTGGCAATACTTCTGTATTAAATTTCTCATATGTTTAGTGTAGAGCAAGTCTCCCAATTGCCAATGTGTTCATATTATCTGTTGATCATCCCTGCAAAACAAGGTGGAACTGGCTTCTTATCTGTCTCAATCTCTCAGGCAGTAAACATATATGGTCCAAGAGCACACTGCAGGTTACGCCCAGGCATCCAAAAGGCCTGTGTGCACAATAGGATTATTCAGGCCCTCCATAACATCTTGTCGTCTTGGGGAAGCTGCCCCTGAAGATTGCGAGAGTGTCATATGATAATACATAAGGGACTGCAGCTAGAAGGGAAAATCAGAAACTCCCTCGGGTGTGCATGGAGATTACTTAAATCATGTTCAAAATGCAATGTTAGCCCAAATTTCACTTTTAAAAACAGATAATTTTTAAACTGAGGTTGGAATGGTAATAAGGAAGCAACCTTCAAGAGTTTGAGTTGCCATAAAGCATTCTTCCTCCTCTAGTTCTGAGATGCTAATTATTCTCACTCCAAATTTCCAGGCAGGATTTAAAAGAAACTTTCATTGACAGTGGTGTGATGTCGGCCATCAAAGAGTGGCTTTCTCCACTACCAGACCGAAGTCTTCCAGCACTGAAAATTCGAGAGGAGCTTCTGAAGATTCTACAAGAGGTTAGCATCTTATACCTGCCTTGTAGAGACACAGCAACTTATACAGCAAACTGACCTGGTGGGTGGACAGGTCTGGGAGGGGGAGGGGATGGGCACGGCCTCTGATACTTCTGTGTAAGAGCCATATAAGACACTTTGGCCAAATTCCCTCCAAGCAGCCGGGCGTTAGAGCGGCCTGCTTGGATCTGTGCCAGTGATTTTGCTGGCGCAGATCTGAGTAGCCCCATGGCTGGTGCATTATTCAGGGTAAGTGGACATAAGTCCCCTGACTCCAAGTTGTGCTGCTGCCACATCCAACTCTGCATTGGTTAATGCACATGCCAGCTGGCCTTCCTGTTCCACTGCAGGATAGGATTGGGCTACTTGTTTTCATCCTTCTCTGGATGAAAAGAGTCTCTGGGTACCAATATAAAAAGAAAGTGTTTCTTAGAAATAGGTGCTAGGTAATAGGTACTCATATGAATGTTTAAAGTATCACAAAAAACGGATCTCTCTAGGTTTAAAAAAATGCCCATTTGCTTTCATTTTAAATTGGGGATTAGGCTTCTGCTATTTACCTGGACAGCCTATTCTTCTGCCCAGCTATTAAGAACCCTTTCATTGTAATTAAATCTACTTTGCTCAAAAGCTTTTGTCTCTCAGAAATGCAAACAATAACTTCAGGGTTTTAGTAAGATGTTATTTCCTCTGTGTGTATTCTCCCCCTCTCCGAAGTTGCCTAGTGTGAGCCAAGAGACTTTAAAACACAGTGGGATTGGACGAGCTGTGATGTATCTCTACAAACACCCTAAGGAATCCCGGCCCAACAAGGACATGGCAGGAAAACTAATTAGTAAGTAAACCTTGATTTTCATTGACACGCTGTAGAGCTGTGTCCAACTTGAGCATTGGCAGTTAGCATTAGCTTTTCTTCCTATTATAAGGTGAGTGGGTGATGCAAGAATCTCTAACCTTGTGCCTTACTGCTTCAGTCGATCATATATGTTGAAGGTTGTCAAATAAACACTTGTATATCTCTTAATATTATTTTATCTTTTTATCATTATAATATATTGCAGCTAAGGAGGATAGATCAGAATTAAATTTATGGTTAAGTAAAGATAAGTACAGTACAATGTAAGTTGTATTTGATAGCAACCAGATTTGGTTTGTTACAATGCCAGAGTGTTTTATTTTAAAAATGCAGATGGTTCATTATTTTATGTATTTAAAAATTTATATCCTGCTTTATCTCCCTACCGGGCATTCAAAGTTGATCAATCAAGAACTTTGATTATTTAAATTTCCTTTATCCTCCACAGTTTATATTTTCAGCAGTAAATTGAAGTGGTGTGAATAAAAGCCCACAGGTTGTTCATTCAAATGAATTTATTTAAGAAATAGAAGAACACTTGATTATGAATTTGGTGGGTGCTGAACTGCAGATGGAGCGCATTCACATTTTCAAACTTAGCTTCAAAAACCTTCTTATATGCTGTGATTCTTATCTAAGGTCAGTGCTTTTTTTGGAGAAAAAAAAGGTGCAGGAACTCACACAACGTCATGACGTCACAACGTTGCGGGGTGTGGCTTCTGTCCAGAAGCCAAGCCCTGCCTCCTTGTTTTGCTGGGTTGGGCACTTTAAAGAAAAAAAGCCCTGAGAAACAGTATTCACAAAGGCCACAGACCTATTTCAGCTAAAAAACACACAGATAAGCAATTTTCTCACAAGATGAAAAGTGTTCTGCTCATGCAAAACTGTTGGAACAATTCCCTCCTTTTTCAGGGCTCAGCCACTAGAACTGAGTGGTAACACAATAACATACCTAGAACTGCTGACTGCACTGACAGTGAAGGTTTTTGGCTTTTTAATAAACCACACATACTTTAGAAATGGAGCACTGTCATTTTTGAGGCTGCCCCACTATTCTTGGCTCCTCTGTCTTGGTTGGCATTGAGGCTGCAATCCTATACACACTTTCCTGGGAGTAAGCCCCATTGGATACAATGGGACTTACTTTTGAGTAGACATGCATAGGATTGTGCTCTAAGGCACTTAAGCTCAGAAATTCACAAATTCCTAGCTTTTCATTTATGGATTCTTCTCTCATTTTTGCACTTCTGTGTGTGTGAGAGCGAGAGAGAGCGAGAGAGAGAGCTTCCGCTCCTTACAGCACTAGATACAAATTCATATCTTCTTATTTCAGAGGGAGAACAGAGGAAGCAAAGATCGCAATTGAGACAATGACTGAAACGGGGGGGGCAGTTTTCCAACTCTGGGAGAGGAGGCAAGAAACCAAACTAACAGGGGAGAAGACAGAACTCAAAAGGATATTGCAGAACAGTGAAAGGGAAAGAGCCAGCTGGCAGCCCCTTTAAGAAAAGCTCTCCGCAGCCGCAGCCCCCTCCAGAAGTGCTTCTCTCTCCAGCGTTCCAGTGCTCACCTCAGGCCATGGAGGTTCTCGATGCAGCTGCATCCAGGACTAGCCACAAATGTGTGCACTCTGTTGCAGCCCACCACGAGGCTGCACAAACTGGCTACACGCGGCACCTTACTGGGCCTGCGCGTCCAAACTCTCCCCGGTCTTTTGGCTAAAGTGCTGCTGCCGGCTAATATAATGCAAATGAGAGACTGGGGGGACCTTGCATTGATTGCAGGAGCCAATGGAGAAGTAAGAAGGGCAAGGAGGAGGTGGAAGAGTTTGAGGCTAGAGACAGGGCTCAGCTTGGAAGAGAATAGCTGCCGGCTGCACACGCGCACAGTTCCTCCCGGCGGGCGGGGAATCAGGCGGGGGAAAACGCCGCTTCCCCCCACCTGATTCCCCGCCTGTCGGGACAAAAAAGGTGGTGGAATGCGGTTCTGCCGCATTACATTAGAAAAAAAGCCCTGTCTAAGGTCCTGCTTCAAGTATTCAGATTATTGGATGTTTAATAAGCATCCACAAGAAGCAGGGCCTTCACATTGACTGTCCCATTCCTTTGGAATACCCTCCCTCTACAAAGCAGGCAGTCACTGGCATTGTATGCCTTTATATGTCTTGATAAACCTGGCTCTTTATTTGGTTATGATTGATGCTGGGACTTTCTTAGATTCTCATATCTCATTTTTGTTTGCTTGCTGATTGGCTCCTGTTTTTGAATTTATTGTTTGCATTATTATTGATAATTCTTTTGGAAACCTGGTTCCTTAAATAAATGAATCATGAAAATTAGAAATAAATAGGGTCAGACTGAAGCTACCCGTCAGCCCTCTGCACGATGAGACTTTGTTAGTTTGCTGACCCTACCTCATCTGGAGTATGAGGGCATTCCCATCCAGTTAGGAATGCCCTCTTCCTATACCAGGGAGTTTTTAAAATAATGAAATCCAAGATTGTTGCAACTGTTTGATGTGCACAGAAGCAGTTGGAGCAGCAAGTCCCAACATTCTAACCTCTACCCCATTGCCTCACTGTAAATGAACTCTGACTTTGGGTTTACAAGCCAAGTTGCTTGTTGAGCAATAAGAGTTGTGTTGTGGTGCTATTTGTCTTCCCACCCCCTCCTAATTTTTCTTTGGATTAAAAAAAAAAACAGATGAATGGTCTCGGCCTATTTTTGGTCTAACGTCAAACTACAAAGGGATGACAAGAGAAGAAAGAGAACAGAGGGATTTGGAACAGATGCCACAGAGAAGACGGTTGAGCAGGTGAGAGTCTGGGTGTGCCATGTGCCTTTCAGGCTTCTACTCCCTGAGTTGAGCATTGCTGTTTCTGTCGCTGCTGGCTTCTAGTCTAGGCCAGTTGTTTTTCACACTCTGTCTTGCACTTTAGTCGGTAGAGAATCTTGATTTTCACAGTCCTATTTGTTTATTTTCCCTGGGTTATTTCCTGTCCCTTTTCTATAGTTGGCAGTGTCTCCTGTCCTATAGGGTTGCTGTATTTGCCTGCTTTATTCTGAGGTGTGTGGGTACAGCCAAAAATATATATGTCACTTTGGATAGCATAGCTTTGGATTTGTGGGGGAGAGAGAGTGCAATAATGATGAACATTCTCCTGCAATACAAAACCTCTTTCTTCTGTCGTCATAGCTCTGGTGGTCAAACACCTCGCAGGGACTTGGAAAAGGTGTTAACAGGAGAGGAAAAGTAAGTTTATCCTTTTTAAGGTGCCCTGTTGATGCCTCAGAACTTTTGATTCTGGGTATGTGATGGAAAGAAACATTGTTCGTTCTTTTCTGAAGTGTTTTTATTGGGGAGGGAGATGAGTAGGAATTAATTTGAGAGAGACATTTAGATGTTGAGCAATCTTGTTTTCCTGTTTTCTCAGAGCTCTTAGGCCTGGTGATCCAGGATTTTGTGCTCGTGCAAGAGTTCCGATGCCCTCCAATAAGGATTACGTGGTCAGGCCAAAGTGGAATGTGGAAATGGAGAGTTCCAGGGTAAGTGACTTACTGGAAGTAATTTATTCTGCAACACTGAGGCCAGAGCAGTTCTGATTAGATGACAATCTGAAAGCCTCTCCTCCCTCCTATTTTTGAGGTAGTATTCCACAGTTTCTATTTGCATTGCATGACATTATTTTGCCCAAAGACACAGACTGTAAACCCAGCCAAAATAATTTCCTTAAAATATTTTTGGGAAAGGTTGAATATTAGTTACTGCTTGCTACAAGTATCAGCAGTTTTATGGTGATGCTCGTATTCTGAGTAACATTGGACATCAGCTTCAAAAATGTATCTTTTATGATTTGTTACCCAATTTCATAATCTAGTTCTATGCCCCCTTTGTTTCCCTGTTAGTTTTGAGTTTACAAAGCTAATAGGTCTTTCTTCCTCCCCACTCCCAGATTCATTATTATTATTATTATTATATGGCACTAGATGAGGTACTTCCATACTCTTTAATTCATTTTTTTTATTTGTAAAGCCAGGTTAAGATAGGAGCCATCCTTAAGTGTGCTGCGCATTTTTATTATTATAATTTTCCCTTTATTTTAATTAACTGAGATGTTGTTTCTAGCCCGGGACTGTTAAGAAAGGTATTAATCGGTTGGAAAAACACAAGAGGCGGTTTGCTGAACAGAAACGACTCAGCAAAGTGCATCGGGCTGTCAAGTTCAGCATTGAAGGCAACAGGATGCCCTTATAGCCTTGTAATTCTGCATGCCCAGGGTTTGAGAGGTATCCTCAGAGAAGGTGTGGTCAGTGCATGTGCTTTAGCTGTTGGCAAGTGTACACACTCAGACAAAGCAGCATGTCTCCACTAACTATTACCCCAAGGAAATTATTTCCTCTTAGCACTGTGACCTGAAAAACAGTAGGAAGTAATCACTGATGAACAATTTACAGTTTACTTGACTGTAACTTGTTGCTGGGATTTATCTCTTCTGGAAGCAAGCAACAGATTTGTTCTCCTGCCTGCTCCAATTTGGATGTAGCTTTTCCAGGAAGCAATAGACCTAACTATCGGCTCTGCAGTTTTGCCCTGTTTCTGTGCAGAATCTGTGTCATAACTCTTTCTGGAAAAAAGATTATTTGTGGCATAATCAGTTTTATGCTTGCAGTGGAAGTTAAACTGAGCAATTGAGAATTGTAAGTGCAAGGATGTTCCACTTTCTCTCACCACCACATGTGGTGCATAGAACATGTGCATAGAACAAGGTCTTTGAAGTAGTTCCATTTAAGGGTATTACAGCTGAGTATTGAAAATACAATAGGTTGAGTCCAGATCTTGCAAGTGGAAGTCCCCTTGCACAACAGAGTCTTATTCAACCCTCCTTCCCTCGGCATTCTCCTGTAGCGCCCCCCCCCCCAGTCTCTGAAGAGTGGGGTAGTGAGGGGTGGAATGGGAATGTAGGAAAGAATTGCCAGAGATGAGAGCTCCGTATGCAGAAGGTGTCTCTGCCCAGTTTTTTCAGCAATTCCCTCCCTCCCCCTTTCAGAAATTATCCTGACTTTTAAGAAAAACATTTAGGGACAGCCATGGTGGGGAGAGAGCATGCAAGGCTTATAACATGACTAACTCCCACTTGCACAAGTTTGAATGCAGGGGTTTTTTTTTGTTTTTTTATTCCTAGAAATTCCATTCTGCACTCTGCCATAACAAAACAATGGCTTTTACATATTTTATCGTATGCAAATATCAGTATGCACATGCAGAGTGTTGTGAACACTTTTTGGCTATTGCCTGTGCTGTGAATTGCAACTTAAGCATTATAAGGCCCATACTGTTTTGTGACCATTTTTCCATTATTAGTGCTCCTGTGTTGATGGCTTGAAAAGGGAGAAAGCAGTAGAGCTATTGGGGATCACTGGTAGAGCAAGTTGAACAGTAAGTGCCAGCCAGGACCTCTGTCTAGGACTTTGGTGAATAGTTGCCAGTTGGGATATACAGTATTAAGCTGAATGAGCAAGTGGTATGTGTTGCATCTTCACTCCCTTTCCTGATGATGTGTGGATTTGTATATTGCACTGTTGCATTAGAGGGCTTGGAACATGCAGTTTGGGCTTATGGTCACGAATTCCCTAAATAAACTCTGAGTTTTGCACATAGCTAGTATGTCCGTGGAGTTTCCTACTGCAATGACCTGTGCAACTGGTATATTAGCTCACATTTCATGAGAAGTGGGTGTATTGGAATACTCTCTCTTCCCCCACCAGTATAAAATGTATCGTTTACAAAACCAGTACGAGTCTCTTCATTCCACATTTCAAGAACTCTTATAGTTGTTATTGTTCCAGCATGGAAATAGTAAAATGGTCATATTCATTTTCCTGATAGAAAAGCTTTTCATTTTGTGCTTTCTAGTGTTCATTTGAAAATATGCTGTTGGGATTCTTCTGTGGCTTTACCAGCTTCTGTATTAAAGGATAGCAGCTGCTAGAAGAGTTTAACATGCATGCTTTGTCTGTTTTAGGTAAAACCTGGGATTTCTGTCTTTTTTTTTTTTAATAATAATTTACATTTTATTCAAGTTCCAGGCAAGCTCTAAGAAGGGAATCAGTCGACTGGACAAACAGATGCGGAAGTTCACAGACATCAGGAAAAAAAGTAGAACGTCCCATGCTGTGAAAATCAGCATTGAAGGCAATAAAATGCCATTGTGACCCTTCCCAGCATCTTCTTTGAATTCTGCTGTAAGAAGTGCACCTACAGACTCTCTGAAGATGTCTACATTTTTTAAAAACAAACTTTGGGGTTTTTTAAGTGTATCTTCCAATTGTCGATTCAGCTGGTAGTAATATATGTTGATGGAGGGTTACGAACCCTGGGACGTTGTTCATTATGAGTGTATTTAACCTTGATCGCTTGTGTCCTTTGTACAGAAGAAATCTTGTATTGCTACAGACCTCAGACATTAAAATCTTTCTGATGTGTGGGGGCTGTGTAGTGCCTGGTGGGCTTGCATGTGTGTTTAGAAAGTTCAGGGCAGCATGCTGCACACTGAACATTGGGCTAGTGTGTTGCGCGTGCGCACGCACACGCGCGCGTGTTCAAATGTACAGATCACTTGCTAGTAATACTATTCAGCATCTTTTTCTGTTCTTTGAGTCCTGTTAAAGGTAAAGGTTGCCTTTGGGACCTACTTTGTGCTTCTTCAAGCCATGTTATAGAGTAGGGGCAGACCTGGTGCAGCAAACATTGAATATACATACATTTAATGGCACAAAAGTAAGTTTTCTACAGGGTGTGTTAAGTACAAATTCCCTCTGATTAGTTATAATACAAAAAAAGAGAATTGGGGGGTTGAAATTCTAGGTAATTAGTCTTTTAGAGTAATGATAGTTCCCTAATCTCCTTAGAAAAATAGCTACCTTCCCGTCTCATTTTTATTTAAAACAAAAAGCTAAAACTGAATAGCATAAGTACTTGTTGTTCCCACAGTAATTGGTCATAATGATCTGTGCCACTAATAATTGGAAGGTGAGTTCTCTGTTAAGGCCCTGAGGTGTGATCAGGCTAATTGCATTTTTCACTCTGGTACATAACATTGTCAATTATTGATAATTCTGTTTGAACACAAGTCCTAAATATTTGAATATTGCTTGATAAATTATTTAGGATCCTTCACTCATGACAGTCATTGGCATTGAATAGCTATTTAAGAAAGTCTTTGGTTCCTCACCTTTAGGTGGGGGGGGGAGAGAGGGAAAGCTCACAGCATCATATAAAAAGCAGTCCTGGAATGTCCTCAGTGTAACCAACTATTTGCATTCCATGAATCATCTAAACACAGTATCTCGTTTACAAAAATGGCTTTTATTATGGGGCATGTAAAAATTCTCCAGGTTCAGTTGCACTTTCAATAACTTCCTTTATCCATGAAATGTAGTTGGATACTTGGGTATAGGCCCCATATTTTCCCACTTCAGCACAACCTTCCCCCCAGCTGACAATCCCCATCAGATACCAAGTGTTATGATGAGCTACAGCAAAAGGGCCCCCGCTGTCTCCTTTACAAGCATCTTGAGCTTTTTCAGCATAGCCTGCACAGAACATGTTTTCAGTGATGAGCTTGTCGGTTGATTGTCTGCAAATATCCATAGGCACAATAGGCAATCTGACTTTCATGAGAAAGCGGGTAGACCTACCCTTGGTGTGAGTTGCACCCCAGCCACTCACCAGTCCCTCCTTCTGTCCTTCTAGCAGTAAAGTAGCTAGATTTGGACTGGGAAGGCAGATAGGGAATATGTTCTGGCTGAAAGCAACACCACTGGTCAGTTCGATCAAAGCAATGTCATTATTGTAGTTCTCAGCGTCGTACTGGGGGTGTTGCCAGTACTGCTTCACTCCCACTTTTTGTTCATCCCTTTCTCTCTGGTGCTTATCAAAGTCTCCTGAAAGGCAAATGGAAGAATAATAAGAGTTTGATTTCATGTGGAACAGAAGAGAATGAACAGTTAATTAAAAATAGACTCAAGCCTGAGAAAACTGATCCAAAGATGCTATTAAAATTTTCATACTGTGAATCCATCATGTCTGTTCCTCATGGAATTTTCTATTGCATTTCAAAACAAAGCAGCTGTGAAGAAATAGTCACCAAACTCCACTCTGAATTAGAGATCAGTGCTGAGGGCCATTTGTTACATATTCATGATTATCTTTATCAGTTGAAGGTAATAGAAGTGTATTTACGTATTTTAACAACAAATGTTGGGATGCTCAGTTGAGCAATTTGGAAGAATCTGTTACATCTTGGGCGTGACAGACTTACTGTGGCAGGAGGAAAGTAACCATATTATCTTGGGGAGGGTATTCATGACTTTTTAACACTTACCTACAGTAACTTGGTGTGGGACAACGGTATCGAGGCAATGTGCTGCAGTGAGCACCCACTGTCTGCTGATTAAGCTGCCCCCACAAAAACCATACCCTCTCCTATTTTGGATCAGTACCTTGGGAGAAAAAGCAGCAGCCATCATTATTACTACAGTACAAGCGAAGGCAGGGCTCGGAGGGTGGGGATGGTCCTGAATCTGTGGGTTTCAATGCCTGTGGATTTCTGTAGCCATGGGGGGTTCACACACACACACACAAGCTTTTTGTGACCCGGCGTTGCCCGGGGGCAGAAATTATCCCCAGGCTCTATTAGGAGGAGGAATGCGTTTGTTCTGCAGTGCACCCCCACCTCTGGGGGCGTAAGGGGGGCCCTACCCCCACAGTATATCTGTCCAGATCGTAAGGAATAAGTGTACCACGTGTGGTGCACATTGTTCCAGGCGTTCCAGAGTAATGGTTGAACAGACCCACAAATATACAAACCTCCCTCAACAGTATGACATAGTGCGATGCATATATAGACATATAGAACTCGTCCCTGAAATAAAACAGTATTGATGACCTGGAACCCCAAACGCACACTATCACTGTGAAATGAATGAGGAAACAGGGACACAATCAACTAAGAGCAATCTGAAGGTCCCACTTACTGTCTGCAGGTCCTGTAGCAGGATAGCCCTGACGTATGAGAAACAGGCAGAGGTGGCCAGTTAGCTCCCTGGACATAGGGCCCTCTCAGATCCGACTGGGTGCTGGAACTCTCTGGATCCTGCTCTTTCCACCCTGGGCCACGCAGGCAACGCAGGCAAAGCAGTTTAGTTTCACTTTCTGTTCTGCCTCTGTCTGGTAGCTGAGCTGCTCAGCCCTCCCACATAACCTGCAGAATCGTCTGTGACCACAGGGTGGCAGCAGACCTCTAGCCCAATGCAATCCCCTTGGTTCCCGACGATCTGGGCCCCCTCCCCGAAAACCGGGGGGTGTAGGGGGGTCTGACCCCCGCAGTGTTCTTTTCCAGGCTGCAAGGAACGTGTGTGCCAAGTTTCGTGGCCGTGGGTCAAGGCACGGAGACGTGTATAAGGAACATACCCACACACACACGTCCGTGTGTGTGTGTGTGTGTGTGTGTGTGTGTGTGTGTGTGTATATATATATATATATATATTTGTAACTTGTATATATAATCATACCAATAAAAGGGCTTCTCTTGCTGGTGGCTGCAGGCAACATCAGCCTTGCTGCCACTGCCATCTTGGGGTGGCCTCTTGGCCACCCTTCAGCCGGGCAGCTGGGGCCAAGCCTCCCCACCACCACCACCTCTTTATGTGCC
This sequence comes from Lerista edwardsae, assembly GCA_029204185.1. Lineage (NCBI taxonomy): Eukaryota > Metazoa > Chordata > Lepidosauria > Squamata > Scincidae > Lerista > Lerista edwardsae. The sequence goes on from JAJKFI010000002.1 coordinate 28,103,848, forward strand.
ACTGAGGTGCAATGCAGCTATTTTGTCAAAACCTTCAGGAAAGGTATCTGTACCTGCCAAGGACAGTCTCCGGGATGGCATAAAGAACCTCCAACTATCCTAAGATCATCACTCTCATCAGTGTAGTTGGTGTTCAGCCAGTCCTGTAAATTTTCCTCTGTGACATTCTCCATAGTCTGTTCAAGGTCTTCTTCCTCAATCCCTTCCTGTCCCAGTGTCTGGTTCCAGCTGGCCAAGTTTTCCTGGGCCTCTGTTTGGTTCATCTTGGTCACATTCCAAGCATTCTCAGTCATATTCCAAGCATTTGTTTGGTTATTTGATCTTCCTTCAGAAGAGCGTGTGGATTTCTTAACCAGGCCGCAAGGAAAGCGATCTTAAGAGGGGAAAGTTAAATACATCCTCTGAAGTTAAGGTAGACTGATGATAGAAGAGTCCTCCTACAATGCAGCACGTTACTTAGGCTATGTGTCTCGTTTTTTGAAAGAAGAAAAGTTGTGAAGAACCTATGCTATGTTGTCTAATCAGGTCCGCCACAGAAGATTCCTGCCTTCGGTCAGCTGTAACACTGAGAAAAGTGTTTAAAAACCAAAAACATGAACATTCTCAACAAACTCAACCAGTACCAAAGAATCGCAACCAAATTTATAGCAATAAAGTGGGATGCTGTTCACGTTTCCAACTGAAGAGCAATAATAAATTATGGACAGCAGATTTGGAGACAGTTTAAAAAGTCTTTGGTCTAGCACATAGTAGTTGGCTGTTCATGATAATTCTATAATATTTTTTTATCTGAAGTTCTAAACTGGATTGACTTTTTCATTATGACCATTAATCGGTAGTAAGTGAATTCACAGCACATTAAAAGCAGCATGCTTTAAGGTATAATTTGATGTAGGAGCTGAACTTTGGCTACTCATAAAATATCATATGGCTTGGCTCAAGACAACCAATGAAATATGTAGCTAGTGTGGTTTAGTATAGTACTGGTTGTTGAAGATGTACAATAAACTCTACTTAGTATGAAACACTAGGTGGGCCTTGAGCAAGCAACTTTTCTCAGCTTTATCCACAGTGGATTGTTGGAAGAGTCAAATGAAATAAAGATCCTAAAATATATTGTAAGATGGAAAGCACTATTCCAAAATTTATGAAAATTTGTCCCATAGTTTCTCTAGTCTGGGCATCTAAACCCACTTGCCTCCTTCATCTAGCATTTCAGCTATTACCTGATGGCATGCAGCTCTTTCCATCTTCATTGAGTGTATATCCCATCGCACAAGAGCAGACCACATGAAGTGAGTTTTCAATATCTTGGCAATATTGCCAGCAATCACCGTTCTTATACCAGCACTCAGACTTCTCTGCATCAGAAGTATACATTTTATTTGGGTCATTACTTGGAAAGCAATCATTTGCCATTGCTGGCATCTCAATGGTAATATTTTAAAGTAACATTAACCACTACAAATGTCAGTGGCAGGAATTAAAACTACAATGTAATTGTAAGTGGCAAGAATTAAAATTAAGTTAAATGCATTACAAAGCTCCTAACTTAACAGAGTCACTGACTGGAGTCAAGAGGAGAGCCCTTGGTACTGTTCTGTACTGTTCTGTAACAAGTTCAAATCAACCAAGATTGTCCGCCTGTGGACCGTCCTTCATGCAGAAGGAGCTGCCATCAAGCCTCTGGAGGGTGCAAGAGCAGGAGGGTGCAGGTCTTGCCACCAAAGGGCTTTTAATGAATGAAAGTTTAGTATGTATCATGCCAGGGCTGGCCTTAAGCTCATGTGACCAAAGTCGTCGCATTGGGCCCCATGCTTTGGGGGGTCCAGCACCAGTGCAGCTAGTATATCAGCTAGTGCATCTGCTGCTGCTGCAGCTGGTACCTCTATGGGCTGAAGGATCGGTGGAGCAAGAAGAGCAGCTTTACCTTGGACACCCCTACCCAACCCTGCCTCCGAACCACCCCAAATGGGCCTCCTGGAAGCAGTTGGTGGTGACTTCATCATGTCTCCACGGACTATGTCCAGGTGCTGCATTTTGTGTGTGGCATCACAAGCACTCTTCTTAGTGAGCAGGGGGACAGGCAGGAATGACCCACATTGGGCCCTGCCTCTCCTAGAGCTGGCCCTGTATCATGCACTTTTGCTACAGCAAAGAAGGTATAGATATCAACTTCCAAACATGTTAATTAGCATATACCTATTCCCAGCCTGACTCACCTATTTCACACTGACTCCCTCCATACCTTGGGGGACAAATACAGGAAGGCAGATAGTGTTTGATCTTGCAAATGCCACCATTCTTGCAGGGATTCTCTTTACAGGGGTTTAAATCTGTTTGGAAGGAGAGAAATGCCTTGAGATAAACATCACACAAGAGAAACACAACACATTCTTTCTAGGCCCTCTCTTTGCATTTGCTTTCTGTTGCCCATGCTATTGTAGCATAGATCAAGAAAATAAAAGAAACGTCCTACCTTTGTAATGAAACCAAAACTCCATCTGCAAAATAATTATAAACAATGAAAATATAACATTGGAAAACAGGGCACAGAACAGTAGCTGAGGGAAAAAAACATATTCCCCATTATTTTAGATTACATTAATTTTTAAGTAATTTTGACTACAAATGTACATCTACAAATGTAATTTTAATGTAATGTACAATGCCAACCTATGCAACACTACTTAGAAGTCCCAGTATAGTCATTGGGGCTTACTCCCAGGTAAGCATAGATAGGATTGAAGCCTTAAGCTACTGATGAGTATGGCTCAGTTCCTCGACTCTTTGAGTTCCTCAACCAAGGAACAGCCTGCCCCTATAGGGTAGCATGACCTCCCGAGTCCCTGTCCACAAGCTTTGCATGAGAGCCTCCAACTACCTACGTAGCACAGGGCTAGCCCATCTAAAGGATAGTATAGTATAGTGGCAAGGAAACTGAACTGCATAGCAGGAATTCCCCAGTTTGAATCTTGCCTCTACCACAGACTGATGGGATGGCCTTAGGCAAGCCATTCCCTCTCAGCCTCACCTTCCCCAGATGCAATATGGGGATAATAATACTTACCTACGTTGCGAAGTTGTTGTAATACAACATGAAACACTTTGTGCACTTGAATGTGCAATTATAAAAATGCTAAGTACTGTTCTCATTGCATTACTCTGGGGTGTAGGGAAGGGAGTGTGTAGGAACCCCACCTGTCCCTCTCATATGACATGTTGTGGTAGCTGGTGTTATGCTGCCCCAACCACCCATGGGAGTGTGGCAAGTGACAAAACATAACAGGATGTGTCCTGAGTTCAATTAGAGCCAAAGTCTACTGAGAAGTACATTTCATTATAGTCAATAGGGTTATTCCCAGGAAGGTGTGGATACGATTGCAGCCAGGCAGCCCATCCTAAGATGCCTGGCACCCTGAGGAGCAGTGGTACCAAAATGGCTACACCTGCATTCTATGGATGCCGTGGCAGCCGCCAAATCTCCTCAGGGGGATGTTCCTCCCCTTACCCCAAGTAAGTCCCTGGCCCCTGTAATGGGGCTACTTGAGTCTCTGCTGGCTATTTGGCCAGAGAGACTGGAGCAGCCCCATGTCAGGCTTCCCGGCCCAAAGCGGGCCATAGGATCTGAGGCAGCAGAGACCACTGCGAGCTGGGCCTGATCCTCTCCCACCCAGTTCTGTCATGCCCACCTTCCCACTGTCCCCTAAACCTACACTGCCAGCCAGTGGTCTTACCTGGGACTGGCAGTGGCACTGAGGCCCAGCTTTTCAGCTCTCTCAGAAAGGTACTTCTAGATTTCCTGAAGTTTAGTTTCTCACCGTTTTTTCTTGGGATTTGAAGATCTCTTTTGCCTCTTCAAATGAACACGTTTCTTCAATGCATTCTCTCTCCAGATTTCCTGGGTAAATCTCTTCTAAGAACTTGTTGGCACGTTTAGAAATCCGCAGAACCTGGCTTGCTTCTTCTTTTCTTATAAAAACTATGATAGTCAAGTCAGATTAGTAAGGTGCCAGCATTCATTCTTTTCTAATTTTCCCCTTAATTAATTCACATAATTAAAGAAATACATGTAGGTAACGTATTTGTAGATACTTAGAGTTCAGAGTTCATGTAGGTAACGTATTCGTAGATTCAGAGTTCATTGCATCATTATGGTGTGGATAGAATGGGTGACATGGCATTGAAATGGGATAGAATTCCTTGTGTGCTTGAGAGAAACAGGTCTCAGTTATGGATGTGAATACAGGTGGGGTCTTTTTATCCATGAGGGTTCCATTCCCCAACCCTCAAGGATAAAAAAATCTGCAGGTAATTAAACCCACAGATTTTCACACACACCTCCTGAACCCACTGAGACACATTCTAGGCCCGCCGAGGCTGTGGGTGGTGGCGTATGGCCTTGGCAGGCCTCAGAATGGCCATTTTGGCCAAAAAACGCAAGTTCCAATTTTTGGGGAAAACTGGAAGTAGCATTTTTAATGCCTTGTAAGACATGAGGCATGGGGCCCGCGGCCTCAGCACCTTCGGAGGCTTCAGGTTGCGCCAAATGTGGGTCACCGCGGGTTTAGGGGATTCGCGTTGAGAAAAATCTGTGGATAATTAGGCTCAACCTGTATATTTTCCAGCTTTTGAATCCACACCAGTACTTTCTTAATAAACCTACCTACCTGAAAATGAAAATGATAGGCTGCTGAAGGAGCATATTAATAAAAGAAAAACGACACTAGAGGAACCTCTATCCATTCTAGAGCCAAGACTTGTGTGCAGTCTGCAGAAGATCACTATGTAGAGAAAAAGAGAACAAACACGATATACAGGGGGAGAGAAAGTCAAAATTGGGTGGGGTGAGGAGTGAAATAAATGTGAAAGAATGAAAGAATTAAAGTCATAGATCTGCTTCACAAATATGCATCCATTTCTATCCATGCATCCATGCATATCTTTTCAAATTGATGGGTTAAATGCATTCTAATTGGAGGGCAGATCTCTTGCTCACAGTAAATTCTGAGTATTGAAGGAGATAGAAGTATTTATTATGAAATCTCAGCCAAACCCAAACAGAGAATCCCAGTCCTCTAGGAATGGTGATCAAAGCATATTGAAGCAAGAGGTGTAGCCACAATTCCACAATACAATTGGTCGTCTTGTTTGAAGTCTGTTGATTTGACTTGTGTGAATTAATAAAGGCATCAGATGGGCACACTTGTCCATAGTCTTTCTTACAGTTGCCTCTAGAATCTAGATGCCATTTGTTAAGACATGCACTCCCAAAGGGACAGGTTAAGGGCATCCAGCAACTGAAATCTTATTAACTGTGGAATGAAAATGTGTACTGAAAGGAAATGTAGAAGGTGAGAAAGTCCAGTGTCAATCTTCTGGACATCTGTACCCCTTTTCTAAAGGAAACAGCCCTCAGAATGTTACAAGGTAGAAAGATTGTGCTCTCTTACCTGATTAGGAAGGACAAAACGCTATTTAGATCAACACTAACATGAGCTATGGGAACCCTGCTGTTGATGATTAATCTACCACAAATATTGACAAAGAAGCCTGGCTCTCAGGATGCTATAGGGCAACTTTTCTAGTCCAAGGAAATCATGCTTAATTTTAAAAAATCTAATCCTACAATGCTGTTATCCCAACTAATCACAGTGCTTTCCTTATGTACATTATTCACAGTCTTGGGCACTGTTTTCCAAATTGCACTTTTTTGTCATTGCACAATTGCCTCTCCTAAAGATGTGTACTTTTGCACCAAACCATTTACACATCTGTGTAAGCAGTCCAAAAGGCGGTTTTGTGGAAGTCAAACGTTCCGTCTTATCCAGAGCCATAGTTATCAATTGACTTCGTATATCTTCTGCTTCTAGTAGGTATCTTGAATGGACAGGCTGCAAAATGGTCAGCTTTGGATGCTATGCCATTTGGCCAGATCTTAAATCACTAAGCAGGAGCAGAGAAAAGCTGAGCAGTGTAGGGTGGTGGTCCAGAGTTTTGGTGCAGTTTGTGTTTGGGCAACAGCAGCAACAGCTAAGCTCACGTTGTACCACTTCTGCCAATGTGTACCTGGTAATCTTCACTGGGTAGATTGGGGATCAAGGTTATCAGAAATAGTCTGAAAAGGAGAGGTAGCAGCATTTGGTAACCTACCCACTTGTACAGAGTTTGCTTAATTCACTTTGAGCCCAATCCTATCTTTCCCCCCACCTAAGCAGCTGCATCAAAAGAGGGTGCACTGTATCTACGGTGTGTGCATGTGTGGAAGAGGAGAGATCAGGAAGCTTCAGTAGGGAAAGGGCTTTAAAATCCCCATACTAGGGCGTGCCCTTCTCTGAGGAGAGAAAGGGGGCAGGGAGGCTTCTGTTGGAGGGATTAGGATCCAGCACATGCCTTTGGTGGCAGATCCAGCGTCTCCTGCAGTCCCCTGGTCCAAGCACAACCCCTCCTCGTTGTGCCTCATCCCCATTCCTTCTGCTGCTTAATTGCTTTGGAGGGGATGTCGGCAGCTCTGACAACAGAGAATTGCTACTTCGTGTGGCAGCGCTTGCAAAATGGCCACTGTGTGCTCCATTGGCAGCCATTTTGCAACAGTGGAATTTTCTTCCGCTATTGCAAGGCCCTATCTAGAACAATCCAATCCTGCATAGATTGGCCTGTCTCTTGTGGGAATTTTGAATTTCAGCACTGAGTGGTGATGATGGGCAGATAGTCCCTCTCCCTAAGGTATAAGATTTTGTGAGGGGTCAGTTAGACCTGCCCCACATATGCAGCAGAATGAGGTAATAGATAAAGGTAAAGGTTTCCCCACGACCGAATGGTCTAGTCGTGACCAACTGTAGGGGGTGGTGCTCATCTCCATTTCAAAGCCTGTAGAGCCGGCGTTTTGTCCGAGGACAAGCTTCCGTGGTCATGTGGCCGGCATGACTCTACGCTGTAGCGCACGGAACGCCGTTACCTTCCCACCGAAGTGGTCCCTATTTATCTACTTGCATTTACGTGCTTTCGAACTGCTAGGTTGTCAGGAGCTGGGACAAGCAACGGGAGCTCACTCCATCACACAGTCTTGAACTCCCAACTTTGCGGTTGGAAAGCCCAGCAACAGTGGATTAACTCGCTGCGCCACCACGTCCCTTTTATTCCTAAAAAGTTCACGCCTAATGCTGGTTTTCTATTTCTTATCAGTCTCCTTGATACAATCTGAAGCACTACAATCTGTTCTACCACTTATATGTTCTACCCCCTCATTCTGTTGCGTATGAGAGTGAGACTTATAGAAATCATGATTCTTTGGCTTTGGTTTCCACTCCTAAATATCCTTGAACCCTGGCTACCACTGGACATGTGCTACTATCTTCATGCCAGCAAGGCACATTGTCCCAACCTGTCGCAGCAGGCTGGAGGTTCTTTGTGATCTGATGAACGAGCGAGTGCGAGTCCAGTCCAAGGCTGAGGGGTAAAACAGTTTATTGCAAGACAGACAAAGCGAGACAAACAAAAGAAAATTTACAGAGTGCTGCTGGATGGTGTGAAGTGGCCGAGGGTCAGGGCGTGCCGGTACTGTGAGTTTAGTGCCAAGCTATATGGGAAAGTGCTTTCTTAACAGGTGCCTAATTGGTGCAGATTCAACGAATGGTGGGCGAGTAGGGCCAGTGGTGTCATTCAAATGGTTTAGGAACAGGAACTCACTTTTGATTGGCACTTGTCAGGAACCCGGAACCAGCCACGGAGCCCGTTAGGATCCGGAACGCCCGTTCTGGTCCGTTCCCCCTGAATGACATCACTGAGTAGGGCTGTTGCGGGGGTGATTTAGCATGTGCACAGGTAGCAACCAGGAGATTCCCATGGCCAGGGAGAGTGGGCCTTTGCCGCAGGTGCTAGCAATCAGACCCAGAATGGCCTTGTCCAACCAGCAGTGGACAGGTCCCTTGGCTCGTGCCCAAGTCTCTGCTGCCTCCCATAGCAACAGAGCCGATGAGGACTCTGGGCTCTTAGGAGGCAGACAGACAGTCTCTGGCCCTGCACATACACTCATCCATGAAGTGGAGACAATTAACTCAGGCAGAAGGTTGGTGGTGGGTTATCATGTTCACAATCAGTGGTCAAGTTTCTGTTGTCGACTCACTGGGAAAATTAGTTATTTTCAGATTATGTTCCCCATCTTTACATGGGACTTGAAATATATATTGGGTGTTGGGAGCGTTAGAATGGATAAAAGGAAATAATTTTGTATACATTAGGTAATTAATCTGTGGAACTCCTTGCCACAGGAGGTGGTGATAATGTCTGGCCTTGGAATTGGACAGATTTCTGGAGGAAAAGTCCATTGTAGGCTACAGGCCATGATGGGTGGTGCAATCTCCTCATGCTAGAAGTAGGCTACCTTGGAATGCCAGATGCAGGGGAGTGGCAATGGGCTGCAGGCATCTAGTTGTCTGGTGTGCTCCCTGAGGCATCTACTGTGCCACTGTGAGATACAGGAAACTGGACTAGAAGGGCCTTTGGCCTGATCCAGCAAGGCTCTTCTTATTATGTTCTTATGTTCATGCAGAAGGAATTTTTCCCCATGGAATTTATAAAACACTAGCACCATGGACTTAGCGCAGTACAAATTTACAAGGAGGTTGCACTGTTGTACACCATATGCTATATATGCCGGAGAGAGCTCCATGCCCAAGAAGTATCCCCCAGGCAACTGCACTGATGTGGTAAGGCCGTTGGGTGTGAAAAAAAAGCTGCACGTGCTGTATTGGGCTGTTTGACTTGGCTTGGACTTCACATGTACAGTATTCTGTGCAGGACTGTCAACCTTTGAACCAGCCTCTGTTGTTGTCCCTTTTGCAGCAGTTTGATCTACAACAAGGGTCAGGTGCTCCGTGCCAAGGAAAGTTTCACCTGCTGTTCCTGTATATCTGCTTGTGGTGGCAGCTGCACTCTATGGTGTGACACCTTTTGCAATAGCTGTAAATCACACTGTACTGCTGGAGCACATGTTCCAGAGGCACAGCTGGCCCATAGGATTGGGCCCTTAATGTTCTTTATCCAGCAGGTGGGAGATAATGGAAAGGCTTTTGTCTTAATAGTATTGATTTTTTTTTTCTCTAACCATTCCTTGTGGTTCCAGCAGAACAATTTTCCTGCATGCTTATAAATTCACAGCAGCAGTCATTCTTGACACGGTAGCATATCAGCTGCCTTGCTCCTAGCGGCTTGGCTGTGAGCAAGGCAGGGCAGGGTAGGACAGGGCAGGTCCACAGCAGGGGTCCAAGGAGTGCCACCCAGAGTCCTGTGACCTTCCCTCAGCTACGCAACTGGCTGCAATCCTGTACACACTTTTCTGTGAGTAAGCCCCATTGAACTCAATGACACTTCCAAGTAGACACGACTGGTGATCCACTGTAGATTCTCACCTGTCACACTGCAGGTGATCTTGACTCAGCTTAAACTACCTCACAACAAACTTGTGAGGATAAAAAGGAAGGAGGGAAGACCCACGCACACTGCTCTGAACTCCTTTGAGGAAATATGGGTTGCATTGTTCCCTTCAAGCTGCCTGGCCTTGCGGTTGTGCAACTCAAACACCATTGAACCTGAGCTCTGAGCAGTTCAGAACTCAGCAATTCCAGAAGTCTGGCAATGAGAGAGGGATGTTTCTTTCCCTCTCTCACAACACCAGAACCAGGGGACATCCACTTAAACTGAGTGTTGGAAGAACAGATGAAAGAAAATACCTTTTTACTCAGCAGGTACTTAACCTGTGGAACATCTTGCCACAGGAGGTGGTGATGGCGTCTGGTCTAGGTGCCTTCAAAGGGGGATTAGATTCATGGAGGAAAAGTCCCTCCCACGCTATGGGCAATGATGGGTATGTGCAACTTCCTGGTTTTAGATGTAGGCTACCTCAGGCTAGGTGCTAGGGAGAGGAGCAGAATGTAAGCATCTTGTTTTGTTGTGTGCTTCCTGAGGCATCTTGTGAAGATACAGGAAGATACTGTGAGATATAGGAAGCTGGATTATATGGGCCTTTGGCATTATTTATTCATTATTATTTATTTGATTTCTACCCTGCCTTTCTGCCCGAAGGCACACAAGGCGGCTTACAAACTGGGCTCATCTAATCAGTCAGTCAGTATTTATATAGCACTTTTCAACACAAAGTTCACAAAGCGGTTTCCAGGAAATAATATCTTATATTCTTATTATGTTCTTAATGATGTTTGGTGTCATTGCTGCAGAATGCCGAGGAGATGCTGTGTAGGAAGCAAAGAGCCCATGCAGTAGCATGGCGCCAGGAATATTGGTTAAGTGTAAGAAAAGAGCCAGGCTTAGGAGTTAGACTTGGAAGATCCAGGTTCTCTGCCCAGCCATGAAGCTTCCAGGGTGACCTTGGGCCAGTCATGTCTCTCATACTCACCTCCTTCAACTACCACTGTGCTGTGAGGAAAAAAGGGAGGGAAAGAACCATATACACCCTCCGTGTGTGTGTGTGTGTGTGTGTGTGTGTGTGTGTGTGTGTGTGTGTG
>JAJKFI010000002.1:28114380-28159734 GCA_029204185.1 Lerista edwardsae
GTGTGTGTGTGTGTGTGTGTGTGTGTGTGTGTGTGTGTGTGTGTGTGAGAGAGAGAGAGAGAGAGAGAGAGAGAGAGAGAGAGAAGTCCTAAGAAATACAGGACACTAACTTAGAATAATCAGAATTTATTAGCAGAAGACACTAGGTACTTTATACTGAGTGCCCTGCCAAAGCAATTGTCATAATCCTCTCTTCAGGATTTAAGGGTCTTGGGATTTAACGTGTGCGTTTATGTGCTGATAGATCCAGTCAAGGTATGGGCTGACCTTGATGTAAATGCCAAAGTTCTCAGGATTCCCACAGCCTTCTCCCCAGCTCACTAATCCAACTAGAAACCAGGTGTTCTTGAATTGAGTGACCATGGGACCGCCACTGTCACCTTCACAGGAATCCCGCCTATCTCCCTTTATCCCTGCACACAGCATGTTATCAGAGACGTCATTCTGCATAGCGTTGATACAGTCATTCCGTGGTGCCACAGGAACCTCAATATATCTGAGAACAGACGAGTAATTTGAATAGTTGTGCTCACTTTGGCTTCCCCAGCCAGTCACTATGGTTGTCGTCCCTTCTGTCATCAGCTCCTGCTCTGCCAGGTTCTTGGTGGGCAGGCAAATGGGCAATATGTACTTGTTAAAGATGACTGGGTGGGTGAGATGCAGCATTGCGATGTCATTATCAGAGGTCGTTGCAGAGTAATTTTCATGAGGAAATAGCTTGTCAGCGATAATAATTTGCTCAGACTCCTCTTTTTGCCGACGAAAATATTTACCTGTAAGGACAACAGGAAAACTGGAGAGGGCACTATCTGTCTCCTAGCATTCAACCCTAACCCACCTCTCTCAAATGATGAAGCAAAATCTTGAAAGAAAAGGGGTCGTATTTAATTCCCCCCTTTCTTGCATCTCAAACGCAACAAACTGGGAATGATATGTCCTTTGTAGACTCAAGACACATTATGCATTCAGCATAATCTTATTGGTGTGTGTGTGTGTGTGTGTGGATGTGGCCAGGCTGATCACATCCAGAGGGCCCATGACCCTGTCCAGCCAACACTCCCCTTGGCTCTCTGCTACCCTTCATTGGATGGTAAGCATCCCTCTGGCTTAATAGGCAGCGGGGACAAAAGATTGTCCACATCTTTTCTGAGTCCCATTTAAACAATGGCAGCATTGGTAGCCTACACTTTCATGGTCATAATAGGGAGGCGCACTGGTTGACTTGCCCCTGGCCCACACCCTGCCCACCATCCTCCTAGGAATGGCTCTGCCTACACTGTCTCCTGAAAAGTCTATGGTACAAGCTCTACAGGCTCGCTCACATGTCCTCCAGAGGGCCTTAAAGTGTCACTTCTGTTTCTTGGGGAAACCGGAAGTGACATTTACAGGCAGTGGTGTCATCTAAATGATTTAACAACAGGTACTCACTTTTGATTGGTACGTGTCGGGACCCGCCCACCGGAAATGATGTCATAAGCCAGAAGTGATGTCGTGGCAGGAAGTGACATGAAAAAAGCCCTTTTTGAGGCCTCAGACAATTTTAAACTGACCCAACAGTTGCAACAGTATTCCACAGCACCCCCAGAACATGTTAAGGAGGCCTGGCATCATGTGAAAACCCCAGAGCAACTCATTTTTCAGTGACAAGGAAAGGAAAGGCTCCGCTCGCTGCCTGCCTGCCTGCCTGGCTCTGAGAACATGCAGGCAACTCAAACATGCAGGAAATTCAAACGTTGCAGAGGGCGGAGTCGACAAGTGGGCAGGCAAATGGGCGGGGCCAGCTGTAATCCTAGAAACCGGTACTCACGTACCCCCGCGTACCCCCTGCATGACATCACTGTTTACAGGCCCTCGGAAGGCCTAAAAAACCACTTCTGAGTTTGGGTGAAAATTAGAAGTGACATTCTTAGGCCTTCTGGAGGCCTCAGAAGACCTCCGGATACTTCTGGTGCGGAGTGGGGGTGGGAGGAAGCATGGAGGTGGCATTTTGAGGTCTTAGCCCCAGGGGCACAGTGCCCAGGATTGCAAGTGGATCAAACAGTTCATCCTGTCACAATAGCTGCCGATTATTTCCTTCAATGGAATTTCAAGTGTATTGACTAGGGTGCCCCATATTTAAAGAGTGCAGCCATTTTCCATACCAAATTTCAGTCTGACTCTGTTGTGTCCCACCACGCAATGAGCAGCTGTCAACACCCAGCTGGGATGGATGAGAACAGCCCCACACTTAAATCGACCCATCTCAGAACTCAGCATCACCTGCAATGAAATGGAAGAAGAGGCAAAGGAACATGGACTCTATTTCATACAACCATCACCTCACTGTCACTGTGTGTGTGTATCCACAACTGTTCTGATGATATAAACATGTATGATATAACAGCAGCAGCAGCATCTGGTATTGTTCTAAATTTTGATTTTTGTGTAGTGACAAAAATTCTTAGATGTTTTCCTGGTCAAGATTTCTTTAATAATATTGGGAGGAATGGCTTAGGAACAACATACAAATTTCTATTTGCGTTGGAGCTGCACTCTTTCCAAAGGAGCCTGCTACACAATGACAGAAACCTCCTTGATCCATTTTGTGCTCTTATTCAGAACCCACGATTCATACAGTTGCCGGTGTTTACCGTATGTCTGAAAGTTGGAGATCTCTGGGCCGGTTCTTACGTTATAAGAACATAAGAAGAGCCCTGCTGGATCAAAGGCCCATCTAGTCCAGCTTCCTGCATTTCACAGTGGTCTACCAGGTGCCTCAGGGAGCACACGAGACAACAAGATGCTTGCATCCTGTTGCCACTCACTTGCACTTGGCATTCTGAAGTAGCCTACTACTAATGTAAGGACAACCCATAATGTAATGCACAACCCATCACAGCCTATAGCCTACGATGGACTTTTCCTCCAGAAATCTGTCCAATCCCCTTTTAAAGGCACCTAGGCCAGATGCCATCACCACCTCCTGTGACAAGGAGTTCCCCAGCTTAATTACCTGCAAGGTAACAAAGTACTGTCTTTTATCTGTTCTTCCAACACTCAATTTTAGGGGATGTCCCCTGGTTCTGGTGTTGATGGAGAGGGAAAAGAACATCCCTCCCATGCATAATTTTGTATATCTTAATTATGTCCCTCCTCAGGTGCCTTTTTTCTAGACTGAAAAGCCCCAAATGCTGCAGTCTTTCTTCATAAGGGAGATGCCCCAGCCCCATAACCATTTTCAACCAGAACCCATTAATTCTACGAAATGTCTATGTAGATGTAGTAACAACCCAGTCCTAACTGATAAGACTGGGGCTTAAATGTCTTATTCTTTTCTGTGTAAATGGTCAACGCGCTGCTCTGTTAACAATTTCAGCTCAGAGGTTTTAACTTGAGGCAGTTCAGCCTAGAACTTTGGCAACTGTTGGAAAGCTGTAAGCATGACCAGGCTGATGGAAACAGAGCATCTCAGAGGTGGCAGACAGAAAGCTGCAGACGTGTGTGTTGTAGAATTGATGAAAAACGCATACAATTAAGATGCAGAAAATGGACTATTCTGAGAAATTAATTTCTAATCAGGGAAGATGTCGACAGCCCAATCCACTGCAACTCCTGATGCAGTGATGCAGCAATGCCAGTGGGGAGCTTTGGCCTCCAGAGGCCTCTGAGGTAAGCCCCTGCTGGCCTGGTGGGTCTACATGAGCCTGCACCAGTGATAGTGTTGATGCAAATCTATGTGGACCTGTGAAAGCAGGATGCTGTCCAAGAGAAAACATTCCTTAGCAAACAGTGACAGGTCTGGTCCTTGTTTTTGGTTTGACCTTCAAAAGTTTGAAATAGGAGGAGATCTTATGTCCGTACTTCAGAAAAGTGAAACTCGTTCAGTGGAGATGGCTGTAAGCATGGGCTGAATGCGTCACCACTCCTTACCTGCCAGGGACTGTCTCCTTTTCTTCCCATTTTCCCCCCAATGACTTTAGGGATATCTGATTGTGATCTCTGCACAGTTCTTCCACAGGGGAACATCACTGTAAAAAGGACACGGAAAGGTTAGCTAGCAAGAGATACACCAACCAGCTTGTACTTAAAGATGATGATGGTGGTGGTGGTGGTGGTGGTGGTGGTGATCATCATCATCATCATCATCATCATCATCTGGTTTATGGTCCAGTCCTATGGTCCAATGTTATGCTGGTATAATATACTTACACTGGCATAATATACTTCCAGGCTGTCACAAACCCAACTGGAGTGCACAGCCTGGCTAGCACCAAAAGCAGAGAGTGGTGGGTCAATGTAGTGATGGACACAGATGCCTATTGCCTGTGCAGGGGCCAAGAGGGAGGTGGGGAGAGGGTGGGATGGATCAAGGGGTAGGCAGAACGTGGAGATGACAGGGGTGGGGAGGAGGGTGTATTGGACCCAGGAAGGGGGGCAGCTGTACCCACTGAATCCTCACTCCCTTCCCAGGCTCTTCATAGGTTGATTGCCTTCATAGGTTGATGAAGACTTGTCCCAGCGATATCGCCAGCATAGGTCCAAGTTGACCCACCCCAGAGCCATCAAGGGCTTACTCTGGGGAAAGGATCAAATGTTTGCTTATCCTGAGGAGGCATCCCAAGGCCAACACTCCCCACCCACAGGATTCAGACACAAGGATTACATTTGCCAACAATTCCAACAATATGGAGAAATATGGAGAAGTATTAGCAACTGTAATCCTTGCATCTGAAAACAGCCTAAGAGGCAGTGGTTTAACTTCTAGTATCAACAGCCTTGAGAAATAGCCACATGGCTGTTCCATGTTAAGAGCCACTGATCAGGCAGAAAGAATGGCTGCCTCTAAATTAAACTACATATTGCAAAGGTATCTCACTTTAAAATTATGGCTTAAATAATACAAATGCCTCTTATTAGAAAATGCATGGATAAAACCCAAGCTTGTACATATACTATCTTACCAACAGGTTCACAATTTGTATGATTCTCCATCAGCCGGTACCCTGGAGGACAGCTGCAAAAACGGTGATGGTACGTTTTCTTGTCCTCATTACAGAAATGTTCACAGCCACCATTGTCAGTGGAGCAGTTGCTGTAGGGTATTGCTGGGCATCAAGAGAAGTAAAATAAATGATGAACACGTGCAGACCTTGAATGATTTGAGGCAGGGCCAGCCCATTCATGAGGCCACATCAGCTTCCAATCCACAATGAACTGTTTCAAATCACCTCATTATGGGCTGAAAAATTCATCATCAAAGCAATCAGACTAGCTGCCTTGCAGCCCAGTTTGCAGGAACATGTAATCAACTTATCCAAGTTGGCCCAAGCTCTGCTGTAATTAAATCAACAATGAGGCAGTTATTTTAGAGCAGGGTTCTCCAGACCATTTTATCCAGCCTGCTGCAACTTGTTTTGCTTCGTTTGGTCAGAGCATTTGCTAATGTTTGACATTTTTATTTATGGCTCATCATTACTCAGTTTAAGCATGGCATTGTTTCTTTGTAAGTAATTGTCACATTTCTTTCTTGTTCTGAATCATATCATGCTGATTACCAAAAAAGATCCAAGAAAAATGTATTCATTCATTTATTAATCTGATTTTTTTTGGCCTGCAAATGTGTAAAATTATCGACATGGCCCTTGTACTGAAAAGGTTGGAGACCCTGTTCTGGAGATAAACTCAATACGGCACTTCAGGCTGCTTAACAGAACACAGTGGACATCAGAGGGATGAAAATTACAATATTTGCAGCACTCAAACAGTAACATTTATCACATTTTCCTTGGTGTCAATATGATATTGCCAGGAAATTACAATATTGACCTCAGCTAGTACACCCCTGCTGTTGCAATTATCAGATTGGACATGTTAGTGTGAGTATTGCAAACTATTAGCCAGGGCCAAGCTGAGATATTACTGATGTTTTGTGCTCAAGTTTCTGTTACCACAACACTTATGCCAGCTGTAATCTAGCACTAGTTGCACATCAGCTTCTCCCCACTTAATAGGTATAGTAGGAGGATTGGCCTTACTCAGGGCCGGCTCTAGGAGTGGCAGGCCCAATGCAGGGCATTACTGTGGGGGCCCCCCACACCCCACAGGGCCCCCCACTCACCAAGAAGAGCACTTGTGGTGCCATACACAAAATGTGGCACCTGAAAATAGTTGGTGGTGACAGGATGACGTCACTGCCAATTGCTTCCAGGAGGCCCATTTTGGGCACTTCAGAAGCTGGGGCAGCAGAGAGGGCCCAAAGTAAAGCTGCTCTGCTTGCCTCACTGACCTACATACAATCCTAAAAGATCCTGACTGCAACAGCAAGCAATATGCTCACTGCACTGGTGCAGGGGCCCCTAAAGCGCAGGGCCTGATGTGATGACATTGGTCACAATGACTTAAAGCCGGCCCTGGCCTTACTTGTTCATAAAATAAGCAAACATGCTTGCTGTGGGGATGCAGCTTCCTTTAGCATAATATCCGTGTTAAGTGTACATGAACTGAAACATACTGCTAAAACCTGGAAAGTGACAAATTTAGCAATTTGCACAAACAACCTTTTAAGAAGACATTCCCCAGTTGAGACCCATCAAGGCGTAGCCCCTCCCCATGTGTCTCCATAGGGACCAAGAGTTACTAGGAACAAAACCTAGGGAATAGGCACAATTAGAGTATAAGCATTGAGCTTATTGTGTTTTATGGTTTTTATGGTTTACTTGTTTTTGCAATATTTTAGTATCGTTTTATTCATTATTGTATTGATGTTCCATTTTGAAAGCCACCTTGAGGACTCCTAAGTGGGGTGGAAAAGCAGGGTATAAATTCTTTAAATAAATAATAAATATGCCAGGGTTGATTACAGATTAGATTTTTTAAAGGATAAATATGTTCAAACTTAGGTTAAAACATGCTCAGCTTCTCAAGCATTAAAAAAATAATAAAATATTTTAAGATCACAAAATTTTGTGGCCATAGGTTGGGGGGCGGATGGCGGACGCATGTTATAGCCTCTCTGTGTAGTGACACCCACTTTATATGGCACTTGCTCCCAAGGGAAATCAGCCAGTTCCCTAATTGGCTCTTGCCATCACCTAAACACAATTTGTATTGGAAAGCTTAGTATAGCATTTGTAGGCTACAGGCTATGGAAGGCCTAGTATTGAAATTGCTGTTCTTTTGACAGTCTGAGAACAGCGTCTATTGTACTTCCGGAAAAGCCCTTGTTTAGAACATCATGTCCTTCTATAGCAGTTTGACCAACATAGAGGACTTATTCCACATCCACAACAATTGCACTCTTATAGCAAACTGGAGAAAAGAAGGCTGTATTACCGTATTGGCACTTGTGTCCCTCCCAGCCTTTGTTACAAATGCACTCAAATTTCCCAATGCTGTCCACACATAATCCATTGTCACATGGGCTGGATGCACACTGATCTCCATCTGAAAACAGAATTAAAGAAAAACCCAGACCATCTGCCATATGCATCTTTGCTAACCATATCTGCCCTTTATATTTCCAGCCATTATCCACAATTTGCTCTCCTTAATGCATCGCCCCTTCATACACATAGCACTCCAGAAGATGCTTAAGGATTCTTGAAACGCAGTGATTTATTTCAGGCAATGGGGAGCTTTAGAATGCACTTCCGTCTTAAGATTCTGTGTCAGTTTGAACACATCTGGAGGCACGTATAGTTCCTTGACTAGAGCTGGGCAATCAATCTGATTTGTTACTTCAAATCACAGAAGTCGCCTGTCAAACTGTACATGATGCTCTTGCTGCAGGAGTTCCTAATCTCTACTGGGAATGTGGCACATTCCTTCTGTACCACAAATCAGAGCAAGCAGCATTAATGAATAGCATATAATACATCTGATGAAAGTTTGTGTACAAAAAGACATGGTAGGGGAAAAAGGGTACAAACTACTACGCCACTTGCTACAGTGGCGTAGCAAGGTCATTTGATATCCAGGGCCTATACATTTTTGACACCCACCATATGACAAAATCATTTCTCTATCTTTTTCACATTTTATACACCCTTCCTCCACATTTTGTACACTCAAGGAGTTCAGAGTGGTGTGCGTGTTACTCCCCTTCTTTTGTCCTCACAACAGCCCTGTGAGATAGGTGAGGCTGGGAGATAGTAATAGTCATGACATGAAATGAAGAATAATAATGGCCAGAGAATAAATGCAGTGCATACTTCCCCGCAAGCAATAGATGAACATCAGCACCCTCCCCCCTGCTATTGCTCCCTTGCACATAGTACCCAGTGACATGCTGCCCCTGCATCTGAAGATTCAATGCCGCCATCATACGTAAAGTTACATAAGACAGTTGTACTTTTGGCTTTTAGTTTTTTGGCCATACATTCGATAGAATAAGGATATTACACTCTGGGTTTTCCTCAATGAATTCCTCATGAAATTCTGCATCAAATAGTACATAGCATGATGGTATTATTCCTTAAAACCATGATTTTAGCAATTTTAGTCCCTAGTGGTGACACCCCCCCCAAGGGTGACACCCAGGGCACCCCGCCTCCATTCCCATAGATAGCTATGCTACTATAGACATGAACGGTTCTTTACTTACCAACGTATTTTGTCCAGAAACTTAGCTGTGAAGAAACAAAATCTAGGTTAAAGCTGGAAATTAACCATTCCTAATGAATAGACACAGGGGTGATGTCAAGGGGTTGGCAAAATCGGGCAATGGCTGAGAGACGAAGCCTATCAGGGGGGTCACCTGGCCAGGCCAACCCATGAACCCTTGGTACAGTGGCAACACCCAATACACCATCAGGCAGCTGGCAGGGGATGCCAGGAGGGGCACAGGCACTTTGCAACCAGGTACTGGCACTGAACAGTCCTACTACCTTTTGATGGAGATATACTAATAATACTTAATGTGGTCATACTAAAAATGGATCACATGCCCAATTTAGCATAATGAAAATTTGGCACCATGAAAATGAATGGATTCAGCATTTGGCAAAGCAATTATATTATACTTTGCCCCATGCCCAGCTCCAATCTGTATTGATTGTATTGGCAAAACTACTGAAAGTGAGTTGGCTTGGAAATGCTGAAGGAAGCAAATTAAGTTTGAGATGGGCTTGTGATGATGCAATCATACTACGCACCAACTTCTGCTTATCAACTGCAGACTCACAAAGACCAGCACAGCCAAATAAGTAACCCGAGTGACTGGCAATGCTTTAAGGATGCTAATCAAGCAAGGTACAGGCCAGTTCCTTGCAACACTATGAAAGGCCTTAATACTGGTGGTACGCAGGTACTGCTGGCTAAAAGTCTAGCGAACATGCCATAAAGCACATTTGCAACACCGGGTGAGTAGCCACTGCTGGGCCTCAGCACCTGGTGGGAGGCTGGCTGGCACTCCAGAGCAGTAAGCCTCTTCAGGGCAGGGGGAGGTGGAACTAGGTGGGGGGAGGATTCGGTCTAGGGTGGGGCCAGCAACAGCCTCCACTGCCAAATCCTGTGCTTCACTTTGGGCTGTGCAGCCCATCATGGGGCTTCTCTAATCTGCACTGGCCAGGGGGGAGATGAGTACCGCCACTGGGGGAAAGGGGACAAATGTCTGCTTCCCCCGAGGAGACCAGTGGCTGCTGCAACGCCCACAGGATGCAGTGGTAGCCATTTTGGCACCACTGCTCCTCTAGGCAGCTTAGGATTGGACACCAGCTGCTTGTGGAGGGCAGACATCTTGCATAACTTGCATTATTTACAGATCCGTTTGGTAATATGATTTGGTCCTCTTTTCCCAGTCTATCCCAATAGCTTACAGTTGCGTCCACGGTTCCAAATATTTCACTGGCTTCTTCAAAATCACACACTTCCTCAACACATTCTCGTTCCACCGATCCTGGTTTTAATTCCTCCAAGAAAGCATTTGCTCGCTTCTGGATTTTCAGTACTTGATTTGCTTCTGATTTGCTGTAAAACACTTTAGGCAAAAAAAGAAAAATCCACACGGGCCATGTATGGGTGCTGCTGTTTTTATTATCATTTGCTTTTATCTCCACTTTTATTGCTGCTGTTTTATTTCTGCTTGTTCACATTTTAGATGTATGCATTGTTTAATTTTGCCCGCTGATCCTTGACTTGGTCTTAAAATGCTATGTGATTGCTTGAAATTGTTTTAAATTGATTTTTTTATTACATATTATTATAGTTAACAGCCTTGAGCATCCACAGTAGTGAAGGAAAGGCAGAATTATAATATATTAAATAAATAAACCAACAAACCAATAAAGGAGTCTCATTATTGTTACTTAGGGTACAATCCTAACCTGGAGTTATGCTGGTACAGTTAGGCCAGCAAAGGTTGGCTGGCACAAGGGACACTGTAAAGCAGTGGTTCCCAAACTGTGGGTCATGAGCCAATTTCAGGTGGGTCGTGAAGTACCTAGAGCAGCCATATTAAAAATAAGGAAAGATGGGATGCTGGAAAGCGGCAGGGCTTTGTAGTTGTTTTGCTTGTGTGAAAGTTATAAATAGGCTTTGTTCTTTCTGATTCACTTTGCTATTGGAAAATGGCTGAGAAATAACCAACTTATTGCTGCATTCTCAGGAAAGCAGCAGGCTCTGGTGTCACAATGATGGCACTTCTGGCCATGACATCACTTCCGGCTGGTCCCAGACAGATTATCATTCTAAAAAGTGGGTCCCAGTGCTAAAAGGTTTGAGAATCACTGCTTTCAAGTATGTTTGGACCACGGTTGGAGTCAGAGAGGCCAGCACAGAGATGTGGAGTCAGATGAGGCCAGCACACTGAGAGTGGTCCAAAAGTGCTTTACAGTGGCCCTTGTGCCAGTCAAACTTTGCTGTGCCGTCAATTTATCGCAACTGGTGTGTGAAAAGGAATTTTCTAGAGTCAGAGTAAAAGTGCCAGAAGGGAGCAGACAGTAACAGAAGAAAAAGGGGAAGGTGCAGAATACTGTATAATTGATTAGGAAACGGAACCTTCCTTCGGAGGCACCTTCTTAAGAGCCTGACTTATGCATCAGAATTGCTAATGATCCCATGGTGTGGGAGCTGGTGCCACCAGAAGTTCTCTTTGCATCCCTGAAGAAGGTACAGCTACCCAAACACACTGAGCATGTAAAGAAGATAATTTCATAGTACATTCCACATTGTTCAGCATCTTGTTGACAAGGCCTGCTTTAAGGCAATGTGACCAATTTTGTCACATTGGGTCCCATGCTTTCCAGTACAGTGAGCATATTGTTGCAGCCAGGATCTCTGTAGGCTGCAAGGCAGTGGGGAGAGCAGAGCAGCTTTACCTTGGGCTCTACCAGTCATGGTCCTGGGGACTCGCCCACCCAGGGGCAAACCCTCATTGGCTGCCCCCTACCCTGGAAGTAATTGTGGTGACATCATCGCATCAGCAGGGCTATGGGCATCCTCCTTTTTTCCCCTTTAAAAAAAAGGGGGGAAGGAGTAGGCATCCCACAGTGGTGCGATGCAACTCAGGGGGGCGCCATTTGGAGGGGATAGGCACTGCTTTCAACGGTGTGATGCAGAAAGGAGGAAGTAGCCCATAGCCTGGCCAAAGGAGGCAAATGGCAGGTGGGCAATCGATGGATCTATGCTGCGCGTCCTGCTCCCAACCCAGCTGTGGTGCAGCTCCCATTTGGAAAACCGCCATGTGCGGCCAGTACCAGTCATGCACAGCCACTCCCAGATTGGCCTCAGTGCTGCAGCAATGCCGAAGCTGGTCCAGGAAGTGGCCGTGTGTAGCCAGTGCCAGCGGCACATGGCCGCTTCCCCCAGTGATGCAGCTGATGGATGCTGCCCGCCCTCACTGGGGTGACCCCTCCAAGGGCAGGCAGCACCCGTCAGTCCCGCCAAGGGTGACCCAGAGCGTTCCCATGCACAGTGGCAGTGGAGGGGAGGGTGGGGGGCAGCAGCAGCAGTAATCATCCTCCTGAGCTAGCACCCAAGGCATTTGCACACCTTGCCCCCCTCAGGTCTGCCACTGCTCCGAACAGCCCAAAATGGGCCTCCTGGAAGCAATTGGCAGTGAACAGAGGATTCTACTTACCAAATGGCCCTAATAATGGACTTGTATTATTACTCCTATGAAACATGCAATGGGAGAGCTCACAAAAGATAACATTTCTCTTAGAAGACTGATAGTGGAAAGAAAAAGGAAGTACCTGAGGCTTCATGCTCATTAGGCAATAAGAAGGCAGCTGAAACCACCCAAAGGGTAATACTTTTCCACATTGCAGAACAAATTATGCCTAAAAGAATAGCCACCAAAAAATAATCAGTTTTAGCAAATGTGCTCTTTTATAAGGTGCATCCCACTATTTTTCACAATTACCTTTTACATAATTCTTCTGATGCAAAAAATTGGCATCCAGCTTGATATTTTTATTTCACCTCCTATTTATACTTAGCCGATAGAATTTGGAACTAATGTTATCCCAAATAGCGCTCCCCACCATTTACAAAACGAATTAACGGTTAATTTGTGAGTGGTATCAATGTGTTAAACATTGTTGTGCCTACTATACCACGTTATCTTATATATATTTTAGATTTCTACCCCAAAAGTACAGCTATTCCACCGATGTTCAGAAGGATTTGTGTTCCCAAAAACACAACACAAGCTGAAACCAAAAACCAGGCAAAATTTATTGCTGGTTCTGTTTCCGTATCAGCTTTCTCGCTTGTATCTTCCCAACTTTCCTCTCACTTTCACCCTCTTTTTTTCCTTTTTGCAAGTTTAAACAATTAAGGAAAATCAGAAAGACTAAAAAATACACCCCAAACTTCCAAAGACTTACTGGTTTCACCAGCTGGATCACAGTAGTCTACGATTCCGCCATCAAACTCAAAGGACACTGGTTAATCCATAACTGCAAATATTTACTCTTGAGAGATACACTCACAGAGCCTTCCTTTCAATCAACAAAAACAGCTTCCATGGGATTCTATGCTATGAGAGAAGGCTAGGAAGCGCTGTTAACCATCTTCTCTCTGATCTTCTCTTGCTCAGACAATAGATATTTGAAGGAAATGGACTTCAGCCACAGACACCCCTTTGACAAAAAGCTACAAGGAATTGTTATTCTTTGCATCAGGAGAATAATAGATGCAGTTCATTGCACCTTTGCACACCTTCAGGTTTCACATCGACTCCGGGCGCAATTCTAACCTGGAGTTAGGCTGGCACAGTTAGGCCGGCACAGTTAGGCCAACTAAGTTTGGCTGGCACAAGGGCCACCATTACGTATGTTTGGACCACTCTCGCAGTCAGAGAGGCCAGCACACAGACGTGCGCCATCCTCCCTGACTCCAAGAGTGGTCCAAATGCACTTTATGGTGGCCCTTGTGCTGGCCAAACTTTGCTGGCCTAACTCCAGGTTAGGATTGCGCCTAGTCCTTTCTTGGAAAGCTGACCTTTCTACTGTCACCCATGCCTTGGGTATGGCCTGATCCTTGCAATGCACTCTGTGTTAGGCTTCCATTGAAGATTGTGTGAAAACTATAACTGGTTCAAAAATCCATTGAACAGGCTGTTGTTGTTGTTGTTGTTGTTGGGAATCTCTGGGTCTCGGCCTATAATTTTGATTCTTTGTGAAGGGCATTGACTTCTCATCCGTTTTCAGGTCCCATTCAAGATGCTCATTGTTACCTTTAAAACCCTATATTGTTATCTTAAAGAACACTTTGCTTATCTTAAAGAACACTTAAGTGCCATCTTCTGCCATGTGACTCTACCCATCCACTGAGATCTTCTGGAAGGGCCCCGCTCCAAATGCTGTCTCTAAGGCATTCTGTTTTGACTCTTGCCTTACTCCTTTCCCTGATTCCTTCTACTTAGTAGCAGGGACTTCCCATTTGCCCCAGTCAGTGGTCAGGCCAGACCTCAGAGGGTGATGGGGCAGGGGGAAACGTTGATTTACCCCATTTGTCCTCAAGCAGCCGGGGGCCTTCCTTCACTGGGCAGAGTCACTCCTCTTTTGCTTGTCTTGCCTTTTCTCACTCTTGTGAGAGGACCACCAGTGTTCCACTGCTGGGAGATGAATGCTCCCAATGTGGCCAGGGTGTCACTGGATTCTCGCTGGTACAGGGGCCTGTATGGAGAGCTGGGTGAGGCCTGAGTCAGACACTGTCATGAGATGATGCTTGTGTGGCGTGCACACAACAGGACCTTTTCCATCCTGGCTGCTAGGCTCTGAATTTAGGGTCACAGGAGCTAGATGACACTCTCGCTCTCGCAGCCTTTAAGAATTTTTTTAATGTCTTTTATTCTGCCAAGTTTTAAAGATGTGAATAAAGGAGGCTTCTGGCAATTGGTGATTTTATTGGTGTTGCATACGTGTCTCCTTGTGCTTGTTTTACCAGTTACTTTTTGTATATTTGTATTGTTTTATTGGACTTTTAATTTGTGTTTTGTTAGTTGCATCTGAGGCTTGGTAAAAGGCAGGGTATAAATAAATAAAATTCCTCTTTCAATTGAGATCTCTTCTCTGTTCACCAAGCTGCTTTAAACTGAAATGACCACAAGAGAGCACTAAAGAGCTATAGCACTCCATTTGACTTCCTTTCCCAAGGTATTACAATAAAGGTAAAGGTTTCCCCACCACCGAATGGTCTAGTCGTGACTGACTGCAGGGGGCGGTGCTCATCTCCATTTCAAAGCCTGTAGAGCCGGCATTTTGTCTGAGGACAAGCTTCTGTGGTCATGTGGCCGGTGTGACTCTACGCCGTAGCGCATGGAACGCCGTTACCTTCCCCCTGAAGTGGTCCCTATTTATCTACTTGCATTTTTTATGTGCTTTCAAACTGCTAGGTTGGCAGGAGCTGGGACAAGCAACGGGAGCTCACTCCGTTGCACAGTCTTGAACTCCCAACCTTCCGGTCAGAAAGCCCAGCAGCAGCGGGTTAACCCGCTGCGCCACCACGTCCCTGTATTACAATAAAAAGGTAAAGGTTTCCCCACGACCGTATGGTCTAGTCGTGACCGACTGTAGGGGGCAGTGCTCATCTCCGTTTCAAAGCCTGTAGAGCTGGCATTTTTGTCCGAGGACATGCTTCCGTGGTCATGTGGCCGGCATGACTCCACGGAACGCCGTTACCTTCCCACCGAAGTGGTCCCTACTTATCTACTTGCATTTTAGATGCTTTCGAACTGCTAGGTTGGCATTTGCTGGGACAAGCAACGGGAGCTCACTCCGTCACGCAGTCTCGAACTCCCAACCTTGTGGTCGAAAGCCCAGCAACAGCGGATTAACTCGCTGCGCCACCACGTCCCACACAATGCAATTAATTAGAGGTAGTTTTTTTCCTGTGACAATGAAATAAAAACACACTGCTTTCTGCACTTCTCATTTTTGTAAAAAAACCAAACCCCTCTGAAATCTTCAAACAACCACCACCCCACTCTGTAACATCTCTACATGTATGTGGCTGCATCAGCTGACACTATACGATCTAAGAGTCCAATCCTGAACTTGCTGACCGCCTGGGAGCGTAACCAGGACCAACAAGCCCCAACTTCTTGATGTAATTTTGGAACCTTTTTTAAAGGATTAACACATGAAAACATGAGTGCCAAATATCCAGAAATGTCCATGTGTGTACGTGAGCAATGCTACCTACGTCTCTCAACAATGCCCAGCCATTTAGCTGAGTTTGTTTGCTGCAATGAAAACAGAAAACGAAAGGCTAACCTAAGGTTTTGTGGGGGACTAGAATCCAATTCATCAACAGGTGAAGTTTTTCTTAAAGAAATTGACTAGATCAAATGTTTGCCACCAGTCTAGTAAACGTTACCAGTCCACTAACTTGTAGATTGGTGGAAATGGCTTCAAATGGATCTCTTTTCTCGCAGTCAATTCATATGTATACCGGTGTAAAGTAACGTACATTGGGGCAAAAAACAACAACCCCAACTTCATATACAGGCTAATGGATTCTGAGCTATCTGCAACTGATGAGGAGAGAGACCTTTGGGTGCTGATGGGCCAGTAGTTCTTGGATCCCCTCTCCCAACGTGTGTTAGATAGTGGTATTGAGAAAATATGACACTTGGGAGAAGACAGGACCAACATATCCATTCTTCAAACCTAAAGATGCTTAAATTTGCCCATATTTTGTAACAACATTGTTTCTCCCACGTCATCTACAATTGTAGCACAGTAACCTACAGTAACAGAATACGTCCTCAATATTAATCTGGGGGGCACTACTAAGGATTGCTGCCAAGGTGAGTGTGAGGAAAGCTCTGAAGATTGCCATGATGGGTGGTGCAACCTCATTACATTAATAGTAGGCTACTTCAGGATGCCAGGTGCAAGGGAGCGGCAACAGGATGCAAGCATCTTGTTGTCTCATGTGCTCCCTTAGGCAACTGGTGGGCCACTGTTATACAGGAAGCTGGACTAGATGGGCTTTTGGCCTGATCCAGCAGGGCTCTTACGGGCACCTGAAATCAAAGCTAAATTAAATTTGTGTATTATCTCAAATTCTATACCATCAACAAGTTCTGCTTGCTGTACGACCAGCATCGTATCTTTGGTACTGGCGGTGGTGAAGTGAATTGGTTGATTGTGGTATTGCAGCTGCCCTATCCCCTAGCAGTCAATTGGGTACATCCTTCAAAATCACCTGTATAATACAGGGCATGGGGATACTCCCATTGACCAAAGAGAAGACACAATGGGAGTCTCTTGGATTCTGATTCAGCAGCTCATCATTGGCCAACAGGCCTCAACAACTGTTCCTCTTCTACTCCCCCCCCCAAGAAAAGTGGAAGGAGCTGGTGCCACCACCTACTTGGGGTGGTGGTGCCCAGGACATCATGGGAGGGTTGGGATCCAGCACAACCTCTTGCCCCAGGGCAGCATGGTGCCAGCCCTGGTTTTCTGTTAAGCATAAACACTTAGAATTATGTATCATCAAGCAGAATTAGGAAGTTTTTCTATCTCAACAGAGTGCACAATTACCTATCAGTGTGTAAAGACAGACAAAGCCACCTGACTGTTCAACTGAGATAGCTGGAGGAGTTACAGCTATGTGGCAACACCTCTTCCCTTTTTCGGATCAGCTTCCCTGAGGGCATTGCATCTTGATTTTGGTTTTTGACACACTGAAGATATACAATTACTTCCTGATTAACACAGCAATACATTAACTCCTTTACAGGAAGCAGCTCTGAAACAGATTTCCTTTATGTACAAGAACAATATATTTACAACCATCAGCTGCAAAATATGTACATACAAGAGGTGTTTCCATGGTAATCACTGTATAAATTAAAATAATAAATAGCAGGTTCCATTCTTAAGGCACAAAACCTTCTTTCTAAGACTGTACAGGACTGAAATGCTTCCCTATGTTTTTGACAGATCACCGGAATGGTTACGACACCCCTGAGGAGCAGTCATCAGTGGGGAACAATACAGACATCAAATGACTTATAAAAACAATTTTCACTCTTTTCTTTCTACAACACACACATCTGTTAAGATATACGTTTTGTGTAAACAGTCTTTCATTTATCACACATATTTATCTTTAAATAATACTCAAAACACAATTTTAATAGGATACAGGTGGTCAGAGCTTTTCAAGAATTACTGGCACCAAATGCCTCTTTACAGTTCCTATTAGAGATGCAACGTTTTTATTTCTTGAGTGTCCATAGATGGATCGCATGAATACATCCCCTAGAATTAAACATCATACAGTTTTGGTTTCAATCCTATACATGCTCACTTGAAAGTAAATCCCATTCAATTCAGTGGGACTTGCTTTTCAGCACAGATGCCTACGTTTGTGCTGCATATTCTTGTGTGTATACAACAGCTAAACTGAATTAAATTGAAGGTGGATAGTTTGGGCACAAAAACCAACTTCAGATTAAAACTGGGATACAATTCTGTCTTTTCAACATGTTCAGGATTGGTACTTTGAATAAAATTCTTTTTATACCGAATACAACTCCATTGAACTTAACAGATCTAATACAAAACACTAGTTGGTAATATTCCAGTATTGTGCCAACATGTGTTTTTCCCCCCAAAGCAGAACCTGCTTCTATCTCAAAAAATTTCAAAGGTGAAAAATAGGGTCACTTCATGCTTTAAGTCTACTTTAAAGAAATCACAAAAGATATGCTTGTAATTCTGAAATCTTCAAGGTGAAATGTCTAGCTTGCCATATCTTTTCCCCCAGTCTTTTTATAATCTGTACTTGCTGACACATTTATTTTCCAATGAACACTTTACTAGATATCAGAGTAAACATCCTACTCATATTGCCAGTCCTCCACAGACTTCTTGTTTAGACTGTTTGTGATATAGGATTCCTGTGTTGCAAGGACACTGTTTTATTTCCAGTGGCATTATATTTAGGATGTGTTCTCACTGTCTAGATCTATATCTGGTCTATTGACATCCAAAGGCACTCAAATACAAAACCAATAAAAAAGGTGGCGTACCTCCTAATCCTTGAGTACAAGACGCCAAGTGTTTTTTTTGCAAAGAAAAACACTGGGATGTACAGGACTGCAGAAGGTGAATTCATTGAAACAGCAGCAATTATGCAATCCAGATTTGTTTGCAGATATCATCCACCCGAACGCAAGACAGAAACAAAATTTCCTATCAGTCTGAGTCGAGGAGGTTTATCAAAGCTGCTTCTTTTAGGTCATCAACAATTCATTCAGGAGCTAAAATTAAAAGAATCCTTGACTCCCCAAGATATTTCAGGGATCAACTACACAAGCAGGGACTCTAGTACTTCCACAAATAAAGGAATAGAAAATGTAAAAAAACAACTGAACTGTATCTTTCTCCAAAGTTATCATATTATGCTTCTGCTCCCTGAGGTGTTCACCCAAAAAATGGAAGAGGCTGCCATATATAGTTCTCACCACTAATAAAGTGCAGAAATAATCTTTACTATCTTGTGTCTAATGGCAGCCTGTTACCAAGTTTGGCACAGACCTTCAATAGCATCATAGTAAAGGAAAGCACCTGAAGGATTAATACCTGGGTGACCTGTAATTCACCATTTTCTAGCAGGAACAGGGAATTCAATACAGTGACAGTAATCTGTACCAGTAAGGCAAAAATATCCTTGCAAACAGAGATAAATGGAACAGAGCCATAGATGTGGTGTTCATGTTTAAAATGTTCTCTCTAAACATTATGATTTATATTACAGATCCAACTGTTGCTTTCCATAAACAATATCATGTCATTCTCTCTTGTAAAGGAATGGGAGAAGGAAATAAGACTAGACACAATCATTAAGAGGAAATTCTGTGGAATTCAGTGAATACATGACGGAAGGATTTGGCAGAGATTCTCCTAAAACAGAGAACATATTGTCTACATCTTAAGCAATGATGCTCTGGCTTAATCACATTTGGGAAACACAAATGTAAAGGAAATATTATACCCTGCCTAAACCTAGAAGGACCCACTTTTTGACAATGGTTCTTTTACTGATTCCTGACGTGCCAATCCTATTCACTTAAAAAAAAGAAAAAAAAGAAAAAGCTTGGCAAAATCAGAGGCTATGCACTCAGCACATATTAGAAATCAGCACATTCTCCCATCCTAGATGTACTTCTGGGATCTTTCAATATTTTTAGGCACTTGATGTTAAGCATTTGGTGCAAGCCCCTGAATGACATGCAACCCCATTTCTGTGGCATCCACAATCATTTCAGAGTAAGGGCATATGGGAATGAGCTGTAGTTGGAGTTGTACAGAAGGGGGGCAGTTAAGGCTTCACACTTATATCATCAGTTGTCAATTCAACCGTCTGGCCTTTCAGAATTGGAAAGAATCTGTTCCTAATCAGAGTCCACTTGATACTTGGTACAAAGACTGTGGATTAATGGTCTCATGTACTTGGTGAATGTAATTCTTTAGGCTGTCCCAAGTAGTTAGCTTATAATCTTATTTCCATAGTCTGGTATGCAGGAATGATGAAGCTATAGCTCTCTGTTTTTGGTGCAATCCTCAGATGTTGGCTACTGTGGTTAGCTGGAACGTTCACTGGTCTACGAGAAGTTGCTGGTCCATAGGCTGTTTCAGCAGGGCTAACTGAAGAAGTCTAGCAGGCAAGGAGGTGCCCACAGCCATGTAGAGATGGGGAAGAGGTGGTTGGTGAAGGGAAAGTAACACTGGCTTTGAACGCAAGGTGCCACATGATTGGATAGCACTGTACCCCACATTGGAATGGCAGCACCGGAATAAGTTGGATATGAACTCTGAACACCAAGAGTGTTCGACTGATCCATAGATACAATTCTCAACAAGTCTGCTCTGTGGGTTGTGCAGACGTCAGGGAGAATGGTAAATACAGGATCTGAAAACAGAGGTTAAGCCTCGCTGACAGGAATATTCCTGCTCAGTTCCTTGATCCCATGTAATATCCTCTTCATATGGCCCACTTTGGTCACTCCTAGGTCCTGAAAAAGAACAGGAGAAATAGCCTTAGACTACAGAATACCTGTTAATTGAACACACAAAATGGAATTCAAGAAAACAATATGACCAATATAGTATCTCAAAAACAACTACTTCGACAGTGACAGAACTTAACAAAAAGTAGCAACACATTATGAAATAGGTTCGAAGCAGCAACAAGGTGCCAATGCAAACTACACAGAAATTCAGAGGTACTAAGTTAGCCAGGAAGATTTGTAAAGATCTCAGGAACAAAGGAAAGGCTGCAAAAACATACAATCATTATGTGTCACCATTTGCAGCCCCAAAATCAGTTTCTTACAAACCAGATAGAAGTGACCACAGGAACACACAGCCCAGACACACATGTAAAATCACAGCATTTAAATCCACAGTCCTTAATTACACACATCCCCCACCAAGTTGTTTCATTTCATACTAGAAGGGAATGAAAGCTTTCACAACATATTCACAATGATGGTAGTGCTAGATGGAGCTTAGCAGAGCTCGCTTACTCAGACCCCAGTTTATATTTGAAGTTGTGCCTCTAACTCTTGTTGCTACTGCTTGATCACAGTAGGAAGCAGAAGCAGGGGTTGCAAGATACGTTTTGACTACAGGTCCCACAGCCCACATCATTCTGGAATCCATGGAGGACCTGGAGCAATGACCACACAAGCAGTTGTGTTTGGCTGCTGCCTTGATCCGTGGGTAGGATGGTTCATTGGCAGCATCCAGTCAATATTAATTGTCCTACAATTTGCAGTGATCTGGACACAGTCAGAGCTGGCTGCTGTGACCTGTATTTATTTAATAACTGCATGAACTATTGAACTACAGTGTGCATGAACTATATGGCTACTCAATGCCATTTAAGAACAATGTCTATGAAAGAAGGTCAGAGCAGTAAAACGGCAATATCCTTCAAGCAACAGCATTCAAAAACTTGAAGGCTGTGCTAAATAGCAGACTTGATCTACAACGCTAAGTGTCAGGTGACAGACTTTTTAAAAGTCTAAGTGCAATCCTAACCTGAGCTGGAACAGACAGGCCAGCTGGCCTGCACTGTATCTAATGCAGGTTAAGAGCAGGCTGGAGCCTCCACGGGGCAAGGGCACATTTATCCCTGTATCCCAGGGTAAGTGAGTCACCCCAATGGGCCAGCTCGGATCTGCGCCTGATGTTTAGCAGGCCCAAATCCAAGTATGCCACACAGTCCAAATTAGGGCTGTGTGGCTCAGGGATAGGGCTTTGGATGCGGCCTAATGGTCACATCCCAATTCCATCCCCTCCTCAAGCTGCCCTGCCTCATCCTCCGGAACACCCTCTCCCCACCCCGATCCTCCCCCTGCCCACCTTTCCCCCACGCAGAAAAGACCCTGCGCTGGCCAAACTTGGCTGTCGCAGGGGCGGCTTACCGGTGGCTCACTCCAGCGCAACTGTGTCAAAGCAGCTCCTTGCATCAACACAGTGCACCTTGCACTAGCACAAAAGTGCCTCATGGTTCTTTCACGATAATGAAAGCTGATGCAGGCCACATGTGTCAGCCCAGCGGGTGCCTTGGATTGTGCCCTAAGTGCTGGATTAAGAGTACAGCTTCTGATCTGACTCTGCTAACCCACAAGTACGCAATATTCCAGTGGTTCCCGAAGTCTTACTCGGTCTTTGGGAATGCAGATTAGGTTTTGGTGGGGGTGCGGACTGGGGCTGTGTGTGTCCTAATGGCGCCACAGCCATCACAGCACTGCAGGCACGCAGGAGCTTCCCCGCTTACCTGGAGGGTTGTGCTGGCCTTGGGAGAGAGTCTGGGAGGCCTGCAGTCCCCTCTGCAGGCCTCCCCAATGCTCAAAATCGCCCTGATTTGCAATAGCAGCACACTTCTGCTTGAAAATCGGAAGTGCCTTCTCATCGCAAATTGGGGCGATTTTGAACATCAGGGAGTCCTGCATTCCTTTGCAGGCCTCCCAAACGCTCCCCAAGGCCACTGCAACTGTAAGCAAAAGCCCCTGGGCACCTGTGGTGCCACAATCACTGCGGTGCAATTGGGACACCCATAACTGGGCCACATCATTTAAGGGGAAATTGCCCAGTTCAGGTACCCAATGGTGGGTCACAACCCACCACTCTGGGTACTGCTGCAATATTTTATTGCTAGTCACCTAGAACGGAGAGCATGCAGACCAGCACCAAGCCTTGTCAGTACAGATGGCCATGCAAAATACAGGTGTCTATTCTTGATGACTTGCTCATGAAAGTACCTTGAGATCTCTCCGTTCAAGATGCAGGAGCTCAGAGCCCCGGACGTCATGTCGGATGAAGATATCCTTATACTCACAAAGGCTGAGATGCTCAAGCCAGGCCGCAACTTCCTCCGTTCCCCAGAGGTGAACTGTCAGGTGGAAAAGCAGGAGTGTGTTGAGTACCCAAAGCCCAGAGGAAAGGGAGGGAGAAAATGGTGATCACCAGCAAAACACCACAGGTGCACATAAACAGCAGGAAAAACAGTACTATAAATTCAAAACAGAAGGAAATTACACACAAAGCAAAAATTTCAAAGCACAAGACAGGAGAGAAGGTTACACTACATAGACATGGTCTTACATAGAGGCTAGATGTAAGAGAGCTGTTTTTACTGATGCCCAATTACTACACTGTTACTACGTCAAGCAGAAAGTTGTTAATGTATAATGTGTTCAGGGACAAAACAGCTGCACATCAGCTGAAGGAATGAAGATCAGAGAATGAAGCCAGGATTTCTATTATTCTTCATAGAAGCCAATCACAAGTCTGAGGGCACAATCCTAACCAATTTTCTAACACCACGTTAAGTGCAATGCAGCTCTGAGGTAAGGGAACAAACATTACCTTGAGGAGGCCTTTGTGACTACCTCCAAAATTGCAGGATGCAGCACATGCCTCATTGGCACAGCTATGTCAGTGCTAGAAAGTTGGTTAGGATTTGGGCCTAAATCTATTAACTGACAAAATGTTCAAATTCCCATATTTAGAAAAAAACAACCCCAATGTTTTGTATACATATGGGATCTGTTCAGTTGATATGCACAGATACACTGGAACATCTATGCATGGTGAGCTCAGATAAGGTCAGGTTTGTGTGCCTGTCCTCCCTTAACATGTGGAGAATACTGCATATTGCCAGGACCAGGGGATAGTGTAGGATCCCCTGGGTTGATGTAAGGCCCTGGGGAGGAATTGAGGATCCCAGCAGCTAGGTTCCAACACTTGACCTTCTGGCCGCTTAAGATGGCATTTGTGCCGCAATCCTTGAAGACAGAGCTGTGTTTCTCAAAAGTACCACTTAGGCTGCAATTCAAGCCCTGTCACCTGACTGAGCACACAGTCAGCTCACAGAGCACAATCCTATCCAACTTTCCAGCACTGATGCAGCTGCGCCAATGGGATGTGCACTGCCTCCTGCAGTACCGGGGCAGTCATGGAGAACATTCGTTCCCATACCTTGAAAAGGACCAATCTTGTTCTTGTCAGGTTTGACTCAGTACTGTATCTTCTTGAGTGGGAAACTTACCAAACCAAACTCTTAGACCCTTCCCTCTGCATAGCTGCTTTTCGAATGTGACCTCCTATCTAGGATTATGCTATTCTGGTCTTCTGATCTTCAGCTGCTATTTTGAAATGTACAGCACAATCCTATGGTGCCTCTGTGC
The DNA here is from genome assembly GCA_029204185.1 of Lerista edwardsae. NCBI lineage: Eukaryota > Metazoa > Chordata > Lepidosauria > Squamata > Scincidae > Lerista > Lerista edwardsae. The sequence goes on from JAJKFI010000002.1 coordinate 28,138,520, forward strand.
TGGCGGAGTGACTGCTCCAGTGGTGCAGACTCTGCAAATAAAGCATGTTGCAACAGCACACTACCTGGGCTTGCTGAATGGAAGGCCGAAGACTTCCCACAAGGGCCAGTGCAAGGAGCTGGGATCTGCTGAGCAGTGCAGAGTCAGAACGGGCAGGGGAAGGGTGGCAACAGGGGTGGTGAGCAGATACGGCCTGGGAGGAGGCAGGATCTGTGGCAATGGCACATACTATATCCTATCCCCCTTCCTGGGCCAGATCCACTGACAGGAGGCAACAGATTTGAGCCAGCAATTTCACTGGAGCAGGCTCAAGTAACCCTTGTGGCTCTGATGTTTATCCTGGGAAAAGGGGACAAATATCCCCTTACCATGCAGAGACTTCCAGCAGCCAAAGTTCCCATGCAGGATGCAGTGTAGTCTGCATGGGCACAGCTGCATTGCTGCACAGGAACTTGGGTAGATCTGAGCTGTCCACCCTTTTCTGCCGTTCCTGAGTTACCTATCAGTGACTCATCAGACTGAGAGCTGGATTCCCACCACAGACAGACCTCAACTGTTAGGGTTTGACTCCAAATGAGATCCAAATCTCACTGTGTATAAGGGCTCCAAAAAAGAAGAGGGGAAAACACAAACCAAAAAAGGATACCTTTGCCATGGTCATGAAGGGCACTGTGTATTTCCCTGTGGCCATGAATGGCGGAAAGGGAAGAGCTTCCTCTCCTTCCTTGTATCAAGGCAACAGGTATTGTGAAAGAAGCCTTACAGTAAATCAGAATCAACAAATTCATTTACATTCAATAAATATGGTGTAGATAACTGGCAATCTCTTCCTGATTCCCTAAGGGACTGGTCATGAACACACACAACTATCTAGTCTCTAAATAAGAGAAGGGATAATCCAAACTTACAACCAGAAGGAAGAGCGAGCATGGATGTGTCACAAAAAAATGGAAGAGAGTATGGTAGCATTTGGGCTACAGAATAAATAGATAGGGTAGAAATATGAGTAGAGACATAAACCAACCCAACAAACCCAAGCTGGAAAGAAATTGTGCTGATACAATTTAAACTAATGATTCCAAGGTCCCCTTTTTAAACACCATATTAATCAATAAGGATTAATGTTCAAGATGCCGACAATCAGGTATGAGACTTGATTAAAGCCTGAGAGTTAATTGAGAGAAAAATCAACAAATTCAATCAGGGAGCATTAACAGAAGGACATCTGGAGTTATGCGGACTTGGGCTTCACAGTCTCTTTGATTTCAAAGAATCTAGATATTTAATGAACGCTTTTGACCCACACTGAACATCTTTGAAAGTCACACTGATGGTCTGTTTGGATGGTGTTCTCAGTTTCGATATTTGGAAATACTCAAAGTGCAGTGGTGATATGAAGTTCCAGGAACAAATCCAGCAAATATATTTTGTGGGGAAAAATATTGCTATGGAAATAAGGCTATGAATCAAAGGGGCAAACACAGATAAAAGAGAGAAGGAAGTAGTAGAGGCAATTCCTGAAGAAGTGGAGCTCTCACATGCACCTTTACAAGTGTATGTATGTAAACAGGGAAGCACAGAAAGGCAGTTGGCACCTGGTAATCCCAAACTGCTACGCGTTTCCTTATTCTTGTTGTTCTTTTCCTTCTTAAACTTTGTCACCAGACGAAACTTGCCACTTCGGCTGCGCTTGGAATAATCCAGCATCTGGTTCTGTAGAAAAAAAATCATAGAAATCACAATGTACATGTAGATCGTCAAGCTAGAGGAGAATTCACAAATAAAGATTATTTTATGAATGATTCTGGGAAAGAGAAGAAAAATTCCCATATCATTAACGCCTTGAGGCTCTATTCGTTTACGTTCATGTCACTGAGCTTAGCTCAGGTTCCTTGTATGGAGTGGTGTCCCAAATTGATCTCTTCTTCCTTAGGCCATCACAGTGGCAGAATGTGCTGCCAGGCTATCCTTCCAGCTGCTGTAACAAGTTACCTCTTCATCACTGGGTTCCATCAGTTGCCACAGCCATGGAATATCTGCTAGCTTCCGCATATGAAAGTCCATTTCTGTCAGGGCTGTCAAGAGCTGTTCTTTCTGTGGTGGATCCAACTGCTGTTTCAGAGAGAGCGCCAGGCAGGGACAGTTAAGAGTTACAGATCTGACTGCAGAATTGCCTAGTCTCTATCAAGATAGTTCTAAACAAACCACTAAAAATACCATCATTATACTTTAAATGAAATATGTACATTAAGGTAGTCTCCTGTAGAATATTGCTAAAATGCCATAGCTTTGCTGAAAAAGCCTATGCATGTTTACTCAGAAGTAAATCCCACTGTGATTAATGGAGAATGCTCCATAGGAGCATTCAGGATAACCACTGGGCAGCGTGATCTAAACCCTGTACCTGGGCTGGCAAAGTCCCTTGTGCCGGCCCAGGCAGGTTGCAAATGCGCCATAATGCACATTTGCCCCATTCGAAGAAGAGACAGGTGCTGGCTTCACTTCCTTGTTGCCTGGGCCTGGAGGCCCAAAGATAAGGCCAACCTTGTTAGGCCAGCACAGGGGGAGGGCGGTGGGAGGCGGTAATGGGGAGGGGAAAAGGGCAGAACTGAGCAGATGGGAGATGGGGATTGGATGGGCCTGTGGGCAGCCCAGCCCAGGGAAGGAGAGCAGCCAGGATTTGGTCTTTGGGCCATATCCTAACCCCGGGCCCAGGGAACCCTGATTTGGCAGCTTGAAGTTGCAGTGCCCATTTTGGCGGCACAGTTTCAAGTGGCCCCATCTGGGAATTTTTTCCCCTTTCCCTGGGTAGTGTGGCAGCACATCCAAGCCCCGGGCTGGATATGGGGCATGCATGTTGGCCTGTCTGTTCTAGCCCAAGGTTTGAACTGCGCTGTTAGCCTGATTTCATTCAACATTTCTATGTAGGGTTATCAAATTTAGAAACGATTACAGCAAAAATATGCTTTCAAGTCAAAACATTTAAAGCCAAGACATCCAGCAAGGACTTGTCAGCAACAAAAACACCTCTCAAGAAAGAGTTAGGGCCTGATTACAGAGCAATACACAAGTTATATTGTGTTGTTGGCTTTATCTGACCATTTACTGTTAAGCCTACTTCCAAATTACAAACAGAACTCTATTTTTACACAGCAGAGAGCGATCCCGTGCCAGAACATAATCCCAAGGCACAACAAGTTGTTTCCTTCCAGTACCCAGCCCATTGGTGAGGTGTGTGCTTCTCTTGCAATACTACAACATCCTTGGAGATGTGTCACAAGAACAGTGTGCAATAGGTACACGTAAGCAATAAAAAAGAATCTGGTAGAAAATAGATTTGCCTGATAAACCATCATTTTTTGCACCAGACAGATGAATGCTGGATTTGTTATGATATGTTATGTTAACTCAGCAATGGACAGAGAGTATATCTAGATAAATTCTGCTTCCTAATAGCTCTGTACTAAGTCCATTCTTGTCTTGTTAATGTACTCGCATCCAAAATTGAGCAGTGATATATTATTATAGGTTGCACAATATCTATTGCTTAGCCAATATATCCAGGCAAATTTCTACCCTAGTTCACTACTGTTATTTCTTCAGATAGAAAGGATAATTTTTTAGAATATACTGCCATCTACTGTAATGCCTCCGTAACACTGACTCTCAGCACTGATTTGGTACAGTGGTCATCAATCTAGGTTGCCTGATAGCCACTGTTGTCAATGGGAGCCATGCATTTTGGGTAGGGTTGGGCCAATCAACTCCTGCTTCCTGCAATAGTGACTCCTATAGTGCTGCTTTAGATAGCTTTCCAGAAACAGATCTTCAGCAGTAACTACGATATTACTGTATTATTTAACAAGGCAGTAGCTTGTGCTTACATTACAGTATATAAAATCACAGGTATCCTAAGAACAAGCTTACTAATTGTCGTAGGTTGCAAATCACAATATTTACAGCCAGGATGAGGGAGGTAAAAACATAGCTGAGCTGTGGATTTGGAAGAAACAGGCCAATCATCTTCTCAATAAAGTGAGGAAAGCAGTAGTAGAAAAACCAAAGAAACCTTTCTTGCTATTCACAGTTCTTACCAGGGCCATTTTCCCAGCCAGAAGCAGCTCTGTTTCATTATGTAGGGCTTTGACATTATTCACCATCTCCACAACAAGGCTGCAATTCAGGCCCTGTGTGAAAATCATAAGCATGAAACAGTTAACTTGTCTGACCAGAAAGGAACTAGTTGGGAGCAAAGTAAGTGAGACCAGTTAATACCTCTGTAGACTTGGACTTGGCATATACTTTGTCCATAGACTTGGAACTAGCATTGACAGCATGAGCAAGTTCTTGTTCCATATCCTGGTAGGACTGGGCTATTTCCCGAATACTATGGGGAAGGAGAAAAAACAGTAGGATAAGCTTCCTGGGCCGTTACCTTATTCTAGTTGCCTTTTCAACTTGCAGAAAGAAAGCAGCCCCACCTGTGAATCAGAGCTCCTGCTGCTTGGCAAAACTGATTGATCTGAGTGGACTCTTCTTCAGATATAATTTCTGGGTGCAATGAGAAGGAAGGAGGTCGTGGCAGATCACACTTTTGCTTGTCCTCCCAGGACTTTAGGGTGCTCTCAAAGGCCTGAAAAAACCCAGAACAGATTTCACTAGTTCATATGCCATCAGTGACCATTTACCAGAGATGTGTGTATTTTATAGCCACGCTCTAGAAACCCTGAATGTAGGTACTCTCTCTCTCTCTCTCTCTCTCTCTCTCTCACACACACACACACACACACACACACGCACGCACGCACGCACGCACTCTCTTCTGTCTCTGTAAAGTCTTTTGTAATTTTACATCACGCTCTTCAGGTGAAGCTCAGGTTTCTCTTTGTTAGTTAGGTTTGTCTGGAGAGTACTAAATATAAGAACTTACCCTATCTCTGGTTAGCGTCTGGGCCCTGTTTTTATGAACAATCCAAATATATCCTGGGGGTTGGATCCAGGCCTCTCCATCAACTTGCACAGGAACACCCTCATCTCCCAGGATTGCAATCTTCACAGTTCGGCACTATGAGCACAAAATAGGATATGCTTTCTATATGCCACCTTAAACATCTCACTTTGCTTCACAGCAAATTTCCCAGGACTACATGCAATGCAAAAATTGAAATGACTGTTTACTGTTTCAAGAATGAATTCTCATGACCATCTCCAATCTGAGCAATATTGGGAAACCAGCCTACGCTGAATGCCACTGATGACTGCATCCATAAGCCTCAAATCTTTCATTGACTGCTGCATCTATTGTTACAGAAGCTCTCCTATTTAAGAACATTCAGCTGAAAAACTTTCAAAGATCTGAACAGCCACAAGTAATCCCTCAGCTCCCAGCCCCAGCATCTTCCTCATGAGCCAGATGATGGGCTTTTAAACTCTGCAGCTCAATACACATGTTCCCCTCATTCTCTTTCCCACCCCCAGGAATCCCCATATTTAGTATCCCTGCTGCTATAGCAATAGGTTAGCTATTTTCAGCACTGCTGAGCAGCTTCCTTCGCTCGTTTTGCCAGCGTTGTTGGACTTAAGAACAAAGCAACTTACAGACAGACTCTGGAGCCTAACATGTTTCTAAGTAGGGGGGAGGGTTCTGTAAAAGCTGAACTCTTTATGTATTATTCAATATCTTGTTATTGGTCCTCTCAAAGAAAACTCAGTCTTGAAATGTTCTATGAACAGTAAAACTAATTGGGAAGCAAGCAAATTGGTGAAGTACCTGGGCAATCCGGTGATGCTGGAGATTAATCACACGCGAGACAGCCATTTGCATACTACCAAACACTGCTACCACTTCCAGGATCTTATCATCAAAAGAAGGAGCTGTAAATGTCTGGGAAGGAAAAGGGAGAAGCTTATCCCACTTCCATGGCAGTTATAATTGCTTCCTCTGTTTCTCAATAATGAGAAGCCGATTCCACCAGACTTACACATGCAACAGAAAATAATATTCCCTACAAGACTTCAGTGTGAAATTGCTAAATTGGAATTTATTAGGAAGTTTGCTATTGCTAATGCTATGCTGTTCAATCTTGAACAGAAACAATAATTTCCTATTATAGGGTTAGCACAGGGAGGAGGATTTTGTTATAAAAAAGTATAGTGATATTTTACTACACACAGACAGAGAATATTCATGGATCATAACCCTTTTCAGATGTTTGTCTCTCTGGGGAGATTCATCCATGGTGGTGGGAAAATGAGAGAGTGCCTGCAAGTCCCACACTCCAAAGTTCCAGCACCTGCCAACAACAATCACTGTATCTGGGGATACTGTAAATATTGCAATTTCGTATTTCTGCAACTCACCAAATTTAATAAGCCTGTTCTTACAGTATCTGTGATTTCACAGGAAGGCTGTCTCCCTGGATACTGTGTTTGTTGCTGCAGACAGAAGCTATACTCATGGATCAATTATGGGTAGGATGCAGGGCCTTGGCCTCAGAGAACACTAGCATAGAGCTTGCAAGCACTCTCTTGCTACCCCCGCCTCACAACATGTTTGCCCATCAAAGTCTATACAAAAAGGGCTTATATTGCTTGCATTCTGTGGCCATTTTACTCAACATGCTTCCCCCTTTTCTCTATGCCCATGCGTATATTAACGTGCCAACTGAGGACATTTCATGTAGTTCTCAAACTGTGGGTTGATATCTGATTTTTGGTGGTTTACAACCTGCCGTGACCATGAAGCTGTCAGGCATCATGGTGTGCAATGCAGAAGTTGCTTTTCGGCTGTGCCAGAGCGCAACCCACGTCATTGGCCATGTCGTGTCCAGGTCTGTCCTGCTGCTTCCTGGTAGCAGTGGGCCCATGATCAACCAAAAATAAATCAAAACCACTAAGCCTGGTTACTACTGGTATGAATGAATCAACAAGATGTGTCACTGCCATGCCGTGGAGAGGACTGGCAGATGATAAGGTCTGCTGGAAGAATACCCAGCAGGCACTGTTAATCAACCAAAAGTCTAAGTCAACATCAAAATAACTAGACACAGTGAATCTATTCATTTTTTAATACCAACATTTTTATACATATTCTAGTTATACATGTTCTAGTTTTCTACACATATTTTGGGATTTTATGCACAACATAGGCATGATATTTTTCACATCAACATAGTGTTATTCACTTGTATCTGTTCTGCAAATGTTGCTAACTGGGCAAGAAGCACTTGAAAAAGTGGTGTTTCTTCTACATTTAGCAGGTGGAAAGTAACTGTCCCTCTTCACCCCAGCACAGTGTCTTTTCTACTGAATGTTGCTGATGGTGTTCTGCATTCTTCACATCTAAGACTGTATAGCTGGGAGTGCTTCAGCGGTTTTGGCACGAAGTGGGAGAAATAAAAATTCTTATTTGAAAAATCTGAGAAACTACTTACATCGTCCTCCTTGGTTCCGCCCCAGAAATTGGTGCCTCCTGCAAAGCTGGGGATGTTGAGGACAGCAATTCCTTGAAGGCTGGGCAAAGGAATTGGACGCCCATCACACTGTATGTAAAGACAATTTTATATAACTTGAAAAATCAGCAATCACCTTTTAAAATGTCTGAGCTTAGGCAACTACCTACAATTTACACAGTGGATTAATTGTGCAATCTACTTTTATGAAACCCTGATCTCCAATGACAAAGCAAAGTAAGAATCCTGAGGATGGGAAGTAGGTAAAGGGGTTTTATCTGTAACTGGAGTTATATAAGTGACCAGTTTGAACCCAAGGAAGCTGACCAAACATAAATGCTCCAAAATAGAATAATGAGTGTGTGTGTGGGGGGGGGGAGAAGACTAAACAATATTTTTTTTCTTACAGTGCAAAATCCAAACCAAAGATCAAATTGCTAAGGGCAACCCTAGAACATATTACCTCAAGCAAAACTTTCTGTTCTAAGTTCTTGTATGTTCTGTGTAGTAGCTCCTTAGTTCCAAGAACTCCGTACCACATCATGTTCTTTGTACGACTTCTAATAAGGAAAAGCAAAAACCAATGATACAACAGACTAAAAAAATAAATTGCCATTTATAGCATGGCACTCAAATGAAATCTCTTAAGCTAAAAGAAAAGCTCAGTCACTGAAAATCTCATCCAATTTCCGAAAGCGAGAAATATGAAAGGAACTAAGTCTCATGGTAAAATACCATTTCTTTCTCTGGAAAGAAATATAATAGCTTTGAAAAATGAAACTACTGGAAAATTCAGTAAAACCATCAGCACCTGCTGCCTAAATTTCTGAATTAAAAGTACATGTATGTGCCTCACACACCATTTGATGGCCTAAAGTCTTCGGGAATTACATGAGTGTAGACAGGATTCAGTGAGTCATCACTACACTGAAATTCCTTCTAGGTTATACACTACCACTGGTCAGAACAATGATAACATCGAAAGAGATGTATACAAGTATCTTGCTCAGGCACAAACCAGATTTATAACCACAATTGACACAATAAACTACAGGTTTTACAAAAGTTCCAAAGCAGTTTCTCAAATGGCTGATCTACCTGCACTTTTCTGGGTGTTCATCACGCTTGTTGTTGAAATCCAAAGAGATCTTTGCATCGAGTCCAATTCCAAAATAGTTATTCATTACACATTTCTCCACATAACAATCACTGTAAAGGAAAAGAAGAATACATTCCCCACTGCTATCAATAAGGCCATTTGCAACAACTCTCACTTGTCCATATCACTGCCCCCTTTGCACCAGGAGTGAAGCCTGTTAAGAAATGGTCGAATGCAGGGTAGCTTTATGCCACTTGAGAAAAGAAGGCAGTCAAAAAGCAATAAAATGGCAGAAGAAACAAAAACAAGGAGAAAAGGAACAAGTAAACAGCACGCTTTCAGTTGATTAACTGAAACAAAGGTAGTTCACTACTATCAAGAACTTCCATAGTGTGCTTGGAGCCATCTCATTACCACATTGCTGTAATAATGTCAATAAAATACTGAAAACGCCTAGCCAGGCACAGAACTCAAACACGTGGTTCAATGAATATTACAAGCTTATAGTAAATGTCTACAGATACCCAGAAAGGAAACAAGAATGAATCTGGGAATATTTAAAACTGAAATATATCATATATTATATTTCATATCATATTAGTTAAGAGCTATCATGATATGGTCACTTTCCATAGGGAAGGATATTTTAAAAAATGTGGGAGGAGGGAGGTATTGTTCTCTTTTATTAACCAAATTATAAGACTAACTGCTTTCAGGTTTACTATTTTCTGTATACAGGCAGGCTCGTGTTATTTGAAGGGATTCTGTTCCCTGTTGAAACCCGACGTTGGAATCCGTGGTTTTTGGGTCTGCCCCCACTGATTTGTTGTGCTCCAGTTGGGTTTGGATGCTCTTCTGAGCTCTGCAGAGGCCGTGCGTATCTGCCTGTGGCCTCTGTGGACCTCAGAATGAGGGTTAGAACCCACCCACCCCCCGCCAATTCTGGGTTTTGGCAAAAGCAGAAGTAATGTTTATATGTGTTTAAAAGGCATTCTGAGGCCCAGGGAAGCCCTGCAGATCCACTTGCCTCCGGAGGGTCTAGGCTGGCCTTCCCCACAGGTTTGGGGGGACCAGGGGATGCTAAAATCCACAAGTTCCAAATCTATGGCTAACATAGGCCAACTGTAATTCGAATTGTTAAAAGGATTAAATGAGTTTTGTAGAAAACTTGCACTTGTGCCTCGTTATCTGCAGAAATCCCATTCCTGGAATCCCCCCAGATTCCGAAAAGCATGGATAATCAAATCCATGGGTCTTCGCATGGGTCTTCAGACCCTCCAAACGCAACCAGAGCTGTGTTCTTGTTGCATTCCATTAGTCATACAATGACTTGAGAGGAAGGTATCTTCCCTTCCCTTTATTGTCATTTGAATACTCACAGATTTTCTGGCTCAGCGTTAAAGGGATCTGCATTGATCAGTAAGCGGCTGATGACAGAACCTCCAGGGAGAGAACCAGATGTCCCAGCACGCATATCTGTTGACATAATTAAAATGTTACAGAAAATAAGATGGAGCTTATGAAGTGTGGCAAGCCTGAGCATATTTACAGTAGGCAAAACAGTACATATTTTACCTCCAAAACCAACAGGATGTCACTTCTGGAGCATGAAACATTATGTCACATTTTCACTGTTGCTGAACAATGAGGGAAAAACAGGACTTCAAACCTACGAAAAATTCCAGCCTTAGTACTTAAATCCCATACAGGAGCAGGTTCAAACCCATTACATTTTTCAGATTCCATCTGCTTATGATTGTGTGAAATACTATGAGCAATTACAATTTATCTGGGAACACAGAACTTCCCAAACACTCTATTTTGTATTAATTTAGAAAGCCGGAAGAAGAGATCCAATATTTTGTTCTGTTGAAGATCCAATATTTTGTTCTGTTCCACACCTATAAAGGGGTGGAAGATTGTCAGAGGTGGTTTGGAAATGTGTACAAGCACAGATGTTCCGAGACAGAGTTGAAAGGCAAACAGCCCACTATAAAGCAATAGCTCTTTTCTTCTATTGAAAAAGCAGAATTTACAGCTCATTTGTGAAAGAAAGGATAGAATTGGATCTCAAGGCTGCACAACAAATTGTTTAAGGCTTCCAGGTTTTCAAACACTTGTTTCTTACACAATCAGATTACATTTATCCGAAAAGGTTCATTCTTAATCAAGGGGAAAAAATTAAATGAACTAGTTTAAGTTATATGAACAAACCAGTTGTTCAAAGTAATGATATATCTACTGGAAACTTCTGAATGGGAGAAGAGGCATACTTAGAGGGGGATCATCGCCCAAAGTTTTGCAAACAGCTGTTCCCCCTCCTCTTTAGAGCCATTCCCAGCGGCTAGAGCAAAACGGATGTTGGCTCCCAATGGCTCTGTGCATAGCTGCTTGCAAAACTTAGTGCTGCGATTCCCCCTCTAAGTACGCCTCTGAATGGGAACAATACTCACATACTACTGATAAACAGAAGAATTTAAATGCATGTGAAAGAAACAGGATTGAGTCTGAAGTGGCTTGAGTCTTCAATGTAAGGACCATTCTCAGTTCCTAGGACTTTCTTGAACTTGGTTGGGGGGGGGGGGGCTTGCCTGCATTCTATTGAATCATTAGCAGCAATGGATTACTTTACTCCCAGTTAAGATAATGTGCAGGCCACATACAGCATAAACAATTCTTACAATAGGCCTATATATGCCACAACTCATCCTTTTCTTAAAGAAAAATGGTTGATGATCAACATTTTCTTTCAAATACTCTTTTTATGACCTTTTCTATTCAAACCCAGTCAAATGTTCTCCACAAATGGGTTTATTTCCTACTTGGAAAGACATTTACATTAATCACAGGAATCATACTATGCCCTGAGGAGCAGGAGGAAGGATCATGCGCCCAGATCAGCTAGATAGAAAGGATGTGCAGCACTCACTAGGGTAGAGGATTTTTGCATTCAGCATTGGCAGATTGTCCCGGTTTCCTGACTGGGGAGGAAGAGAGGCAGAGCTTCCCACAGATAAACTTCCTTTATTTATTAATCGTTCACAAGGAGACTTGATCACTATAATATATAACAAAACCACAGGTACTATTAGTTTATTACTGCAAATATATTATAAAGATTAGGTGTAGACTAATCTACTTTTTCCTAGTTACAAATTATGCCTTGTTAACATTTTCTATCACATATAGAATCATTAAGGGCATCCCTTTTCTAAAGTATGCCTGCTAACATATAACGAAAAGCTCTATTAGAAGCTGAAACAAAAGATATAAAAAGCCTAAGGAATGGACGGGCTGGGTTTTCCCCACTTGTGAGTAGGGAAAGGATGCTTTAAAAAAGCAGAACTGTGTGCAGAACTCTACTACCCTGGCGGCAGGGAATATCCAATATTATATACTTGTTTTACACTGCTGTTTCATTTAACTGCTGCTTTGTTTACTTTGTTTCTGCTTTTGTGACTTTTTTAGGCTACTTTTGTAACAGCTTTTGTAGCTGTACTTTTTGTAAAAAGGGACATTGTAAATATAACAACTTCAAGAACTCATAGCAATTCTCGGTGGAGCTTATCGAGTGAAGAAGCAGCACTAATACAGAGAAGCTAAGCTGAAGCTATGTTAATGCTATGCATTGCTCAGCTGACCATCTGACTAAGACGGGACACTGTAACACTTGGTGAGACATCTTTGACCTAAGGTTAAGAAAATACGACAAATGCTACGTAGGTTCAAGGAAGGCATATACAATGACACTGTCTACAATTGCCGGGGCTATTTAAAGATTTTACCTTTACGATGGCTCCTCCCTTTTGGAAACCCATAGTTGCCAGCGTGTGTTGATTGCAAGATTTTATTTTCATTCCTTAGCTCCTTTCCCTCTTCAGAGGTAGAAAGGCCGAGTATAAAGCTCTCCTGTTCTTGGGTCTGAGCATTCTGTTCATCTACAGCTAAACAATAAAACAGAGGCAGACAGAAGAGCTTTAAACTTACATCATGTAACACATAGAAAATTGTTCAACAGAAGAACAGCAACAAAAGTCTGTTCTCAACATGAAACTTACTCAGACGGAAGAATTCACAGGTCACCATGTACCCCATTATGCAACACTTTAAAAACAACAACACCAAAACCACTTGTTCTGCACATTTATGTTCGGGTTCCAGTGGACACAGCAGTTTACTATTAAAATAGGACAATAATGCAAGAAGACTGCAAGAAGTCACTGAGGGCTCAATTCTAATCTGGAGTTAGCACAAATCATTTGTGCCAGCCCAGGAGTGTTGTGAACGCACCATAAAGCGTGTTTGAACCACTCTCTGAGTCAGGGAGGCCAGTACACATCCATGCATCAGCCTCCCTGACTCCGTGAGTGGTGTAAACAAACTTTACAGCATGTTTGCAACACACCTGGGCAAAACTCCAGGTTAGGATTACACCCTGTTAGTCCACATATACCATAACAGACTATGTGAACCTCTCACAACATACATGGGAGATTTTTTGGAAAAGATCCAGAAGCAAATAGCAACTTTAATAAAGATATTTCCTCCAAAAAGCCAAGCAGATGATCAATTTGGTATATGTTTCTATTTGCATGTCTTAACAAACATGAACTCCAAAGCAGACAAAGTCTGAGTTGAAAAAGAACCTTTCCACATAATATAACTCAGAATATCTCAGCAGACAAACACATTTTCACTGGTAGTATGCTGAAAGTATGGATAACTTTAGTAGTAGAACATTATTAATTTGATTTTTATCCTGCCTTTCTCCCTGAAGGGTACCCAAGGCAGTTGCACAACAGCATTGCAAATCAAAACTGTTTTATCACTGGACAAAATGCAACATGCCAGCTTCACTGTTACACTTCCCACAGGTACATTCCTCATTAATCCTAAATCTTTGACAAAAGACCTGCCTTTATTTGCAAGAAGCACTGACTGTAACCGGTAACTAAACAAAGAATACCAAGGAATATGTAGGTGGGGATTTCTTTTGTTTATTTAATCCGCCCTGTGACAACACAAGAAATCACATGAATTGGGCACACAAAGGCTAATAATCTAAGAATCTGCTATAGTTAAGATTCACCTAAAGAACACAAAGTAAGGAATAATCTGCATGGAAACTGAGCATTCAAAACATCAGGTCTGGATGACGTATACCCAAGAGTTCCTAAATAACTCTCACAAAAATATGACATCTCACTAAAACTGGCCTTCTTATTACAGTATTGGAAGATAATCAATTCAATTTCCCGTGACCTTTTTTGGCATACTACAACAACATCAACAATAAAATAAGCATAAACACATAGCATAATAACATAGTAGCAAAAAAAAAAAAACAGAAAAAAAAACACCTAAGGTATAGGAACAGACATAACATCAGCAAGAAATCTGGCTACAGAGTCTGTGTACAAAAAACAGCGATCACTCAGAATTATAGGTAATGGGTTAGGGAAAGAAAGGGAAAGAGAAGAAATCCAAGGCTCAAGAAATTTTGATCAGGAGGCACTATGGGCTGGACACTTCAAAATAATATGTTCTAAAGTATCAGGAGAAAATTGACAGAAATAACAAGCACGTTGAAACGAAGGAAAATGGGAAAAACGACCAAAATGCATAGAGGAGGGGAAAATGTTAAACCTTGCTAACATAAAGGCTCTTCTATAGCGGGGATTAACTAAGGAAGAAAGATGATTTAAAGGCTGGTTAGGAACATAAAATAAACCAAAAATTTTTGGAGAACATGTAGAATTGACATTACAGGAAAGATAATCAAATTCGTTTTGAAATAATTTAGATTTGATGAATTGAAAAGCACTAGAGAAGTTGAGATCAGATAAGAGATCAACGGAAAGACCAATAGAAAGAAGTTTTGACTCGATAGCTTTGGACCAGATAGAATAATAAGAATCCTTAAGTCGGTCCATAAGAAGGGAATCGGAGGGACAATTACAATGAATACACAACCACAACTTAAAAGTATAGAGCCAGGCAAAAGTAGAAAGTAAATGTAGACCGAGTTCTAAGGACATAGTGGATAAACTAATAGACTGAGGGAGACCAAGTAATTTACGGAGAAAAGAAGCAAAAAAAAGTCCAAATCTTTCTTTATGGCAGTAATCCAAATAGGAGAGCCATAAAGTAATTGTGGCAAAATTTTTAATTGAAAAATTTGAATAGCGGCAGGAATAAATTGATTCCCAGTTGAATAATGAAACCGAGAAATAGCTTGGGAAAGAAAAATAGAAGAAGAAAGAGTGTTTTTCAAATGAAAAGACCACAGTAGTTTATGATGGAAATGTAAACCTAAATATTTGTAAGATTTAACAGACTGGAAGATTTGAGAACCAATGAACCAAGGTGAAGAAACCCAGGAGCGGGCAAAAATCAAAACTTTGGTTTTATCGGCATTAATAGAAAGATCATTAGAAAAACAATATTGCTGGAATTTTAGAAGAGAAGAGCGAAGACCCAATTTAGTTAAAGAAAGTAAAACCATATCATCGGCATAAAGAAGACAGGATAGGAGAAAGTTATTAATAGATGGGAAAGAATAAGGAGAGTTAGAAAGAATAGAAGGGAGATCAGCTAGAAATAAATTGAAAAGAAATGGAGCAAGAACACAACCTTGTCTTACACCTCTGTTAACTGAAATCTTAGGGGTTAATAAAGAAGAATAAGGAGCACGAATTTGACAAAAGTTATCAGAATGAAGAGATAATCAACATACAGAGATCCAGGAAATA
The DNA here is from genome assembly GCA_029204185.1 of Lerista edwardsae. Lineage (NCBI taxonomy): Eukaryota > Metazoa > Chordata > Lepidosauria > Squamata > Scincidae > Lerista > Lerista edwardsae. The sequence continues at coordinate 28,153,822 of JAJKFI010000002.1, forward strand.
ACAGACTAGTTAACATCGAAAAAATGGTGAAGTGTTATTAAAGTTACAATGATTAAATACGTAGATAAACAAGCCTAGTTAAGGGTGAATTGGCATGGCTTCTGTAAAGAGAAGTTGTGCCTCATCAAACTTCAACTTAATAGTTGTTCATATCCTGGACTATACTTTTACATCTACATGGAGGAATAAGTTAATTAATGATGTCTTCCGAATACCATGGAGAGGACTAAACACTTGCCATTATGGGTATAGTAGGTTGCGAATACAACCACAGTTGCATCAGAATCAATTCCTCACTTTGTAATAAATTATACAGATTATTTCAAGAATGCAATAGTGAAATCCTGATTCTTGTATGTCTCTGGAATTAAGGAAATTTACTTCCTTTCAAGCAGCACGTGACACATACCCATAATTTCCTAGTGTTTTACCTTTTTCTGCATGTTCTATAATCTGACGAATGGCTTTTTTCAGACTGTTGGCTCTTAACATTAACTGCTCACGTGGCCGGAATATCTGAGGACGAGTGGTGCACGATGATCCAATGGAACGTTCACTAGAAGAATCACAAGTGCTGCCAGAACCATCCCCATCTTCTGTCTCTTCTGCAATGGTAGGAGGAGGGTTTGACAGAGAAGACGAAGCCTGAGATTCTTCATTTAATGTCTTCAAAAGGGAATCTAGCTTCTCTTTCAGAACAGAGCACTACAAGTACAAAGCATAAGATTTTATAATAATGTTATGACCCTTTTTTAATAAGTACATCATTTTAATTTTTTTTCTCTAAATACCTTTCTGGCCATGACTTCAGATTCCTCAGAACTTTCTGGTGCCTTTTCATAAGCTTTCCCAACTCGAGCCACAAAATCTTTCACAGTTTCACAAAGCACCCTAAGCAAACCAGGAGAGAGAAGCAAGAATTATTTACCTATTACTCACATGATGTAACTGGCTTCTACATGCAACTTACTTCTGAGGTACTTACTTGGCTGATGAGATGACCACTGAGTGTTGGTCAGATGTCAAGATTTTTGATAAATGAGCAGCCACAGAGTCTTCATAGAAGAGAATCTGCTGCACCTTGGAATGTTAAGAAATAGGTAACTGCATCACTTTTTTCAATATTGCACAACACATAGCATTGATCAGCACATGCTACATAATATTTTGGCTCTCTATTGTTCACTGCAGTTATGTGAATGTATTCTAAAGGCTCTCAATATGTAATGGTAAATGGACTTATCACAGTGACTTCGGGCAAGGGAAGAAATTGCTGTTAAACCTAGTCTTTTGTGCTATGAACATTTCTCAGGATTCTGGAAAAAGAACTCTAAATCATACTGGATTGGGAGCTATATGGAGAGGCATGACCATCTGAAAAGTATGTAGAAAGGATTTCTAGCTTCTAAAAATAAGCTCCCACATCTCTTTGTGTTGCTTTTCTCTGGTAACTTTTCCTAGTTGAGAGTTCTCACTGCTCCACTCTTTTTACCTCAGAGTCTTCGCTGAATTCTTCAGGGACTGGAGAAGCAGATGCTTGACGAGGAAGCTTTGTTTCATATACCATAATGCTCCATCTATTGAAAAAGTGGCATCATAGCATTTAATACAAATCAGGCGCCCTCCATATGTAGGGCTGGCAGAAAGCAATCAGAGCTGTAGATTTGAGAGGAAAAACCATTTGTCTACTTCATCTATGTGCATTATTATCAATGAAAAGGGGAATTGTGCCACTTTGACATTTTGGTTCAGGTGCAAAATGTCCAATGACGTAGGGCTAATATGCTGTCTCTCCTATGCACCAAGCAGAAAGCTTTTACAATTATGTGAGAGGCAAGAGAGTTATGCTCCCCTCAAACAACTCCCTCTATTATTAGGACATTCTGGACACATTCATCTTGAGTTGCTATGACTATACTGACTGCATAGAAACAAAGCCTGTTTCTTTCAGAGAAAATACTTTTCAGTTCAGTTGTTTTATATTTTTAAATATAGCCTCTTGAACAGAATCTGAATACCACCACTGCTTAAGAAAAAAGACATGGCCTTCAGATGATTCACATATTTTTAAACTTTTATCATCCACAAAAGTTAAAAAAGCCAAAACAATGTAGATATGCTTCTGTTCATAATGAGAACAAGGGAGGAATAATTTTATACATAAACCAAACAAATCAAAATGATGCTATTATCCTGATAGAATTCCTTTTTCAACATTAACTTTAAACAGTCAGTCCTCTTTATGTGTTACCTCGCTATCTGCAACATCGCTTATCTGCGAAGGACAAAACTATTATTTTCCTCGTTAAATATGCCTCTGTCTTCGTTATCCACTATGCAGAGGCCTACCAAAGCTGCAGGGATCTCAATGGTACCATTCTGCAGATCCCTGATGCCTCTGGAAGGTCTCCGCAGCATTCAGAGATCTTTTGGCACTTCCTGCTGCACTCTGCTGGCTTCCTGCAAATCTCTGCTGGATTCTTCTGATAGCAGATAAGGTACCCCTTGCATTTAACTCCATTGATCCCATAGGATCAATGTTTTGTTACCTGCAAATTTGCTATCCATGAGGTTTTCCAAGAACCTAACCCTAACAGATAATGAGGACTGACTGGATATAATTTTGGAAAATGTAAAAAACAGAAAGACAAAGGCTGTATAGCCTCTCCAATCAATTGCTGAAATCCCAGTAAAAGTCAATAGGATTTTGACTAACCTTATTCATGATTGCAACTGAAAGCTATAGTGCAATGTAAATGCTCACACTCTACAGTCCAGCCTTGCTAATGCACTTGTAAAAAGTGGAAGGCGGGGAGAGATTTCTACATGATACAGGTGTAGCAGCAAGGATGGAAAGATAGGCTTTACCACTTTAGTTTAAGCTTCCTTATAAGAAGAACAGCAGTTTCTAGCATCACCAAGAAATCACAATTCAAATTTAAAAATGTTGCTGCTCAATAGCATGTAAAAAGAAACATAAAAGAAACCAGGATCCACGTAAGCCTTCCTATTTCCATGAAAATACATTCAGGTTCTCAAATAGAAATGAAGTTTTGAGACAGAAATGAGGAATTTGGGACTGACAGCTTTGAATGACACTTCTTACCTGTCAAGCATTTTAGTACTGGCCCTTTCCAGCTTTTCTAGTATCTGTGGGAGTTGGGTGTCATCATCACAAGCAGATCCCCATCCCAGCACACGGGCTAAGTCATTGCCTGTACCCAGGGGCAAAACTCCCAACTGGCACTACACAAAAGAATATTAAGGAAAGTTAGAAAGGGTACACAATCCACATTCATTGTGTATCCCCTAGAAAAGAAAATGTGTATAATGACATAATAAAGAGAATAGTTAGAAAGAGTAGACAATATTCACCTTTCATCCATATTCTTTCAATTTCTTCAAACTAACTTGTACCTTTCTCTTTTGGCCAGCTAAAGCTTCACCCAGCATGGTGACGGAGCAGCGCAGGGGTAACTTCCACTGTATCCCACAGGGGAAGTTTGGCTGCTGGAGGTCTCCTTGGGGTAAGGCAGAGGTTCTTGAACTGGGGTGTCACAACGCCCCAGCCAGGGAAGCCATGTGTCTTTCCCCCTTATGGGGCGGGTGAATGGCAGTGGTGCGATCGCCACAATTGCATCGCTGCTGGAGTCAAAATGGGGCTGTTTTGACTTACCATTGCCTGCTCCAGCACCCAGGGATTGTGGAAAGCCCCACAGACCCCTCTGCAGGGCTCCTTACACCTTGGAAAAAATAAAAATAGTGATCACAACCCACTTCAGGTTTCACGATTGCAAATGGGAAGTGGTTGCAATTGCTATTTTTATAAGTGTGGGGAGCACTGCAAAGGGGTTCACAAGGATTCCCACACCCCCAGATGCTGGCGAATTTCCCTCTTTATCCTTCCGGCATAACTTTGGTTTAGACTATAAAAGTGATCAAAGTCTCTTTATCCCTTTTTTAGCGTTGAGCATCTAGCCACCAACACTAAGATACAATACTTACCAGTGCATAGCTGGTAAGAAAACTCATTCTAAAGCTATGAGAGAAACAAACCCCAATCACTTTCAGGATCTATCCATTAATAGTAGAACACTTTCAAACCATTGGTTAAAGTTCAATATTTGAATTTCACCACCAAGTGGTGCTATTACCTTTTTGAAGCTATAGTTGTAAACAGGCATCACACTCAATAAATGCAATAGTTTTATTCAAAGAAAATGGCTATTTTAAGAGGGAGGAACAATCTAGATAACAGCAACCCAAAGATAATTTCAAATAGACTGCATAAAAGTTGTTCCATGTGGTGATCTGTTCATGCAGGTAGATCATGATAGGGTAAGCTTTAATTATACTATGGAACATCCAGGCCATACCATGAAATAGCAAAGCACAGCAAAAGGGATGTGGTTTTCGTTGGCATGGTAAGAACTGGAAGTTCTGCATAGGAAATATCTATACAGGAAAGGCTCAGAATGCAAACAAAAGAGTTTGATTTAAAGGGCTGATGATCTTATCAATGGGCCCTAGGTGAATTAAAGGCTACAAACATAACTCTTTCTGGTCTCAGAAAAAAGTCTTGCCCGCTGAGAGAGATGCAAGGAAAAGTGATGGTTATTCCTCACCTGCTAATGCCCCTCCCTGCACACTAACATTAGATGGCAAATATGAGAAACCCACACTGTCATGCAATGTCTAGTTTTGGTGTTCGTTATTTCATTAGTTCAGGCCAAATTGTATGTCATATAGTAAGAGCCCTCTTTGTTGTGGGTTATCCATGCCACATGTAAAAAAAAAAAACACTCTTTGGGAAGGTACCTGTTTATGGAGACTGAGGCTGTCAATTTCAGAGAGAACCCATCCAACGCTTCCATCCCCACCACACACCAGAATTCGGAAAGTGTCGAATTTCTGGAATAAACGTAAACTGCACAGGGGATAAAAGTATATGCTATTAATAGTGTTCTTGGATATGAGAGTGAAAAGCAACTTAAATTTATTATGTTTGGAAAAGATAAAGGCTTCTACTGGGTTCCAAATTAATATGAATGTATCATTATGTGACAACCCATCTGCACAAAATTGGGGAAGGAGTTAATGTACTACAGCATTCTTCTTGCATGGATATTATCTTCCCAGAATCATACAAAGTGCCATGCAATGCATGAAAGATTCTGTGGAGCTGTGCAGAGGAGTAACTAGGGTATGGCAGCAGGGGGCACGAGCCCTGGGGCTCCATAAGGTGGGGGGCACCGTTGGCATGGCACCCTGCCCCCGCCCGCAAATTTGCGACCCCCTGTGCCCCGAGCCGGGAGGTGCGCCAGCATCTCCCCTCCCAGCCTGCCGCTCGAGTACTTAAAGTGCCCGAGCGGCAGCCCCAGGGAAGAAAGCCGCCACCATGCCCTCCGGCTCTGCAAACCGCGGGGGCGCCTTAAAGTGGCCTTAAAGTTGCCAGCTTTTCCTGGCTGCCACGGCGCTGGCATTTTAAGGCCACTTTAAGATGTCCTGTCGCCCTCAATTATGTGGTTGGTGCTGCCTCCTCTCCCCACCCCTCGCGGCCTCCTCCTCCTGTGTCCCCCCTCCTCTGAGGCGCGAGTGGACCACTCGGAGTGGTAGAGGCCGCCGTCGCTCAGGGAGCTGCCGCTGCCGCCTCCTCAGTGCCTCACTCGCCACCCAGCTGCTGCTTTTGCCCTGACGCCTTGCCTCCCTCCCCTTCCCCTGGGCCGCCCGGTATATGAGTTATTTATTTATAACCGCGAGCCCACCATGTCCACGATGGCCCGGAGGCACCTCATGCAGGATTTCAAGAGGTAAGGCGGGACAGGACGGCCGGCAGAGCTGGCTGCATTTCCCTGGCTGGGTCTGTTGTGTGTGTGTGTGTGTGTGTGTGTGTGTGTGTGTGTGTGTGTGTGT
>JAJKFI010000002.1:28159744-28208121 GCA_029204185.1 Lerista edwardsae
TGTGTGTGTGTGTGTGTGTGTGTGTGTGTGTGTGTGTGTGTGTGTGTCTGTTTGTGTGTGTGTGTTGGCTCTGCAGACACATGGCAGCAGAAGCCACACCCCGCAACGTCATGACGTCACGACATCGTGACGTCATGACATTGCGTGCGGGGGGGGCGCAATTTCATTGCTTGCCACGGGCGCAATTTTGTCTAGATACGCCCCTGGAGCTGTGAAAGGAGAATATGGTCTCTTATAGTAAATGTGGATGGAAGTAATGCAGAAGTACAAGGGAAGATTAAATTTTAAAATCACTCTCATTCAGAAAGAGAAACACAAATTATACCTGGGTGAGGAAACTTTCAATACAACTGTAAACTCATGGAAGTAGTACCTAGATCTAGTAGCCTTCAAATCCACTAATATGTTAACATATCCTATATCATAACATCTGAGAGCTTGGTACAATATCGTAATTTTTGCTGAAAGCAGTGAAGGAGCATGGATACATGAAGGTCAATCAATGTGGGCATACAACAGACACCTTATAGCCACCCCATCTAAGTTGAAAATATATTTGCCACAGGTTACAGAGGCATGCATTAGAGGAGCTTCATACTACACTCTCACAGTACCCAGTGGCCATTAGGTTTTTCTCCATTTCTTCTCTATTCAAATACATATACAGTAGTACCTAGAACAATATGGGAGATCTGTTCCTTAAAAGACAAGAACTGTCTGAAATAGCGCTGTAGGAGACATGGTTGATAGTAAGGCAGGACACTGGTGCTGATTCAACAAAATATACTGCTCTCATTTGCTGTAGTAACTGTCAATGAGCCAAAGACAAAGAGGGCTGTAAAGGAACAGCACTAAAGGACGCAGCAATATCAGAGGTACAGTATTACTATACTTGTTTCTCTGATATTGTCCCTATCCCATACAAACATACATCTGCTCTGTCCTCACAGAGGACCTGTTTGGTAAGCCTGTTAACCCAAGCTGATTTGAGGGGAAAACAGACTTAAAATACATTCCAAATATATGGTTCTCATCTTCAAAAACAGATTACAGTTGGACATCAGCATCCATGGGAGGGATCTGTTCCCAGACCAGCTGCAGATATTGTAACCAGCAAATAATTTGTGAGTCAGTCCAATATTAACTCCAGACATGACTGGAGATGTTCTCCTGTGGTGTCCAGAGGTGTTCTGAGGCACACAGGAGCTGTGTATGGCCTCTGCGGGTCTCAGAAGCTCCTCCAGAGATGAGTGAAAGGTAGTTTTTCATAAAAATAAAAAATAAAAAAAACCCTCGAGGTGTATCTGAGGCTTGCCAAGGCTGTACTCTGCCTCTGTGGGCCTCAGAAAAGCTCTCAAACATGATGGGAGAATACCACTTGTCGTGTCTGGCCATCCACCATAGGCTTGGAACCAGCGGTGTTATGCTGCCGGAACGCTGGGCAGGACATCCGGGTGATCGACAGCCTGCCCGTCGCGTTCCGCAGCATTACGCCATTTGCGTAATGTACACAAGCGGCGTAATTGGTTACGCAAACGGTGTAATGCTCCGGAACGCGACGGGCGGGCTGTTGATCACCCGGATGTCCCGCCCAGCGTTCCGGCAGCACAACACCGCTGCTTGGAACTCACAGTGAGTTACACCAGCGAATCCTGAATCTGCAGATAAGGAGGACGAACCTGCAGTTAAAAATTGTTTGACAGGTTACAGCAGTCTGTATAGCAAGGAAAAATCTCTTACCCGAGGTGAGGTCCTCCATTCATGAGATCAAAGACCTGTGCAGGATTCAGCAATTGTTTGAATCTTCGTAGGAACTTTACGCCCTGGTTGTCTCCACTTTTTGAGTTGACAAAGACCAGCAAAGGGCTTGTGCAAGATGGGGGACAAGTGGCTTTCCAGAAACCTGAGCATGAAACCCACAAATTAGAGGATGATTAAACTGTAATATCACCAAGATGGTGAGTCAACAGCACAGAAGTAGTATTCCGTAAACATGCAATGTTGCCATTTCATAGCAATGCTATATTCCATCAGACAAGTATTTTTATTACAACATTTGAAACAGACTTTCAGGACTGCTTCACAAATATTTAGCATGGAATGCATGGAGATTATAAATTATTCATAAAGTTTTCAGAATGGGTCTGCTTGTGTAGTTGCAGAAATTGTATACTATTTTTTTAATTAATCGTTTATTGAAATTTTCCATTACCTATAACAGTGGTTCCCAATGTCTTTTGCACCAGGATGCCCATTTTAGGTATGACAACCTGTCAGGAGCCCCCTCCCCCCAAAAGACATCGGGCCAGAAGTGATTAAGCAGGAAGTGATGTCATAGTTTTTAATAAATCCCACTTTTTGAAAGTTGAAAGAACCCCACACTGAAAGTTGAAAGAATGTTCTGAATGCTTTGTATCTAAGTGATGTTTGAATTTTGAGTTCAGTGATTGTTTAAGTACTGAGAACAACGTTGCACAGAATTCATTGTGTCTTCTCTATGCCATTGCTGATCAAGGAGATAAAGCCAAATTTTAGATAGTCTTCAGAGTCTTTAAGTTTCTCTTCCCTGTGTGCTGAGATTCTCCTAGGCATGCATATGGAAGGTGTGACATGCCAGCTCAGAAAGACACCTGGGAGAGAATTTATCATATGCACACACCAGGATGAGTCCATAGCAATGCTAATTTCCCTTGCAGCCCCAAGCATTGAGGAAGTCATGTTTAATGGGGAAGTATCTTCCCTAGCTAAAATGAAACTTCCAAGATGGTGGTGCCCAGCTTTTTAAGATGGCTGCCGCAAGCTCTTCATGACCCCCTGAAAATCATTTCACGACCCCCTTGACGATCCTGACTCCCAAGACTGGGAACCACTGATCTATAACAATCAAAAGAGAGATAACAAAAATAAAATGCAGAAAAGCAAATACAATATCTATTTGGGCAACTCAACATCATCTAAAAGAAGGGCCAAGTAATTAAATTGCCTTTCTTGTTAGCTATTTCATCTTGCAAAATTGTGGGCCAGTGTTTTGTCTATCAGGTTATGTAAGAAGACCAGGAACAGGAAGAAGGAAGGGGAAGAAAAGAGGGCTATAGTTGCTGTCCAATTAATGCTGCTTATCTTAGGACAATAGCAGCTTTCTGTGTTATGTCAACATTGCTAATCGAACAGATCAGTGTAGAAACTTGGACTAGGAAGGCAATACTGAAAGGAACTGGGTAATACCCACCATCTGAATCAATGCTGTTGAGAGCTGTGGGTGGGATGACTGATACTTTACAAAGGCCAAGGGGGCACTTGGTTGGTAACAAGTCTCTACATGAAGTGTGCACCTGGAATAATAAAATAATATCAGCTAAAGTGTTCTAGATTTTTGGTTCAATTTTTGCTTCCAATTCAGCTGTTTCAAAGATGGAAATTAAAACGAACTAAAAGAAGGGAGAAGAATATGTTACAAAATGTATCTAGAATGTACTTTTTGTTTGCTTTTTCTAACCTCCCCACCCATACTCAATACATTTGAAACAGCCGAAAAATCCCTTTCTTTCCACTGCTTACTAGTAATAGTAGTAATGACATGATTTTCACCTACCACAGAATCAGGAGATAATCCTGACAAAAGGCTATTATAGATGGCTGTGCATTTTATTATGTCTGTCCGTTTTGTCAAAACTACTTAGAAGACAAGCCCATAGTAAAAATAGCAAAAAAAAAATTTAAATTCATCATAAAGAAGCCAGGCTATAGTTCCATTATTTGAAGACTAAAGAAGGTAACCCAATTCACCTGGAGGAATGGTCTGAAACCTTCCCTTAAACAAACATCGTTCTAGAGTACACATGAACAGCACAGAAAAAGACAGTAAAATGGCACATGATCATTTAACTCACCATGGCTTTGCACCAGAGGCAACGCCAGTCTTGCAAGCGCAACACACTGCCACATGTTTTATCACACACTGTGCATTTGGCACTCACAGGGAGATTTCCTTCAAGCCATTGGTGAGGCATTGAAATCTACGAAGTCAAGAAGAAATCTCTTTACAGGTCCATTTTTCATTAGTGAACCATGAACAAGGGAATCCTCTACAGGGATTTCTCCTATATTCTAAAAATAAAAGACCTTGCTTTACATTACTCTGATGTTCAGCATGTGTTCTCAAGTTTCAGAAACCAAAAACACAAGAGCAAGATCACAAGATCCTGATTGACCAGCCCTAGTGCCAATCTGACTCAGCATCCTGTTTCTGATAGCAGCTAGGCAAATGCTTCCAGGCAGGGATGCAACCAACCAACACACCAGGGCAACAGCCCCAAAACCTCTGCTGAGAAGGGCCTACAGTAGCACACATTCCACTCCCAAGCTTTCATTTGCACAGCAGCCTGGAAAAGCCAAGAAACACCAGGCATTTCTCTTATCTTATCCAAATCTCAGGGCAAATAAGAGACTTTCCACCCCTCTCCCAAGCCCTCTGTACCTGTTAACTTTATTTGTAGATTTCCTAATAGGTGGTACACATTTTATCTGAGTTTCTAGTCAGATCGCTTCAGAATTATTCAGAGGCTATTTTAAATCACCAAACCACCTCTAACCATTCTGAAGAGATTTGACTCTCTCACATTTCTTTTAAATTTGAACAAATCCTCTAATTTATGTGAAGTTTTCTCTTTTGATATTAAATGTGACTTTCTGGGCAATGTCTATACTTATGTATGGCATAATCTGGGCATAATCCTAATGTCTGGGCATAATCCTATACTTATGTATAGGATTTGACAACATTGTAGTCACTGTTCCCACATGACTGTACCGTATTCCATATTATATTGTAGGCAAGAATCACCGTCCTATAGTCAGCACTGACACATATCTAGAATGTGTTTCTGTCACAACCTGAATGTACATTAACCCATTCAGTGAGAGACAATTGGTCATTCATTACAACTCTTCTGTTTGCCTTTTTGAGCCCCCTTCCTTTCTGCAGCATTTCAGATTTCTGGTTGGGGTGATGAAGTACGCAACATTATGACATTCCTTCCCCCCAACTCCTATATTACTTTTTGAACATGGTATTTTCATCCCCAGTGATTCTGTGAAGGAACTTGCTCCTCTTAAGCATTCTAGTTTTATTCAATGCCCTCTCTGAAACATGTCAAAAACACTTGCAATATACTCTGTGCTCCAGAAGTAAACGTAAATATTCCTCCCTGAATCCCCCAGAATATTTTAGTAGTGGAAACGGCAAATGCAAAATGCCTTCTACAGTTTGTGCTATTCTTCACCATGTGTTAAACCCAAGGGTCTCCAAATCAAGCCCTCACCACAGGGTGAGGAAGCTTGACAGTTCTGGCCCACAGCAATCTACTGACAGGGGATCCTGAGGTTCCAGAACCCCCCATGAGTCCCTGGAGTCACCATTCAAATAAAAGGTGCCAAAATAGCATTTCTGTTTGCGTAGTCAAACAGCTCAGTTTTCCCACCTTCTAAAAATAGCTCAGAAGACACACTTTTGGGTGTCCCAGCATGGGTATATATCACATTCAGCCACTAGAGGTGCTGAATGGAATGGAATTACACAGCATTACGTTAAGCACCTGTAGTGGCACCCCACCCACTTACTGTATTCAATCAAACTCTCAGCACATTGGTTCTATGCAATTCCTAGCCCTCGACACTGTGTCAGATATACACTGTGTTGGATAATTTTAGAGACCCCTGTATTAAACAGATGGTACATACCCCATCTTCATCCTCAATGATATCCTTTCCAATAGATGCTAGCGTTGTCCATTTGCAGTTATTGGTTGCCCGAACAGCACAACGCTTGTGAGCTTTAAATTTGCACACTAGAGAAAGTGAGGAAAATCAGTGTCACAGACATAGTGAGTTCAATTGAGAGAAGTCCTTTTTTTAAAGCCTAAATGCAATCCAGAGTTTAGAAAAATCACTGGCTCTGATTTTAGCATCATTAGCCAGGCCAAATAAATTTGAAGAGACATCTCAATCCTGTTATCAAAATGCTTGTGTCGTCATTAGAAAACACTGTATGTACAATTAGGCTCATGTACAGGTTGAGCCTAATTATCCACAGATTCTTAATTTGCAGGTTTGGCTCAACCTGAAGCCTCCAAGGGCGACAGGAGATGTGCTCTCCAGATAAGAGCACATCAACTCCAAAGGCTCTTCTGAGGCCCGCTGAGGCCCAAAAAACGTAACTTCTGATTTTCGGGTCAAACCAGAAGTTATGTTTTTAATGCCTTATAGTGCATTATGAGGCCTTGGGAAGCCCTGGGGGAAAGGAAATCCCCCATTCTGAGGCTTGCCAAGGCTGCATGCAGAGGTGTGCAGCTTTGGTGGAGCTCAGAAAGCCCTCTGGATCTAACTGGAAATCTGTTCGTCAGGTCCAGAGGGTGGGGAGGGGAGGAAATTCCCCATTCTGTCCCCCACCAAGGCTGCTGCAAATGTGCACAACATTGACTGTGACCCTTTGGACCTGACCAGAGCTGGTTGGGTTCGGAGGTTGGAGGGCAAAATCCGCAGGTTTAATTATCCGCAGATTTTCTCCACAAGGGTGCCAGAAACGGAACGCTTACGGATAAAAAGGCCCCTCCTGTATATTCTAAAATAAACAAATAGTTGTAACAGAATATAGCAATGATGATAAATTACAGCAGAAAAACAAACCCCAAGTTCTTTCTACCTATGACAGATCCTGTTTCTAGAATACTCCAAAAATACTCTTCTCGATATTAGATATAATTCTCTTCTTTCCCACACTTCCAATTTACAACCATCCAAAGTCTCACTTATACATTTATATGATCCCCAGCTCCTGTTAGTTAAGAGGAGTTCAAAAGCAAAATGAATATAGAATCAAACTCTAATTAGTTTCTGCACCCCACCTAACCTTGTTTTGGTGTCAACTTTCCTCAAGTCTGTAGTGGTAAACAGGATGGGGAAGAGGTACTGTTTCAGTTGTCAGAGTCTATCTCAGGACATTTCAGGTTGATAATATTATATCCACCTTGAATGACTGTCAACAAAAGACTTATGGAGATTGACTGTAAACATTAGACATTGCAGAAAGCAAATGTCCCAAGCAAAAAGTTATAAAGATATTTTACCTTCACAAGAGAGTCCATGAGATGTGACCCCAGATAATGCTTCCCGACACACATTGCAGTATGTTGGTCGAGCATGTGAACAAGCATACCAGTTATGCATCCCTGAGAAATGGTCCATACTATACTGGGTAGACTGAAAATGAATTAACAACAGAAAAGTGGGAAGAAATTCCTATGGAACCTTAAAATAAGGGAGAAAATATAATCTTATGAGATGGGTTTTAACTGGCTGCAAATGACAAGACGACTGAGAATGCTTTAGAGCAAATATTAGAGAAGGGCAGGGATGAATGGATAATTGAAAAGTACAGCATGGGGTCAAATGCTAAGTTCCAGCCTACACAGTACAAAGACAATGAGAGGAATGCAGTTTGAGGGTTGCAATATGTGAATAAAATGCACACCAAGCATTTCTACATAGAGTTCTAAAGTACAATTTTTCTGCATTTTGGACAGATTAAAAAATGGCAAATTTCTCAACTATAAGCAAGAGGAATTATGAAACTGAAAGGCTTCTCCATGAATATCAAGAGTAAAGGTCTGCATTTAACCAAAGTTAAGGAATCCAACCATTTAGCCCAAAGGAGATTATAAGGCAGCTACAAGACAGGACCATCCACCCACCCTATCTGAGGCGCTGTTTGCTGTTGTACACTGGTTCTTTGCCTATGAATGAGACCCAAGCCATGCTTCACATATAAATGCAGCACAACCTTAGAAAAGCAGATTTTTGCTGAAAACTAACAGAAGTTTGTTTGCATTGCACACCACATATGGTTTAGCCCTGTGAGATTCTCAAGAGCTAAAAGTAGTAGTAACTGCTTAATAAAACCATGGTAACAAACATTTCTCCAGTCATTTGCTGCTGTTGCCAATAGTTTCTAACAGATAGCTTAATTGCTAGTGTTAAGCTAGTGCTGGGTTGGAAACAGGCAGAACTGAACAATGTATTGCAAAGGAACATGAGCCAAGTGATGCAATTATTCTCTTGTAAGTAAAAGCCTTATTAACAGGCCCCAGTGACAGTGAGAAATGGTGTCAAAGGGTCCTGAATAAACATAGAATGCATTATATGCATATTTCAATGAAGTAACGTTCAAAGGATAGTCCAGGAACTAGAAACCATTCTAGAACTATCTCCTTCTTACACAATTAAATGAGAGGTCATTTTCAAAATAAAACTAGTACTTCTTCAGCAGCAATGCCTTATCAAAGCTATACTAATCACAGCTCTTTTCAACTTCATTGCTTGCACTCTTGCAAAATCAAAGATAAATATTTTGTGTAGTCTTAATCACTTATGGGAAAGTACAACTTTATTTCTCTATCTTGGATGACTCATGATGACAAGGTCAGAAGGCCACAGCTCCGTAGAACAATTACGTTGAAGTTAGACAGTTTATGCATATTTTGATGCCTGCTGACCTCAGAGAACACGGAATCATTATTTCTGACACCAGCAGCATAAAATGAACTGCAGACACTACAAATGCTATATGGTGGTGATGTTGCATTTTAAAGGACAGGGCAGATGTAATCTTGTACATTACCTCAAAATGTTCACGATTCTGTACTGTCTTCAGTACTGCAATCCAGTCTTCCATTTCTTTTCTGTTATCAGCACACAAGATGAGCTTCCGGCATGGAGTAATAACCTGAAACATAAGAAAACCACATAGCAGTGTCAGACTGAAGAAGAGAAAACATCAAAGAGGGTTCTACACACTCAGGAATCGCACCTGCCTCATTGTGACTTTTAGGTAGACCAGTGCTCTTCAAATGGTGGGCCGTAATCCACCATAGAAAGCAAAACAAGGGACATTTCCCCTTAAAATATAAGGGGAGTGGCCCAACTTGGCACAGCCGCAGCGATCACAGTGCTGCCGACATTTAGGGACATTTGCCCTATGCCTGGGGGGGGGGTCAAGGGGGTGTCCCAAAGCATTGCGGAGGCCTGCTGCCACCTCCACGGGCCTCCCTCCATGGTACAGTTGGAGCTCACTTCCTGCTGCTGGGCTCTCCTCCCCCCATCCTGCCCTGCCCATGCAAGCACTTACCAAGTCTTCAAAGTCTGAGTAGGACTTTGAAGACTGCTGAGGTAGACTATTTCTTCAGGTGCGGGGTGGGGGGGGGGGAGAAGCAGCAAGGTATGCCAGTGCCATTTCTCACATTCTCAATCCTTACGATTCTTCAGTTGGCACAAATCCCCTGCATCAGCCTGGGAGTGCCATAAGACACGTTTGCGCCTCCTTTGGAGTTGGCTGATCCAGTGCACAGATGTGCGCTGGCTCAGTGACGCCAAATCCAAGCCCTGTATCGCCTGGACCAGGTAAGGTTGCCCCGACGCTTTTTTGAGCAGGGAGGAAAGGCAAGGGGAAGGTGGCCAGGGTAGGCCAGTAGCCAAGGAGAAGGGTGGCACTGGCATGGGCAACTTAGCCTGGATCCGAACCCTCCTCCCAGGCTGTTCAGATTTGTGTCAGAGATTTAGCTGGCCTCACTGGGGTGGCTGCAACGCAACACGGGATAAGAGGAAATCTCCAACTCATAGAATAAATACCCTTGTGATAAAAATAGAAACAAATTTCTCTATTATTGCCATTCAACTTTTAGCCCGAGCCCAGAACCTGTGGTACCTTCCCTACCCTTCCACCCACTCATGGCCGGCTCCAGGAGTGGCAAGGCCCAATGTAGGGCATTCCCGCGGGGCCCCTCCACCCTCCTTCTGAGGCCCCCACTCACCAAGAAAAGCATTTGTCATGCTGCACATGAAACCTGGAAATAGTTGATGGTGACATGACTATGTCACCTCCGACTGCTTCCAGGAGACCCATTTTGGGCAGTTTGGAGGTAGGGGCAGGTGGGAGGGCCCAAAGTAAAGCTGCTTTGCTCGCCCCACTGACTTACAGCCCATAGGGATCCTGCCTGAAGCAGCAGATGATATGCTTACTGCACTGGTGCGAGGCCCCCGAGGGTGTGGGGCCAAATGTGACGACATTGGTCACATTGGCTTAAGGCCGGCCCTGCACCCACATACAGCCTTTCTGTGGGGAGTACTCAGACTTTGGCTTTTTCTTTTTAAATTGGGGGGGGGGGGAGGTGCACTTTGCTGCGCTGGGATAGCAAGTCCACATCCTCTAGAATGTGTGGTGCAATTTCCATGGAAACATCACTGTCTCCTGTGTGGACTGCACTGCACACACACAGAGCAGGAATGAGAGTAGCACAGGCCACAGCATTGGTCCTATGTGCCTTATGAAAACTAGAAGTATTGGGCATCTCCATCTAGATTCTCAAACGCCCAAACAGAAGCATTAACCCCAGCAACCGGTAAACAATCAGAAAATTTGCCTAGGAATGTTGGAGAGTCACCACCTTTGTATATTTCTAAGATAAAACAGGTAAAGCATCTATTTCATGGATAGCCTCAGACCTAGGGATCATAATGAACCGGATTATAAAATTATTGTAATTCTCATAACATTTTTTTTTAAAAAAAATACATTATGTGAAAATATAATCATTTCAAAATCATTTCAAAACAGATCCATATGTGGAAGATGACAACATATATCCTCATGCTCACTTGGATCCCATTGAACTGGCTGGATATTTTTATGCAGAACTGAGCTTCCCTATTCAGCTGTTCTGCTGTATCAGGACCACTATTTGTGAATACTTTATTGAGGTATAAGGTTCAGTAACCCCTCTTTCCTTGCTGCTTCCAAAGCAGTATCTCATACATGTTATGAACAGTATCTTCAAACTCCCAAATCGTTTTGTGCAATTAACACATGGCCACAACTTTCATTAGCCTTTGGATCCTCACCCCCTCATTTTACTTCACACACACCCAAATTTATCTTCACAATAATCTTCTGCAGTAGGTTAGGCTGAATGTGTATAACTAGTCCAAAATCACTCAGTAACCATTGTAGCTAAACAGACATCTGATTCTGGGCCTTTGAGACCAATACTCTAACCACTATACTACACTACACTGGCTCTTTCAGCTCAGACTGAGAACTTTCTGTTTTACAGCCGTTTTGTTTTTAAGATGGCATATGGCAATTGCCATTAATGAGGACCTGCAGATGCATATCCACTAGGTGAAATATAATTTCCTTTCATTTGTTCTAAATTTACCCATCTGTAATGCCACCAAGTGACCTTTTGTTCTCCTATAATGGGCCAGGATTAAAAACAAGGAGCTGTTTAGATAAACAGCTGAATCTCAAAGCAAAGTAAAATGACAGAAAAATATCCTAAAAAGCCCATGAAATAAATCTTGGGTACTTTCTCTAGGCTCTATAGTTGACAACACTCATGCTTTGCTCAGAGGTTTATTTCAATGTCTTAAAAAAAATAAATAAAGCCTTTTCTTCCTAATAAGGAAATGTCAAATGCTATACAGCTGCTTTATATAGCCTGAACACTGACTTTTTTCTTCTTAGTTTTTGGATTCCAGTTTGTGAAGAAACTGGAAAATCTAAGTCCAGAATATACAGCTCTAAGCTAATGACCATTTACAACACAGCCTACAAATCCAATGCTGATTTTGTGGAATATATGTGCTGCCCAATATGACCTAAGGAAGCATTGCTGGCTTCAGAATGATTGGACAGAAGTTGCCTTCTATGCAGGCCCCCACCTCCCATCCCATAAGTATTCCCAGCCAATCGATGCCTTTTGTTCAGACCTCCACACCTCACAAGCATTTCCAGCAACCCTGGAGACAATGGAAAAGGCTTGCAATTCATCTAAGTCAACGTTTTAGACTGGGGCACACTTCTGAACATGAAAATCTGTCTAGGACCCACCGGAAATGATGTCATCAACCTGGAAGTGATTTCATGGCCCAAAATAACACCATCAAGCAGCAACAGTGACATCACTTTTCTCATCTAGAAACTCAAACTGCAAATGATAAGAGAAACTATTCCAGCTCAGAAGCTTGTTTCAGTTCTCCCCCGCCCCCAATTGTTTCCAAGCATCCCACCTGTTGACTGTATTAAAGGAAGATTACTGGGTTATTTTTCGGCCATTTTCCAACAAAGTATGCAAAAATCCGCTTGGAAGAATATCAGTATCTCAGCTTATCAGAGTCACAGTTGTAGTAGGAAAGGCTTCATACTACACCAATTGTAAGCTGAGCTGAGAAAACTGGTCTTGCTAAGTCACCAGCCAGTATTTTCACTGATAAATAAAAAGCCAAACAGACTGTAAAAGAGAGCACAAGGATAGATTGCTACCTTGCATTTCAGATACCATTCTTTGTATAAGATCAACAGATGCACCTTCCCTCCCTCCATCTCAAAACAATTTCATTAACTTTCTAGAAAGATTCCATAATTAAATGCAAGGACCAAATCCAGGTCACTTGACCAATTTTGAAGCTTTGTGTTGTATATTTTCACACAAAAAATGGTATGCTACAAATTGGCCTGTGTGAATGCACCACAAACACCGTACCAATACAAGTTCGATAATCCAAATCACTGAGAGCTCAATCCTAAAACAGTATACTCAGAAGTAAGCATTTATAGTCAATGGGGCTTACTCCCAGGTAAATGTGGATAAGACTGCAGCTTGAATCACAGTTATGTAGCACAGCAGTACTTCTACCTGGACCAAGTCTCCTCAAACCATCTTTACAATCAGAGGGCTTCCCAGGTATGTAATTAAAAAAGCTCATAAATTGAAAGAGACACCGATTCCATCAAGACGGACACAGCTAAAATTCCCATGACAAAAGCAAGAAAAAGACACGGGTGGGTGCCAGAAACACCCATTTTCCCCTCTTCCAAAAAAAATGCATTCTCCCAGACAGCACTGGCAAGGAAGGGAGTGACTACCCTCCTTATTTTACTGATCAGACTGGGGGCCAAGCAAGCTGTCTTCCCCACTACCATTTCTCTGCCAGCCTTTGAAGGAGAGGGTAATCTAAGACTCCAAATGTCCTTGCAGACCTGCCAGCCTGCCATTATTAAGTATCACCATCCACAGCTGAGATCAACCCTAATGTTATAGCAGGGGGAAGCACTGATATTCATCAGGGTAACAGTTCTCCTTTGGCTTTTGTATTGTTCTTTAATAGCCGAATACGATCATCACACCTAAAACAAATGAACCTTTGGCTTGATCCAAGAAAACAGTCTTAGCAATTGTGTTTCTGAGTATGTGCAAAGTGTAAGTCCACTCACTACAACCAAACCTTTTAGGTGTAAGGACTCCTGTTTTCAAGGTTGGGATAGGGACAGGGGAAGAGAGCAATGCAGTGGTGGGATTCAAATAAATTAACAACCGGTTCTATGACATCATAGACGGAGCAAAAAAAAAACCTGAGGCCAGCCGAGGTAAGCGAGTGGGCGGGCCCGGCCATTTGACAACTGGTTCTATAGAACCTGGGTGAATCCCCTGAATCCCACCACTGGAGCAATTGTGTTCCAAGCCAGAGGATGTGCTTTTTAATCTTTTCTTTTTAGGAAATTGTTTGCTCTGTATCAGCAACCACATAGTCAGTCCTCTCTAGTATACTAGTTTTCAAACCTTCCCACCTTACAAGGAAGACCCACTAGATCCATAAAAAAGCATGCAGTTAAATAGTTCACAACTACTCATGAACTCATTAAGAAAAAAGAATATGTTGTAACGTGCACAGAAAGAAAGGAGGAAACGGAAACCCAAACAGGAAGGAAACCAGCGAGCAGAGATGAGGCAAAGAGAAAGCAAAACAACAAACAAGAAAGAAAAAGCAATCACCCCACTTACAGGGATCCTGTTGTGATCTGCTGAAGTTTGAGCCTTGAGAGGGTGGGGAATGCACATTTCTCTGCTGGAGCTGGATCACAGGGCAGAGTTTGGACTGGGAGGAAGTGAGGAAAGAGAAAGAAAAAAATGCACCCCATTTACAGGGATCCTGTCATGATCTGGTGCAGTTTGAGTCCCTGGAAAGGGGGGGGTGCACAATTCTCTGCCGGAGTTGGATCATAGCTACAGTGTGGGCAGAGCTGGGACTGGAAGGAAGGAGTGAGGTAAGCAGGAGGAGCAAGGTGGCTCGGCAGACGGTTCCTGTTGCTGCAAACTTCTTCACACCTTTGTTTGCCGAAGAAGCCAGGTATGACAAGAAGGGTGGGGGTGGGGTCTCCCTGATGACCAGCATTGTTACCACCAGGTCAGCAGGGAGGCAAAAGGAGCCATGGCAGGCCCTGCTCAGCTATCCTGAAGAATTAAGGGGAGGAGTAATTAGCCAGAACAAAGGCAAAGAGCCACCACCATGACCATGGGTGCCGTAAGCATGCTTTACAGAACGTTTACAATACCTGGAGCAGGTGGTACACATGATCAGGCCCTCACTCAGTACAGAAGATAAACTAAATAAGAGGTCTTCAACCCTAATGCCCCAAAATATAAAGCCATAAAACTCAATATAAAACTCAATATAAAGCCATAAAACTAGCTATTTTACAAACAGGAGGTGGTCCATGTATACTGGAAAGGATTTCCCCCACTGGATCACTGAAGGGTGGCAAGTGGGGAAATGACTTTTGCAGTATGGAACTCATCTCAGAAAGGCATTAGAGGTATCTTAGCCAAGAAGGGAACTGAAAGACAATCAAGCACTTTAACTGCTATCTGGACCATTTGTTTTCCTTTTGCTTGCAAGCAAATGGTAGAAAAGTTCTAAAGGGCTTCCAGAGTAGAAGCATGCTAGGACTGCACAGGCTAAGCTTGTAGGACAGACATTCTTCTTGTATTACAAGAGGCCAAGGGTCCATCAGCCAGAGCTAGTCACAAATCACAACATGGATGGTAGAGTCTGTCAAAATTACCTGGTATGTGAACCCCATTTATATAAGCACAAATTAACATCTCAATTATTGCAATGCAGGGATCCTAACAGTGTATCAGGAGAGCTATACAAAACCTAGCCAAAGCTAGGATGGGAATATTTTACATATAGGAACATGGAGTATGAAAAGTAAGTAACTAAGCCAAGGCAAGCAAGTGGGTCTATCGCAGAAAATTTCTCTCGCATCATGATTTTTAAAAATAGCAACAGTTTACGCCAGCAGCCTTATTGATAAATTAACAAAATTAAGTTTTTGGTTGTCTGACTGCCACTGCAGTCACTTTTTCTGAAACAGAATTAAAACAAGGAACTGTTTCTTGTAGAGCTGTTAACACAAGCAAGATAAGGGAAACCCCATGAAGGGACAGTGCAATACATGCCAAGAAATGAGAATGAAAACATGTCAGATGCACAAAAATGTCTAGAATTAAACCATGCATGTTGCACGCCTGTTACATAGAGATGACAGCTAAAACACACTGAAAAAGCAGGAGATCAACTTAGAAAAATAGAAATATGTTAAGCTAGCACCTGATGGCAAAGCCAAGCAGTTTTTGACAGGCCTGGGGGTGATACCAAGCTATACAATTCACACATGCTATCTGGTCTCCCCACAGATCACCACACAACCAACATACTTGTGCTACTATGAGAAAGCAAGAATGAATAGCTTGCATGGAAAGCAGATAATCCAAGGAAGAGAACAAAATGGCAGACTATAGGCCAAATTACATATATGCGCAAAATTAAGTAAGAAGAAATGCCAGGAAATGTTTTCTCATTTTGCTGATAGGGAATGCTAAGGAGATTACTCCCAAGAGCAGTCTCTTGCATCTATGACGGTAAACTCAAATACAAGATAAAGCACTATTAGTTTACAGCAGACAGAATACAATGTATTCATACAGGCTGGATATTCTTCACCAATGAGCAAGCATGAGTATATTGGGTGTCAATCCATTAAAACAACTATATTCCAAAATATTAAGTGAAGCCTTATGTTTCAATCTCCATGTATTTGCAACTATTCAAACAATCTCCTTTTCCTCTAATTATATCCCCCCTTGAGGTGTAAATTTAATATTAACTCCCTCATTTTGTATAAGAGTTCTTACCCATGGCTTTTTCCAGGTCTTTCCCAGCATTTTCCTGTTGCCTTGAAAACTCAGAAATGAAGCTGGTTGTGGCCAAGCACACAATGAAATGTCCTTTAACAGAGCTGATGTGGCAATGACCACAAGAGACAGAAAACTAACTAAAGACCCTACTGGCTGGTTTTTATATTAGCTTGAAATGCCCAGACACATACCAAGAGATAGAGATGGTATAAGTGTATCTGCTAAATATAGCGATTCTGATGCAGCGTGCGTTTTTGAAATCCAACTCTGAAGTGTAATACTGATAACTGTAGTTGTTTCCTCTTTATTCACATCCTGCCTCAACACAGCCGTATGTACAACAATATGTCAACTTTGAGCTTCCACTGCCAAGTTTGTAAAAATCAGACAGAAGAACAGTACAGCTATTTCTTTTAATAACATCAAAGCAGTCCTGAACATAAATGGTATTGATCTTAGCAGGGCTCAAGAATCAGCCACTACAGTTGAAATCACACTCATACTTTGAAACACTTTCAATTATCACTTGGGAATCTTCTCCCACTTTAGTTTACTTCTTCACATTACTAGTAATCACATACAAGAATATGAGTTTTTAGAAAGAAAAGTCACTACACAGCCCACCAGCTAATGAGGGAAAGGCATTCCACCAATTGCCTGCCCCGTACGCTGGCCCATAATGTCTGCAACCAACTCTGACTCAATTCTAGAGCACTGTTAACAGTGCCTTTCTGCACTAGCCCTTTCCTCAGCAGCTCAAAGCATTGCCTTGCATACAAGCATTGTTGATAGATTCACCAGCTACAGGAGGCAAGCATTCTTCACAAGACACTGGAGAGATGAAACTATTTAAATATGACTATTTATGTGCTTCAGGGCTGATGGGCACACAAGGCCTTTAAACATGAGCAGCAACACATCTCAGAATTGCTTGGTGATATGGAGAGAGGCAGGCAAGAAGAAGACAAGGTCAACTAAGGAGTAAACTTCCAGTTACAAAACTGGAGCCAGGGAAAGGAAATGAGGTGTCCTTTTGCCCTGTATGTATTATATATATATATCATTTAGTGGAGAGGGGGTACTGAGAAAAAAAAAATTATCTTTTCACAGCAATCCAGGAGCTGGGACTCAACATCTGCCTCCCTCCCGGGGAAGAGAGGCTCCAGCACACCATGAATTAAGGAGTTACCTCTTTTTAAATTTTTTGCTTTATGTTCATATCATTTTTTACTTCATTTGGCCTCTTTTAATACCCCAAACCAATTTTTTTGTCTTTAAAGTTTCTGAGCCTCTTGGGGACAGGTCTACTAACATGTAGAAGAAGAAGAAATACCATCAGCCACTCTGAGTCCAGGGGATCCAGCAGGATATAAATTGAAACAATAATTTGGTGACTTTCAGGTGGAGGCAGAAGGGCAAGATAAAAATTTCTTAAATATATATCTTTGGGAAAGGCCAGCCTATGCTCCCTTTTCTTCTGCTAAAGTGGAGTTTTTCCCTTTTTGTCCCCACTGTGAATTGTATATCCACAGGAATGACCGTCAGACTAAAAAAGTTTATACAAACCCATTTAAAATTGCATTTCTGTTTTTCACAATCCATAATAATGGCAGCTGATATTGTTAAAAGTGCCTTAAGTGGCACATTAAATCATTCTAAGAATAGAATTCCAGAAACTGTTAGGAAACTGAACTTGCACCAATTATGAAGTTTCTTTTGCAAGAAATTTCAACATAATCGTTTCAATTACTTTTCCTTGGACTTGCATTGAGAAATGTCCGAACATTTCATAGACCACCATTTCAAATGCAACACTGTATTACAGTACAAACGGTGAGTAGAGGGGTACAGAAGGGGAATGCTAGTTCATTTTGTTTTAAAAGAAAGATCCTTTAAAATGCGACAATGAACTTAGCATGTTAGTACATGTCTGTGAGGATGTGGATAGCCTTGCTCATTTAGATAAGCAGGTGGACATGCGTCTTTCACCAGACTTTTCAAAAAAGGGGGTAAGCAGTAAAGAATTATTTTAGTCATCACCAGCCAGGTAATGTTAGTTATCCAACAGGTGTCCATGGCAGCTGTGCACACACCTTTTGCAGCAAAGCTGTGAACTAGTGTCCATCTTCTCAGGATTTTACTTGAAATCCTGCAAAAATCTGCAAAACTGTTACCATGTTTTCAGGTCATGTTACCATGATCTGAAAACATGGTTGGATTGAATACGCATTTAATGAGGGCTCTACAATACTACTTCCAAGTCTCTGAAAAACCATAATCTGTCTATAGATAGCCAAAGAAGATGGAAGCTAAGAAACAACCATGCATATCTACTGATTTTTGAGAGTTTCTGCGAACAAGTGAAATAACTTTCTAGTTGCTTCTCTTGTCAATATTTATAGGTCAACCACGTCCACAGATAAAGATTATATTTCATTTTGCTGTCTGTGTCTTTATCATTTCTGAATTTCAACTGGTCAGGCTGACATGGTACTGCTTTCTCTGGGAAATAAGTAATCTCCCACACCAGGGTCAAATTCCTTTATCCATCTGGAAGTTTGTTCCTGAACAAACCCGAGTAGCAAAAATCTAATATCAGCAAAATTAATATTTGTAAAACCACTAAGAAATAAGAACAAAGTATTCCAAAGATACACCCCCGCCCCAAGGAACTTGATTATATAAAACTCAGTACCCCCAAAATGAAATTTGATTTTAAAGCACCAAAACCATAATTTGAATTTTGTAATTCAAAAAACTGAATAACACATTCAAATTAGTTTGCATTCAGAAACTGACTACATATTGCATATTCATCACACTTCATCAGCTATACTTTTTCCTCTACTTGCTGCTCAACCTCAACACCTGACTTGGAAGACGCCAACCCAATTAGCTCACTGTGCTATATTACTTCTAACATCTGCAGCCAGCATAATCTACCCATAAAGATTCTGCAACCCAATGGCAGGGTATCATTGTTCAAAGTATAATGCACATGCCAAGGCCATGTACAGTACTGTGAGACAGTATTGTTCACTAACTATTACTATCAACAAAGAGAAGCTTAGACTCACATATCTGCAGCTCTACCCCTGAAAGACAGGCTGAGGCCTCAAGGTGCTGTGATGAAGGTAAAAGACTAAAGTCACAATCTTAGGTATGTCTACTCAGAAGTAAGCACCACAGAGTTCAATGGAACTTACTCTCAGGTAAGTATGTATACAGCCTAAAAATGATTTATTGGCCAATAACTTTCTTCATCAACTATGTGAACCCAGAAAGTGATTATTATGAAGTATTATAGTTTTTAAAGGTTAAACCAAGAACCCGTATTAAAAAGAAGGAACACATACATGGCAGTTTATATTGGAAGGACAGTATAGATATTTTTAAATAATTAATCAAGAACAATTATTTTTTGAAGTGAGGAATTCATAATTCATATTTAATACAATGCATATAATCCAAAGTGATTTGCTTTGTGGAGACTTGCAATTTGCTAATACCAATTTCAGGAATAAAAGTGATGTCAGTCTCATGGCCCCATCCTTTATCGGTCTGATTTCAAAATTCTGTTTGTGCCTCATGAAAGAACTTCCATTTTCATCCATTCTTATAAAGCAAACAATTAAGACATTGCATTTTGCAAATCTGAAGCAGATTAAAACAGATTATGCTGAACCTAGTTACCAACCAACCAGGAATAAAAGGCAAGATTGTATGTTCAATTTCCTACTCATAAAACAGCTTTCCTCTTGAGAGGAACAAACAATCTCAACTTTCTTCCCCATTTCTATTTCCTTACTCAGTTATCTGTAACCACTTCTAACCAGCTTAACTCCCTCTTAAACGTGTCTAGCTCAGTGGTTCCCAAACTTCTATGAGAAAGTTCGGAACTATGTAAGAAGTTGCAGGGGAAGGGCTAAGGTGGCAGTGCAATCCCCAGGATCGCACCATAGCTGGGGACAGAATTGGGTATTTACCTAACACAGTGCCAGCCTCTGGGGGTGCAGGGAGCACCACATAAGCAGGGCTCCCCATGCCTCCAAAAAGGTAAAAATAGCTATCAATCAATCAATCAATCAATCGGTACTTATATACCGCTTTTCAACACGAAGTTCACAAAGCGGTTTACAGGCAAATAGTAATAATAAAGTTAAATGGCTCCCTGTCCCAAAAGGGCTCACAATCTTTAAAAAAAAAAAAAAAAAAGGCAGACCGCCAGCAACAGCCACTAGAAAGACTGCGCAGGGGTGAAGAGGGACAATTACTCTCCCCCTGCTAAATATAAGAGGAACACCACTGGAAAAAGTGCCTCTTGTCCAGTTAGCAGGGGTCAAAATCCATCCCGTCATCAATCACAAAACGAAGTAGGTTCCAATCATTATTTTTACCTTAATGGAGGTTGAGGAGCCCTGCAGAGGCGTCCACAGGCCTCCTGCACCCCCTATAGGTCAGTGCTGCCTTAAAAAGGTAAGTGTAAAACACCCTGTTGCTGCCTTTCCCCCTCCCTGCCCGTCAAGGGGCAGAGGACAGGGCTTCTCTGACTAGTGAATTGCAACACACCAGTTTGGGAAGCTCATTTTTCATTCCTAGTACAGCAGTAGTAAAGCACAGGAATCTCCTTTAGAAACAATAACATGGCTATCTTGGGGAACACACTTTAAAATATAATTAAACTAGCTTTTTATTACCCGGCGTTGCCCGAGTAACAAAATGATCTTCCATAGTTTATGCATTTTGCACCCCTTCTTGCCCCCCCCATGCCGACAGGGGCCGAACCCGGACTCCAATTGCGTCAGGAGCATCACCGGTCGCCTCGGTGACTCCGGAAACTATGGACTCGATGCCAATTTCGCCCGTTTTCGGCTGTCTTCACTTCAGGCCTCCTATGCACCCCCACCCCCGGGGGCGCGAGGGTGGCCTGACCCCCGAAGTGTCTGTCGCCAGGCCACAAGGCACGCGCATGCCGAGTTTGGTGTGCGTCACTCCAGGCATTCCAGCAAGGCATGGCGGATGTTGTGTCTTGCACCCCTTCTCGCTTCCCATGCTGGGTGAACCGGACTCCAACGGTGTCGGGAGCATTGCCGCTCGTCCCGGCAACCCCGGAAACTGGATTCGACGCCGATTTCGGCCATTTTCGACCATTTTCACGTGGGGACCCCCGTGTACCCCCACCCCCGGGGGCGCTAGGGGTGTCTGACCCCTGCAGTGTTTGTCGTCAGGCCGCAAGGTGTATGCGTGCCAAGTTTTGTGTCGATCGGTCCAGGCGTTCCAGCAGGGCATGGCGGACGTTTTGTTTCACACCCCTTCTTGCACCCCACACCAAGGGGGGGCGAACCCAGACTCCAACAGCATCGGGAGCATCGCCGCTCATCCCGACGACCCCGGAAACTGTGGATTTGACACCGATTTTGGCCATTTTCGACCGTTTTCACGTGGGGACCCCCGCGTACCCCACCCCTGGGGGCGCTAGGGGGCCCCGACCCCCGCAGTCTTTGTGGCCAGGCCGCTAGGCTTCCGCATGCCGAGTCTGGCGCCAATCGGTCCAGGCGTTCCAGCAGGGCATGGCAGACGTTGTGTTTCGCACCCCTTCTGGCCCCCCACGTCGAGGGGGGGCCAAACCCAGACTCCCACAGCATCGGGAGCGGCACCGCTCATCTCGGCAACCCCGGAAACTGTGGATTTGACGCCGATTTTGGCCGTTTTTGACCGTTTTCACGTGGGGACCCCCGCGTACCCCCACCTCCAGGGGCGCTAGGGGGCCCCGACCCCCACAGTGTTTGTCGCCAGGCCGCAAGGTGTATGCGTGCCGTGTTTCGTGCCGATCGCTCAAGGCGTTGAGGAGCCTATGCGAAACATACATACATACATACACACACACACACAAACCTACGCTCTTCTTTATATAGATAGATATACTTTTCATATATTGGGCTAGTTGACCTGAACTCATTTTGTCCAGAGTAATAGCCTCCTTCTCACATAATAAATGCTTACAAGGATTTCTCTGGTACAAACAGTCACTTGCAGAAAGTATGCAAATATGCAAATATGTAATGTGTATTATACAGGAGATACACATGAATCATATATCTATACTAAGCTGTTTTAATTGGCAAGTGTGAGGCCAGAAGACCTGTTTGCCAAAAGCCTGCCCTCTAAGTTACACTTTCAACAGAGGCCAACAATGCAAATAAAACAATATTGCAAAACTATGTCCGTTTCACAAGGCGCTAAACCTCCTATTGAAAGCAGTGTAAGATAATAATGTATTTACCAAGTAGTTCAAGCAGAGTATATCTAGCCCTCTCATTTTTGGACACAAAATAGGATCTTGCTAACATCTACAACAAAGATAGCTAAATAACAGTGTGCACAGCAAACCCAGCCCTTGAAGCAATTTTTGTGTGGTTCCTGCTGATCCTACCAAATATGAATTAAGACATGACAAACTATTTTTTAAATTGAAAAAACAGATATTCAACAGATATAACACATATCTCTTTCTGATTTCAAAAATACGGTAACTACTATGTAGCCAATGTATATGAGTGTACTCATTCATTCAGGATTTCTTGTCTACATTGCCGTTCTGAATACAAGAGTGTTCAAGACAGCTCATAGGAGTTCGACAATAATACAGAAGAGTAAAAACTTACAACAGTAAGAAACAGCAGCACTAAACAAAAGCATACCCTGATAGGAATAAAAAGTTAAGTTAAAGTCAGGTCAAAAGTTTGCCAAACCAAAAAAATCTTGAACTGCCAGTGAAGACCAACAAAGAAGGGACTAAACAGATCTTTCATATCCTGGGCACTGCAACAGAGTATGATCTTTCCTACGTTCCCAACACCTGTACTTGAGATGGTGGTGGGACATGCAAAATGACCTTTCTCAGTTAACTTAGTTAATGGGCAGGGTTCTATAGTTGGCAATGGTCCCTTTCAACCTCTGATCCCAATTGTACAAGAATTACAAACACACTGAATCAGAGTCCTTCCAAGAAGACTCACAGTCTGGAACAGCCTAAAATGTGGAGCACTCACTCCCAATCTTTGTAGTGGGGGCCGGTAAATAGCACGTTTTCCCCCATGTTCAAAGTTTAGCTTCAGTACACGGTCACAAGATAGATATCAAGGTAGATATCGGGAGATATACTCACTTTTAATAGCACTATGAGATTGAGCCAGACATCTTGGTTTCAAGAGTGAATGTCTTGGAAAACTTGTAAGAATAAAGTAGGAGGGAGAAATTCTAGAGCAGGAGCCATTCTAAAAAGTGCATATAATACACTTTTTCTTTACTCTTCCTTAAATCCGCAGATGAGGAAGGTTACTATTCTATATGAATGACCAAAATGTAGATATGCTATCATATACCTCTGAATCTATAAAAACTGTATCTATTTTATCACATCCATAAGAGATAAGAAGTAGATAAACATGTTATGACGGACCCCAGACCAGAAACCCCCATCCTCTAATCTCTTCCTGAGCTGGAAAATGTGACAACATTTCTAATTCTCTCTCAGACAGCAGAGTCCTTTCTCATGTACTTGCAGCACTACAAAACATTTGTGTATGCAGCAGCACAGATCAGTGAACTGTAACTTGTTAATTTTGCTATAAACAAACAGAACCCAACCAACTTACTCTAAAGTATCTGGATTCCTGCTGAGGTCAAGCATAAAGAGCAGATGCAGTCTTCACTAATGATCTGGTGCCATACAATACTGATCCAGCTTCTTTTTTCTTGTTTTAATGTTGCCACCTCACGTTTGATATTACTCCCCTGACCCCAATTTGATCTCCTCTTCCTTGGAGCAAATAAGTTACCAGGAATTTGACATGCGTATTAATAGGATTACTCCTTCCGTCGACCTATTTCTGGGAATTCTGTTAGACTCCTCACAAATGGATTAGCTGTCTGCTTACAGAAGAGCCGGGACAGATTTGCTCCTCCTGGCAGCAAACTCAGGAGACAGGCGCTGACTGTGAAAACATGCTGTTTCTGGTCTGCGGTAGAGCTAAGACGTACTTCCTAACTCAAGAGAGCTTATGAAGACTCCAAGCGTCTGAACTCCACCTCTTCAACAACACAGACTTTAATCTTAGAGGCTTTCTATACAGCAAGGAGTATGATTATTGGCAGCTCAGCTACATACCATCCACCCGCTAGCTGCAAAGAGCTTTCACAGTAGCCCTAGTACAAGAGGATCAAGCAAACAGTTCTGCCCACTCACTTACTGCCTGTCTCAATTTACATCTGGCAGCTTTCTCCCGCGTAGTATCAGAGAAAAATAGGAAATTGATGTTGAAATCTTCATAAAAGGTCCCTCGAAACAGTGACTAAACTGGATTCCAGACAGGAATGTTTTGTTGGATTGGGTGGGGTGGGGTGAAAGGGAAGGAATCGTATTCTAGAGGGTGCATAGTAAAAGTTAGAGGCAGAGGATTTGGGGTCGAAGCACGCCCATAGGGTTCAGCCCCTATGTATAAGCAAGTGTATTTTTGCTCCTCGAAAAAAGGACTTAGCTGCCCAACTACCTCTTGCTTGGCCCATTCTCCCTTGTTGCCAAACACCTTCCCAAAACTCCTATATGGGGCTACCTCCTCCAATTCCCAGCAAAAGAGCTGCTTCTTTCACCAAGTCCTTCGCTTAATTCCTGATTGTCTGACAATTGGGCTCTTTCTGCTTGCCTGTTTGTAGTGAAATTAATAAAAGTGACACTTAGTTCATTCTTCTGTGCTGGTGCATAAGCAAATGTTTTGCAGAGTTGAAAGTATATGAGCAAGAACTCTGCTGTCTGATACAGAATTAGAAATGCTGTCATATTTTCCAGCACAGGAAGAGACTAAAGGGTGGGGAATAGAGGTTTGGGGTCTATAATAACACAATTCTGTGGTTATCTGTTTCTTCCTCTTACAAACAGGATTTTCTTCTTACTGTCAATTGAAATTAAATACTTTTACTGATTTTCAAGCCTTCGTATCCTTATTGCTAACATTCAATAATCGTAATGATATATACACCACATGTCCCTGGACTGAGGGGCTTATCAGCTAACATTCAACAGAAAGGGGTTCATCAGAAGGAGAGGAGAAAGATGGCACCAAGGGAAAACAGAGAAAGACTATATATATGCAGCTCTTAGACTTCATTTCCACAGGGAGTGAGGCCAATGGATTTCTGGAAATGGTGGGTTTTGAGGACAGATATAAAGAAAGGGAAAGACAGCATCACAAAGGGGTGCTAGAAGGAAGTTTCAGACACTGGTGTAGCAAAGGGGAATGGCAGGGAAACACAAAGCCTTCAAATGGCTGAGGTTGCAAAGCTGAAACAATTGTTATCAGAATGTGAGAGCAGAGAAATATGGGGGCAATTCCACAGAGGGCTTTAAAGGCAAACAGGATGTGCTGGATATAAGGATGAACAAGAAGCCAAAGTGCAAGGATATAAAGATAGATGTCAAATAATCATAGGAAGGAGAGAGAGAGAGAGAGATATTTTACAGTCTAAATTTAGACTGTGAACTCATTTGGCCGGAGTTCTATCTTTTTTAGCATGCACAATGAAGATAATAGTGAGTAATATTCAGCTTTTCTTTCAATAAAAACAAAGGCTGTTATCATACGATTTCAAAATTTTATGAACTTTAGAAGCAATGTTCTTTCTAAACGTGAACCTACATCTCAACTTTTGTCATTCAATGTTGTGAATTAAACACAAAGTGAAACAAATGATCACATAAAAAATAATCCGCACATTCTTTTTACAGTATCATGGACATCCTTGTGAGGCAAATCACTTCAGTAATTTCTGGACCCTCTATTATGGCATCCTATTCCTTCAACAATCCAAGAATCTCACTATGTTTGCCTCTTTATTCCAACAACCCTGAAATGGTCACAAAAGCAATGCCAACACATCTCACCAAGGAATCAGATAAGTCCACTGAGACAGCATACAATTCTCAATGTTTACAGAGAAAATCAAACCATCAAAGTGCAGTAAGTGGCAGCCCCTGTAAGTTTGGTGGTTTGATTTTGTCAGACCACTGCCATGGAGCCTATACTAGCTGCCAGTTTGTTTCCAAGCACATTTCAAGGTGCTGGTTTTCACCCTTTAAAGCCCTTTGCAGCTCAGGACCACCTCCTTCCACACATTCCAGTCCTAAAGTCATCAGAGGGGACTATACGTGCCATCCTTGACAGAGGTCATGACAAGGGGGAGGGCCTTCTGTGTCAAGAAACGTCTAATTCCCTCCTTTTTGATTTGAGATCAGTTTGGTCCTTAGAAATCTTGCAGGAAAGCTTGAAAACATATCTTTTGATTGGTTTTTAATGAATGTTATGTTATTTGATGCATTTTATACATTATTACAGCTGGTTTTAACTGGATAAATTTTTAAATTGTTCTGCTGCTGCTGATTTTTAATTGCTGCTTTGTTTTATTTATTGGGATCTTTTACATCTTGTTGATGCTGTTATTGCTCTTCATATTTTATTCTCATATTTTT
Organism: Lerista edwardsae; assembly: GCA_029204185.1. Taxonomy (NCBI): domain Eukaryota; kingdom Metazoa; phylum Chordata; class Lepidosauria; order Squamata; family Scincidae; genus Lerista; species Lerista edwardsae. The sequence goes on from JAJKFI010000002.1 coordinate 28,186,361, forward strand.
AGTACTTGATAGCGGAATATATGCACTGCTGATTTTATTTGGTATTTATTGTATGTTGGTTTTTTATGATTTTTATTTGTATAATACCACAATTTATTCTATATTTTATAAGCTGCCTTGGGTGACCTATTGTGGAGAAAGGTAGGGTATTAACTGCCTAAATAAATAAATACACAAAAATGCAGACCTATGTATGTGACACCTCAAAAATAAACCAACAGCTCTCACAAATGCATTCCTTAACCAAGAAAAATTCTTCACTCAATGTGTCTAAAGAATGCAATTACACTATCCTCTTAAAGGCAGAAAGGAAGAAATGGCATCCACAAAGAGAAAACTATAGGTTATATAGAAACTAGAAAAGAAACTCTAGTGATGTGGCCAATGGAAGACTAACAAAAATAGCTCGGACTTTTTGTTTGCTAGGCAGTTTTCATAATACACACTTGCAAAATGTTCTTTTACAGGCTGCAAACTTAAAAATTGCTTTTATATGTAAGCCAAAATTCTCCCATATTTTAAAGGATGGTTATGTTACTCTGAATGATTTGAACTTGACTATGGCCTTGCTGTAATATCACGTAGTGCTACGCACTTTGGCTTTCCAGGGGTACAATCCTAGCATGAGCTAGAATAGGCAGGCAGGCTCAACTGGGCTGCATCCTAACCACAATAGGAGGCAGCAGCAGCTCAGCGCAGGGCAAGAGAATATTTTTCTCTTTGCCCCCAGGTACGCCCCAGTCTTAAGCCCTATGGGGCTGCTCAGATCGGCATCCGCAAAAGAGCAGGCGCAAGTCCACGTGGCCAGGAACAGCCCAAATTGGGACTGCCCAGCCTGAGGATGGCAGGGTGGATACAGCTCAACGGCCATGTCTCATCTCAGCCCCTGCCCCATTACGCCACCACCCGTGTCTAACACAACCTCAGTGTCACCGTGTGCCAGCAGAGCTAAGCTGGCATTAAATCAGCGCGGTTGATGGGACTGACAGCGTAGGCCCATCAAGTGAATCTGCAGTATAGGAACACCTTATGACATGTCTGCGACAGAGCTGGTCTGGTGCAAGAGCGCTGCACCAGTGCAATGCCAGATTAGGATTGTACTCTAGATCACAGACACACAGCTTCCTTTATTATTGCTATAGAGTTAGAAAGTTTGATACATCAGAAATAATGCCCATTATTCTTTGGACCACAACTGATCAGAAGTAATCCCCACCCATTATGAGAAAATGGTAATAATACAAATACACTACTGCCATGGTCTTCCCTAGTGATAGTGAGGAACAGGTTTCAAATTCCCTATCCTTAAGTAACCTTACAATGTACAATGGCATGCCTCCATTCTATCTGTGAACCACCAGAATTCTGCATGATACAAAACCAGTCCCATTCGTCAACTCACATTTTTATGAACAGGTGAGAAATTTAAATATATGAGAGAAGCCATTAAAACTCTTATGAGTTAGCTGAATACAAACTAATGTACTACGATCATACTTAAAAGACATTATGAAATCCAGCTGTTCCACTTTAGTATTTTATACTGCTTACATTTAGCTATATTTGGACAACAAGCACCTCTCAAATATTAAATCCAAATAGGATTGCTCTGTCAAATTTATTTCTGTTTCTTGCATAAAACAAAGCACTTCACCCAATACTATCTGCAAAAGAAGGAAGATTCTGTTCTTCCACAGAAGTGAACATTGCCAATTTCAGCACTTTTTGGCTGAAAATCAGGGTAGCCTTTTTAAATCTCACATAAAATGGTATCACATAAAATAATAAATGACATATACATAAAGTGTTAGTTACAGTTTCTTGAAACCCATGCCTTGTGTGTGTTGCTGTGAAGCTGTAGCAATAATATAATCGCATTATGCCTTTGACACATGAAACAGAGAAAGCGAGTAGTTTGCAGGGGAGGAACAGCACATATATCTTAGCTTGCCTTTCCCACTATGTTTTTTCTGCAACTTCTCTATCTAGTCACTTTTCCTTTCACCATGACTAAGATTCTTGGAGCGGTGGAGGGGAAAAAAAATCTGGACAAAGGAAAAGCAACAGGCCTCTGAAATCAGCAAACACTGGATTGGAAATCTCACTTTTTTCTAATAACTTTTTCCCATTATGCGATTATTGTTTCATATCTTATTTAAATCATTCCTGAAATTCACTTGCACTTTTGAAACCATGAAAGAATGACATAGAACAAAAGTAGAGCCTTGTTGAAAGAGACCAAAGCTCTATCTAGACCAGTATCCCGTTTGCCACAGTGGCTGTCCTGGCTTCCTGGAATGAAAGAAGACTAAGGGCCCAATCCTATCCAACCTTCCAGCACCAATCCTCAGTTCAGCCCTAAGCTAAGGGAACAAACATTTTTTTACCTAGAGGAGATGCAAGATGCAGTACACACCCCATTAGTAAGGGGTGCTGGAAGATTGGCTAGGTTCAGGTCCTTAGTTTCATTGTAAACAGGATTAAGACACTTTCATTCCACACTGTCTACATTAAAAATGTGAGGAAAAAAATACACATATTGAAATGTGATGTAAGAAATCCTACCGTGAAGCTGTTGTTGACATTTTTGGTGCTGGATTCTGCCACGCTGGCATCTGTCAGATCCACTTCATCAAAAATGATAGACTAGAAAATTAAAAAATGAGGAACAAAATAAAAAGCAAAGCAAGTATAAATGTCCCATTTTATTAGCAGATCCAGTTATCCATGGATCTCCACATACACCCCCTCGCCTATTACCTTATCTTCTTTACAGTTGCGCTAAGCAAGAACATCACTTCCTTTTCCCAAATGCTATAAGAATGCAAGCTTATAGGAAGGCAAGCAGGCAGGCAGACTGAATGCTAGAGAAGGCTTCGCTAATGTTAACAGGAAGCAAGAATCTTCCTGCAACAAAATATTGTAGTATATCCTCAGTCTCTGAGAGGAATGTTTCTATTCAGGGCTCCAGCAAGCCTGGAACTGTATAATGCTCCCCAGGACTCACCTGGGGTGACTAGATATCAGTATGGAAGAAAAGATGTTTTTTTCTTCATTCCTTTGAAACTTTATGCTATTTAGTGCTAAATGGCTGGCTGCTACCTCTGAAACCTAGGCATCTTATGGCTCTACAGTGGGGGAAGAAAGTTCTGGAGAGTGGTGAGATAGGAAAAAGGGTGTCCTTTTCCACCTTCTCCTGAAATAGCTCTGAGTAGAGCGGGTGAAACAGGGCTGTTTTTTCTTTTTTAATTTCATCGCATGCATCTTCCTATGCCAAGGATATCAGCTGTCAGAAACATGAGCATGTCAATTCCTACTCTTCATCATGGATGTTCACAAGGCCATTTAGAAGTTTTGACGTTTTCATTTACCAACATATATAATTCTGCATACCTATGGTATCTGAGGATGCTCAAACTACTACCTTAATTCTTGATAGCTCTACTTCGTTTTGAGAGAGATAGACACTCAACCATCCCTATAAGTGCATCTGATCACAGTGTTCATGAAGTAAGGATGAACTCATCCTGAACAGCATTTCAAGCCCAACCTGTGGGCTCCAGCCTTCCTCAGTAGCTAGCAACCTCCTGCATTGGCCAGATAACCCAAGTGACTCCTGTTCCATAGTTCAATTTCAGAAGTTTGGTTTGCAACATACCTTTGCAGTTTTTGCGTAGTATAGAGTTCGCCCTCGCAATTTGAAGTATCGTCTCTTCCAACGCTGAAATGAACTGGTCTGTTTCATCAGCATGCCCTCCTTTATAATAGTCTAGAAGCAAAAAAAAAAAAAAAAAAAAAGGAAAAACAACCCTGAAATATTATTTACATGTCTTGTTTTACCAGTCCTTTCCACCACAAACAAAATATCTGAATTGACTGCAAAACCATATTCTTTGACTGCCCTCTGCTGGAAACAGCATTCATAAAACTGAGCTGGTGATCCTATCTACATCCTGGAGCAATAAAAACAATGGTCAAATACACAGGGCAGAGATTCCATTCCTCTGTGTGAGAGATGTTTATGGTAGTATGAGAAGGATACAATCCTTCAAGCTAATCAAGGTGATCTTATCAAACTTTGATGATACAGAAAGCATAAAAGTTGCAAGAAATAAACGGAATTTCCTACCTGTGAATTCCTGTTCTGGGATGAGGAAAGGGGGTCCAGTCGAGACCTCTGGGTATGCCCCTCCCACATCAGGAGGCAGGGCCGGCAAACAGATTTGAGGCATCTCCCCTGTAGGGGGCATCCCAGCCCAGTCCGGTACGAACGAGCAGGAAAAACCCCAACTTCTAAATCCAACAGGAAACAAGCCCACTAACCGGGCTAACTCACAAAAAAGGTTAGACACAGGAAGGAAACACACACAAACAAACAGTCCTTCCCAAAACAGAAAAATCCCAACCCCATCCCACGCCTGGTGAGAGGTGGGTCGACTGGACCCCCTTTCCTCATCCCAGAACAGGAATTCACAGGTAGGAAATTCCGTTTTTCTCTGGGAGGAGGAATAGGGGGTCCATTCGAGACCTCTGGGATTTACCAGAGCAGTAAGATAGAGGGTGGGACCAGGCGAGGATGATGCCTAATCCGCCACCACCTTCTGCAGCACCCGCCTGCCAAAACGGGCCTCTGCGGAGGCTGCAGCATCCACCTTGTAATGCCTCGTAAAGGTGTGAATCGAGGACCAGGTGGCTGCTCTGCAAATCTCCACCAGGGAGTTGCAGCCATCAAAAACTGCAGAGGCAGCTGCTGATCTTACGGAATGTGCTGTAATACCCTCCGGCACAGTCTTGCCCACTGAGGAGTAACCCAATACTATGGCCTCCCTAATCCATCGGGATAAAGCCGAGACCGAAGCCTTTTTACCCAGGTAAGATCCCCTGAAATTTACAAACAGCGCTTCTGTTTTACGGAATGATTTGGTGCGCTCCAAATAGAACCGGAGGGCCCTCCGGACATCTAAAGTGTGCCAAACCCTCTCCTGCCTGTGCACAGGATTGGGACAGAACGATGGCAACACAATATCCTGGGATCTGTGAAAAACGGAATTGACCTTGGGCATAAAAGCCGGGTCTGGCCGTAAAACCACCTTGTCCTTATGAAACACACAGAGATTGGGATTCGATGACAGAGCTCCCAACTCTGACACCCTCCGGGCCGAAGTTACTGCCACCAGGAACAGGACCTTGAATGTTAAGACCCTCAATGAAACTGTGGCAAGGGGCTCGAATGTAGCTCCGGTCAGGACGTTTAACATCAAATTTAAATCCCAGGCTGGGAAACGATGAATCGTGGGTGGGTTGATTAGGGCCACACCCCTCAAAAACCTCTTTACATCAGGATGTGACGAAATCTTCCTAGCCCCTGACGCCCCCAAGATACTATTTAACGTAGCGACCTGGCGCTTCAGAGTGTTGGTGGACAACCCCCTGTCCAGCCCGTCCTGTAAAAACTCAAGAATTTGTTTAATCTTAGGTCTCAATTCCACGTAACCCTTGGACCTACACCAGAACGAGAATTTTCTCCAGGTCAAGTTATAAACTCTCCTGGTGGAAATTCTCCTAGATGCTAACAGGGTTTTTAGGACGCTTTCTGAATACCCCCGCTTCCTGAAAGCCTCCCGCTCAACTTCCATGCAGTCAATTGGAAAAACAGGGGCTTTGGATGAACAAGGGGCCCCTGTCTGAGCAGGTCCGGGCGATCCGGAAGATGCCATGGCTCCCCGACCGACAGCCTGACCAGATCTGGGAACCACGGTCGTCTGGGCCACCGTGGAGCTATCACAATGGCCTGGGCCCCCAGAACTCGAAGCCTGCGCAATAGGGCGGGAATGAGGGGAATGGGGGGAAAAGCATAAAGGAGGCCCCGAGGCCATGGCGCTATCAGAGCATCCACCGCCTCCGCCTGGGGTTCGGGAAACCTCGAAAAGAACCTGTTCAGTTGAGTGTTCTCGTGCGAGGCAAACAGGTCCACAAGCGGCATCCCGAACCTCTGCACTATCGACTGAAAAACTTCGGGATGCAGCTGCCAATCCGCCTCCTGCAGCTTCCTTCTGCTCAGCCAATCCGCAGAAGAATTTTGGACACCAGCCAGGTGCTCCGCTCTGATGGATGCCAAGTTGGATTCCGCCCATTGCAAGAGGACTACTGCTTCTTGATGTAACCGATTCGATCTCGTGCCCCCTTGCCTGTTGATATACGCCTTTGTTGACATGTTGTCGGTACGAATCAACAGATGGGCTCCTTGAATTAGATGACAAAAGTCCAACAAGGCCAGACGGACTGCCCGCAGCTCCAGTAGGTTTATACTCAGGAGGGACTCCTCTGGGGACCACGTACCCTGTGTCAGAGCCCCCTCCATGTGAGCTCCCCAACCGAATAGGCTGGCATCCGTAGTGATGACTATCCGCTGGGGAAACTGCAAGCTCACACCCCTGATCAGACGCTCTTCCGAGATCCACCACTCCAGATCCGGCTGGAGCGTAGATGGAACACTCACCATGAGATGCTGCTGATGTTCGATCGCATTCTGAAAAGGCAGTAACACTCGTTGTAGGCGTCGCATACGGAACCTGGCCCAGTCCACTAGGTCTTGACATGAGACCATCATCCCAAGGAGTGATGCAAGCTCCATCACGTCCTGCTTGTGAGATCTCATAGTCTTCCTGAGTGCTTTGAGAAGTGCTGACCTTCGTTCTGCTGAAATGGCTGCTCTGAAGGAGTCCGTGTCGATATGCAAACCCAGGTGCTCGATCTGACGAGTGGGCTTCAGGGCACTCTTCTCCAGATTGATGATAAACCCCAACTTGGAGAAGCAGTCCATGGTCTGACGGACATGATCCTGGGCCAGCTCGATGGAGGAAGCTTTCACCAACACATCGTCTAGGTAAGGATAAACTTGTATGCCCCGCTGTCTTAGTGAGGCCACCGGGGCAATTAATAGCTTGGTAAACACCCTCGGGGCCGAGGCCAGGCCAAAAGGAAGAGCCCGGTACTGGTAATGGTCGTTCCCATAAGCGAAGCGGAGGAAACGCCGATGGCTCTGGCAAATTGGAACATGTAAATAGGCCTCCGTCAAATCCAGGGACGCCATCCAGTCTCCTTGATCTAATGCCGCTGTGATCGATCTCCAGGACTCCATTCGGAACTTCTTCTTCTTTACCAGGCGATTGAGCCATTTCAAGTCTAGGATGGCTCTCCAGTCCTTGTTCTTCTTCGGGACCAAAAACAGAACGGAGTAGACTCCCGTCCCTCTCTGGCTTCTGGGAACTGGCTCTATCGCCTTGATTTGAAGAAGATGATGAATAGCTTGCCTTTTCCGACGGTGTTTCTGCGGGTCCCTTGACAGCGGAACTTTCCAAAAACGCTTGCGAGGTGTGCGAATCAACTCCAGAGCATAACCTTGCGAAACTGTCTCTAGCACCCAAGCGTCGGAAGAAATCTCTCGCCAGCGAGGAGCAAAACAAAGCAAACGACCTCCTATACTTGATGACAATTCGTTGGGCATGGCGTCAAGTGGACCTGGTGTCCTTGGGGGCCTTGGAAGGTGCAGCTCCTGATCCGGACTGCCGAACTCTACTCTGAAAGCGTGGCTTGGTCCACTTAGGCCTGGACTTGTCCCGGTCTCGAGGGCGCTTGTCTCCTCTGTAACCACGAAAGGACTGGTTCTTGAACCTGGAAACATCCTTCTTGACAGATGGGAGTACTTTACGTTTATCTCTGCTCTCAACGACAACCTGGTCTAGCGCCTGGCCAAAAAGTTTGGCACCTTGAAACGGTACAGAAACGAGACGTGTCTGGGACCCCGCATCCACGTCCCAGTGTCGTAGCCATACGTTCCTCCTTGCTACCGCATTAGTTGCCATGGCCTTAGCATTAAGTTGTAACGCATCAAAGGACGCGTCCGCCGAAAAAGCCGTTGCTAGGGAGATCTTGCGAAGCATACTCTTGACTTGAGAAGGAAGTTTGGGTAAGCTTGCCAATTCCTCGGTCCAAAGGTAAGCGGCCCTTGCCATGACAGAATTCACTGAAGCGGCTCGGAAGGCTCCTGCTGAGAACTGGAAATCCCTCTTCAAGGCTGCTTCCACCCGCTTATCGCAGGGATCCTTGGGCCCTCCCTCTCCCTCTGACGGGAGCACAGCAGAGGAAGATAGAGCGGCAACAGGCGCATCAACCGTTGGAACCTGAAGCAAACTCAAGACGTCATCCGGAAGGGAGTAGAGCTTATTAACTACTCGAGGAACATGCTTGATGGAGAGCGGTGACTTCCACTCCGCTTCCAGAGCCTCCCTGAATTCCACTGGAAATGGAGCGATAGTAGGCTTGGGCGGTCCTCTAGGCAACAAAGCACTGGTGGAAGGACGAGCAGTTTGATCTTGCCTGAGTTGAATATTCAAGGCCTTTGCTGCTTTGGAAACCATGCGGCCAAACAGGTCCATTGGAAAAAGCCTATCCATCTTCTGCTCCCGCTCTTCTTGATCAGAATCTAAGGAGAGCTCTCCAGCTTCTCTATCAGAGGAGTCAGAAAGGGGCTGAGACCAGTCAGAGTCAGAGGAAAAAAGATTTCTATACTTTCGTTTGCATGAACTTTTGCCGCTCTTGCGAGATTTGCGTGGAAGAGCATGCTTGTGCCTTTTCTTTACATGCTTAGCCTCTTCCTCAGAACAGGAGGAAAAAGACAGCCCAGAGACAGAAGACAGAGAAGGGGTGGGTGAGCGCTTGCGCTTGGCTTTACGGGGCTTGCTCTCAGTCTCCCTCCCCTTCGATTTGTCCACCGAGGCCTCCCCCTTAAGACCCTTCAAACCCGCCGCCTCCATGGCCACCCGGAACATGGCATTAAATTGAGCCTGGGAGAATGGAACAGCAGGCATAACAGGTGAGGGCTCCCCTTCACCCTGGGCCTGCGTAAGGGAAGTCCCTCCCCCCTCTTGGCCCTCCGCCATCACTCACGGTTGTTGCCTCAGGCCTGAGCAAAAAAAGGCGGGAAACCAGTCCTCTGTCGCGCCGGGCCTCTGGACGGCTCCCCTCACAGCGAGCCTCTCCCTGAAGTCTCCCGGCGCTGCTCTAAAACGCGTCGCCACCCTCCCAGGGGGGCGCGATCGCGTTCGGCACCAAAAAGGGGGCTAAAGGATCCCGGGCTAGGCCGCGCAGGATCAATAAAGCGACGCGCGCTCGCTGCTGTTGAAACGCGCGCGTCGCTCTCCCCTTACTGCCGCCGCGGCAGGGATTTGCCTGAAGAACGCGCCGCGGCCCTCCCAAAGGGGCGCGGAACGCGTTCACTCAACCTCGGGGGCGGGCGAGGCTCCGGGCTACTGCCGCACAGAGCCCCAGCGACCGGCTTCCCCGTTGCCTCTCCAGCCGTCGCGGCAGACGTAGGGCTGAGAGATCTCCACCTCACAGCGTCCAGAGAGCCGGAGCTCTCCAGGCCCTTCTCCCCTCACACAGACACACAGAGCACGAGACGCTGGGAAGACAGGGGAGGGAGGTGGAGCAACGAAAAAACACTAACAAACAACGATGACCAAGGGAGAAAACAAAGAAAAACCTTAGAAAACGCCTCAGAAACCACTGGCTCTACGGAGCACAGTGAAGAAACCGACCTGTCCCTTATGGAGGCAGAGCCGGACTGGGCTGGGATGCCCCCTACAGGGGAGATGCCTCAAATCTGTTTGCCAGCCCTGCCTCCTGATGTGGGAGGGGCATACCCAGAGGTCTCGAATGGACCCCCTATTCCTCCTCCCAGAGAAAAGGTCAGAGCCCCTGTTCTGTTCAATCAGCTCAGTTGTTTAAAGTTAGTATACAGCAGGCTACCTCATGCAAAGCTATCAGCTTCTAACTGCCACAGGAAATGATCTACATAGTTAAGGGACTGAGGAAGGCAGCAATAAAAAGGCAAAAATAATCTTTCCAGCTTTTATATTTGGGTTTTTTTCCTCCAAATATTCTTGTTCCTGACTCATTTCTGGGTGGCTTGCTGCCATTTCCCAAGGCTGAAGTGCCAAGTCTGTCTACACACAAGGTTCTGGATTTTTTCTTCTTTCGCTGCTCTAAGACTAGGCGGGTGTGCACACACAGACACCCATACCCACTCATTCACATAAGATCCAAGCTACAGTGCTAACTTTAGCCCATATTCATTTAGGCTCCTTTTACTTCAGCTGAGGAAATATAATAAACATCAAAGGAGAAATTAAGTCCAAGATGGAATCTTAGAAACAGATAAAAGGCACAAACTGAAAAACAAAGTCTTCAGCATTAATTTGTTGCCAATGTATAGCCACTGCTTGCAGCAAGTGACATAGTGTTAAATGTTCCATTTAACAGTCTCCTCTCCCAAGGAAAACAGCACCTCTAGAAATTCACACAGTTCAATCTAGGAACACACCTGCTATTCACAACCCCCTTCTCTTCCACTAATGCAGTGGTATTCAAACTTTTTAGACCAGGACCCACTTTTTAGAATGGCCTTTGTGTCGGGACCCACTAGAAGTGATGTCATTAACCTGGAAGTGATGTTGTGGCAGGAAGTGACATCATGAAGCAGGAAGTGCTGTCATTGTAACATGATGACACTCCGGAAATGCAAATTGGCATTCTTGGGCTGCAGCAATTGTACAACCATGAAACATCCCTGACAGCAAGTTTAGTACAAAACGTAAAAGCACTGAACTGAAAACAAAATTTTAAAAAACCCTCACTTGAAAATTCAAACTGTTAACAGTCACAAAAGGAATATAACAAAAGGTCTGCAGTTTCCGTGACCAACCTGACATCAGGTTGCGACCCACCAAGTAGGTCCCAACCCACAATTTGAATAACACTGCACTCAAGGTTTGAATGCAAAGATTAGTAGGGGGATGCGTTGGTAGTTCAAATCCACTGCCACCAGCCCAGGTATCAGGTTGCCAGAGGAGCTTCCTGAGCTAAGCTCCTCTTTGATTAGGTTGTGATCTCAAGGGTCTCTATTAAACTCACGCTTGCATTGCGAGGCGGTTGACAATTCCACTGTTATCCAGAACAAGGCAGTCTGATTTATGCAAAACAGGTTTATTAAAAGATAGACCATGGAAAAATGAATGCACAACTGAGAAGATAAAACCATATATGAAAAGGTCTGGTGCCGTGCCGAAGCGAGGGAGAACTCACACAGACCAATATGATCAATAATAAAGTTCTGATTTATTGCAGCATGGTCACCATTTTTATTACAGTTTTACAGGATGTTTGCTTAGAAATCAATAACCTGGCTTGATTGCCTTGAATACACATCAGAAGGCTGCTTGATTAGCTCAGGAAGTCTCGGCAAACAAGCTAACAAGCTTAACTAGTAACAAGATTAGCGGTCTCGCGGCTCCACTATCTCCCTGTTGCTCAAAGCAGGATGCTTAATTTCCGATCTTTCTCGCTCTGTGTTGCAAGGGGCAAGCCAATTACGCGGTTTCCTATGATGTTGCAAGGGGTCAGCTGGCTACAGCGATCTCCCATCTTGCTCTTGCCCCAATCCCACAATCCTTAGAGAAAAACCATTCTTCCTATAACACAACACCTCCCCCTCTCTTTTTTAAAAGGCTGCTGTGAAGTTCTAGAGGCAACATTTTTGAATACAAAAAAAAACAAGGACCAAATAAACACATTATAATACATATAGTTACTATGAATAGCGTAGGTTGAAACGCGTGCAGCAGGTAGGGCAATATGGCGTTTAGCTTTCTGATGAGGTTTTGCACGACAGTTATGTTCATTGTGTCTAAGTGTTTTTCCTGTGTTTTAATTCACTTTGAGCTATTCTGTTGGGAAACCACAGTTTGGCAGATAAGGATTGATTAGATTTTTGGCAGGACTTGCCTAAATTGGGTAGCTTTAGGCTAAAAATAGCCTCTTGTTGTCAGACATTAGATTCGCATTTCTCATTTCTTTAAGACTGGAGGGGGGAACAGGCGACGTACAGTTGTCTGCACCAATTCTTCATTCACATGCTGTATGTAATGGGAGGATGTTCACTAATCTTTCCTTCCCTGCATCCTTGCAGCCACCCTGGCCGCCCCCCCCTCTCCCAGATATGGCGTTGTGTGCATCTGACCATTAGGCAATGCAAGTGTTTTTCCCGTTAAGGCCAAATTTACCACAATGGGGTATTCATAAAGGAAACAATTTTGCCATAAAGTTAAGTGTTTTCCCACCAGAGTTGTCCAAAAGGAGCTTTTACTAAGAAGAAAATTTTTCTAAGAAGAAAATTTTTCTAAGAAGAAACTTTTCTAGACTTTTCTTTTACTATTTCTTGAGGGCCATGAGGGCAGGGATCCAGGGGGCTAGCTCCCCCTTTTCTTTTAAAAAAGCTTTGGTATGTGAAGTTGAGGTTGGTTTGGATGGGGACTTATACGTGTAAAGGTTTGGCATAAGGGACATGGGTTTGCACAATGATTACATAACATATACAAGCATTGGTTTACGCAGGTGAGAGAAAACAGAAATTAGCATTTATAGTGGATGTTAAAAGGTAGCTTCAGCCAGCATGGCTGCAAAAGTCTTTTTTCTGGAGTCCCTTGCTTTTGTTTTGATGGAAGCTGCTCGAATGCCGCAGTTCTGCATCTTTCTGTGAGGTTCTTTTTTGGGTGACTGCAGTTTTAGGGTTGAATAGATGTTTAACTGAAGTACAGTTTATGAAGACCTCAGGTTTATAATAGAGTTCTTTAAACAGGGTTTACTAAGGCTGCAGCACTTTTTGCCTTCTTTGGAGAAGTGGCTCGGGGTAGTACTTCACAGCTGCTTTTCCTGTATTTAGGGCTTAAAAGATGACTTTAAGAAAGAAGAATAGATGCACACTGTCTAGAATACTAAAATGAACATGAAATGCGTTTGACATTACGGGCTTTACAGACAATTTTATAAACATATAAAACGTGCAGGTGAGGTTTTCTTCTCATTTTGAGTTTTTGGCCTAAATTAAAGTTATTATTGAACCTAGCAAATACTTTGAATCTTTGCATTCTATACATGCTTAGGAGATACAATGGTCTACCAACTGTAAAGCAACTGGCCTTTGTAAAATTAGTACTGGCAGGTATCCGGTTTGAAAAGCCGGCGTTTGTTTTAAATTATCACTGGCAATGGCATTTTTAAACTTGCTTTCTTTTTCCTGCATTTGAAAACAAACTTTTTTGATTAGTGCTCCTTTTAATAGCAGAGTTTTGAGGGCTCATCTTCACGTGACGCTTTGCTGCCTAGTCTGTTGAAAAAGTAAGTTATTTGGAAAGAAAGCATATACTTTTTGTAGTTAGCAACATTTATTTGCTTGGCATATTTAAGACTCCTATGTAAAATTGCATTTAGGCGAAAAGAATTTCATTAGAGGTAATGCTCTTGGATAGGCAATTAATTTCAATGTGATGCGCAGGAAATATTAGCAGGAGGTTGTTGCTTTTCTTTGCTGCACTTATGGAAATGCTATAAAACAAGGCTTAGAGTAAGATTTTGTTACAAGTTACAGTGGCAGAGAGTCTAACAGACTTGCTGCTTTGCTTGATAGGAAAGAGGAGGGGGTTTGGAAAACCCAACTCACTCACTCCCTTCACTGGGCTAAGGGGGGGGGGGAGCATATTCTAAGAATGGCTGAAAAAACTTTAGACCTGGCCTTTGGACTGCAACGAAGCTCCCTGCAAGTGTGCAAGTAAGGTGCAAACCTGCTCCTTTCTCTCTCTTTAAGGAAGCAGCACAGAGTGCTCCTGTTTGGGGCTTTCCTTTGCTCGCTTGTTCCTGGGATCGTGCAGAGTTCTTTGGATTGAGGCTGAAATCACACTTGGTTCCACAGCCCCACAGGGACAACAAACATGTAAAACACTCACATACAAAACCAACCTTTTACTTTACTTTGAGAAATCATATATGCTACGCAGCTAATTATGATTATACAGTGGGGAACAGGCCATGTCTTTAGCGCTGAAAGGGGGTTGCCTTTTTCCAGGCGGCAACATCTGGTTGGACTACAAAAGGCCTTTAAGTCTTGTTCTGCTGTAGCGTGCCCTAGTTTTGCAATTGCCCCTTACAGTATAATATGATTGCTGAAGCATTCTTATGATTTCCACATGCGCAAGTTTAGCCACAAAACACCAATAGACAATTATGCATTTAATTTAGAACACCCTCTAAAGATCATATGGTTTTTTTCTTGGCAAGGTTTAAAATTGCACTCTGATGCGCACCAGTGTTTAAACTTAACCCAAATTTTTCTAAACAGAGGACAAGTAGTGCACAAAACCAAAAAATATACCATGGTACCAGGCATGAGCTCAAAAAAAAAGGAAAAGAAGTGTTGCAACAATATCAGGCCTTAAGGATGACACAAAGATAACAGGCAGAGAGGCAGAGAAGAAATTGGGACACAGAGGTGTGCCCACACGCAAACATGAATTTCTCTTAAGGTGCACCTACACACACACACACCCCTATGCATACACACTCTTAGTCCAGGACAACACACGCACACACGCCTGGACTTTTACTTAAACACACGCCTATACATCCACACCTGGATTTTATCCAGACAACACATGAAGACATACAGTGCGCACATTTTTATCACACATGACAAACATGTAACATTTAACATGAACCCTCTTTTTTTTCCCTTTTTTCCTCCTTTTTTCTCCCTTTTTTTTTTCTTTTTTCTTTTTTTTTGCATGCAAGGCTTCCCATTATTTTGGGCTCCTATTTTTGCAGAGACAACATATTTTGAGTAGGTGTTAGCAACGTCTCTGTCAGCAATTCAATGTCATAAGGTGTCAAGTCAGTGGGTGTGCCATAGTCCATTATATATTTTGAATTTTATGAGTCATATTCCAGTTAAAGGGAGCTCATTCTGCAGCGTTGCCTCGGCAGATCACGAGCACCAATATTGGCTGCATTGTCAAATCTTCCTTTAAAGATGCATTCCGTATTGCTGCTCTCCATCGCCTCCTATGATGAAACGTCTTGTCTTTCCCTGGCGGGGCTGGATCCCGGGAGGGGAGGGGGTTCGTTGTCTGCCTCCCCCCTCCGTGCCCCTCTGAGCAGCCTTTTTCTCCCTTTCTCTTCTCTCATCCCATTCTTCCAACATTTCCTGTGTCCTTATTCTCTCCTCCTCCTCTGCAAGCGATAGGGGCGCTCCCAGCTCCCGCTTTTCCCAGGGGCTCCATCGTCCTCTCTCCCCGTATCGTGCCATCATCCACTCCTCCGCCTCCTTCCAAGCACACTCTCCCCCCGGCACCTCCTTTTCTGCCCTCTCCTTGTTTTGTTTCCATTTTGACAAGTCCGGGTAAATACTGTCCTCATCCATGGGCGAGGGAACATTAGCGAGGTCAGATGGGGCCGTGGGGCTACATGCCTCTGGCTGTCCATCTTGCACAAGACCCCACAAATCTGTCCCGACATTTCTCCAGGTTAATTGCAAAAATAAGTCCGTCCAGTCCTTCAAATGACCCCGCCTTCGAGCGCACTGACATAGGGCGCCCGCATCTTTCTCCTTTAATTTACAGTCATACTTCGGGGCCAATTCACGGAGCCCTTCCGTCTCCGAAGCCGATACGGCTATTCCCATCCCGTCCCTGATTCGACCGTCACCCTTTGGACCTTGTCGATCAGTCTCCTTTGTTTTTTATCCTGACTCACCAGCCAGCCGTGGCCACTTCTCTCCTTCCCGCCTGGAGCCCTGCATATGGAATCTGCTATGCCATTGCTCCAGCGGTTACACTGGCTGCTCATTCCTTTCCAAGCCCAATTCAAGGTGTTGGTAATTACCTATGAAGCCCTTTACGGCACAGGACCAGGATACCTCAAGGACCATCTTCCCCCATACGTTCCTGCACGTTCCTGAGGTCATCAGAGAGGGCCCTTCTTAGGGTTCTGCTGCCATCTGAAGCCAGGGGGATGGCGGCAAGAAACAGGGCCTTCTCTGTTGTGGCACCATGTCTCTGGAATAAGGTCCTGGAAGACCTGAGGGCAGCCTCCTCAGTATATGGTTTCCGGCGGGGTTTAAAGACCTATTTGTTCCATCTGGCTTTTGGAAAGGGAGAAACTAGGGACACCTTTTAAAAGGATTTTTAAAACTTTTAAACCTTACTAACTTTATGCTGTTTTATATTTGGGATGTTCTGCTCTTTTTATGGTTGTTATTTTAATTGTTTTAATTGACTTTAATTTTTAATATGTTGTTTTAAATGGTTTTAACTTTTGTAAACCGCTTTGGATTTTAGAAAAGTGGTATATAAATCTAATAAATAAATAAATAATCAGCCAGTAGGTGGAGCTGGCATTACATACATCTTACCAATCAGCCGCATGCGTATTCTAGCCCCAGATTGCCAGGAAGTCATACGTGAAACAAAGACTTGTAATAACACGACATGGGAAAATGTAGACTCAGAATAACCAGAAATCTGACGCGTTCTTACTAATACGTTGATCCTGTCTATGCCTACTATATATCTTCACGGTTGAGCTTCTCCCAGCATCATTTCACTGATTCCCACACAGCGGCTCTCCCTGTGACCATCCCACAGAAAAGCACACAGGAAAGAGAGCAAACTCTGCACTGATCCCATGATCCTTAGCTGGAAACACATCTAATTGGTTGGCAGTTGCTTAGCAACCATGATACCTGATATGTCCCTTCCCACTGTCCCCAGCTGGGACATCCTTGAGAGTGACAGACCCAGACCCCCTGGAATGTCCTTCAGCCAGAGTAAAGCGGGGGGGGGGGGAATCATTGCAATACCTTCAGGGCTCAACAAAGTAGGTAAAGTCTACAAAAGAGAAATAGACACATGAAACAGCTGTTTCATCACAATACAAAAGAAATTGCAGTTATTTTCACTCTCTAACCAGAGGCTAAGAAAGCAACATATACACAGCAGTGCTCTCACTGTAATATGACCTCATCATCACAATACCTGTTCATATCCTAGAATATGACTATTAAGATACAATATTATTCTCATTTTACAGCCTTGAAAACTTAGCAGCCCACTAAATTGACCTGAAACAAACCGAAGAGTTAGCGGTGATCCAAGATCTTGGTGTTGATTTGCTCATTAAGGGCCTATCTAACTTTTCAGCGCTGATGCAACCAAGCCAACATGGCGAGCAGTGCAACGTGAGGTGGGGGGATAGTCATGGAGGCCTCTTCAAGGTAAGGGAACATTTATTTCCTTACCTTGGGACTGCACTGCAGCTGCATTGGGGCTGGCAAGTTGGGTAGGATTGGACTCTAAGAGACATTACAAGCTGATTTATGGAGTGGATGTCAACTGTGCAAGTGTGTGGAAGTCAAAACTCTTTTCTTCCAGCCAGATTGCCCACACACATCTATAGTACTGTAGTCATTTATATATATACTAGCTTTTTGGTACCCGGCGTTGCCCGGGTAACAAATGTCATCGGTACTTTCACCAATCAGCTTAGCGACCCCGAAAACTGTGGATTTGACAGTAATGTCGGTCATTTCGGACATTTTGTTTTGCACCCCTTCTCGCCCCCCCCATGCCAAGGTGGGCCGAACCAGGACTCAAACGGCGTCGGGAGCATCGCCACTCGTCCCAGCGACCCCGGAAACTACGGAGTCAACATCGATTTCGGCTGTGTTCACGTAGGGCCCCCTGCGCACCCCCACCCCTGGGGGCCCTAGGGAGGCCTGACCCCCGCAGTGCGTGTCGCCAGGCCCCAAGGCATCTGCGTGTCGAGTTTGGTGTGCGTCGCTCCAGGTGTTCCAGTAAGGCATGGTGGACGTTTTGTTTCGCACCCCTTCTTGCTCCCCATGCCGAGGGGGGGCCGAACCAGGACTCAAACGGCGTCGGGAGCATCGCCGCTCATCTCGGCAACCCCGGAAACTATGGATTCGATGCCAATTTCGGCCATTTACGACCATTTTCACATGGGGGCCCCTGCATACCCCCACCCCTGGGGGCACCAGCAGGGCTTGACCCCCGCAGTGTTTGT
The DNA here is from genome assembly GCA_029204185.1 of Lerista edwardsae. NCBI lineage: Eukaryota > Metazoa > Chordata > Lepidosauria > Squamata > Scincidae > Lerista > Lerista edwardsae. Next base: position 28,204,328 of record JAJKFI010000002.1, read on the forward strand.
CGCCAGGCCACAAGGCACGCACGTGCCGAGTTTGGTGCACGTCGCTCCAGGCGTTGCAGAGCCTATGTGGCACACACACACATACATACACACATTCTCTTTTATATATATAGCTATCAAGTTCCAGAAACAAAAGAACCAAACATTTTCCCAATTTACACAAGTTTTCTTTTCTGGCAAGCCAGAGGCAATTCTTGTTCACTGCAGGTGTTCAGGCAACCGGCTATTTATAAGCTGGAGATAATCAATCAATCAATAGTATTTATATACCGCTTTTCAACACAAAGTTCACAAAGTGGTTTACAGGCAAATAGTAATAATAAAGTTAAATGGTTCCCTGTCCCAAAGTGTTCACAATCTTAAAAAAATGCAGAACACCACCAGCAACAGCCAGTAAAAAAGACACTGCGCAGGAGTGAATAGGGATAATTACTCTCCCCCTGCTAAATATAAGAGGAACACCACTTGAAAAAGTGCCTCTTGCCCAGTTAGCAGGGGTTAGTTACACAAAGTTCAACTGTTGAAGACTGCTCTCCTAAACAGCTGCAGGTTGCTGCATCTGTTTCTTTACCCAAACTCTTGGTTCATCATCAGTTGCGAGAGAAGAGAGTACTATAGAAGAAGCATTGCTGCAGCCCAGAATGCAAGTTAAATGTAAATCAGGATAACCTTAACAAGAAAGTGAAATAGCGCCACAACTGTTCTCCCATTATTCTTAGCAAGAATCAATAGGCAACAAATGGAGAAATAGGAAAGAGTTGAGACCAGAATAATTACTCAGAACACATTTTTTCAATCTAGAATTCATAAGTATGAGCAGATTTGGATAAATGCTGGTATTTTTGGATGATGAAGTCAATCACTAGAGCCCTCAAAATCTTCAACATAATAATCTGAAAAAAATGAGGAGGTTTCATCAAAGCACCACTTCCATACAAAATTAATTATTTACAGAAAGTCTCTCGTCTCCTCACAGGAACCAACACTTCAGTAACCTCAAAACCAGAAATTCTAGTACAGGTACTCTTATTAAGTAATGAGAGCTGGCCAACTAATGCCTGCCTACTGCCAACAAAAGTCACAGCATTGGAAGGAACCACTGGGGTAACCATTTTCAATCATCCCTCACTAGCTGCTACTTTCCCATGTCACAATCAAAGAACAGGTGCTCTGAAGACACTAAGCCAGTAGGCTGCATGGCTCCAGATTACTCAGGGTGCCAAACTCTCTACCTATAAGAAAGGAACAGAAAAAGAGTATGAAGTTACAATCCCCCAACTACTCCTAATTTTCCTTTAGCAGTCGCCAAACAGTTACAGCAAGGCTGAGAGCAAGAGTTTAAGATTTCTCAAGTACACTACTGCATTTAAAAAACTACATTAAAAAAAGAGTTTCTGCTCTGTTATTCTGGGGACGACGACGACAATGCCAAAATTGAACATGCTGCAGTGAGAACATTTATCCAAGTGAATGAATATGATTAAACAGCTGAAGGCCACTGGAAACTCGCTGCCATTTGTGAGTTTCATTGTGCATCAGTTACAAAGGCATACAAGAAACATGATGCTATGGCAGTTCTTGACCTGCTATTATCCTTATCTCACTTTCTACACAAAGAAGACATGGACATTGTCTAAATGAAACAATGTAGGTTGCAGTCTTGAGAACATTTAGCGGTGTGCTCCTGTGAACCTTTAGAAGAAGACTACTGAGAGCTTACAGCAAGCCCTTAGAGCCATACCTTTGGCCTCCAAAATAAGAGAAAGACCCTTTAATATTCTTGAACAAATTATGCGATCACATTCTTGCTGGAAGAGGGAAGGCAGGATCTGCTTATAAGCAAACAACTATAAAAACTCTCAATGACACTTCAAAGATTTATAGACAGGCAAAATGTGACCAAGGCCTGAGTAACAAACAAAAAGAATAAGCAGCCTGAACAACTGGGGGCACAAGCTGAAAGATTTAGGGTTTGAAGAGCCGCAACAGAAACAAGTGTCAGCTTTTAAAAGCACGAGCAAAGGATCCCAAATCATACTGTCTCTTTTGTTACCTGGAGTTTGCTTGCTTACTTTCGTATTCTGTTGAAAGGAACAGGCTCACCTGGCAGTATATGCTAGTTTGATTTTACGTTTTATGAGCCGACCGTTTACACATAAGTTTGCAAGGATGATCATAAATACTCTCTATTCAATCACCTTCCTGTTATACCTTAGTTTACTGAGGTCCCAACCCTTCCCCAGTCCAGTGAGGGTGCTCACTCACATCTGCTTAGTAAACTCACCTGTGCAAACGATGAGCACTCCTCCATCTCTTTTAAATAATGCTCTTTCAAAGAAATCAACACCACCCCAAGCTGTCACCATGCCCCTCCCACAATGAAAAATAAGTCAACAGATTTTCCTGCATTAGATTATCTACAGGAATCTCATAGGTACGCAACTTAAGTATGAAAGGCCAGCCAAAACCCTTACATAGCTGTTGTGCTGCCTCTCACCCAACACAGATGCTGCCTAGGAAGAGAATAAGCCTATACTTTACAAGCTGCCCATCTCCGCAAGGGAGCTGCTGATCTATTTTTAGTTGGACAGCTTAGTAAAGACTTTGGTGGGTTTGGGCGGAAAAGGCTGGAGATAAGATCAACATGACTTTATAGTGTGCTCTCTCCCCCCAACCACCACATTGCTGCTTTTCTTTGGCATGATGTTCATTTCCCCACCAGAATATTGCTCAGTCTTTTCAATGGTAAGGAATGTTTCTAAGCAGTATGTTCCGAGTAAAGAGTAATACTTTAAAGCAACGTGACCTTTTTTTCCTCCATCTCCCTGTACAATCCTTAGAAGTACTAAAGAATCTGCATTCAACATCCGGTCAGGCATCTTATGTGGGCAGTGACCCACAACAACAGCTAAAGGTATGTGTCGGGGTCCTGCACACTAAAGTTAATCAGCTTACTACAGGAATTTCATCTTAATTCCTTAAGTGATCAGATGGTCATATGAAACCAGATTTCAATTATCTGCTTAATATTGGGAATATGTGAGTATAATCAACTAAACTAATAGTTAAGCTAGTGTCCTTAGCAAATCAACTGCCTTACTAAGCTCCCAAAGGAAGCACTGAAGCAGTGACTTCTAGAAGCAAAAATAAGCGGCATAGCTTACTCCTTTTCCCCTTTCATAGTGAGGAGATTTGAGAGTGGCGTAAGTACACCAAAAGATGCAGCAAGAGCATCATGGGTTACCCTTGAAAACATTCTGGAAGTTGCAAGTAATGTAAAATGTGGCAGCCCAGTTGGTTGCTGGAGTTGCTCTGGCAGCTACATTGGCTGCCCATTTGCAAGGTGTTGGTGTTTACCTTTAAAGCCCTACATAGTATAGGTCCAGGATACCTCAAGGACTGCCTTCTTGCATATAATCCTGCATGCCCCCTACAATCATCAGATAGGGTCCTGCTTAGGATACCACCACCATCCAAAGCCAAAGGTATGTCAGCAAGGTGCAGGGGCTTTTCTGTAGTGGCACAACATTTCTGTAACCAGTTATCAGAATATTTGAAAACAGCCCCCTCTTTACATGTTTTCCAGAATGGTCTGAAAACTTCAAAAACTATTTCACTTTGAGGAGGAAAGAGGAACCTCCTAGGGTTTGTCCTTGGTTGGTGCTTTAATGCTATTGTTTTTATGCTGTTGCTGTTTTTATCCGCATTGTTTAAACCTTTTGTTTTGAAATTATTTTAATAGTTCTTTGTATGTATGTATGTATGTATGTATGTATGTATGTATGTATGTATGT
>JAJKFI010000002.1:28214807-28245844 GCA_029204185.1 Lerista edwardsae
ATACATACATACATACATACATACATACATACATACATACATACATAAAGTGAGTGATTGAGTGATTGAGTGATTGAGTGATTGAGTGAGTGAGTGAGTGATTGGGGACCCTGATTCTGCCCCCCCTCAGCTCCATACATGGAGCCTGCACAGCGGTATTATCCTATCGGTACGCTGGGCGGGACATCCGGGTGATCGGTAGCCCGCCCGTTGCGTACCGCAGCATTACACCGTTTGCGTAACGTACGCTAGTGGCGTAATTGGTTACGCAAACGGCGTAACACTTCGGTACGCAATGGGCGGGCTGCCAAACACCCGGATGTCCCTCCCAGCGAACCGGTAGGATAACACCACTGAGCCTGCACACTCCTAAGGAAAATTCAATGTTGCGGCAGCCATGCAGCTTGGGTAAGGAGGTGCTTTGCAGAGGAAGGGGAAGAAGGCCCGGACACCTGGAGCACAACTGAAGCTCCACAGCGACAAGAAAGCAAACGAGTTCTTCCAGATCCTGGCAATGGGGTGACTTGGTGTTCTGTCAGCAGCCAACAGCTGCTGCAGCAAAAAATTGCCTTTTCCGGGTAGGTTAGGGAAGGTTGCTGTGACCCCACCTATAAGGATTTGTGACCTTATTGGGGTCCCGACCCAAGGGTTGAAAATCACTGGGTTAGCAGTTAGATAATTCTACATAAAACTGCTGTTATCTTTTGCTCAGTCTCTTTTCATTAACCCATATCATCTTTGCAAATTGTGTTCTTCATTGGCTGTAATAAAACACCATGCTTAATTCAATCCTGCAGCTTTCGCAAGGATAAAAGAACACAAAGAACCAACAGAAGCCAGCAGTTATTTCATTAGATTGTGAAATATCCTTAATGTGTCACAAACAGAACAGACTTAAGAAATACCATTTTTTTTTTTACAATATCCTGGTTTATTTCCTGAATTAGGCATTTGGAAAAACTGCATTACTTCCATTATGTTGCAATGCATTTACAAACACAGTTCCTTACAGTTTTATTTTCAAAGACAAAACCTCTTTAGGTATCTTTTCAAAGACGCCATCGCCACAGCACAGAATCTGGTTTTGTACATTTAATCTATTACCTGCCTTATCAAAATATTCAAGATGGCATACAAATCAGACACATTTTACCTTCATAATTCACTGGTGAGGTAGGTTTCCTGCCCAACCAAAAAGCTTCATGACTGAGCAGAGGTTTAAACCTCAGGGTTCAAAATCCAATGCTACACTAACAATATAACAACACCACTTCTCTGAAATATCCTGCCAAAAAGAACTACAGCCCCATCCTACCTAACTCCCTGCAAGGTGATGCAGTGATGCCGACAGGGTGTCCACTGTATCCCACGGGGGACTTTTGGCCTCCAGAGGCCTTCTTGGGGCAAGGCAACATTTGTTCCCTTGCCCAAGGGTAAGCCTCTGCCGGACTAGTGGGTCTCCTAAGTCCTGCACCAACTATATCGCTAGCACAAGTCCACGTGGATCCATGAAGGCAGATCGTGGATGGAAAGGGGATTAGGTTTGGGCGTATGCCACTGCTGCCAAACCCTCCCTCTTTGCAGCCTGATCCACCTCCATTGCAACTCCACACCCACCCCTATCCCTCCCACCTCTTGCATATCCCTCTGATCGCCTAAGCACTCGTTCCTGCAATGGTGGGTGTTCACTGCCATGCATAGCTGGTCACACGCTGCTCCCAGCGGCAACTGGCCTGTAGATTTCAGCAGGTTGCATTTTACGATTTCTGGAAAGCGTGTTGTGCTGCCAGAACACTTCTTTGATAGGCACAATGCACTAGTAGGTTTGGGCCATTCGTCACTTCTGTACTGCACAATTCACTTGTACTACCCCATATTTTTGCAATATAGCCTGCCCAAGTGGGTACATTGAAAGTACCTGACCAGGGGAAGAACGTTCTCCTGAGTACTACGCTTGACACAGTGGATAAAAGTGGAGCACAGAGCACACTCCCACAGAATGCATTTGCGCAGTGGGAGCAGCAAGTCAGCACAGTCATGTTCCTGCTCTACATACACAGACTGTACAAAAATGATTCTTCTGGAACAAGGCTTCTGTCCGACAAAGAATTCGATCAAATCAGGGGAGTTTCATATCTAAACTGCCTAATCCTATCCTCCCTCATGCTAAAGCACGCAGGCATGCCAAAACAGGCAGCACTGTATGCCCTGGAGGAGTGGTGGGGAGCCGATCAGGAGGCTTGGGAGAAGCAAACGTTTTCCCTTAATTCTCCGTAAGTTGATGGATCACTACACACTTCTGCATGTAAGAGCACTTAGAAGGTGAGCAAGATGTGTAGGCAGTGAGTCTCCTCAGACCTGCACCAGCTATATAGTTGGTGCAAGACCGAAGAGAGAGAGGGAGTATCAACAGGCTCTGCAGGAGATTGCATCCAAGCGCAAGTGCCGGGGTACAACCCCTCCCTCATCCAACGCATTTCCTTTCCTCCTCCCAGGGACACCCCTTCCCCACCCATGGAACTCCCAGTTCTTACCTTGGCAGGATCCAGATGATCTATCTGTGGGTGACAGAAACTACCGGCAGATTCTCCTGCTGGTTCCCAGGCTCTATGCAGCAGCATGCCTTTTGCGGTGTCTCTGCTACAATTACAGCAGTGGAAGGGAAAGTCTGCTATCGTCACAGGCTCAGAGTATTGGGCCATGAGTGTTGCAAGCAAAAACAAGCTGCCATGTGGCCCTTGCAAAGGCCCAGGAACATGAAGTGGGCCAGATTCATAGGGGGAGCAGTGGTCCTTCAACCGCCATGCTCCCAAACTATTTAGAGTTTTGAAGGTACCTGTAGTCATCAGCACCTTGAACTGTGCTCAGTCCCTGTTGTATTTTTAATATTGTTTTTATTGTCTTTTAATACTGTTTTTAATTGTTTTTTACTGTGTTTTTAACCTTGTAAATGCCGCCTTGAGGGCCTTGTGGCGGAAAGGCGGGATACAAATCAAATAAATAAATAAATAAAATAAATAAATAAATAATGAATGGGGATCCAATGCAGATGGAGTAGAATGGAGGCCCAGCTCCCAAGAAGGAACCTGGCTGCGGAATTCTGCTTCCAAAACTTTAAGGGCAGCCCCATGCAAGGCACAGTGCAGTAATCTAATCTTGATGCGCTAGGTGCTAAAGGTACTACTTTATTCTTCAACACACTTTGTTCTTCAACATACACATATTTGCCACAAGAGCCTATGAGCATTTTGTGAATAGAAATGAAACACAACTAGAGGTGAAAATAAATATATCCAAGTTAGACTCTTTGTGATTTGACAAATTCTGGGCATTCAGAAGGCTTTATGTCATCTTGTCAACAGCTGAGCTGTCTAAACACTGAGATTTATGGCAATGGGCACTTAAAAATTACAGTAAGTTGCTGGATAATTCAAGACATCACATTCATTGCTATGAACTGACACAATTATAATTCCAGAGCTATTCAAGACCAGTAATTCCTGAGGTGACTGTGGGGAGAGATGTATTTAGAAAAAATTACATTCTTACCATTCCGTCCTATATTTGAAAACAGCCACCCTTGTGGTACAATCAGCCCTAAGGCTACTGCATCCTTTGAGATCTGCGGCTGCCGCTTTGGCGTCTTCGGAGAAAGGGGATGTTTGTCCCCTTCCCTCGAGCAAAGCTGTGAGTCTCACAATGCAACTCCTTGGGTCTGCCCACTGGGTTGCAGTGCCAACTGGTGCAGCACTAGCACGGACAGTACCTTCTCTTTTCAGCACGTTTACATTACCCAGAGTCAGTGGTACGAGGCTTGTACCGCTGGCGACGAGGACCTTCGGATTGGACCCTGAGGAGCTATAAGGCTCAAGTTTAACTTCAAGTCAGCCTTGAACGGAAACCTTCTCTGTACAGCACAGAGGCAAAATGGCATGCACAGCTACAGAATAAGGTGCCAGTCGTGCTTCCTTTTTCAATTCCACTTGTGGGGAAAAAAATGACCAGAAGCTAAAAGGGAAGTGAAGAAATGTATAACTAATGGAGTCAGCAAATCACAAAATAAAATAATCGATAATTTTGAAATATCCCGAGTTGCCTTGAGAATCTGACATTGCTTAGCTAGAGGTTTTTGGCAGATTAAAGTAATGGAAGCTTAATGGTGATACACAATTTCTGTATATAATCCTTGTACTTAAAATGTTTATATTCACATAGCACAAGTAGAGTGTTTAGGCTTTTTCTAGACACATTGACGTAGGAAATGATGCAAAGCCCAGCAAGTGATTAAGTGGGAATTCAGAGTAGAGTTCAGCCTTATTTGAACTACCGTACAGTAAAATATAAAGGTACCCCCATCAATGTTCTAGCAGCTCAAATTACTGCTGTTAAAACAGGAGAGAGCTTCATTCTAATGCTGGGAAAGGTTTACTCCTGTCTTACTTGAGTTCTAAATTTGCATCCATGAATAAGACTGCTGCATCCGTCCCTATTCCTAAGGGAGTCTGATACTAGTGTTTAAATACTATCAAAATATTCAAGGAGGCACACTTCAAATGTCCATCCTCTAACACAATCAGGGACTTTTAAAGTTGCAGAACACGTACAAAGGGTTTGACTGCAATCAATTCATGAACATTTACAGGTACAGAATGCTGTCAGTGACTCTAAATGAGTACATAATAGGGAGTACACAATCCCTCAGCAATCATTCTTCCATGTCAACAGTGGGTCAGACTGAACACTTTATGAGATTTTCCCATCCCTGGTTAATTTATCTAACCAAGCTGTAACCATCCCACTGAATACCCCTCCAAGTTTATTGAAGTCTGAAGTTCAAAAAAGGGAAAAAGATGTTTCATTCTTAAGCTTGATAGGTTAACACTCCCACCCACTCCAAATAAAGGCTTCCAAAAGTCATTTCTGGTAACAATCTTCTCACTCCTTAGTTAGGAATTATAGCAGGTTTTTTAGATTGTGAGCCCTTTTGGGACAGTGAGCCATTTAGTTATGTGATCTTCTCTGTAAACTGCTTTGTGAACTTTTTTGTTGAAACAAGATTACACGGGCCATTGTTTGGCTGAACCTAAGTGCATATTCAGTGCATAAGAGATTCTGCAAGCTGCTCCTGCCTTCAGTCTATGTTGGTCCCATGGCCATCTGTGATGCAGACTGAAATTGATCATGGGACCAGAAAAACAGCTGCAGTCTGCAGGCACAGAGGAATGCTAATGTGGGACTGTCTTGCACTGCAGTGTCCTTACATTTGGAGGGACAGTTTCTCATCCTTTGCTTTCGTGCTAGAAGGCTGGATAGAATGCTTTGGTGCTAGATTTGCAATCTCAGAATTGCAATCCATTAAAGATATGTTTGCACAGAAGTTTTCTATGCTTCTGGCTTTATGCCTTAGCACACAAACTGGAATCTACAAGCGATATCTGAAGAAAGAAGATGCAACATTTTGTATTGTTTTGTACGGTGATATTGTTCCCACAACTACAAACGCCACATGAAAATATGCACATTTAGTCTGGTGCAAATCATGCACTCTAGTTAGATAGATCTGACCAAGTAGATAGATCCACGCATTAATAAGCGTTATATCATTATGAACAGAAAAGGAGGAATAAGGAGGCATCTTCTCTCCTTCTGAATGAGGAGGGTGCTGCTGAGCTACAACTTAGTCACCCAAAGTCAACTGCATAGCCCAACAGGTGCTAGGATGAACCATCTAAAGATAGCAAACTTTTTCACCACTCATTTTTGCTTTAAGCACTACAAAATATGGTATGACAACTTCCACTTGAAGTTCGTATGACACTGTCAGAGATACAAACCAGATACCAGAAGCCAAACAAACAGCCAATGCCCCCAAGTTACAAAGCAAGATGCTGGTATTTCTAGAGGTGGCTAAAAATACCTCTAGCTATTATCATGGACACTAGGGATACCTCCAATAAAGTTTGACTCTTGCAACAATAGTTGGTTTTCCTGATAAGGAGATTCAGCAACCAGGAAAGCTCCTCAGGCTGAATGGCTGTCTTATTTAAAATACTATTATTTAAATAAAAATTAATTTGAATAATTCAATTTTTAACTATCACTCCAAATAATCCAGACAGTTTTGCTGGCAAACTGGCAAGCCTATTCATGCTTACAAGATATACACAAGGGACATCAGGTTATGGGTTCAAGGGTAAGAAAGCAACAATGCCAAGGAACAGTCACTGCCTCCTCTCAATTGTTTGCCTGTTCTCCCACTCTGAGCACCATGGCAATTGGGACTGGGCATGCTGGGATTCATGGGAGGTACTCCCACCTGGCCCAGTTTTAACTGCTATGCTACCTAGAGAGTGTGCAGGTAACTAATGCCACTACTCCTCAATCACAGCTGCTTCACTGTCATTCAAAAGCAGGCTAACAAGTAGAAGCCACCATCAACTCTGCTCATCCACCAGTGCTCTCCCTCCGGGCAGTCAAACTGTTGCAAATTATGTAGCTACTTCTTGCCGCTCAGAGGAAGACAGAGAACAGAAGCGGAAATGATTTCTTCACTCATTTCTCACCTGCTTGACAGCACGACAATTAGGTTAAGGCCAGCAGGTCAAATCCTCAGTGCGGCACAGACAAGAGAGTCAGCAGTTGTGGTGACAGCAGTGGCCTCTACTCTCTTTTGTGTGTGTCCTCTAGCAGTACAGCAGTTGGCCCTGTGTTAATTATCCTGTCCCCATAGAAAAAGGGCAGGCAATCGCTTAAAGGGGTGACAACAACCACAAGGAGCGACTGCTTTAGTTCACCTGGGTGCACACTCTCCCTATCTGTGGATGGAACAGTGGTTAGGACTGGGCACAGGAAGTTGCCTAGAAGTGACCATAGTACCACCTAACCAACATCCTGCCCAGAGAGAAAGTGGGCATGGGTGAGCAGGAGCAGCAATTCCTTCTTTGCAGCCGTCTAACTTCACTCTGGGCAGCACAACAGCAAGAACAGGTTCAAATCCCAATCTGTGCACAGCCCAGAAAAAGAGACCATCCAGGGGAGCAGTGTCTTCTGTTCATTTGCCCTCTCTGGGTGGTGTGGTGGCAGAGGCGGATCTACAGGGAGGGCAAAGCTCTAAGTGTTGCAAGAAGCCTTACCCTGTCAGGTAAATCCCTCCTCTCCCTTGCTGCTGCAGCCAGTAAGCAACGCCAAGATGTTGCTTTTCCCTGTGAGGATTGGCTAAAATGGTGCAGGAGAGGAGTGATGTCCACTGCAAGGTAAGGCTTCTTGCAAAACTTAGAGCTTTGCCCTCCCTTAGATCTGCCTCTGTGTGGTGGGAAGCTGCAGCACTGCCCAGAGAGCCCATCCCCAAGTACTGAGCTGCCCAGAGGGGGAGGGAATGCAAGCAAGAAATGCAGACAGCTCTCTGCAGCTGCCTTAAGCACTGAGGCTGTTGCAAGGGACAACTCCTACATCACCTTCTCTGTCTCTCCACCTCTGGGGGCCCCGGCAGCGGGGATAAGGCCCAGGGCAAGGCGGGGAGAATGTGTTCAGGGGTTCCACCAAAGTCACGTTGCTGAGCTTTCCCCCCATAAACCCTGCAATCGGCCATGCCAAACGAGGTGGGAGGCGGGGACCGCTCAAGCGGGCAGGCAAAGGGAGGCATCAGTGCAGCCCCCCCCCCCGTGCGAGGCAAGTCCCTGGTGGGGGGGGCACGTAGGGGCAGGAAACGTACTGAGGGGCTACAGGAGGGTCCAGGGCACGCAGGGTAGCGCGGCTGAGCCCGTGAAGGAGGAAGGCCGGGGAGAAGTGGGGGGGGGTGCGGAGAGCCCTCCTCCTCCTCCTCCAGGCCCGACCCCCGAAGCCCCTCCCCCGCCCTCACCTTCTGGCGGATCTGGCCCGACGTGGAGACTTTGCGGATGAGCTTCTGCGGGGAGCCCGGCTCCTGCTCCGGCTCGCTGTCCGACGACTCCTCCGGCACCACCGTGGGGGCAACGGCGGCGGTCGCAGCCGAGGCAGCCCCGGCCTGGGGCTGCGAGGCGCCCGCCGCCGCCGCCATGCTGCACCGGGAGGAGCAGGGCGGGCAGCGCCACCTAGCGCCTCCAGGGGGCCACGCAAGCCGGCTGAGGGGCGCGCGGGGGGGGGGGGGAGAGAGCGGACACGCGAACACGGTGGACGGCCGCCCTCTGCCGGGCGGACCCGACGTTGCCGCGGAGCGCCGTGTTGGGGCTCCCGTCTCTCAGGAGGAGTTCGCACGGGGCGGGCGGAGGATGAGCTTCTGCGGGGTTACCTCATGAGCAGGCGGCGGTGACATTCGAAAGGCGCACGGCAGCAGCACAACTCAGTTCAATGAGGCATCTCCAGTCCCCTCAGGGCGGAAGGCTCTAGTCCACCTCTGCGGCTGGAGCGTTCCAGTGCCACGGCGCTTTCAGAAACGAGACTTGCAGCCTGCAAGCGGCAGCAGCGCATTCCTTCTGGACAAGGTTTGAGGCAGCAGCTGTTGCACTGGGTGTACAACACACACACAGCTAAGCTATGTTGCAGCGCGGTTGCTTTTTCTCACAAGGGCACAACGGAAGCACTGGCGTGATAGGCAATCGGATCCCAGAATGGCACCCAATCGTTAGTGAGTCTTGCGCCATATTACTACTTCAATGTTTTCTTTAGTGCCCATTGAGGAAGGCAACGAACAGTGCCAAAACGCATGACATACAGATGGACCGCATGTGTCTGAACCCTTCCACTGCTGGCTTTTTGTTCAGAGAGGAGCTGTTTACTTGTAGAAACACCGCGCTTTCATCCAGATCTGCCAGATCAAGCATTCAACCAAGGCCTATTTTGACTTCAAAATTATGCTTTGCCTGACTGCATTTATCTTGATCCATGGAACAGTTCAATAAACTGGGTTCCATATTTTCAACACAGCTGTAATAACAGCCCTTGTATGCACAGTATCCCTCACTCGGGTGGTTGTTGATGCAGAAATTTTGATGAAATAGAGCTTTGATTTGTGTTAGGGTTACATCATGGTGTGTCTATTAAGCCCTGGAAAACCCCTTTTCCTGAACCCCTAACCTGTTCAAGGTTTCATGTAAAAGCAGGCCTTGGAGAAATGAAGACTCCCTTTGGTTGTGTATCCCAGTCTCTGTTGGTGTGAATAGGCTTCCCAGAACATGGGAAGAAGGGAGCTGAGACTACTCACATCTCACTGGGATGATCCGGTACCCTCTTTCGTGTCTGGTGAGTATGCAAGAAGACATGGTGCCAATGGGCTAGCAGGAAACTGAATACTATCTCCAAGCATATTTATGGAAGTGAATGTAAACATGTTGGTTACTGTAGTAGTTGTTTTGGCAAGGTATAAGAGACTTGCTCACCATGTGCTCAGGGTCAGACCCTCACCCTCTTTGAGAGACTAACCCAGCGCACTGTATTTTTTATCTCTTTATTGTTCTTTTTCCTAAAAAAATTTTCAAACCCTCTTCCTTCCTCTAGCCTGCATTATTGCATTAAAATTTTTCCTGTATCAGTTGATTTGACTAAGAAATCCAGGGGCTGTTTGACTTTGGTTGCCATCCTGAACCTGTTGTTCAAACGAATGTGCCCTTGCGCCAGGGAGGCTCCACTCTCTCTGTAAGCAGCGCTGCCTGCTCCAAAACTGCTTAGGATTGGGCTGTTGTTATTGTACCAAAACTAAAACCTAAGCCCTAATTGTGCTTGTGTGTGGGTGACTGTTAAGGGATATTGTAGCAGTATTCAACTTTAAAGGAAAGCCTTAAAAAAAAATCATTAGCAAAACCTCTTGTGGTTACAGCAGTCTATCCTGAAAATCCAGTATAAGCAAAGATTTAATTGTGTTTTGCAGTAGAGACAGTGATAATTAACCATTTAAGATTAAAGATTAACCATGCTTTGCCCCCCCTCCATGTATAGGACCTACTGCTATTGGCCTGTTTTAAAACACTTGGGTACTTGGGATTCTTACATTTGGGTACTACTTTGCATGTTGATGTCTTTGTAACCAAGTTGTAAAGGAAATCCTGAATGCACTTCCTTGAAATGGGTTTAATATGTTTGAATTTATGTGAATAGTACACTGCTCAAAACAATAAAGGGAACACTTAAATAACACAATGTCACTCCAAGTCAATCACACTTCTGTGAAATCAAACTGTCCACCTAGGAAGCCACACCGATTGACATTCAAGTTCACATGCTGTTGCACAAATGGAGTAGACAACAGGTGGAAATCATAGGCAAGTAACAAGACACCACCACTAAAGGAGTGGTTCTGCAGGTGGTGACCACAGACCACTTCGCAGTCCCTCTGTGTTCTGGCTGATGTTTGGGTGACCTTTGAATGCTGGCGGTGCTGTCACTCTAGTGACAGCATGAGGCGGAGTCTGCAACCCACACAAGTGGCTCAGGTTGTGCAGCTCATCCAGGATGGCACATCAATGCGAGCTGTGGCAAGAAGGTTTGCTGTGTCTGTCAGTGTGGTGTCCAGAGCATGGAGGCACTACCAGGAGACAGGCCAGTACACCAGGAGACGTGGAGGAGGCCAACAACCCAGCATCAGGACCGCTATCTCCGCCTTCGTGCCAGGTGGAACAGGAGGAGCACTGCCAGAGCCCTGCAAAATGACCTCCAGCAGGCCACAAATGTGCATGTGTCTGCTCAAACGGTCAGAAACAGACTCCATGAGGATGGTATGAGGGCCCGATGTCCACAGGTGGGGGTTGTGCTGACAGCCCGACACCGTGCAGGACGTTTGGCATTTGCCAGAGAACACCAAGATTGGCAACCTCGCCACTGGCGCCCTGTGCTCTTCACAGATGAAAGCAGGTTCACACTGAGCACATGTGACAGACGTGACAGAGTCTGGAGACGCCAGGGAGAACGTTCTGCTGCCTGCAACATCCTCCAGCATGACCAGTTTGGCAGTGGGTCAGTAATGGTGTGGGGTGGCATTTCTTTGGGGGGCCGCACAGCCCTCCAGGTGCTTGCCAGAGGTAGCCTGACTGCCATTAGGTACCGAGATGAGATCCTCAGACCCCTTGTGAGACCATATGCTGGCGCGGTTGGCCCTGGGTTCCTCCTAATGCAAGACAATGCTAGACCTCATGTGGCTGGAGTGTGTCAGCAGTTCCTGCAAGATGAAGGCATTGATGCTATGGACTGGCCCGCCCGTTCCCCAGACCTGAATCCAATTGAGCACATCTGGGACATCATGTCTCGCTCCATCCACCAGCGCCACGTTGCACCACAGACTGTCCAGGAGTTGGCGGATGCTTTAGTCCAGGTCTGGGAGGCGATCCCTCAGGAGACTATCCGCCACCTCATCAGGACCATGCCCAGGCGTTGTAGGGAGGTCATACAGGCACGTGGAGGCCACACACACTACTGAGCCTCGTTTTGACTTGCTTTATGGACATTACATCGAAGTTGGATCAGCCTGTAGTGTGTTTTTCCACTTCAATTTGGAGTATGACACCAAGCCCAGACCTCCATGGGTTAATAAACGTGATTTCCATTGATGATTGTTGTGTGATTTTGTTGTCAGCACATTCAACTATGTCAGGAACAAAGTATTTAATAAGAATATTTCGTTCACTCAGATCTCGGATGTGTTGTGTAAGTGTTCCATTTATTGTTTTGAGCAGCTTATTTTCTTTAGGAACTATCTTCTATACGGCTAATTAAACGGGGCCAAGGAAAAGTGAAAAGTTGTGTTCTGTAACCTTGAAGGCAGGGAGAAACCTATGAGTGGTGTAAAATTTCAAAGGATGGTTATGAATCATGGATCTACTTGCATTTTGCATCTCTAAACCTATTTTAAATGTGTTAAGACAAAGCCTTAAAGTGTGGGTTAGTGCAAAAACTTAAAAAAAATATGGGGATAGAATATGAAAACCTAACTGTGTTTTGTCAAAATACGATGAGTGTCATGTGAAAAAGATTTTCTCTAAAAATTATCTGCCATCACCTTGAGTAAAATGAGTTAACATGTCCTGAACTCTGTACAACTTCAGCATAGTAGGGTGCAAACTTGACTTCACCCTTATGTGTGTTTGTGACTGAAAGGTATTAAGGTAAGTGGTGGTATATTTATGTCCAAGAAAAGAGTAAGTAGGTTTGAACAGTTACATAACTGTGTAGAGCTTCTAGCTGCAGGATTCATTACCCACCAGGTTGGAATAAGCATAAACCTAATTACAATTTGCTTCCTATTCTATACAACAAGGCACAGGTCAATAATGGACACTGCTTGGAGTTACAAAGTCTTCTAATTTCAGCATCAAAAGTTGATTGTGTTTATTATATGGAATTATTGCATTATTTTTTTCCTGAATTGATTGTCTGTGTATGGCAAGTAGCCTGGACTAAGGTGTAGGCAATCAACCATCTTACTTATTATTAGTGGGTTATTAGACTATAGAGAAATCAGATTTTCAAATCAATAGGACTATTGTGATAAGCCACCAGCACCAAATGAAGGTTCCCTACACTGTAAATGTGTGTTGTAATTACAATGGCCTCCTGTTTAAATAGAACAGCCAATGGAACTAATGGCCATGGCCTGACAAAGCAAACCCTTGCATCCTGCTGCAGAAGCTAGATTTGAGTTTGTTTTAACACGCAACTAAACATTTGTCTTTTTCTCTGCTGCTTTGACCATTACATTGCATTGGGTCCAAGGTGGGAATCTTACAGGGACTCAGTCCAAGGCAAGCTTTTGTCCTAGGAAGAACTTAACACTGTAGTTTAAACCTTCTACTCTCACAGCCACTAGTACTGTACCTTTGCTGGTACCATATATTGATTGATTATTTTGGCCACAAACTACGAAGACCTGACTATTGATTCAGTTTATAATTACAACCTGCTTCCATTTTCCTATGCCCTGTGCTTTCTTTCCAACGGCAGTTTTTATCTTGTAAGCTGAACAAGCCAGTTGATACTGTTTGGTTTCTCTTCCTGAACACCATGTGTTGCATGTCTTTACTGCAGCACTGGGTACTTGGAGTGCTGCAGTAAATGCCCTTACAATTTAGCAACAGTATCTGCAAGAGGGAATACATCCTACATGCACAGCAGCCTCCCACAACATCCCTGCAAAGTTAAGCCAGCAGAGAAGACAAAATTGAAACCGGACTTGCTATGAGTACACTCATTACGCTCAAGTAGGCTTAGCACAGTCAGGAGAAAAATTGGGGACAGACAGGTTGAGGTTCTTTGGAACGTTGCACATGAACATGCTGGACACATTCGCAACAGTGCTGGGCCGACGCAAGTGGCTTGTGTCGGCCCAAGGGGTGGGGTTAGGATTGATCTACCTGTTGTATAAGACTATATCTGATTTTTTTGTTTGCTGCTATGAAAATGGGCCATAATCCTGCCCAGTGTGTTATCAGGGGTGTTGTAATGATTCTCTATTTCCTAGGTCCAAGTGGTTGACTTTTCAGAATAGCCCTGGTACTAAGCATCCAAGAAGCCTGCACAAAAAGAGGAGCTGGCCCCAGAAACTACATTGTGGCATCTACACAGGCTCACTAGGACTGAAACATTTCAGAATTCCAAGAGTTTGGGTTTCCTTACGCAGACTTGAGTCACATAAGGGGGCAAAGGGTAACTATTTGATTCCTCCTGTAACACTGCTGCATTTAATTTGTCCAGTGCTCTCTGATTGTTGTTCAGTCTTATTACACTTTCATTGTTCTGCATGGACTGGTGCCATTTGAACACAAGTGATTTTAGAACTAGAAAAGTTTACTGCAGGAAACTATTTAATCTGAAACACTTGCTTTTACTGTAACATGATGAACTTTATAATATTTAAGAAACTAGTAGTAAACTAGAATTAGTCTAACTTTTAGCAGCTGGGGTCAGAAGCACGTCTAAGACATGATTTTGAGGACTACTGCATGTAAAAATGTGTTTTCCTTCCAGACTATTTCAGCTATCAGTGGCCATGATGAGAAATGGCTATTGAAGGCCAAAGACGAGAAATTATTTTAAAAGATGAAAGCAGCATAGCCTGAGTTTTCCAGTCTTACCTTGTTCTGGCTCTACACCCCTGTGCCCCACAGTGAGCTGGGAAAGCTGATCTGCCAGCTTTTGCCAAGGAAAAAGCTGGGAAGGGGATTTCATTTTGGCATATGCCACTGCTGCACCTGCCCTCTTTGCAGTCCTGATCCAACCCCATTGCCAATCCTGCCCACTGTCGCTTCCACCTCCCGCACAGCCTTCCTACCCCCTAAGCACACATGCCTGCATCAGTGGGTATCTGCTGCCAAGCACAGCTGGTTAACCATCGCTCCCAGCGGCAACCAGGCTGTGCACTTTAGGAAGTTGTATTTTGTCATTGCTCGAAAGTGTGTTGTGCTGTCATAACACTTGTTCCAGAGACACAATGCACTGGTAGATTTGGGCCATTAGTCACTTCTATTCTGTACTAGCACCCAATATTTCTGCAGTATAGCCTACTGAACTTGGTACATTGAAAGTACCTAACCAGGGGAAGAAAACTCCCCTGACGTCCATGCTTGACTCAGTAAGTAAGTGGAAAACGAACTCCCATGGAATGATTCTGCCAGAACAAGGCTTCTGTCTGCCAAAGAATTCTATCAAATCAGGGGAGTTTCATACCTAAACTGCCCGATCCTATCTTCCTTCATGCTACAGCATGCAGGCATGCCAAAACAGGTACTGCTGTATGCTATGCAGGAGAGGGGGAGCTGATTGGGAGGCTTGGGGGAGGCAAAGGAAAATGTTTTCCCTTACATCTCTGTTGCCACCCACCATTGCACATAAGAATGCTTAGGAGGTGAGAGGGATGCGTAGGCAGCGAGTCTCCTCGGATGATATGAATGGTCTGTCAGTGGGCACCAGAAACTACTGGCAGCTTCTCCCAGGCTCTATGCAGCAGCATGCCTTTTGTTGCGTCACTGCTGCAATTACAGCAGTGGAAGGGAAAGTCTGCTGTCGTAACAGGCTCAGAGTATTGGGCCAGGAGTGTTGCAAGCAAAAACAAGCTGTCACGTGGCCCTTGCAAAGGTCCAGGAACATGAAGCGGGCCAGATTCATAGGGGCAGCAGTGGTCCTTCAAACACCCTGCTCCCAGATTATTTAGGGTTTTGAAGGTAGTCATCAGCACCTTGAACTGTGCTCAGTGGTGAATGGGAAGCCAGTGCAGCTGGAGTAGAATGGAGGCCCAGCTCCCAACAAGGAAACTGGCTGTGGTATTCTGCTTTCAAAACTTTAAGGGCAGCCTCACACAAGGCACAGTGCAGTAATCTTGATGTGACAGGTGCTAAATTTTTCTTTATTCTTTATTTTTCAACACGCACTGATAAATATTTACCACAAGAGCCTGTGAGAATTTTGTGAATAGAAATGAAACACAACTAGAGGTGAAAATAAATATATCTAAGTTAGACTCTTTGTGATTTGACAAATTCTGGGCATTCAGAAGGCTTTATGACATCTTGTCAACAGCTGAGCTGTCTAAACACTGAGATTTATGGCAATGGGCACTTAAAAAGTACAGTAAGTTGCTGAATAATTCAAGACACCACATTCATTGCTGTGAACTGACACGATTATAATTCGAGGGCTATTCAAGACCAGTAACTCCTGAGGTGACTGTGGGGAGAGATGTATTTAGGAAAAAAAATTACACCCTTCCTGTTCCCTCCTATGTTTTAAAAGCCACCCATATGGGACAGGCAGCCCCTTGGCTACTGTATCCTTTGGGATCTGCAGCAGCCATCGGAATCTCCTGGGGGGGAAAGGATATTCATTGCATTCCACCAGGGAAAGCTCTCGGTCCCACAATTTTGCTTCTTGTTGGGCTGTCCAGCCTGATGTGGGGGTGGAAGATCTGGCGGTGGAAGCCACTGCTGGCCCTATCATCTGGGTGGTCACGTTCCTCCCATGCCCAGTTCTGCTCCCTTCCCACCTTCCCTAGCCCTTACAGGACTTACCATCGGCTGTCACACTGGGGCACAGTGCCAGCTGGTATCCAGGAGAGTAGTACCTTCTCTCTGGGTGCCGTAAGTGTACTGTAAAAACCCAGAGTCAGCAGTACAACCAGTACTACCAGTGAAGAGGGTCTTAGGATTGGACCCTGAGTAGCTATAAGGCTCAAGTTTAACTTCAAGTCAGCCTTGAAGAGAATCCTTCTCTGCACTGCACCCAACCTCAAAATGGCATGTACAGCTTCACAATATATGTGCCAATCGTGCTTTTGTTCTTCCTTTTTCAATTCTACTTCTGATGGGAAAAAAGATGACCAAAAACAAAAAGGGAAGTGAAGAAATGTATAACTAACGGAGTCAGCAAATCACAAAATAAAGTAATTGATAATTTTGAAATATCCCAAGTTGCCTTGAGAATCTGGCACTGCTTAGCTAGAGGTTTTTGGCACATTAAGGTAATGGAAGCTTAATGACGATACACAATTTCTGTATATAATCCTTATACTTAAAATGTTTGTATTCACATAGCACAAGTATTTAGGCTTTTTCTAGCCACATTGGACGTAGGATGATGCAAAGCCCGGCAAGTGATTAAGTGGGAAGTTCAGCCTTATTTGAACTACTGTACAGTAAAATATAAATGTACCCCCATCAATGTTTTAGCAGCTCAAACTACTGCTGTTAAAACAGGAGAGAGCTTCATTCTAAAGCTGGGAAAGATTTGCTCCTGTCTTACTTGAGTTCTAAATTTGCATTCATGAGTAAGACTGAGGTATCCTTCCCTATTCCTAAGGGAGTAACGGAAGGACATAAGAAGAGCCTTGCTGGATCAGGCCAAAGGCCCATCTAGTCCAGCCTCCTGTATCTCACAGCGGCCCACCAGGTACCCAGGGAGCACACAAGACAACAAAATGTTTGCATCCACTCCCTTGCACCCGGTACTCTGAAAAGCTTACTACTAACATAATGAGGTTGCACAACCCATCATGGCCTATAGCCCAGGATGGACTTTTCCTCCAGAAATCTGCCCAATCTCCTTTTAAAGGCATCTATGCCAGATGCCATCATCACCTCCTGTGGCAAGGAGTTCCACAGATTAATTACCCGCTGGGTAAAAAGGTATTTAATTTCCTTTCATCTGTTTTAACTCTCCCAACACTCAGTTTTAGCAGATGTCCCCTGGTTCTGGTGTTGCGAGAGAGGGAAAAGAACATCCCTCTGTCAACTCTATCCCTTCCATGCGTAATTTTGTATGTCTCAATCAAAGCCTCAGCACCTTTTTTCTAGACTGAAGAGCCCCAAATGCTGCAGTCCTTCTTCATAAGGGGGGTGCCCCAGCCCCGTAATCATTTTCGTCGCTCTCTTCTGCACCTTTTCCAGCTCCACTATGTCCTTTTTGAGATGCGGCACCCAGAACTAAACACAATACTCCAGATGTGGCCTTACCATCAATTTGTACAATGGCATAATAATGTTGGCCGTTTTATTCTCAACCCCTTTTTTAATTACCCAAGCATGGAATTGGCCTTCTTCACCGCCGCTGCACACTGGGTCGACATCTTCATCGAGATGTCCACTAGCACCCCAAGATCTCTCTCCCTGAAGATCTAGAGACTAAGAGATCTAGAGACTAGGAGATTAATCTCTAAGGTACTACTGTTCAAATGAATCAAAGAATTCAAGGACTCACAACTTCAAATGTCCATCCTCAAACATAATCGGGGACTTTTTCAGTTGCAGATTTGACTATCACCTTCTTCAGAATACAGATTCAACACATACAAAGCGTTTGATTGCTTGTGTTAACAGGGTTGGAGGCAAGCACTTCATGAACATTTACAGGTACATAATGCTACCAGTAACTCTAAATGAGTACACAATAGGGAGTACACAATCTCTCAACAATCATTTGTTCCTTGCAACAATGCAACAGTGGGTCAGACTACACACTTTATGAGGTTTTCCCATCCCTGATTAATTTAGCTAACCAAACAACTTCGTGTAAATTTTGACTATCTCAGTACATATTTAAATGATCTCTTCAAAGTACTGGAGGGATAAAGAGGTTTCATTCTGGTTTATGATAGGTTAACATTCCCATCCTCTCCAAATACAGTATATTGAGAGGCCTCTAATAGTCGTTTGAGGTAACTAAATTCTCACTCCTTACCTAGGGACTACAGCAGGTTATTTATTGGAGCCATTTAGTTATGTGATCTTCTCTGTAAACTGCTTTGTGAACTTTGTGAAACAAGATTATACGGGCCATTGTTTGGCTGAACCTAAGTGCATATTCAGTGCATAAGAGATTCTGCAAGCTGCTCCTGCCTTCAGTCTATGCTGGTCCCACGGCCATCTGTAATGCAGACTGAAATTGATCATGGGACCAGAAAAACAGCTGCAGTCTGCAGGCACAGAGGAATGCTAATGTGGGACTGTCTTGCATTGCAGTGTCCTTACATTTGGGGGGACAGTTTCTCATCCTTTGCTTTCGTGCTAGAAGGCTGGATAGAATGCTTTGGTGCTAGATTTGCAATCTCAGAATTGCAATCCATTAAAGATATGTTTGCACAGAAGTTTTCTATGCTTCTGGCTTTATGCCTTAGCACACAATTTGGAATCTACAAGCGATATCTGAGGAAAGAATTTGCAACGTTTTATATTGTTTTGTACAGTGATATTGTTTCCGCACCTACACATGCCGCATGAAAATGTGCACAGTCTGCAATTTCTTGCCTTTGACATTTGGTCAGGTGCAGATCATGCGCTCACAGAGACTAGGTAGACAGATCCATGCATTAATATGCCTTACATACTTGTGAACAGGAAAGGAGGAATAAGGAGGCATCTTCTCTCCTTCTGAATGAGGAGGGTGCTGCTGAGCTATAAGTCACCAAAAGTCAACTCCATAGCCCAACAGGTGCTACCATGAACCATCTAAAGATAGCAAACTCTTTCACCACTCATTTTTGCTTTAAGCACTACAAAATATGGTATGACAACTTCCACTTGAAGTTCGTATGACACTGTCAGAGATACAAACCAGATACCAGAAGCCAAACAAACAGCCAATGCCCCCAAGTTACAAAGCAAGATGCTGGTATTTCTAGAGGTGGCTAAAAATACCTCTAGCTATTATCATGGACACTAGGTATACCTCCAATAAAGTTTGACTCTTGCAACAATAGTTGGTTTTCCTGATAAGGAGATTCAGCAACCAGGAAAGCTCCTCAGGCTGAATGGCTGTCTTATTTAAAATACTATTATTTAAACAAATAATTTGAATAATTCCTTGCTAACATTCCTGCTTGCTTACCTGCCCAAGAGGGTGAGAAAGCAACAGTGCCAAGGAACAGTCATTGCCTCCTCTCAATTGTTTGCCTGTTCTCCCACTCTGAGCACCATAGCAATTGGGAGTGGGCACGCTGGGATTCACGGGAGGTACTCCCACCTGGCCCAATTTTAACTGCTGTGCTATCCAGAGAATGTGCAGGTAACTAATGCCACCACTCCTCAATCACAGCTGCTTCACTGTCATTCAAAAGCAGGCTAACAAGTAGAAGCCACCATCAACTCTGCTCATCCACCAGTGCTCTCCCTCCGGGCAGTCAAACCGTTGCAAATTATGTAGCTACTTCTTGCCACCCAGAGGAAGAGAGGGAACAGAAGCGGAAATGATTTCTTCACTCATTTCTCACCTGTTTGACAGCATGACAGTTAGGTTAAGGCCAGCAGGTTGAATCGTCAGTGCGGCACAGACAAGAGAGACAGCAGTTGTGGTCTCTATTCTCTTTTGTGTGTGTCCTCTAGCAGTACAGCAGTTGGTCCTGTGCTAATTATCCTGTCCCCAGAGAAAGGCCATCTAATCAGTTAAGGGCTGGCGGCAACCACAAGGAGCAACCACTTCAGTTCACCTGAGTGTGCACTCTCCCTGTCTGTGGATAGCAGAGTCAGTGATGCCTTCCTTGCAACTGCCTCTCCTCACTCTGGGCAGCACAGCAGCAAGAATACAGGGTCAAATCCCAATCTGTGCGCAGCCCAGAAAAAGAGAGCGTCCAGGGGAACAGCGACTTCTATTCATTTGCCCTCTCTGGTGGCATGGTGGGAAGCTGCAGCACTGCCCAGGGGGCCCAAGCACCCAGATGCCCAACGGGGTGGGGTGAGGTGGGGTGAGGTGGGGGCAAACACCTACAAGAAATGCAGAGATGCTCTTTGCAGCTGCCACAAGCACTAAGGCTGTTCAAGGGGATAGCACCTGCCGCCATTGCACCCCTTCTCTGCCTCCCCACCTCTAGGACGGTGCCCACACAGCGGGGATAAGGCCCATGGCGGGGTGTGTGGACTGGGGTTCCACCAAAGTCACGTTGCTGAGCCCCTCCAACCGACCCTGCCAAGCCAGGGGCAGCGAGGTGGGGGGCGGGGACCGCTCAAGCGGGCGGGCAAAGGGAGGCATCAGAGCAGCCCCCACTCTCCCGTGCGAGGCACGTCCCTGGTGGGAGGGGGCATGTAGGGGCAGGAAACGTACTGAGGGGCTACAGGAGGGTCCAGGGCACGCAGGGTAGCGCGGCTGAGCCCGTGAAGGGGGAAGGCCGGGGAGAAGTGGGGGGGGGGGTGCGGACAGCCCTCCTCCTCCTCCTCCTCCAGGCCCGACCCCCGAAGCCCCTCCCCCGCCCTCACCTTCTGGCGGATCTGGCCCGACGTGGAGACTTTGCGGATGAGCTTCTGCGGGGAGCCCGGCTCCTGCTCCGGCTCGCTGTCCGACGACTCCTCCGGCACCACCGTGGGGGCAACGGCGGCGGTCGCAGCCGAGGCAGCCCCGGCCTGGGGCTGCGAGGCGCCCGCCGCCGCCGCCATGCTGCACCGTGAGGAGCAGGGCGGGCAGCGCCACCTAGCGCCTCCAGGGGGCCACGCAAGCCGGCTGAGGGGGCGCGAGGGGGGGGAGAGCGGACACGCGAACACGGTGGACGGCCGCCCTCTGCCGGGCGGACCCGACGTTGCCGCGGAGCGCCGTGTTGGGGTTCCCGGAGTTCGCACGGGGCGGGCGGAGGATGAGCTTCTGCGGGGTTACCGGGGCCGCCTCATGAGCAGGCGGCGGTGACATTCGAAAGGCGCACGGCAGCAGCACAACTCAGTTCAAGGAGGCATCTCCAGTCCCCTCAGGGCGGAAGGCTCTAGTCCACCTCTGCGGCTGGAGCGTTCCAGTGCCACGGCGCTTTCAGAAACGAGACTTGCCGCCTGCAAGCGGCAGCAGCGCATTCCTTCTGGGCAAGGTTTGAGGCAGCAGCTGTTGCACTGGGTGTACAACACACACACACAGCTAAGCTATGTTGCAGCGCGGTTGCTTTTTCTCACAAGGGCACAACGGAAGCACTGGCGTGATATGCAATCGGATCCCAGAATGGGCACCCAATCGTTAGTGAGTCTTGCGCCATATTACTACTTCAATGTTTTCTTTAGTGCCCATGAGGAAGGCAACAGTGCCAAAACGCATGACATACAGATGGACCGCATTCGTCTGAACCCTTCCACTGCTGGCCTTTTGTTCAGAGAGGAGCTGTTTACTTGTAGAAATGTCTATCTGCCAGATCAAGCATTCAACCAAGGCCTATTATTCTTTGCCTTGCTGTATTGATCTTGATCCATGGCACAGTTCAATAAAATGGGCTTCATATTTAAAACCCAGCTGTTATATCAGTCCTTCTATGCAAAAGATCTGTCAGTGGGATGGTTGCCAACACATTTCCCTGCCAGAACTGCGGGGACACGATGCCAAACTGCAATTTGGTGCTACCTGAATGAGCTGCAAGAAGTCCCAGGCTGTACATTCTCTCCCCTCCCTTCACTTCACACATTTCAGTTCCAACATTTATTTCTGGATTCTTGACAACCATATGGCACACCATTTTGTACGAACTGGGAAAACTTCAGTTTGTCAAGAACTAGGAAGTAAAGGTAGGAGTTGTTGCAGATGAGGAAGAAGGGGAAGAAAGCCATGCTAGTCCAAGGCCCATTCACATAGTGACAGCCATAGTTTGGCTTTCTATCTGAACATGGCCAGGGTCTCTAGAATTTTCTTTCCAATAGAACAGTGGTTCTCAAACTTTTTGCACTAGGACCCACTTTTTAGAATGGCATTTGTGTTATGACCATATGACCCACCAAAAGTGATGTCATAGCCAGAAGTGACATCATCACACAGGAAGTGTCATCAAGCAGGATTGCGATGTAATCAAATGACACTCCTGGAATGCAAACTGGCATTCTTGGACTGCTGCAATTGTACAACCATGAAACAACCCTGACAGAAAGCAAGATTAGGACAAAATGTTATGGAAAAGCCCTGAACTAAGAAAAAATGAAAAAAACCTCACTTGAAAATTCAACCTGTCAACACTCACAAAAGGAATATGGCAAGAGTAAGGTTTGCAGCTTCCAAGATGGCTGCTCCCAGCTTTCAGCTACCTACCTGATATCAGGTCGTGACCCAGCAAGTGAGTCCTGACCCACAGTTTGAGAAGTACTGCAGTGAGCAAAATTGTGGTCTTGGGCTTGCACCTCATAATTTAGTATGAAACTTTCAGTGAGACTGCATGTGACCAGAAAAAAACAGATACTGAGACAAGGGCAGTGCTGTGAAGTTTTTGTATCACTTGGATGAAAGACCTCAAGAAAAAGGAGTGTCTTTATATTTACTTTATTTACATATATACAAAACAGAGCATATTGGTGGCAAATAGGCACTGTTTCAACATGCAGCAATGCAACTTGTACAGCTTCCTGCAAAATTATAACTCTAGTTGCAGGCCTCTCAAAGTGCCCATTCAAATCTCCAGTGACTGTTTTTCACACCTGCCCACAGACCATAAAGCACTAATCTCTGATTACTACCCCTGCAGGTGAAATTAGTGTTCTGGAAAAAAAAGATTAAAACTATTATTTCCATTTGGATAGAACATTTAAAGCCTTTTTCTGGCACACTAAAGGAATTAATTGCAATAAAAAAAGCAGGTCTTGCAATACATTTACTAATTGGAATAGCTATGTTTTTAGATACTGCTTCTTTTTATGTGTTTTATACATTTTGTATGCTGGCCTTTACTTTTTACTTTTGTTGCATTTTAATGAATACTTTGACTAAGCCACCTGTGTGCCCTATTATTGAGGCGGGGGCATAAATCTTTTGAATAGATTTAGGGTACAATCCTGTTTAGTTTCACAAGCTTCTAGTTATTACTCTGCACTTGAATCAGACATCAGCATCTTGTCAGCCATCACATAGGGTCCAATCTATTTCAAGCCAAAGGAGGCTCCATTGGTCAATGTGAAAACACACACGTGCCTCATAGTCTTTCCCCACACCAGCATGATGTTTCTCAAAGTATGCTCCTAAGAGTCCTGGGGCTCCCTTAGACCCTTTCAGGGGCTCCATGTGCACACCATATTTGCAAATATGCAAGTCTGCTCCACCCCACATATGCGCCAGTGCTCTAGAGCTCCCCGATACTCCATGAGTGTGTTAGCAAGAGTCCCTGAAACTCCATTTAAGAGTATAAAGGGCTCTGAAAAGTTTGGGAACTGCTGTTCTAGATTCTGGGAACCTCTCTCGTAGAGGCAGCTGGGTCAAAATGTTTATACTTGGGATTCATAAGAGATGGCTGGACACTAAACCCAGAATTGTTACATCACAAGTTATGTGGCAGGAAACATGCATTTGCCACTGAGTCTCTATGCAGAAGAGAGGGAGTCATGTCAATCTTAGCTCTTCATCACATGTAGCTATGAGACAGATGCGATTACAAACACATGTTTGTTGCCAACATGTGTTGCATATTTACATGCATACAGAATGCAGTAAGAAGTGCAGCAGGAATGCTTCCTTGTTTTCAAATTCAAGCAACAAAATAGAATTGGGACAGAAGGAAATTTGTCACCATGCAGGAAGAATATCTTGAGCCATCCACATACATTGCGCACCTGGGACTGTCATGCAAAACATTTCTAAATAATGGAGTGTTCTAATGAGGCAACAAATGTGCTAAATAAATAAATAAATGTAATAACTAGTCATTTTCTTCTTCAAAAAGACTACTTATCTGAGTTCTTAAAAACTTACACTTACAACTGCTGCTTACTGTGTTTGCAATTTGAAAAAAATCTTGTGTGTTCCCTAATTGATCCAGCCCCCCCCCTTTTGTCTGTCACTCTTCGGTTGCAGAACCAGCCTTATTGTCCTCCTCAGAAACATCATCTGTCAGCTGCTGACGAGCAAACTCCTCAAACACCAGGTCAGCGTGGTCACTAAGAAAAAAAGAAAAGTCTCCTTCAATCATCTGCATTCATCTTATTGTTTGCAGTGGGGTAGCCATGTTAATCTGAAGCAGCACAAGAGTCCTGTGGCACTACAGTCCACTTCAGATGCATGAACTTCCATCCTCCATAAGCAGATAATGTATGCCGACATCCACACACTGTCCCAAGACCTCCTGACGCTGGAGGAGGGCTGTCCTAACCCCTCTGTTGCTGCTGCTCCCCTTCTTACCCCTTGGATCATAAAAGGAACAAAGTGAAAGGAATGGTGGGCTAAAAAGTCTCCCGGGAGATAGTCTCATCCATCACTCGTCTCTCTTCCACTCTTTTATCTGCTCCATTCTCCTATTCCTTTTGGAACCAAGGGGGCATCATTGAAGACAAGCAAGCGAATCTAGGCAGGCACCCCCACCCCAGCCATGATCAGCTGACTGAGGTAAGTACCTCAGTAAGCCTAATGGATGGCCCGGCCTTGTACGTACACACACACACACACAGGTTGCCTTTGTACTGGAAAACTCCTATCTTTTGACATGTTTGGAAACACCTTTTACACCTTGCTCACACACAACTAAAGACCACATTTTGGCTTTTCTTGTACTAGTTGTGTGACTGCCATGTGTGAATATTAGCCAGGTAGGAAGGAATGTGAAAGAAATGCCAGTTGTGAAAGCTGTATTGCCTAGAATCTACATTCTCACTGCCAACCAATTTAAGTACAATCTGATTTAAGCCTCATTGACTATGACCCTAGCATCCCAGAAGCACCCAAGGCTCAAATTATTTGTTGGGGGCAGGGGAGGTTGGGCAGAACGGACTTGGTTCCATACAAGTCTGCCTATTTTTTACAACAACACCTCCATCCCTGTTCTCTGGCTTACCTTTAACATAAATCCAAGGGACAGGTACCAGGGACAGTGTCTTGTTGGTGCTGGTGGTACAACTCAGGAATTTCTTTCAGGGAAATTTGCTCAGGCTCTACCCACTCATAAATATGCCAAAAGGACTTATAAACTGGCTTTTTGCAATGCTTATAAACAGATTTGATTTTAATGGCTGCTGCCGCTGCTGGATTTTATGACATTTCTCTTTCACTGTTGCTGTGGTTTTATGTATTTTATGGATATTATCTCATTTTGTTAGCTGCCTAGTGAGAACTTGGTCCTGGAAGCCAGTATATAAATGCTTCACAGCGCAATCCTAACTAGATAGGAGTTAGGCCAGCAAAATTTGGCCAGCAGAAGAAACACTGTAAAATATGTTTGGACCATTCTCAGAGTCAGATGTCCACCATCCTCCCTGACTCTGAAAATTGTCCAACATGCTTTATGGTGGCTCTTGTGCCAGCCAAACTGTGCCGGCCTAACTCCAGGTTAGGATTACACTCTCAAAGCCCTGCTCTTGGTTCTTCTACAGAGATATGTAACAAGGGTGGAGCCTGAGGGGCAGCTGCCCCAGCGTGCTACACCAAGAGGGGTGCAATTTTCCTGCAGACCCACTTTAAAAATGTTAAACAGTAAAGTCCCAGATAGCTTCCCCTACTGTTGCACAGCAAAACCGTAGAATTTGGAGTGCTCTCCAGGCAGTTTTCTGAGGTTCCTGCTGCCTCTTCCAGGTTGCATGGAGGCTCCTTCCCAGGGGCGCCACATATACTTCCTTGCCCCAGTGCTTTTTTGTCTAGTTACGATTCTGTTCTCCTCAATTTTGACCAAATCAACTCCCACTCTAGCAGCCTCTTACAGACAGTAGCAAGGGGAACTATTACAGAATG
Organism: Lerista edwardsae; assembly: GCA_029204185.1. Classification (NCBI taxonomy): domain Eukaryota; kingdom Metazoa; phylum Chordata; class Lepidosauria; order Squamata; family Scincidae; genus Lerista; species Lerista edwardsae. Next base: position 28,240,842 of record JAJKFI010000002.1, read on the forward strand.
TAAGTGAACTGAGCCCCATCTATAATTCAAACACTGGTTAGGATCTGAAGCCCAGGAAGACGAAGGAGAGGCATGACATGGGATGAATTGGGTCATGGGTCTGCCATGGGTAGGATCTGCTGGAGTAATACCAGTTTAACAGCTGAATCCTCTATCCATAGGTAAGTCCTATGAGGTCAGTAGGGCATACAGTACATCCAGTTAATTGCATGAGTGTGTGCAGCCTTCCAGCCTGATTCCATGAAGCACTGGGTAGATTACCTAAGCTCACTAATTCCAATAGGCTTCAGCATACCTGAATGTATAGGATCAGGCTGTTGGGTTGCAGTTTTGTACATGTTCATTCCCACTCAAAGTGATGAGATTTAAAATTAAAAGCACAGATGCAGATTATTGTAAGTTTAGTGAAATGGCTCTAAATAATGTAGTTCCTGAAATAGCAATCAGACAGATGAAGCTTCTCAGCTCTTCGGTGCCTTCTCTCTGAAGTGAAGTGAAATTGGAAAGCAGAATTCATCCCACTAGCTTTATTCTGCACCATTAATAAAGGTGATAAACAAGGCTGTTACTTCACAAATGAGAAAACATTCCAGAGTGAGGGCACAACCTAACCTGGAGTTAGGCCAGCACAGTTAGGCCAGCAAAGTTTGAGTGGCACAAGGGCCACTGTGAACTATGTTTGGAGTCAGATAGGCCAGCACACAGACGTGTGTTATCCTCCCTAACTCCAAGAGTGGTCCAAACACGCTTTACAGTGGCCCTCGTGCCAGCCACTTTGCTGGCCTAACTGTGCCGGCCTAACTCCGGGTTAGGATTGTGCTCTGAGTGTATTGCAATAAAGATTGAATATTATACAAGTCTTACCTTTCCTTTTCTGTCATCATTGGTAAAATTGAAAAGAAAAAAACAGAGAAACTTAGCAGAGCATGTTTAAGGACAATGAACTTTAGAATATTATTTGTGAAATTAGATGCAAGGTCCATCTGATGATGTGATGAAAAAAATATTACAGTGCAGCAGAATGCCAGCCATTTACGGTCAACAACTTGCAGGGAGGCCCAATCTAGTTTGGGGGTATACAGTCAGGCAGAGGCAGGCAGCCCTTGCCAACCCCTTGCCTGATGTGACCACCTCACTCGCATATAGACTGAACATGCAGGTCCAATGCATCTGTTTATTATAAGGTGCAGTTTGGCACTGAGGAGCAAAGAACCAGGCAAGCAAACAATTGCCCAGATGCAGGACCAGCCCATCCATGTGGACAACTGAAGCGGTCGCCACAGGTAGCAGACTGGGGGGGGGGAACTTGCCTCCACTGCCATCCTTTCACTTCTTGGATTGGAAAAATAAGGGGGACAGAGAAGAGGAGGAAATGTGGAGGGGAAGGAAGTGCTGAAAGAGTGGGAGAGCAGAGGCTAGTGCATTATTGGGTAACTGGGGGCAACAGTTGACATTCTGCCATAGGCATTAAGGGGGTGTGTGTCTAAGGCTGGCCCTGCCCAGATTGTCTCCTATTGGCAGAAGGAAGCTAGCAGTTACTGGAATATAGAGCTCATCTAAATTGGTCTAGGAGACTGAGTTTCTTTCACTCTATGTCCTTTTTAAGACCATCAAATCACATGCTGGGAGGTGCAGAGGAAATAACATACATTGCATTTTAATGTGTATGTTTTTTGCAGCAGTATTAAATGATCAGATGTTGAAATTATGTGCAGGCTTAGTCTTCATATGTGACCATCTCTGGGACAACCACAAATGTGTACATAGCTTGGAGGTGAGGCTTGCTAATGGCCTCAATTAGTAAGCTGTTGGGGCCAGCCTTTTGCTTTAATCTAGAAATATACCTTAGTGATGTAGTGCAAGTGAAAGGCACGGTGGTTTAGGATGGCAACAGAAGGGGTTTTGTTAACTTTTCTGCTATTTTAGGTATTTCAGGTAATTGAAAATAGCCATTTTAATTTTTAAAAGTAGACCTTTCAGGTAACCTTACATTAGGGTTGCTAACATTTTTTACTGACCCCTGCTATATCTTTGAGAGGACTGAAGCCCAGAAATTCACCATGTGTGATTTTTTCCCAACCTTCCAACTCATCAATCCATCCATCCATCCATCCCTTTTTTGTCAGTCTTCCAACCCCATGCCAAGGAAAGCCTGAACTGCCGTAGTTCTGCCAGGCACAGTTACTGTTAAAGTCACTAGAGCAATATCAATTAAAAATAAAAAAGATGGCAACCCTGCTACGTAGTTTATTTTGTACAGCCACGCACTTGCCATAACATTTATGTGAAATGTAGAGAAACAGCACAAGTTTTCCCAATACACAAGATACGAGCCTAGAGAGATACTCAGCACAACTGATTGTCAGAGTATCCCATTAGGAACATATTTTAAATAATAAACAATCTAGATCTTTCAAAATCTAAATCCTTCAACGAAGGCTGTTGGCTCAGTTGGGAAAAAAACAGATTGTTTCAAATTTTGAAGTTTCTATCATTTGCTATATAGCAGCCTGATCCTATGTAAATTTACTTGAAAGTAAGTTCCTCTGTACCAGTGAGCTTATGGGGTTACAGCCCAAGCTGTTTTTGTTTTGCTATTGAGAACCAATACCAAATATGTATTTTGGAAAGTGAATCTTTCCGCCTCCTCTTATTTCAAGATAGTCCAATTCCAAATAAGGCAGCTTGAGCTTATAACTCTCCTATTTGTATTTGGGGAGGAAACAATGTTTAATTCCTAAAATGAAAGGTACTGGAGCTCACACCTATTTGGAAGCTATGCACCGTTCCTAGCAGTTCTTTCCCTAGTCAAATGGGTGATTTAAAGACAAAGAGAGAAAGATGCCAGATAAGAGCTGAAACCTCCCCTGAAAGTTGCATCCTCAAGCTGAAAATGATACTCATTAATCCCAGATGTATTAAAATGAGTATTAGGGTTGTCAACTCGGAAGCTGTTCCTGGATATTCCAACATGATCTTTAGCTGGACATGCCTGAAGACTCTGAAATCTCCAGAACTGCTTTTAGTAGACCTGTGGAGATTCTGAGCCAATCCTGGAAGGTTGGCAACTCTAATGGCAATTTCTTCAGATGAGGTCCTGACCCACAGGTTGAAAAACACTGCTCTAGGGACAATGAAGATTATGCAAAATAATGTGTCTGCTTTCTGCCATTGAGTTGATTTCAGAGTATTTCAGGAAAGGCTCTTTCCTGCTGAAACGTTATACTGAGGCATCCCTTAAAGGACACAAATGGTAGAAGGAAGGAGCAATGGGAGTTCAGTCATCGTAGACTTAGCACCAGAACATATTTTAGCTGCTCAGGAAGTTTCTTTGATCATGTACAGAGTGCCATTCACCACTAAATTGTTGCAACCAGCCCTCACATATCTGAATTTGGGATGTGTCTAGACCTGATCCAGTTGCTTTAGTTTAGAAAGCTAAGGCACTCAGTAAGTATATAGATAGTGACCACAGAGCTAAGGCACATTAGGGAAAAATTTCACTTTTAAGTTTGCCAGCAATTGCCTGTTTGTATTTATGCACTTCTAACACTCAAGCCATTTTCTAAGCCTGATTGTTTGATTCTTTGTATTCTTTATATCAGTGGTCTTCAAAGTTCTCCCTGGGAGGAGAAGACCACATAAGTACTGGCTGGGCAGGACTTTAATAGCAAAGAGATCCCCAGGTTCGCGTTGCTGTTTTGGCAGGAGCGAGGGTCCCATGAATGCCTTACAATTGCGCTGGCACACAGGGGGTGCGGAGAGCTCCAGGGAAGTCTCCACGGGGCTCCCCAAGCCTCAATTTTAGTCAAAATTGCAATCACAAACCACTTCCGGTTTGTGATCGCATCGTTGCTTTCTCCTTCTCATCGCCTCTTAAAGTAAAACAGGGCAAAGCTCTTCTGACTGGTGGGTCACGACCCACCAGTTTGAAGACCCCGGCTTTATATGCTTCAACTTTATATGCTTCAACTTGTTGGTTGAACTCAGCCAGAGCTTTGTGCTGGTCCTTGGCTACAAGCTGATACGAAGCCTGATTCTTGGCTACATGATGTTGGATAGATTCTTGGGGATTTATTTAACTGGGGAGGAGTCTTCCAAGGAGTCTCCCTCTCCCCTGGCCTGGCTTTGTGCTCATGGTGGCAGCTCAGCCTATTGATTTTGGCCCTGGCATAGGGACAGATAAGAGAAAAGGAGGGGGGCACCAGAACTGCACCCAGATCACCGCAAAGCCCTAGGAGGGAAAATATTTTTTCCAGGTCTAAATCAATTGACATATTATGTTTGAAAGACTTTCTATTTTATAATGCAGCCTCAGTAATTGTGACGATGTAATTACTGTATAATAATCATTGCAACTTATGTTAATATTTGAAAAGAATTCCCTCCTTAAGAGTAGTTGAGTCTTTTGGGTTGCAGAGGACAGGATGTTAGATTACAGGTTGTGTTAGTCCTCGGGCTATGCATAAATTCTGGAAGGAAGAGATATAATAGCCATCTGTGCTTCTTTGTGCTCCAAGGTAAAAAAAATAGTGATGCAGAATAAATTAAGAATAAGCTGGTTTTTAGGCAGGGGAGGTTTAAATTTTTTCAATAGAATTCACATGAATTTCAAAATTTGCCAGCAAACAAATGCTGGTGTGGTCTTGGGTTAGGCAAGCAGCAAAAATTATTCTGCCCCATTCATTGCACTGATATAAGACCACAAACCAGAGCCAGCAATTCCAGGAGGACAATTGACTCAATTGCTTGAGGCGACAGATTAAGAACATAAGAGCAGCCCTGCTGGATCAAGTCAAGGGCCCATCTAGTCCAGCTTCCTGTATCTCACAGTGACCCCCAGATGTCACTGGGAGCACAAAAAACAAGATACATGGCTCCTCAGTGGTATACCAAGGACGCTTGGCTCCCAGGACCCATAAATTTTTGGCACCTCTTTATGACAAAATTATTTTCAATAATAATAATAATAATAATAATAATAATAATAATAATAATAATAA
>JAJKFI010000002.1:28245854-28304005 GCA_029204185.1 Lerista edwardsae
AATAATAATAATAATAATAATAATAATAATAATAATAATAATAATAATAATAATGGCCAGAGAAGCACAGGCAGTTAACATTTTCTTTTATTGAACTTTGTCTGTGTATACACACACACATTAACTTTGTAAGTTTGTACATTAATATTTGTATATTTATGTATAACTTTGTAAATATAGTCATACCAATGAACAACTGAAAAAGAAGTTTTTTTCTTGAAAAAACGTTTAAACATCTTGGGGTGGCCTCTTGGACGCGCGCACACATACACACATCGCAGCCTGGCACCCCTACCCTTTTCATATGCTACTATGTACCCTGTTGCCTCTCCCTTGCATCTGGCATTCAAAGATAGGCTACCTCCAAAACCCAGATGTTGCATATAATCATCATGGCTTGTAATCTCCTCCATAAATCCACCCAATCCCCCTTTAAAGGCATCTAGGCCAGGTGCAATCATCACATCCTGTGACAAGGATTGGTGGAGATTGCTTACCTCTCCAGTGCTGGTGCGGCTGCTCCTCCTACTTCCTCGATTGAGAAGTGGACAGAGAGGAAATCTGGAGGGAAGGAGAATGCTGTGGAAGCACTCTCCCACCCATAACATTGCTGTTGCCAGGAAATGGTGATGCTATCATGGCATCATTCACCTGACCCATACTGTTCCTATTTACAGGAGATGTGGTACCAGCCCACATGGAAGGGATTCTCACATTGCAAGAATACTGTATGAATCAGACATTAGGAGGGGAGTTCACATTCTATATGTAATGTATCAAGCATTTCACCATCTTCTTTCCAAATTATCTGACAAAGAAACAAGGATTTTCGTCGTTTCTTATTACCACCAAATTCAAGATGCCAGAGTTGTATTCCCCTTGTAATATTTACAACATGGGTCTTCCATGAGGGTGCATCTTCTATAGCTTTCAAGAAAACCTTTTATTTCAAATATTTTTCTCATTCTAGAACTTCTCCACACTAGTTTTCAAGAACCTTATTAAAACAACAGAACACTATCTTTTCAAAAAATAGCCAGTCTCATCAGCTGTACAGCTAAGTATCTGATCCATAAGTGATTTATTTCTAATGTCTGGCTACTGGTGGCTTATGTTAATTCTTTGCAACAGGGACTTCTCTTTTCAGAACTATATAACTGCTATGTGAGGATTTCTTTGTTGAAAAGTGGTGTGTGTAGTATAATTTCCTAGGTTTCTGTAGAAGTAGAAAGATATCAGAATGTTACATGCAATGATGGGAAAACAAGCAAGAAAAGCAGCTATTTTGTATTATATAGTATTCTACTGACCTGATGCATGTACCTCTTCTGGCTTGGGGTGCATGAGGCGGAAGGGGAGTTCCATGCCAACCTCACTTGGGAGAAAGGAGAGGGGAGAACCATTACTCCTACATGCTAAGCAGTCTCAGCATTCCCCAGATTTGATCCCTTCAATCATCATACCTACCTCTATACCCATAAGCTTACTATACTCCAGTATTAGAAGTCACAGCTCCACCTTCTCCCCCAGGGCATGATTCTGCTCTAAAAGGCTTGGATGTGAAATCTGATGGCACAATTCTAACCTGAAGTTAGGCCAGCACAAGTCCCTTGTGCAGGCCTAGAAGTGTCACGTACTGTAAAGCGCATTTGGACCACTCTCAGGGAGGATGGCACATGCCAATGCGCTCGCCATCCTGACTCCCTGAAGAGTGGTGCAAAGGCATTTTATGGCTCATTTGTTACACTCCTAGGCCAGCACAAGGGACTTGCGCTGGCCTAACTCCTGGTTAGGATTGCGGCCTATGAGATGCAGCCCTTGAAACATGGCAAGGAGTGTTGAGGCACAACCCTTGGAGCTCCTACAGCCACATGCAATCCAAGAGGTGCCCCTTGGTATCCAATTTGGGGATTCTGGGCCTTTTAGACCATACGTAGCTTCAATGCCACTCCTATATACGGCTGCACCTAAGCCACCTAAGCTGCACTCCTGCTGGGAAACAACAGATCCACACATTCGGATCCCAGACATATCTGTTATTGTCATTGTATTAAGCATACTTCTCAGTGGATAGTCACCCCAAAATTAGAAAAACCTGGCATTTTCCCTTATGAATAATGAGGCTTTGAATCTTGCATGTAGAATATTTGGGAGGTGAAATCTTGTGAAAAGATATAAGGAAAGAGGTTTATTGTAGAGATCTGAGAGAAAGTAACTATATTTAATCTCCCATGGATACTTCAAGTCTATTAAGGAACTGCCAGTCTCATCGACATACACAACAGAACTGGAGTTGGTGAGAAGGTCAGGCAGCAACTGTTCACTCTTCTGAGGGGACATGCACCTCATATTTTGAGAGAGTTTGATCTAGATAGTGGTGAAAGCTCTAATCAGTTGTAAAACTATGAGGAAAGAAAAGGCCCATGTTCAAATGTGCATTGAAAGCGATGCTGAAAGAAAAACTAAAAAAATGTCTCAAAGATTTACCTGGAGGTGAAATCTCCTAGCAGGCTAAAAAATAAACAGACACAAAATCCAAAGATTACTATAGTCTCTGTCAGATAGTCTCAAGCCAGTCAACAACACCATACAAAATGGGTGTTGCTAATCCAATTGAAGCTATTCCTGGAGATTTCTTTTCCAGTTTGATATAAATTCAAAACTTTCTGAGGTCCCTGTGAAAATCTCCAGGATTGCTTACAGGAGTCACCTGAAGATTAATGCAGATTCCTGGAGACTCTAGGAAAATAGTTCTCAAACCGTTTAGCACTGGGAACCACTTTTTAGAATGGCACTCATGTCAAGATCCACCAGAAGTGATGTCATTAACATGTAAGTGATGTCATGATCAGAAGTTACATCATCAAACAGGAAATGCCATCATTGTGATGCAATCAAATAACACTCCTGGAAAGCAAACTGACTGCAGCAGTTGCACAACCATGAAACATCCCTGACAGAAAGCAAAATTAGGACAGAATATTATGTAAAAAACACTGAACGAAAAACAATTTTTTTTTAAAAAAAAATCCAACCTCACTTGAAAATGCTCGCAAAAAGAATAGAGCAAGAGTAAGCTCTGCAGCAGCTATCAAGATGACAGCTCCCAGCTTTCTACAATCCACCTGACATCAGGTCGCAACCCACCAAATGGAGCCCAACCCACAGTTGGGACACTGCTCTAAGACAATTTTGGAGGGTTGGCAATCCTTTTACAAAATGCAGCTCAGAGGTGAAGTCATGGCTGCAGCAGTCAAGCACTATTCCATTCCAAAACCCACTATGGAAGCATACTTCCTTGGTACAACAGTTTTGGCAGCAATTCTGGCTACTTCAACATTAAGGGAGACCACACAAATCTGCCCAGATTCTAAGATCATCTTTAGAAACTCTAATCCGAGTTCATCTGATGTGAGATGGGTAGGGCAAAAGTGGCACCCCATCTCTGGAAAGCTCTCTCCCTTTGCATGGTACTGGCATGTGATTTTATGCTGTTCTCTCTCTATTTTATTTTTTTAACTGTGGGGTTTTTCTTTTGTATGCTGCTCTGTGTGCTTTGGCTGAAGGGCAGTTTAATATCATCAGGGAACACTGATGAAAATGCTCATCATCCAAATGAGATTTTGCCCTACTAAATATGGTGCAATTATTTAGGGTTGCCATGCAATCTGACATTTTTGAGAAAACAGAGGGACATTGCATACCTTCTTTTTTGCCATCCCTCCTCTTGATTTTACAAGCAGAAAAGATTTATGAAAGCTTGCAACTGTACAATACTGAATGCTTTATTGGTCTTACCCCGAGACAGTGAGCTTCACCTTTAACTTGTAAGCAACCAGGATCCCCAGAACTGCCTTGTCTATTCCGTCTTTAATACTGTAGAAGGTAAAAATAATCCAATAAATATGTAAAACTGCAACATTTACTGTCAAAGCAGTGGCCAAACTTTGTCCTGTATAGCCAATTAGCGACATTAGCATAACGTTCCAAAATCTCTGTAGTCCACTTGATAGTCTCCCATTTCTAGGAAAGCTTCGTTCATGAAGCCCCCATATAAGACAGATCTAAATGTGAATCCTACTGATTGTTTTAAGGACACTTTTCTCACTGTAAGGAACATGTGCAACTACTGTATAGAAGATACTCTGTTTCTTTGGTAACAGTTAGTGGATGCTGTCAAATTAGACTCACATGGTACTGGAAGCCAAGTTGGTATCTTCATCCTTTAGCCTCCCATCCAGCGCTATGCCCCGTTTCTCCCGATTGGTTGCCAATCTAGGCAGAATTGTCATGGTCTTTGTGAAGATGCTGTTTGGCTGCACCTTCTCCCTGTAATACATAGGATAAGAGGACACAGAACACAATTTTAGTTCCAAGATGTAGTACAAACTCTAGCCATCCACTTTCCTACTGACTTCATAGGAACTAAATCTGGGGGAATAGAACAGAGTCAGTTTTTGTCCAGTGAAGCCACTGTCCGTTGGGGGGGGGGAGGGGCTGGTGGTGACATTTGAAACAACTGGCCTAACTAGCCTGCGCTGCTGCCACTGGTCGTGTGCTACCCTCCTGGGTCCAATCCAGTCCACCCTCCCTCCACCCCAAATTCCCCCTCCCAGCCTGCTTACAGCATGGTCATGACACGTGGGAAACAGTGCAAGGGACTTGCACAAGGGACAGGGCAGTGTTCGGATGGCACTGCCTGTTATTTAAGAAAGAGAAATCAGCCCTTTTAATAGAAGGATGTTCGATCTTACCTCAGCCAGAGAAGACTCAGGAAGGAAAACAATGCATAAAAATGAACCTACAGAGACAGACCTGGTTAAAGGAATGTAACAGGAAGCAAGCTGATGGGGCAGGGGAGAACAAGCACAGCACACTCACTCTGCCTCTTCCAGAGCTACTGTCTTGGTGTAGAAGTCACTGGAGTATAACACCACATTTGCAACTTGCTCCACTGAAGGCAGAAGACAATTGAATGAATATCAATGAAACACAAGACAGAGAAAATTGGTTGAGAAAACTCTAGTTTTTCTAATCTGTAAAAAAAAAAAAAAGAACCAATGGGGTCTGGGCCATTTCCCAGAATTCTCCTCATTGTGCTGGATGATACTATGCATCTGATTTTGTGCTTTTGGGACCCATTTCCCCCCCCCCAAAAAAAACAGAACTCTGTGCCTCATGCAAAATTGCAGGTTTGGCAATACTTTAACATTCGCAAAGTGCATCTAAGGCAGCCATTTTCAACCAGTGTGCATGGCACATTGGTGTGCCATGAACAGTCCACCAGCGGGTCACAGATGTTTGAGGAAGAGTCATTTATTAGGAAGGCCATTGGGGGATGTGCTCTCCACCAGTAGCGTGGCGTCTTGTCAATTGTCAACAACCCTGATGATGTGCCTTGACAATTTTCGTGCCTTGTCAGTGTGCCAAGAGATGAAAAAGATTGAAAATTGCGGATCTAAGGTCATATCAGTAGCAATACCTACACAGCTGAGGGCAAGTCTTTTCATACTGCAAACAGTGGGGTTCTCCCCACCCAACTTTTCCATTTCAGACCAGTCTGAAAGCTTGTCATTCCAGTCTGAAAGCTAGGCTTCTGTCCCCGAACCAATAAAACAAACATTGCACAGATTTATGGACAAAATCAGTACCCGACACGCTGATCTTCTTAACCACTTTCTCCGTGTTGTTGATCACGGTCAATGTGACAGAGATTGGTTCACCATGATAAAACACCTGGAATGATAGGACTCATTTAGCAGAAGGTCTTGTGTGGTCTACGTGAACCCGGGCCATGCTCTGGGGGAAGATCATACAGCCATAGCTGCTTGCTGGATTTAACAGCTTTGGGTCAGGTCAGTGTCCAGGTGGGAGACTGTCTAGGACTCCCATGTACTGTGCCTGGAATTCCACCATAGGTCGATGCAAGACATAAATAAGTGGGGATGTTATTCGCACAGTAAAGCTTTGCGGAGAAAGGCAGAAGCTTTAGGCTTCATCCACATTTCCTGAAATTCAGGAAGCCTTTATTTTACTTGCAAGTCCAATTGCTGCTCAATATAAGCCCACAGTTACAAGTGGACTCCGTGCTTTTGAGTGGTAGGACGTACAGAACATAGTATGGCTCCACCGATCTGAAGGGAGCAGCTGAACCTGCCTTTGAACCAGAGCAATGAGTCTCAAGTGCCAAAAGACCTTACCTCTTTGCTGAGGCATGCTTTCAAGTGCAGAGGTTTCTTGGAGAGGAAGAACTGCCACGTGCTCTCTGCGTGAGGCTGAGGACCTGGCACCTCTGGAGCATGCTGCACCTTGCGGATCAGGAGGCGGACTGAATTCCTGAGAAGAGGAAAATAGGTTGTGCCTATGCCCAAGAGACTGAAGCAGTGGCGGCGATCAATGGCAATAGAGGCTGCAGAGTCAGTTAAATAGATATGGAGGGAGCCACATGGCTGGGCAACAGGCAGGTAGAAAGCACCAACAATAATAGCAAGAGAGCCCAGAGAGCTGTGTAGCTAGGAAGCAGCAGGGCCTCTCCCTCCTCGTGTGCCTGCAAGTCTGAACCTGAATATTATTATAGTTATATATTGTACCGCCTTTCTCAATAGACTCAAGGCAGTTGACACTGGCAGGCTGAGCATAAATCCATTTTCCAATGAGATTTCACAAGTATTATTCCATGAGAAAATCTCATAGAACTCTCCATTTCTCCAATGCATAGTGTTTCTCTTCATAGTTCAATCATCATCCTGGCTGCTGGCTCTTGCGCCTTCCAAGCTCCCACAGACAGCTACAAGTCAAGGATATTATCCGCACAGACAGCAGCCTCAGGATCCCATCCAAGCAACTGATCCTGCTTAGCTTTTTCAGGCAAAGCAAAGCTCAGCCTCCAGACCACACCCCTGCCCATATCTGCTTTACATCCTCTTGCAAAAGTGGTAGTAGGTGTCCGTTTCTCAGGATGGATCTACTTTACAATCCCAAAAAGCTGATGTTCTTGGATTTACACTGAATCTTATACATGTTTACTCAAAAGCAAGTCCCACCTTATTCAATGAAGCTTATCCCCTAGTAAGTGTGGTCAATATTGCAGCCCTAACCTAACATGATTATTAACTTCAGTGAATTAAGAGGCATCACTTGATATGATCATGGCTTACACTGTTAACTACTTTTCCATTAAAACGTTCTGCGCCAGTTAGACTTCCATGGCAAAGAAACGTCATGGTAGAACAATAAAAAGGAAAAAAATGTTTTTAATGTTTCAAATCTTTTTTTGGTTTTTTAATCACATACTCAAAAGAACAATGGACAAAAGAAGCCATAACACTATCCAATAATGTGTTTTGTGAACATTCAGTGTTAGGAGCCTGCATGGAAGTTTAAAGCAAAGAGTTGACTAACAGGTATTGTTATTTAAGTTCCTCCTCCTCCCCATCCAACACCCATCAAAACAAATTTGATCTGTTACCTCTTGAGAATTCTATCTTCCACATCTTCTGCAGAGAAAGCTTTGACCTCAAAATCTACCCCACAGCACTGGAAAAAATGGGGAGAGGAATAGGTGGAAGAATAGCTTACTGTTACTTGGTGTAGTCAATTCTGGTATAAAGAAAACACAACACTGCTCTCTGATACAGTCAATAGCAGTTGCAAATGTCATAATTGTGTACAGACTTTCTGCATTCATACAGGTGCCCAAGACATTCTGTTATTTTAGAAATGTTCTGTTCCCGTCTCTCACCCCTACTAGTGGACCTTCTTAATGGAACAAAGAAGAGATGTCCACAAAGAAGTCCAAGCAGTTGTATCCAACAGGTCTTCTTTCCTTGCATGTCTCTAGAGTGTATGTCACAGAGAACTTTAGAGTCACCTGGTTTTCCACTTGGTTCTGGGCGCCTTGAGAGATCAGAAGCTGTGCCAGGCTTGGTCATGCAGCCCCAGATCTCTCTAGGACAGGACAAAGCCAGAACACACGTCACCTTGCCCTAGTGCCCTCAGACTTTTAAGACCCAGGACCCACATTCAATCTCAGCTTGTAACATAGGATTCATTATGTTCATCCACATTCCTTCTCCTTGTGTTTTTCCCTCCCTTCCCTGCTCATCCTGTCTTGTTCCTTGTCTTTAAAAAAGCAAAACTTAAATCCAAAAAGAAATTGGTGATGGCACCACTTATTTGACTCACATTAGGTAGGGCTGTGAGGATCTTGACCCACCTGTTGAACTCCACTGCTTTACAAAAGGGAGAGTGCCAGGGAGCAAGGCAATGTGGCCTATGTCATCACATTGGGCACCCCATGCTCCCCAGAGCACTGGGGTGGCAGGCAGAACACTCACTGCCACATCCAGCATCTGGCAACCTGGTAGGGCAGCACAGTGAACAGAGCATTGGCTCTTGTGGGCCCATCCACCCGCCCTCCCTTTAAGACTGTTTGGCCCCAAAGAGGCCAGAAGTAATTGCAAGTGACATAACCACATCACTGCCAACTATTGTGCTCAGCACCACAAGCTGCTGGCTTGCTGGTGAATGGGGGCTATAGGACGTGCAGAGGGCCCATGCAATCTTCCGGCATTGGGCTCTGCCAGTCCTGAGGAAGAGGAGAAAGGCAAGATACCTTCTTCCCTTTGCTTTGCCTGCAGCCTGAGAGCAGAAAGCCTGTATGTTAGACCTTCTCCTTCCAGTCAATTGTGGGAAAACGATGCCTTGTTAGTGCTAAATAGCCATACTGTGGAGCAGGCCCAAACCTACTGAAAGGCATCGGGTCTCATCTTCAAGCTAGATGCTTTGAAACGTTCATGAGATACATTTGTTCTCTGCCTTGGCCTGCACCTCTTAAACCAGCAAATCCTAATCATTGAATTATTATTATTCTGCTTCCTGAGAAAAGATATTAAATCCCATGCTCTCACCTTTCCGACATCATGAGGAGCTGGCTGTAGGGAGACTGAGCAAGGCAGGGAGTCTGGAAACTGCAAAGGCGAGGAAGATACAATACAGGATATTTAAACTACACTGTCAGCACTTGCTAGTGAAGTTCCATGCTTGACAAAGGTGCTACATAACAGAGAGCCCAGGCAAACACCCAAGCCTGACACATATCACTCTCCATAGTTCTTCCAAACTACACAGAATCTTTAATGTGTCATGAGCCTGAATAGGCATAGTTACTCTTCATACACACTCTTCTAATTTGGAGGGACAATCTTTTAGCTCTGCCTTTTGACGCTGCCAGTCTCAATGCTGATTGGGCCCAAGCACAACTGCTGGTTGCCCCCAAGAGAAATGTTTCCATTGGGACCTACTTGGAATGTCCCCTTGGGACAAATGATGGCTGCAGGGTGCAATGGGTCCAAACATATGTAAAATGTCTGCTTGTGCTAACATACAATCGTCCATTTTCTATCAAACTCTGAAGCCCAGTACAGAATCCAGAAAAGGAAGAAGTACTTACACTTAAAATGAAGGGATATGCATATTTCCCCAGTTTATTCAGCAGACATTCCTGCAAATTGGAAAGTGGTCCTTGTTTTTCCACTGGTGGGTACACTTGTACCCTAGAAACATACAGGTCCTTTCGGAAAGTCAGGCCCATAATATCGATATCTTCTTGCCCATAACGAAAAGCACAAGTAAGCATCACATACACTGGGGGAACACATAGAGAAAATGTTACAAATGTTGCACGTGGCCAACCATAAGTATCATCCATTCAGGCAGAAGGTTTGTGCTTAGATGCCTGAGAGTGACCACTTGCAAACTAAGGCCATTGTATTTTAAAATAGCCAATGAAAAAAAGCTGGGCCCATGCCCATCTTGGTTTATGAAAGCCAACTGGAAAAAGGAGGCAGGTTTGTCGTTAGCTATGGTTATCAATACTTCTCTCTAGAATTGGCAAGACAGACACATGTGCAAACATCTGGCACCATTGTAAAATCAATCTAACATCTGTATTCATTCCTCAGTTAGATACTGCCCAATCTCTAACCTTCTTGCCTGAGGGAAGGTAACTGAGGGTGTAATCCTAACCAACTTTCCAGCAATGACTTAGCTATGCCAATGGGGCATGTGCTGCATTCTTCAGTAGAGTAGGAATCACAGAGGCCTCCTTAAGGTAAGGGGGTGTTTGTTCCCTTACCCCAGTAAGGGGGTGTTGCATTGCCCTTACCCCAGTACTGGAAAATTGGTTCGGATTGTGCCCTAAGACTGTGGCCACTCTTCTTGCATACCTGAAAGCACTCTGATTCTCAAATTCCTAATAGGCTGGCTTTTAATCAGGACTTGAATCTACATATGTGGCATAAGAACATAAGAAGAGCCCCACTGGATCAGGCCAAAGGCCCATCTAGTCCAGTTTCCTGTATGGCCCACCAGTTGCCTCAGGGAGTTCAGTAGACAACAAGATGCTTGCATCCTGTTGCCACTCGATTGCACCTGGCATTCTGAAGTAGCCTACTATTAACGTAAGGAGGTTGCCCAACCCATCATGGCCTATAGCCCACAATGGACTTTTTCTCCAGAAATCTGTCCAGTCCCCTTTTAAAGGCATCTAGGCCAGATGCCATCACCACCTCCTGTGGCAAAGAGTTCCATAGCTTAATTACCCACTGGGTAAAAAAGTACTTCCTTTTATCTGTTTTAACTTTCCCAACACTCAACTTCAGTGGATGCCCCCTGGTTCTGGTATTGTGAGAGAGCGAAAAGAACATCCCTCTATTGATTCTGTCCTTCCCATGCATAATTTTATGTGTCTCAATCATGTCCCCCCTCAGGCGCCTTTTTTCCAGACTGAAGAGCCCCAAACGCTGCAGTCTTTCTTCATAAGGGAGGTGCCCCAGCCCCGTAACCATTTTTGTTGCTGTCTTCTGCACCTTTTCAGAAGGTGGCCTTGGGCAATGATATAATAGTTCTTTTAATGATCTCACTATATTTTTCAAACACTTTTGGTTATGAGGGTGTTGGTGACAACTGTGAACCTTTGCAAGGGTTCTTGGACCTTAAGTGTTGCACCCAGAAATGGGCCGGACCACACATGACTGACCCAGCCACATCCACTGGGCATGACTGGCGCAGCCACAAAGCAATATGATGATGCTTATATCAAGCCTGCTTCCTTCTAGCCTACCACAGATGCAAGCAAGCCACATTGATCTGCTCCTGCTCACTAAATGCTTGTGGGAATTAGATCATCCCCTTCCCCTGCGCTCTGCACTCTCACAGAAGTCTCCCTTTAAACATTGAGCAAGAAAGGGGCACTTTGCTACTCTTGTGGTTTGAATGGCTGGACAGTCATTCCCATTTAACAGAATACCTAGCAGAATATTAATACAGATCTCTGACACAGTGATTATGTCATCTGACCTTTTTTTGTCTTGACAATATCAGGATCCACCAATACCACACCATCTACAGTTAGAAAGAGCAAGGATTATTATTAATGTTAATAAATAGAACCTAAGGCATTGAATATATAAGCAAAAAATGCAGCAACCAAATTGGACTTACCTACATGTTCCACATTGTCTACATGATCAATGAAGTCTCGCTTTCCCAGGTAGATAGTAATCTGTAAGGACAGAGTAAATTATGACTGAACAAGCCTATTGGACATGGTTGTGTATAACCTCCAGGTTCCGAAGTGGTATTCTTTTGTACAGTAATTGTTGGGGGCAAGCAGTAGGGAATGGCTTTTGCCATCTACATCTCCCAGGAACATTTGGCTGGCCACTGCTGGAAAAGGATGCTAGGCTAGATTGATCTTTGGGCTGATCCAGCCATGCTCTCATGTTCTCAACATAAGATGAGACTTTCATGTAAGGACACCCAATGACTCATAGTTCAAGGATATTGCATGGCTCTAGCCAATTTTTATGGATGCCTGGATCAGACCAGACTGTTCAAGCAGTCAAAAATGTAGTGGATGATTAAAAGCAAATGTAGAAGAGCACTGTTTGGCAGGTGCTATTTGTCCAGGTTAGTTTACACATCTGACAAGTGAATGATAATATATTTTGACTGGACTTACTGGAAACAAGTTTGTTGTCTTTTCAGAAAGGCAATTAACTGTCAGGTCCCCATCACTGAAAGCTAAAATGACAGACTTATCCTAGCCCATACCTATTGCGAGGCTACTTACAGCTTTGTCATGAGATATCTTCTTGTAGATAACATGGCTTTGAGGAGGCATTGCATTCTTCATAGAAATTTGGGACACCGAGACCATCTTTGGAGTTTCAGGGCAACTTATCTGTGGTCCAACAAGACTGAAATTTTCCTACATCAAGAAATCACAAGACGAGCATCAGACAGAATGAAGAAAAGCTGAAGGATAGGCAAATTTGGATTATAAAGACCGTGAGAAGAGTTTCATTTGTAGATAGGGGGTGCTACTGCTTCCCTCCCACTGTAGACCCCTCCAAAGCCATTCCTGAAGACTAGGGGACTTTCAGGGAATTATATTGCATGGGGGAGAGAACAGCTGGAGGAGGCAACCAGCATAAGCAGCCCCCCCACACACACGGTGGCAGCTGTTGAGTGCAACACTGAATGAGACTGACAGCCCAATCCTATGCATGTCTACTCAGAAGTAAGTTCCATTGAGTGCAATAGAACTTACTCCCAGGGAAGTGTCCATAGGATTGCAGCCTGAGCTGGGCGTGGAGATCTATTTTGTTAGTTCTGATGGGCACCTGATCCACATGTACAGGCGTGCTCTGGTATCCACTGATTCGGTTTCCACGGTTTCAGTTATCCACGGATACCATGGATACTGGGACACCTATTAAGATGGGGGGAACATTAAACAATTTTTTTTTACCTTGTTGCAGCAAAACCACTGATGTTCCCCTATCTTTAAAAGGGCGTCCCCAGTATCCACAGTTTCAGGTATCCATGGTGGGGTTTGGAACAGAACCCCAGCAGATACTGGGGCAAGCCTGTGAATTAAAGTTGATTTAGTCCTAAGGAAGGCAATAGCACTAAGAAACCCTGATACCAACCATGCTATCAATTTATAAAAGAAATTTACTTCCAGCTAATGTGTTCAAATATTGGGAATCAATTTGGTTCAAGTATTTCACAGTGGGCTCACAGTGGTTGTCTCTATTCCTTTGAACTGATGTTCCAAAGAGTCAAATTTAAAGGATTTATACTATATTCACATGACATGAAATACCAATGAAATACCAATGAAAATTCTGACTGCACTGGAAGAATTAAAATTCTATTAAAATTCAATTTATAACTGCTTGCAAAGCCTTGTTGGCATAACACCTGTTAACAGACAGACTTGTTGCCAACTCTATAAAAACCTGAACTCACATTTTTACAGAAAATAATATGCATTGCTCATATCTATACCACACTACCCAATTTTTCATTTAAAATCTGTTGAGACAATATAAATGTCAGTATTTACTAGAAATACTTCCAAGATTAACAACACTGTTTTTCCTGATTTTGAACAAGAACTGTATGACCATTTCTAGCATACAGAAATAAGAATTAAAAGTCTTGCCCCTTTCACTAATCTGAGATAAACAGTTCAAGAATTCCTGTCAGAAGGTATCTATGGATATAAATAAAAAGTAAAATACATAAAAAAAATTGATTACCCTCTCTCAAGATGAAAGCAATATTCACCCCAAGATTTGCTGCCCCAGAGAAAGTGGGAGTATGAAATTAACAAGAAATCCAATGCATATTTTCAAAACAAATTAGACCAATTGAATTCAGTAGGTTTACTCCATAGTACGAATGTGGCCACATACCTACCAATGTTCCAAAGGCCCAGCAGCAGAGGGGAATGTTCTAGAAGAAGTAAAAAGTAAATAAAATGAAGATTCCACCTAATTCTGCAAATTAGGCTGCATAATCCAGACAGGCTGGATGCACTTGGCTTTCCTTTCTGCAAGAACATTAAGCATTAGCCAGAGGCCAGGATGGCAATTTGTAGCAGGTCTAACCATGAGATTTGGACGCTTAGCAGCCAAAGTTTCCAACAATGAATCCAAATTCAGAGCCAGATTATTATACTGGGATTATCAGATTGGAAACTGGTGAGATCAGCGATGCTGGGTATTATCTAAGGGACCTCAGTTCAACGATGTCAAGCTTCCCGGTTTCACAATGCACCGAGACAACACAGAAGATTTAGCAAAGAGGTTATTGAAAGCAGCTTTGTTGTAAACCTCTTTCTCCATCCTTACTAGGGCTGAGAATCACCCCAGTGGTCTAATGAGCTCAAGATAAAGCACTGTGTGCCATTTGTTTTGTAATACGTAGTTGCAAACACATCCGTATAAAATGCAAGCATGTTACAGAACTGTGCGTGCCTCACTGAAGGCTACTGTCTCTCCCAAACAAAAATTCATGCCTTAGAAGGATGTTGACGTTTAAGCCATTCTTTTGAATGCTAGCAAAATGTCTGCCATTGTGAGAGGCAGGTGCAATAACCTCAAATGTCGAAATTATCCTGGCTGTGAGAAGAGGCAGGAGAGCCATCAGGCTCAGGATTGCAAGGAAGTTTTAAACACTGGCTTCATTCAACCTTGAAACAAAAGCAAATTAAAAGGAATATAGCTCTGTCTTTGAAACAGAGGGAAACAGAAATGCATAAACACACTGAACAATTAGCTACCAATGGACCCAGTGAAAACAAAAAGATGGTATCTGTTTACAGCCAATTGAATTGATGTAGTAGTCCAACATACCTCTCTGTGGAAATGGGTCTGTTATTCTCTCAATTGCAATAACTCTGAAGATGCTGCCAGGATCACACAGGCAGACTCTGCAAATCGGATGTTCCAGATCTCTCTCCCACTGGTTAGTGTTTTTCAGTCTTGTTCTGCAGATGCAAATTCCAGGCTCTCCGTTCCTTCAACCCAGCTCATACTCTTAGACTTAGCTGCTTCACTTCTTGTCCTTTTGCTCCACCAGCTCCCATTTAATGCACTCCTTTTTTCCTTCTCAGTATCCTTTCTAACCTCTTTTGTGTTCCCCAACATTCTTTTTTATCAACATGGTTCACAAGTATTATATGTGAAATGTATTAAGGTGCCCCCATCCCTGAATTTATAGGGACTTTATTAATGATGCTGCTAAATCTAAAATCTGACCAAGCAGGTCAAAATCATGCACGTAAAACAATCCTGAGAACTGAGCATTTCAGTACTTTCTGAAACTGAACATTCCTTTGGAAGGAAAGCCCCTTGTTACTTATTCCCAACTTTGAGAAATAATGGCCCTCTAAATCAATTATTCGATGCACGCAGAAATTATAGCTCAGCAGGCTGGCTGTGGCAGTCACAAATTGGAACTTCCATGCAGTTATGATGCACCTGCCTGAAAACAACAAGAGTACTGGGGAAATGTTTCAAACGTGCTGGATTTTGGAATTAAATATAAAACTCACTTCATCCCTGCATTGTGTTTATAGACCCAGCACACAATAAAAAAAGAACTGAAGGCTGTC
Organism: Lerista edwardsae; assembly: GCA_029204185.1. Lineage (NCBI taxonomy): Eukaryota > Metazoa > Chordata > Lepidosauria > Squamata > Scincidae > Lerista > Lerista edwardsae. The sequence goes on from JAJKFI010000002.1 coordinate 28,261,324, forward strand.
ACTAATATGATTGAAGTGGCGAGAGAATATGACAAACTATGGAAACCAAACAAGGCTTATGGGACTATGTAGCAATGTCAACTTGATGTCAAGAACAACATGTTAGGAGTAGATGAATGAAAGCTGATGGAAATTTGACAAGTTTTATAATTGATACAGGTTTGCTGAGCTTTGTGACAAAATTACAAATACAGGTTCCTTTGGATTGCTTGGTATGGGAAGATGTCTGAATTTCAGAATAATTGCATAAATGAGATATGCTTCCTCTTGCTCTTTTTGCTGTTACCCAATTTCGTGTCTGCACATGTTTATATAGGCATACATTCAACAATGTTTGTATAGGCACACACCACAGAGCAGAGAATAGAACTTACAGCCTGTATGGAGGAATGAGCACAAGTCCTCCTAGTGTCTACACTACAGAAAGTTTTTTAAAAGTCTTGGAGAAAAATGTCTGCATTTCCAAATAGTTTGGATTTTGGACGTCTGGATAAGGGATCATCTACCTGTTCTGTAGAAAATATCTTCCTTTTATGTTATACAGTAGGAAAACATTTCATTAACCCAGGTATGAATGCATGAACACACATCCTCTAGGTGTAGGCATTGCTTTTGTATAGTGAACCTGTTTGTACATCTTTAAAAATCTGAAGGGAGTACTGTGCTATGCATCTCCACGCACCTGAAACACTTTGCACCCATCTACGGGATTCTTACTGGCAGAGTGCAGGTTTGCTCCCACTAAAATGTTATCCACCAAATTAGTTTGCTTCCTAGGAGTAAGATAGCAGTCATTCTCTTATATAGCAGAAAGTAAAGGGGAACGATTGGGGAGAATATTTATTTATTTATTTATTTATTATTAGATTTGTACCCCGCCTTATTGTGCCCGAAGGCACCCAAGGCGGCATTACAATATAGATATAAAAACAATATAACAATTCACAATTAAAAACAATTAAAACAGAATTAAACAATACAATCAACAATTAAGAACACAATTAAAAACAAATTTAAAACAATATAAAAACAACAAGCCCCGTGGGTTATAATAACCAGCCAGCCTGTCAACAATTAAAAGCTTTTTGGAATAAAAAGGTCTTCAGCCCCCGCCGAAATATAAACAAAGAGGGAGCAGTTCTCAATTCTAAGGGGAGGGTGTTCCAGAGTTGGGGGGCCACCACCGAAAAGGCCCTCTTCCTGGCCGCCACCCCTCTCACTTCTCCTGGTGGCGGCACAGTCAGGAGGGCCCCCCCCAGATGATCTAAGAGTACGGGTTGGATTATATGGAAGAAGGCGGTCCCTCAAATACCCCGGACCCGAGCCGTAAAGGGCTTTAAAAGTCAAAACTAGCACTTTGAATTGGGCCCGGAACAGAACCGGCAGCCAGTGTAGTCGCCGAAACAGCGGCTCGACAGAGTCAAACCGACGTGCTCCAGCAACCACCCGAGCCGCCGCGTTCTGTACTAGTTGTAATTTCCGGACCGTCTTCAAAGGCAGCCCCACGTAGAGCGCATTGCAATAATCTAATCTAGATGTCACTAGGGCATGGGTCACAGTGGCCAGGTCCGCACAGCTCAGGTACGGCCGCAGCTGGCGGATCAGCCGAAGCTGAGCAAAGGCTCCCCTGGCCACAGCCGCCACCTGGGAGTCCAGGTGTAGCTGTGAATCCAGGAGAACCCCCAAGCTGCGAACCTGCTCCTTCAGAGGAAGTGCGACCCCATTCAGAGCAGGACGATAGTCCAATACCCGAGCCGTGGATTTCCGAACCAAAAGCACCTCTGTCTTATCCGGATTTAATTTCAGCTTGTTCGCCCGCATCCAGCCCCCAACTGCCTCCAGACAGCGATCCAGGACCTCAACCGCCTCCTCAGAATCAGGGGGAAAGGAGAGATAAAGTTGGGTGTCATCAGCATATTGATGGCACCCCACTCCAAACCCCCGGATGACCTCTCCCAGCGGTTTCATGTAGATGTTAAACAGCATGGGGGATAAGATGGAACCTTGTGGCACCCCAAACCTGAGAGGTCGGGGTGCCGAACAAGCCTCCCCCAGCACCACCTTCTGGGATCTGTCAGCCAGGAAGGAGCGGAACCACTTCAAAACAGTGCCTCCAAGCCCCAACCCGGCCAGCCGACCCAGAAGGACACCATGGTCGATGGTGTCGAAAGCCGCCGAGAGGTCCAGTAGGACTAACAGGGTCGCACTTCCCCCGTCCATCCCCCGGCGCAGGTCATCCACCAAGGCGACCAAGGCAGTCTCCGTCCCGAACCCCGGCCTGAAGCCAGATTGGAATGGGTCCAGATAATCCGTTTCCTCCAGAACCCTCTGAAGCTGGGACGCCACCACCCGCTCAATCACCTTACCCAGAAATGGGATATTGGAGACTGGCCGAAAGTTGTTTAAATTTGTGGGATCCAGGGAGGGCTTCTTCAGGAGGGGGCGAACCATCGCCTGCTTCAAAGCAGGCGGGAGCACCCCCTCCCTCAGAGATGAATTCACCACCCTCCCTGTCCACTCGGCCAGCCCTCCCCGGGCAGCTCTAATTAGCCATGGCGGGCAAGGGTCGAGCGGGCAAGCAGCAGGTCTCACACTCCAGAGAATCCTGTCCACATCCTCAGGCTCTACAAGCTGAAAAGAATCCCAAATGGTAGGATAGACAGGTTCCCCAGGGACATCACTAGATATGCCCACAGCGGCGTCCAAGTCATGCCGGATCTGATCGACCTTATCTGCAAAGTGTTTTGCGAACTCGTCACAGCGAGCCTCCGTGTGCTCCTCCCTACCAGTAAGAGGGGCAAGATGTAAAAACCTGCGGACCACACGGAAGAGCTCAGCCGGACGGTTCTCTGCAGATGCAATGGTGGCAGAGAGGTGTGCCCTCTTAGCTGCCACCACTGCTCTGGAATAAGCTTTTAATTGGGCCCTAGCCCGTGTCCGGTCAGATTCGGCACGAGTCTTTCGCCACCGACGCTCTAGTCGTCTGCTCTGCCGCTTCATCGTTCGCAGCTCCTCAGAAAACCAAGGACCCGCTCCGATTCTGCGACTGGGCAAAGGACGCTCAGGAGCGATCTCATCCAGGGCCCTGGCCATCTCCGTATTCCAGAGGTCGACCAGGGCACCGGGTGGGTCTCCAACTCTGGCAACAGGAAAATCCCCCAGAGCCCTCAGGAATCCGTCTGGATCCATCAGCCTCCGAGGGCGGATCATAAAATGTGATCCCCCGCCATTGCAGAGGTGAGAAGCCGCAACGAGCCTAAATCCCACCAGACAGTGATCTGTCCATGACAAAGGAGTGATCTTAATCTCCTCCACCTCCAGATCACCATCAACCTGCCCCGCAGTAAACACCAGGTCCAGCGTGTGTCCCGCCTCATGCGTCGGGGCAGATATTCTTTGAGACAGACCCATGGTTGCCATGGAGGCCATGAAATCCTGAGCCGCAGGTGTTCCCGGGGCCTCGGCATGGACATTAAAGTCCCCCAACACCAGAAGGCGGGGGGACTCCAACACCACGCTCGAGACCAGCTCCGTCAGCTCAGGCAGGGAGGCTGCTGGGCAGCAAGGCGGGCGGTACACCAACAGAATCCCTGTTCTGTCTCGCCCCTCCAACACAACGCGAAGGCACTCAAACCCGGTGGACTGCTGAACAGGGTATCTGGTGAGACAGATGGAATCCCGATAGACCATCGCAACCCCACCTCCCCGCCCCTGTAGTCGTGGCTGCTGAAGTACCCGGAAACCCGGCGGACAAATCTGGGAAAGATTAACCCCTCCCAGCTCATCCAGCCAGGTCTCCGTGATACATACCAGGTCGGCTTTCTCCTCCAAGATTAAATCATGGATAAGAGAGGTCTTATTATTCACCGACCTGGCATTCAGAAGCAGCAGCTTCAGACTCAGGGGACTGTTGCCAGAAGAACCAGGGGTCAGAGGGATGAGGGAAGGGCCAGAAAGAGGGACAGTCTGTCTACGACTGACCCTCCTTCTCCTGTACTGTCCGGCCCTGCCCCCACCGCCATATCTTCCGTAACCCGTAACTCTGCTGATGGTGGCCTCCCTGCCCTCCCCTGAGCTCCCTCGAGGTGTCAAGCACATAATTCCGGCGGGAGCGACCTGCAAGCCAACCACCAGCGCAGATACAAAGACTAAAAAACACAGACACGCACACACACACACTCCCCACCAACAAACCAGTGCAGCAGCCCTCACCCCCCTCACACTGAGGCTTGGGCTGCTGCAGGCCTCTGCCTCTCTCTCACAGAGGCAGAGGTCCTCGTTCCTTCCCTCCCTGCCCCCCTCTCACAGAGGCAGGGATACCCTTCCACTCTCCTGGCCAGACTCTCACTCCGGCCAGGAAGTCACAATCATACTATCACTCACTCAGTTAAAATGGCTGGTGGTGGCTTGTTGACAGGCGACTAGGCTCCAAAAGTAAAAGCGTGGCTGGAGCCTGATGGTCCACGGGAGATGAACACTGAGGGAGGCAGGCACAGCAGCAGATGTTCTTGGCTCCAGTCTCAGCTCCCCAGGCGAAGAGCCACGGGCAAAGAGCTCGCGCCTCCAGCAAGCCAAAGGCTTAAGATGGTACTTGCCTGGAGGGAAAAGCCAAATGGTGCTGTGAGTTGCAAGCTCAGCCTCAGCACAGGTGTTCCAAATCAGGCCTCTCTCCACCCCCAGCAGCCCAGAAGCCCAGAAAGGCCTCCAGCAAGCCAAAGGCTTATCAGGATATCAGGATAGAAGCTAGATCAGTTTCTGCTTCCAGGAGGCTGTAATCTTCCCCAAATATTTGCATCATCCTACAGAACCCACTGAGAATAGAGCCAAACTTCATACAGCTTACACCAGTGGTTCCCAAACTGTGGTTCAGGACCCACCAGTGGATTGTGAGCCAATTTCAGGTGGGCCACAAAGCAGCTACGGCAGCCATATTGAAAATATGGGAAGATGGGATGCTGGAAACGGGGAGGGCTGGGTGGTCATTTTGTTTGTGTCAAAGTTGTAAATAGGCTTTTTTTTCTTTGATTCACTTTGCTACTGAAAAATGGCTGAGAAATAACCCAACTTATTTTCTTAGAAAAGAAAATAATCTTTTCTAAGATCTTAGAAAAGCAAGGCATTATAATGATGGTACTTCCAGCCATGACATCACTTCTGGTGGGTCCTGGACATTGTCATTCATTGTCAGATTGTCATTCTAAAAAGTGGGTCCCGGTGCTAAAAAGTTTGATTGCTGTCTTAGACACCCTTTGTTGCCATGCTGAACTACAACCCCCAATATGCAACAGAACCCAGGAACTATATTTGGGGGGCAAAATTGAGTAGCAGCAAGTCTCCCTTTGCCCAAAGTGATAAAGATAAAAAGCATTTTGAATAAACTACAGTTTCCTTAATATGATATGGCTATCAGCTTGTCCATAGTTTGCAAGATTTTTGGGCACAGAAGATCTAATCCACGCATGTACTTTTGTATTGGAAACTACTACCTATGGGCAAACAGAAGGCAGATTCGGAGAGCTGTCTTCTATATACTGTATGTGCATTAAAGATCACTCTGGACAGGTAAGCAGAAGCAGAGGTGGGTGCAGGTTAGCCTAGTGAGGATGCTCACATTATCCAATATGGATCCCATTGCTTACAAGATGCAGTCTCATTCATTCTCGGCCTGGTTGGGAATGCATAGTCATGTATATTGCCCAGTTCCAACATGCATGGCTCTTCTCTGCACAATGTACCTTCAACCGGATTGTTTTTCTACAATAAGAACTTAATAGGAACATCTTTTGTTACTGGTGTTTGAAACTGCTCGAGACAGTGAGATATTTTGGGGAGCAAAAAGAGGGGACAGATGATGGATTTTATTCACTATCCTGTGGGATAAGGAGAACTATGAACACGTCTTAAGATCATAGAAAGCAATCAAATATTGGTCACTAAAGAGGATGGTAAATCTGGTGAAGAATACATTAGTCATCTTATCCATCTTTCGGTGGCTGAACGAGTATTGCCATTTTAAACCAACAGACAGCATCTTGCGCTACAAGTTATTTTGTAGGAAATCATCAAGAAGATAAAAAAGAAGGCATCGCTTTTCATGCTTGATGTACTAAACCCATTTAATAATTGGAGCTGCCTCTTTAGTACTTCCAGCAATGGCACTTCCAAAGGAGAACACCACTTTCTGCAAATTTCTATTCTCTATAGACTTCGTTCACTTTCTCTGAAATTGTCCTCGGGGTTTGATGACAGTAATTAGTAATATCCATAATTCACCCCCACCCTATAAAGCTGAGCTGTACCACCAAATCAGAAGATATGCTCCATTTGGTATCCTTGTTTGCACCAAGGCAAAAGCCCCCTTTCCGCATTAGTGGGGTAGAATCCTGGGTCTCTTTCACCCAAAGCTCTCAGGTGGCATTCGTGTAACATTCACCCTATTTCTGTGTAATACACTGCATCTCTCTTACATAATGCCTCTGCCACGGCAGTTTGCACTGTTCTCCTCATTTGGAAACTAAGTTGTAATCCTTTGTAATCTTTCATCCCCCTGATTCAGCATTAGGAAGTCTTGGGTATTTGCTATATCCCCCCTTGCCAAGGTCAGTAGTGCATTTTCTCAGCTATGTAGAACAGGTATCAAATATTTGGTTACAGGAGCCAATACAATTCAAAAAATAGAGATTTTCTCCAAGAACATAAGCATTGTCTTTTAGTAGATTTCTTCAATACTGTAGCAGTGCTATTTAGTAAACCTAAGAAAAAGTTCACAGAAGCAACTCAGTTCATAGGACTGATTACAAACAACCAAATTCAAGCTCTGCCTAGGCCAGTGATGGCAAACCTTTTGGGCTCGGTGTGTCAAAATTTTGGAAAATGCTTAACTTGATTCTGCTGGCATGTCAATCCCCCTCCCAAACAAAAGAGAAACAGTTCTTTATATTCATTTATTCAAACAAAATACTGTTCAAGCACGTGTGGTGCTATGTATTCTATAAAGAAACATCAAATAGCAAAAAATGAAAAATGAGTAAAATAAACTCAGTTTTTGTCAGGTGTTGGTGGACACTGGTGTGTCACCCCAAACATTGTGGTGTGTCACCTTTGACACATGTGTCATAGGTTCGCCATCACTGGCCTAGGCTTGTCTGATTCTTCAATTTAAAGCACAGGCCAGGCGAACAAATTTTTACCATGATGTGCCAGTCATTTTCAGCCCCCATATTCCTCCCCCTCCGTGCACTGCGCCAGCCTATATTTTCTCAGCTTATTGCTCGTACACATCTGATTGAAGAAGACACCTTTTTGAAATAACTTTTCAGGAGGCAAGCTCAGGTTTCCTTTTGTCACACTTTACCTGAAGGATTGCGATTCCCTCCTTCCCTGATTCTTAGAATTGTTTCGTGGTCCATCACGCTAGTGAGAAAGGGGAAAAAACCCTTGTGGCTGAAATGGGAACAATTTGGCACCACTCTACTTACTTCTTCTCTTAAGCAACGCTCTGCTGGGTCAGGCCAAGGCGGCCCTATACCCTTGCCAATTAGGCAAAAAGGCACCTTTCAGAAGTGGTGTCCTCTTATATTTAGCAGGGGGACAATAACTGCCCCTTCTCATCCCTGCATACTGTCTTTTCCAATGACTGTACCTGGTATCTTTTTTTTAAAGATTGTGAGCCCTTTGGGCACCATTTATTGATGTATATTATGTAAACTACTTTGTGAACTATGGCACTCTCACTACAGTACTCCTGTTGAAAAACAGTATTAATAATAATATTCCAGCATCCTTCTCTCTCCCACCATTGCTTCCCTGCAACTGGTATTCAGAGGCAGAGCGTTGCTGAACCTGGAGTAGAGGTACTGAATGACCACCGTGACTAATTACCATTTATATTCTTGTTCTCAATAAATTTGTCCTATTCCCTTTTAAAGTGATCTAAGCTCGTGATCATTGCATCTTGTGACAATGTTCCACACCAATTACTTTGTGTGACGAAATACCTCCTTCTATCAGTCCTAAATCTCCTGCCAATCAGTGTCATTGTGTGACCACTGGATCTAGTATTGTGAGAAAAAGGTCTCTCACTCTCTCCACGCCATGCATAATTTTATGTCTCCATTATGTTACCCATTAATTGCCTCTTTTCTAGCTTAGAAGGCCCAGAATGCTACGGACAGTGCTCTGGCTGTCTGATCATTTTGGTTGCCTTCTTTTGCACCTTCCCTAGTTCAACAATATCCTTCTTGAAATGTAGGAGCAGAAACTGTACACAATATTCTAAACACGGTCACACCGGAGTTATACAGGGGCAATATAATAGCAGTCTTATTCTTCCCAATGACCTCTAGTGTGGAACTGAGCTAACTACCACAACCCCCAGGATCTCCTTCCTGGTTTGTCATGGGGCGCTTAGGCTTCATCAGTGTATATGTGAAGTTGGAATTTTACACCCCAGATTCCACTTACTGACGTTAAATGGGCCACCAAATGGCAAATGCAGTTCACTCAGCTTGGAAAGATCCTTTTGAAGATCTTGACAACCTTCTTGGTTTTAACTACAGTAAGTAATTTGGTATCATCTGCAAGTGGCAAGGGATGCAGTAGACTCTGGAGCAAAGTCAGGGACCTTCAAAGCTAGTGATCTACACAGTAGCCACATTAGGAGAGGGTTTATAGCAGCAAAAAGGCCTACAAACACATAGCTCTCCCTTCAAACTCAAGAGAGCTTATCCCTTCCAGACTCAGCATTCCCTTCTGCTTGCAGAAGCAGAAATGGAATTTCTAGTACTGTTTTGTGCCCATCCATGACTGCACAGCCCAGGTCCACATTGCTGAACATATAGCTGGGGTTGAAAAACAAAGCAGCTACAGCTACAAAGGCTGAAAAAAAATGTACAAACACTAAGTTGGCCACTTAGGTCTATTTGAAAATGAAGCTGATTGTGGCGCTTTTTCAATTGGTGATGTATAGATACAAGGATCAGTTATCTGTAGTTATTATGTAAGCCAACTGGGCAGGGATAGAGGCCAGTATGAATTTGGGGAGCATGCTACAGATCATGTGAGCATAACTGTCCATTTCAGCAGAGGACTCCTGCTAGTTACTGTCAATCATTTGATATCCTGTCTGTGGAATGAGTGTTAGAAAGGATAAGCCAAAGATGTAAGATTTTACACTCATTCTAAGTCCCCCGGAGTATGTGGCATGTGTGCACATGGCTGAAATACATTCAAAGCATGCCACACCTTCCCAGGGTATGAACTTATTGGATCCCCTGCCCTCCTTACAAGCAAATTTTATGCCAAAATGCTGGCATTGGGCACAGTGCTGACCATAACACTTAGGGGAAAAAACTGGAGGTGTTACCTTGTAGCTCAAAGTTTACACAGGAGGAAGAGGCAGTGGCACACAGCAAGAGGCATAGCATAAAAACACTTTATAGCCTGTTTTGCACCCCCAAAACAGCATCTGCAAGCCACCCTATATTGCTTTGGGAATCCTTCAAATTTGCTTTTCAATTCTTTTGCCCACTCCACCTATCCACATCCGAACTGGATAAAAGAACAAAAGAAGGGAAAGCATTATGAGTTTAGAAGCAGGACACAGGTTTATTTATAATCAGTCAAGTACTAGTGGGCGGATTAATACAATAAATAAGATTTGTCCTGTGTATGTCCTGTTTTTTCTCTGCAGAAGATGTCAAAATAAAGGGGCCTGTTACTGAGAACCCCAGATACAAAGAATTCCTGCTCACTTCTGCCTTTCAATACAAAACACACTTCCCAACAAAACAAGCTTAGGAAGGAAGCAAAATTAAAGTGCAAATTAAAAGGCAATACAATGCTGGTGGCTTGTCTCAAGGCCCACTGGACGTGGAGAAGTGTTTGGCTGGATGAACGCCACGCTAGTTCTCTCCAAACCATATTGTGCATTTGAAAGCCGAGGATGCAGGACAAGTCTGCTCCATGGCAGAAGGAGAGCTCCAACAGAGAGAGAATATTGCACATATACTCAGAGGCAAGTGATCTGGATTTGCCAGCACCTGAACATTTACATTCAGATCTCTGTTTTCCCCCTTCGCACCTCCATGCTTGAGAGGCTCCAGTACAGAAGATCGAACAGACAGCAGAAGTAACCATGTATTTGGTTTTAGTGCTGAAATCATACTAGAAATACATTCTTCATCACAACAGCAGCACGTCTCCCTCTTAACCACAATTAAAACCCAAAACCAACTGGGTTAAACTAAAATGCTTCTGTACCCTTAGATGCCTTTGAAGGGTGCAGCACCTCTGAAGAACGAACAATTCCTTATATTACAGGTCAGGCCGATGCAGGGTGCTGTGATTTCATAAGTGCTAGAGGTTCCGTGGACACATCTGTCAAAGTCATGAGCTGGTTCAAGTAAGATTACAGATGACGCCCAACTCTTACTAATGCTTCAGGAGCCCTCACATCATATCTTAGCTAATCCACAGAAGAGAACACAGGTGACAGTGCATGCATAACATCAGGATACACAGGGACTTTGCTAAAAGACTCCAAAGCTTGAGTGTTGTAGTAGGAAACTGTGTAAAGAACTGTTTGGCACTGCTGTCTGGGTGAGAACTTCTTGCACAGGTTGTCTTAAGAGACTATTGGTTCTTCACCCAATGCAGCCAATCTTCTGTGGAGACTGAATGCCAGCAACATACTCAGGAAGGGCTTTTCTTCCTTAGTTGCTGCATTGGGAATTCTTTCCTAGAGCCAAGCTTGCACTCTTAGCAGAAGGCTGTAGACTGGAGCTAGACTTGGGACTTCTGTCCTGTCCAGACAGACACAGACCATTGACCTCCCATGCAGGTTTTCGGCATGCCAGTTTTGGAGCTTTAAAATCAAAATTCAGACCACAGTACAGCCTTGTTTCCTTTGTCCACGCTGACCACATGGGCTCCAGAGGGTGACCACGCCACAGCATTGATGGGGTTGCTGAAACAAAGCACACAATCAAGTCACACACATTAGAATCCAGAGATACTTTGAATGTGGGTTAAAGGAGGACATGCAATCAAATCTCAAGGAAGCTATATTTAGGACAACTATGTCGTTTCCTTAGTCACTGCATTTTGCTCAAAGATCAAGTCTTTCATTCTTGATGTATTGTGTAAATGAATTAGCCTGCTACAAATGGAAACTATAATTTCAGCAAACAAGAATTTCAGAATTTTCATGGTATCCAGAACTTCTCTCTCTTTCTCATGGGTCCATGAGGGCTCCCCAGGCACTAAACAACGAATTCCTTCCATTCTCTTTTCTCACCTGTGATGTTTGGAGAGCACCCTCTCCACTTTTCCAGTGAGCACATTCCAAACATAGAGGGACCCGTCTGCTGAGCCAGCCACCACATAATTTCCATCAGGGCTGAAAAATCAAAGATTTTGGTGGAAAAGGGAAGAGAACAAAATGGTATTTCACTTTGAGATGTTTTCTCTTTATCAACATACCACTCTCCACTACTAATGTATATTATGCCTGCAATGTAAAGTTATCACAGAAGCCAGCTTTTCTTTTTTTATAGCTTCGAGTCATGAAAGTGAGAAGAACATACTTTTTTCAGGTCCAGATCAAGAAAGGTCATACATAATCCTAGTTTCAAAAGAACCTACAGAGATCAATGGCTGACAAGGGTGCCATACAGGCATTTTCCAGACTATGTGACGAGGAAACAACCAAGTAATTATGTTACTACAAATCTGTTGTCAAATATTTATTTCTAAAATTCTGTTCCAAGAACATCTGCTTGCCTGACTGGAGGACGAAGTATCAGTTGATAGATTCTCTGCTGGAATGATCTGTGCTCCCCTCTCAACCAGTGGGGGAGGGGAATAGTTAACCATGTTGCTGTGCAAAGTTGGTGCTGAATTATTTCCTACTTGTCTGACACAGCATGAAAAGTGCAATCTAAGTCAAACAGATACCTCATTGCATTGCAAGTTAGCTAGACCAGAGGACCAAAGAATCATAAATTTGTTTTGAAACAAAGTATTGTATGAAGAGGAGCTCCAGTCGTTCACTAATGAGGCATTCCTCACCTAAAAACCCTTCTTGCCAATTAGTGCAAAAAGAACCTTTCTGCACTCAAGGATTTCACAATACCCACAGGACCAAAATCTATTTGCTTAACAAGTACCTATTGATTAGACAGTTTTCTGTGGAGAACCAGTTAGGCAGATCTTTCGAGGAATCATGTACAAAAAAAAAAAATCACATACAACACTAGGACTGGAAAGTTCTGCAGCTTTACCTGGATCTTAGAAACTGGAAGTTGTGATAACTTGGTAATGTATACAAATGGAAAATATCACACCCCCTCTTAAGTTCCCTAGAGCTTAGTTTCCTGCTTAAGTTCTTACCTGAATACAACTCTGGTCCAATCAGACCCACATTTAAACCCTTGGGCACTGAAGGAAGAAAAAAAACCACAGAACATTCAATGAAACAATTTTGTTCAAATACGAATTCTACAGGAACCACAAAATGAAGACTGATCCAAGATTAATCATCTGATCACAAAGAATCCATCTCACCAACTCTTTTCATCTTGTGCACATGAACTGAAACCCCTTCTAGATGTCAGTTAAGAACAATAATCTCCATCAGTATGAATCAGTCAGAGCAAAGGTTTTTCAGAACCAGACTGAAACATTAACATTCCAGAAGACAATGGGACAAAAACTGTAGTCCTAGTTTTCAACACATAAAAAACAAGGCCTCATTTAAATAGACACTTTTCTATTTAATTTCTGCAGAACTTGTGAAACACATTCACCTGAAAGTCTGTTTGACAACATTGACTCGAAGATCAATAATCTTCAACAGATCGTCCCGAGAACAAGTGAGGAGCTCTGTTCTCTCTGGGTTGAGATCTAGAGCAGTAATCCTACCAAGCAATTCCATTTCCCGTACTACACACTCAGTTCTAAAAACAGAAAGTGGCATGAGTTATTGTCTCCTTAAGAGCACCTAAATCAGTATTCTCTGGCACATAAGACTACTACAGCTTCACTAATATGTTGAGAATGATGATTCCATGGTCAAACAAGATAGGATCATAATATCTGAGCTTTTGTGGAAATGTTTTTAAACAGCATGTTTTCTAGTGTTCTCTCTCAGTTTAATGCTTTCAAATGCCTTAAAAAGTTTTCATAATTTTTTGTTTGAGATTTAGTGTTCAGGACTTAGATAGAAACCAAAGATGAAATAGGTTGCTGTTAGATTGTGTGATCTGATCACACAGTTCACATCAATCACCGAGAGTAAGGAATAAACCAAAATTTCAGCACATGAGTCCAAAGGAGCCTGAATGTTGACTGCATGCACATACAGAACTTGGTTTTATATTCTATGAATTATGAAGACTTATCATGACTAGATGGTGGTACCACTGTCTTTTTACAATGCTGTCCTTTTACAATGTTTCTAGACATATAAGTGGAAAGTCATGCTCATCCTTGTGGTTTTAATCTCCTCTTAGTTGCACAATCCCATCAAATTCTTTTCATCTTTCTAGCCCTTTAGCAATCCACAACTTCATCAGCAAATTTTACAAACCCAATTACTAAAGTCTAATTAAATTACACCAAATTAAAAAATTCTGCATGCAGCATTTGGAACAGAAAACGCTTGTCCACTCCTTTTCTCGGGTCTAGATTTCAGTTCTGAATCAGGAAGACAGACATCTGAACACAGTAATGTTTCTTGTGCCAATTTTTAGATATTCATTTCTACAGAACTCAATCTTCCAACAGATGAGATTCTCATCACAGTGCTTGAGGAAACAACCTATGTATTTCTAACACAATACACTAATCCTTTGTGGTACTTTCTCAAAAGTCTCCAGAACATAAAACATCTCAAAATTAGTTTACCTAATATCCCAAAAGCGAATTTTCTTGTCAAAATGTCCACTCATCACACATTGCTCTGTGCAGACTAGATCATTGCAGCTTGAGCCAGCAAACACTGTTTTTATACCTTAAAAATAAAACAACACACAATAGCATTATTGGATCTACATTCTTATCTCAACAAATAATAATTGAGCACAAAACTGGATTTCTGTAAATTTTTCAGAAGTTCTATAATTTTGGCTACTGACCAATTCAGAGTATCAGCCCACACAAAGGAAATCCAATCCAACTATTCAATCTAACTAGCTTGAGAACCCAATAACACTATGATCTCAATTATTTTGGATATCCCTGCAAATACAGTAAAAGTTGTGATATCTGACATCTCCAGAATGAAGGATTGTCAAATATAATTTTCTGCATTAAAATGTTTACCATATTTGTCATTTCTAGGCAACTGCAAAAACAGTGAAATTTCACTGAAGTGGTGAGAAATCTTATATTGTCACAGGCATACCAAGCAAATTAGCAACACCCTGTGCTGGGCATAAAAGAAATACAAAAACATTGCAATCGCTTCTGTTTCCTCATTACAGTGGAAACAGGAGGTGCAGCCACAGAATAAGCGGTGGCAGTTGTCATGGTAGGTACAAAAGACTGGCCTGGATTCACACTGGCAATTGCACTATGCTGCATTAAACACATAGCTTAACAAATAGAACTTTAAAAAAATACCGTACCAAGTTAAAGTTTTAAAACATTGTATAGAAACTAATCAATTATTCTAAACTACCATCAGATGTCCTGCTTTAAAAAGCATGGAAGCCTAACCAATAACCAGGAAGGTGACTGAAGCAGTAAGGTTTACAGTGATGATTATTTTGTGTAAAGACAACTGGTGGTCTTTAACTCATGTTAGATCATGTTATCAGATAAAAAGGCCCTAAAATATGAATTGGTGGGTTATTCCCTCTTTGAAAGGTGCACACATGTATACAAAATGTGCATGTGCCCTTACAGAGGCATATGGGCAGTTTTTCTTCCTGGACCACTCCCATGACTTCAATGGCAAGAGTAATGAGAAGCCCAGCGCTATTTCAGAACTGGGCTTCAACTCCTTTTTGCTACCAAAGGATCCTCTCACCAAGGATGACAGATGCTTGTCAATTTACAAGAATTACTGAAAACTACACTTTGAATAAGAAATTTTTAAGTTCCATTTAACAGTGGATTACTCACAGTGTGTGGCTTTAGTGGCATTACTCATTCTTGGGGCCCTACTCATTGTCAACCACACTTATAATACAGAGAGAACAAGCCAGCATTGACCCTATAGTAGACAGTAGAACCTTATCAGAAGGTTTTGAATTGCAATCAATCAACAGTAGATCTGCTTTTAAGACCTGATGTTACATGTGTGAAGCGAACAAGACAAGGAAACCATGATTTTTGTGAGTATGTCCTCCTTACAGACTTTGCTGCGTAGGTCCCACAGCTTGAGGGTTCTGTCGTGACTCCCAGACACAATGCGCGCATTGTCCAACAGGAATTTGGCCGACAAGACTTTTCCACTATGCCCTGTGAGTGTGTGCTAGAAAAAGATTGAAACTGTAAGTAAATAGCCCGCGACCTGCAAGAGATGCTCTAGCAGAGTGGAGATGCTCCAGTGGAGATGAGACCTGCTGGATATGCTCTAGGAGGATTTCTTGCTATGGGCAGGGGGGTTGGACTAGATCACCTTGTAGGTACCTTCCAACTCTATGACTGAATAATTCTAGATTGGTGTAAAAACCCGGTTTAGTGCATAGTCTCCAAGCCCTTGAATAAGAGTGCAAAATGCTGCCAACAGAAGACCACCTCTCACTAATTGGCCAAGGTCTGTCATTCATGGTAGCCAAACAGAATCGCAAAATTCAAAGGCACACTAACGATCACCAGATGATCAGCCCATTACTGCAATAACCTAAGTTCTTCAGAAGCATCCAACTCGGCATCATAAGAACTGAATGCAATGTTTCCTATGCATTTCTATTCAGAAACAGAAGTGGTCTTAATAAAAATAAAACAGATTTAAAGATCTATTTTAAAATAAGTTAGATTTAGATAGAAATAAAGACTTAAAGATCTTAAGACCTTTTCATTTCGGAAGGAATTTGACTAAGATGTTGGGCTGGCATTTTTTAATTGTTGGATGATCGTGGTGGCTCTGTTTTTTTTAATGTTTTAATCTTGTAATTGGTTTTTTTTATTTAATGTTTGTAGTATTTATTTGATTCTAATATGGTTTAGTGAATTATTTAAGCCGCCTTGAATCCCTTTCAGTGAGGAAAAAGGTGGGACATAAATTTTCTAAATAAATAAATCATCCCTAATGAGTCCAATGGGATGCCCAAATAAGTATGTATAGGTTTGCAGCCTTAGAATACCACTAAACTCACACAGTTTATACAAACATACGCTCTATATTCTCAAATTGTGGGTTGTGAAGCTGAAACTAGCAAGCTGATAGCTGTGAAGGAAAATAAATGTAACCCAATGGAAAATGAGCCACATTGTGTGTTTACTTGCAGGTAGGCAACATGCCTTGGTCTATTGGAAAAGGCAGGCTGAGAGAAACGCAATGCTACCAATATGGTCCCGATTCGATGAATGCAGGTTTAAAAAAAAAAAAAACTTGAGAAGGAAGCCCATCCCTCCAAACTGACAAATGTATTGAGCCCCATGGAAAGCAAAACTAAGCTTTTACTCCCGAGTAAGCAAATGTGTCTTGACCCAATCTGATGAATGTGGAGCTCAACAAATGCTCCAGAAAGTAGCCCCATCCCATAAAAAGAATAAAAACAGAGACTTCAGCTGGTAAGATGACACATTTTTCTGTTTTAGTCTTGTAGAACTAGCTGGGTTCTGATAGCCATTTTAAAAAGTGGGCTAAAAAGATTTAGAAACCACTGCTTTATTGGAAAGGACTTTTCCAAACCCCCCCCCCCACAATGGAGCCTCATTTCCTATGGGTTTTAATGCTGTTTAGAGGGAAGCTTTAAAACTCAATGTTGGATTTAAAACTGATTTCATTGCAAATCACACTGAACTGGTTAAGTTCATGAGAACTTAAATTTAACTGGGCACTGAGTAGGGCTGAAAACTGATTGGGGGATTGAGGTTATTGTAGGCAGGCTTATTGAGATATTTGTTATACTTTAATTTTCCTTTTTAAAAATTGTATTTATAACCCACCTATCTAAGGAAAATAGTGCAATTTCAGTGATTACTGCATTCTCAGAAAAACACTTCCTCTTGATGTCACTTCTGGCCATGACATCACTTCCAGCAATGTCCTGGACAGATTGTCACTGTAAAAAGTGAGTCCCAGTACTAAAGGGTTTGAGAATCACTGCTCTATACCAAGTCAGATCATGGATCAATTTAACTTACTGTCTATTCCAATTATCAGCAAGTCTCCAAGGATACCAAGGGATGTTTCCCAACCCGACAGCCTTTTCATTTGGAGATGCCAGTGACTGTACTTGAGATAATCTGCAAAGTATTTATTTTTGCACATTTTTATACCACCCTTCCTCCAAGGAGCTCAGGTAGTGTGCATAGTTCCTCCCCAATTTTGTCCTCGCAACAACTCTGTGAGGTAGGTTAGACTGAGACATCGTGACTGCCCCAAGGTTACCCAGAAAACCTGATGGCTGAGCAGGGATTTGAACCTGGCTCTACCAGGTCTAAGTCCAACTCTCAAACACTCTGCCACTGAACTATGGCATAAGGGGAGCAGATTAGTGAATGAAATTGTGTTCATGCTCAGTACAACCAACTTAAGAATGTAAAGCAACAGAGAAACACTTATTTTTAATCACTTTCCCCAGCAGGGGCTATAATATTAAAACTCTAAATGAGTTTGAGTTTTAATAAGTTCCCTCAAACCTACTTCATGTAATCTTTCAAAGAGCAATCCCAACACCCTGCCACTAAATCGATTTCAGATTTTTAAACTAACATCTTAATTTCCAATATAGTATACTTAATCACTCCACAACAGAGACTGTAGCAAGTGATCTCTACTTGCATTACCATAAGTTGTTCTTTACAAGTAAAGATGAAAGACAGTAGTTGACTAGCAACTCATTTTATGAGGAATTGAGAGCTGCAGTTAAAAGGCAACAGATAAATCTGGCAAAAGTCTAGCCTCTTTTAGGTACATGTGCAGAAAGAGATGCACCGATAAGACTTGCTTCAAGCAAAGATACTCACTCGTAACCGATGATCATCCACAGTCCAGATCCTACTGGCAAAGTCATTTGAAGCTGCTAATAGATAAGAACCCTGGAGAAACAAACATTTAAAGCTGACATTAACAGTGTTCTTCTATCTTCTTCTGGAAAAAGAAAAATCTATGCAGTTCTCTACACCTGACAGATATTGCTTTCCATTTTCCTATTATGCCCTGGCCTATTTAATTTAGGCTACTGCCAAAACCTAGCAGTACTACATTGTCTCTCTTCTGTATTTTATTTCAACTTGCTCATCTCATCTCCTCCTCCTCCTCTTGCCTTCTCCCAGAATTTGAGGACACAAGTAATCCTAAATCTCTAATGGCTGTTTTTTATTTTGACTGTAAGCTGCCTTGAGGATCATCTTGACTGAAAGGCAGAGTATAAATTAATAAACTCACTCCTGACTAAAGATATGCTTTGCTTCAAAAGAGGTCTCAGCTGTAAACCTGAGATCATCTAACCAGACAGCATTCCAATACCTTTAACTCCTTTATTTGTTTATGTTGGATAGAATTGTACTGTGTTCACTCAGGACTCTAGAGTAACACAAGCAGAATACATCACTGTTTATCAGCAAAAGCTCTGCCAACCATAGCACTTCTACAGCATGATGGAAGAGGAACTGCTGGGAGTTATGAGGGTATAGGAGGCAAAGCTGCTGGATAATCAGACCTTTTACTATTCATCATTGACCTCAGCAAAACAGTGTTAACTTTAGATAGAAAAAAAGCAAACCAAATGCCTCTGAATGATACAACAGTGGCATCTCACATCCTAGCCAAAATGCAAATATCATATTTTCTGAACATCATATAAAGTAAAGCAGCTCAGCATCACAAGAGGCACAACCTAGTTACTGGACGATACTTCATCTACACAAAAGTATTTTGTGCCGCCTTCAGCGACATGGCTAGAGTAAATAGTCGACAACATGAGTTTACACATACTCACAGCACTATCAAACTCTATGCTTGTAATCCCCGCATTACTGCCCGATAGGGACCCTTTAAGTTCACATTTGTCTGTGTATAAAAAACAAAAACAAGAGAGGGTAGGGAGGCAGGCACAAGTCTGGACTCCACGTCTGTTTCATTTAGCCAAACAGAGACCAATAGTGCAACAATACAAAGCAAAGAACACCATATAAAGCTTGTTATTTTCATATTTTCATATTTCATATTTTCACAAATATGAAATATTTTCATATTTGTGTCCATTAGTTTATATCCAAACCCAAACTGAACACTCTTTCCACTGCATCACATCAGTTCTCTTAAAACTCCTGAGTTCCACACTGCAGCTCCTGAACTACATGTTCATTTTGATTTAGCAGCTGACATCTTCAGCCTTAGGAGACAAAGCCCCTTTCACCTACCACGATTTTAAAAAAGAGAGGCACATTTTCACTTCTCTTGCCTTACTCTTTCAGAGGGATAATTACCTCCAAAGACTTCCCAGAGTTTGACCCTCCGGTCCAAGCCTCCCGTTGCCAATAACCTAGAGCCAGGACTGAACTGCACAGCGTTAACCTCTCCATCATGAGCATCCTAGAGGAGTGGAGAACAAACAAATCATATGCAAGATTCATAGATGGCATCAGGAGACTCAGGCTCAGCCTACAACAGCATGCAGAAGTATGGAAGCATGGGCCATTCAGCCACAGTGTAACAATAAATCAATCGTTTCCCAAATCCAATCTCGCTAGTCTTATTTCTTGCTTAATTCCGAAGTATAAGGATACAAAGGTAACAACCAGACAACTAGAATAAAACTCTCCAAAATATGACTTTGGAACTTCAGCCTTTCCAACAAGTTACCTTTAACCAAGCAGGTAAAACAAATGGATGTTTCTGAACATGAGATAGCATTTCCCACTAGCAATTTTGCCATTAAGAGCTCTCTCCAGGAACAGGAGCTCCTAATGGTGAAAGTACAAGTTGTGATACTAGCTGTTGTCTGCTACTTTAAATTCCTTAAAACAAAGTTGTTATACACAAATTTTGTATACCAGAAAGAATGTGAATGAGGGAAGACAGAGAAAAAAGCACATGAAATGGTGTTTTAAAATGCCTATGACAAAGTCTGGCCAAAGTGAAAAGAAAAAAAATGTTGGGATACAGCAGCAAAATCCACCACTATCTGTTTAATTAAATGAGAGGGGGACACTACAAATTTATTAGAGTGCAAAAGAATTACTGTGGCCTCCAGAATGGTTGCAAAATCGTGGAAGATGATAATGATCACTCTAAATCGGGCAGACAAGTATTACCCTCCCTCAATAATGTTATCAACTTCAAAAGTATCAAGTTTAAAAGCAGATTAGACTCTTTTTTTGAAAAATATTAAATATTGCTCTATAGGAACTGTGCTAAAGATAAAAATATATATGGGAACTGTTAACACCTAAATTACAGAATCCTTTTTCCATTGTATGTTCTTAAACCACATAATTAATCAAAGTAAGAGTTATTCAGACCTCCCTCATCATAAAATTAATGCATGGAAGGAGGCAACAGGACTGTGCCCACTAGCTACACCCCCCCCATTTGATGGACTCACAACCCACGCTTCAGAAACCTGCACAATCAACATCTGTCTAGAAAAGGCAGTGCTTAACATAGGAAGAATTCTTCCAGGTGATTTGGAACCTGAGATTTCCAAATCAGGCTGAGCACTTACATAGGAGGATCGTTTGAAGAAGGCTTTAGTTCCAGATGTGGTCGAATAACTAAATAACTAGAGAATAATAACTAAAAGCTAGAGAAATCTATACAAATTTGCATTAAAACCATAATTACTGTAGAAGACTGATCTTTGGGCAGAATGAATTCCTTGCCATCCACAATTTTAAAATGCAGAGGTCTCAGCTTGAAAACTGAAGATCATGCACATTAAGACACATCCCAAAAGTGACAGCTCCTTGACCAAATTTGTAGGATGTTACATCTGCACAAAGCCCCTTACACTGTGAGTAACATGCACAGATTTCATCCACATAATGTCAGCAGCCTCATAACACCACACAGCATTATTAGAGCCTAGATGGGAGATGGAAAGAAAAACACTGCTGGGAGCTGAAAATTAATGGGTGTGTAATCTGCTGGTGCAATCAGACCTTTTTCTCTTGTCATCATTGACCTCAGAAGAAAAATCTATTAACTAACAAGGCTGGGCTTGCAACTTATTTTAGAAAAGGCCTTAAGAAGAAAGGAAACTCCGTAAGAATTCAGATGTTTCAATCAAATCAATCAAGGGAGTTTCAGTAAGCAGGAACAGATTTTCAGCTCTTGAATACTACTCGGTCGGCTTTACTTTTAAAAATAATGTATCCTATATATACTTACAAAGACGCACACTGCAGTGGTAGGGACTCTCACTTCTTTGCTTGCACCTGGGTGTACATCAACACTATCTTGAGGGGCAGGGCATGAGGACACAGAACGCCTCCTGAGAAAGGGCACATGCAGTCCATAGTTAAATGCAAGCAGCAACTAGCTGTCTCTCCAAAGTATAGATATGGGGTTGGATGGTCTTGACTACACAATAGGATAAGAATGGGGGGGAAGAGGAGGATAGATTTGGGCCCAAGTCAAGTACTTCATCAGGTGCAGCCCTCCCCAAAACCCACTTTACTTCAGCATGGCTGGGAATCCATGTGGCCGCTATAATCACTGCAATTTGTCTCTCACACAGACACTGTTGGCCTGGGAGACTTACTAGCTTTTCAGAAGTCATGTGGAGTCCTGCATTAAAATGAATTGATTCAAGGGGTCACCACTCAGCCACGCGTCAGCAACTATTTCCAGAAAGATAAGCTTATCCTTCCCCCATATGAAATAATCCCAGTGAATTGCAAAGATACAAAGTAATGCCTATTACAAAAGCTCAGCCAGCATTACTGCTAGTATATACAGATCTTAATGCAGGAAGAAACTACAATGACTGGCTGAAGCACAATCATTGTGAGAACCTTTAACTTAGCAATGCTGCTACCTGACTTGCTATAAACTAGCCCTCTTAAAAGAAGTCAAATGCATCTTTCAAACAGGAGAGCCTTTTCACTGCTACAGATATGATATCAAGGCTGCTACTTCAACATCCCTCACTCACATGCTGGATTAAATGTGAATAATTTCAAGTGAATTTTCACCTGGCAGTATCAGAAGAGTGATGTCCCAAAAGGGGAGACTCAGACAGACTGGAGGGAAAGATCAGAGGTCAGCACACGGCAGATGTAAAGAACAGGAAGTTGAAAACAAAAAGAAAGGGAAAATAAAGGAGGCAGAAGCTAGAAAAAAGGCTGACATAAGGACAACTGTTTGCATTCCTTGCATCATTGAAATGTTGGTGTATATTGAACTGATATGTAACAAAAGAGGCGATGTATTCTAACCTACCCAAAGATATTAGTGATAGAGTCCAGAAGGCCTCCAGCTGGCTGGGAGAGTCGCTTACTAAAGAGGAGGGGAGGACAGATTTAAACCTTATTGTTCAAGCAGAGATCAAACAACCATATAGCCCACAACATGCATCAGGGAGAACATTCTCTTAATGATACTCAAGTTCATTAAGAACATTCAATCATATAGGACAGCCCGAAAAACCACTGTACAAAAATAAAAACAATGCTCAAAGGCCAACATGAATTACACTCAATTCATAATTGGACAAGAACAGGAAACAAGAGAGACATTTTACAGGCTTAAGTCATTTAGACCCTGAAAATAAATGAAAGACTAGCAAGTGTGAACGTTTAATCATAGTTTTAGGCACTCAAGAGGGTTAGGCATTTACAGGTTCTTTTTTTTTTTTGTACCAACCAAAAAACAAAATGGAAAGAGTAGCTTAATCAAGTTTGATAAGGGTTGGGAATTGTAGATACCACCCTGAACAACCATGAAAATGGACTGCTTCTTCCAAAAAGCAACCCGTTTTCATTGTTACTCAGGGCTAACTACAAATGTTCAAACTCTATCACTCCCAGACTTATACCGAGAGCCTGACCCTCTCTTCTTGCCATTTGAGTTACAGGTCCTCCAGCAGGGCTCTTACTACACCCAGAATCAGAGCAGAGGTTGGCCAACTCAGACGATGGCTGGGCGCAATCTTTGAACCCTCAATACCAGGGGAATGGTAGTGGCTAATGTGCCAGGTAGGGGCACTGGGGGGGGGGGCTCAGTATGGACTCAAGCTTTGGACTAGGACCACCAACTGGATAGGGCAAGCCCAGTTCTTGAAGCTTGGAAAACCAATTAGGACAGCTATATGGTGGCCCTTCTAGTTGAGGGAAAAACCAGGATAGCCCCACAGCAAGTCTTTTCTGACATGGAAGAACACCATGGAGATAGCAGTGTTGTAAATTCTTGGCCTTGACTGCACTAGCCCTGCAGTGCCCTTTCTGTCTCTGAGAAAGACGACTGTAACAGAGAGAGCAGAAACAGAAGAAGAGGCACGGGTTAAATACCATCTGCTTACCTGGTGGATAGAGGAAAATTGCTATGCGACTGCCAAATTAGAATTACCTCTACCATTGTATCGTGACATGTATCTTGAAGCAAGGTTCAGTAAAAATGGCAAGGTGTCACCCATGTTAAAAAACTCAAGGGACTCCATCACTAACAACATCAGAACTACCGCTGTCATAATTTGTGGAATCTTCTCTCAAATCTCCATTGAAAGTGAATGGGAACATGCAATAATCATGCAAGCTTCCATTTCACTTCAATGGGACCCAAGGAGGAGGATGAACTGTGTCCTTTGCCAGCATTCACTGGCAATGAATTTACCAATATATCCACAAAGGAAAATCAAGCCACCAAATATTTTCCCAAGACACTATAGTACTTCCGCTGTTGTACCATTAAGAACAATGAGCATTCCCACATGCTATTCCAATTATTTCATTCATTTCTTTGACAAATAGTTTTTTCAGCCTTTCTTACCTTGCTGTCCGGTTCACTGCACGTACTGGAGATGTCTCCTCAGCTGGATCAGAGGTTTCATCTGCAAGCACCTCAATATCATCATCTCTAGAGGACAGAATCATGCCTCCTGTGACTCATTTGAGAGGTGAAGGACAGTCAACTATTTTGTCTTATCTGCTCTCTTAATAAAAATCAGAGAGCCTGTATGGGAGTACTTTTCCCTCTATTTTCTTACTGGCAGAATTTTAGTATTTTTACATTTTTACATTTTACATTTTAGAATTTTTACATTTTAGTATTTACTGAACATTTTAAGCACAGAGTGCTAATGCTAAAATGTAATAAAGAGCATTCTGCATTCAAATAAACTAGGAATGGATCATATTCAACCCCTGCTAACTGTGCAAGAGGCACTTTTCCAAGTGGTGTTCCTCTTATATTTAGCAGGGGGAAAGTAATTGTCCCTCTTCACCCCAGCACAGTGTCTTTTCTAGTGGCTGCTGCTGTTCTGCATTTTTTAGATTGTGAGCCCTTTTGGGACAGGGAGCCATTTAACAATTATTATTTGCCTGTAAAACGCTTTGGGAACTTTATGTTGAAAAGCGGTATATAAATACTTTTTTATTTTTTGATTAGTGATTTTCTACCTTTTTGTCTCACACTGACAAGGTACTAAAATGGTCAGGCATACCATTTGTTTTGGCAACTGAAAAGACATGCCTTACTGCCAGTGAGGGGCTCATAACCCCAAATGGCTCTACTAATAAATGGCCCTCCCCCAAGCTTCTGTGACACCATTCACAGCACACCAATGGCACAATGGTTGAAAATTGCTGGGCTGCACCCCAAGGGCTTCTTGCTCAAACAGAAAACACTTCTGCTCCTGCATCAGGCCAATGGGGAGACAGGGAATTTTCACTTCTCTCTCTGTACTCCTGTAGCCCCTCACACCACCACGGTTCTGTTCTCAGACACAGATGTTGGGGAGGGAGATGTGGGGGTGCTGTGTTAAGTGGGGACAGGACAGTTCACTCACAAATATCCTTCTCCTTGCACTCCTTAGGACATAAACTAACATTACTTATGATTTTATGTTCACTGTTGAGAACTAGAGCATATAACAATCAGAGAGGAATATCTTACTGTTCAATTGGCAGCGGCTCCTTTGCAGCTTCTGCTAGTTCTTTCTGAAGCTTGGCCTGTCGTCTTCTGCAATGAGAAAAGAAATATGCTGGGAAATCCTGTGTCTGCATTTATTCTAATACATTAGAATCCAGTAATCAAATACAAAAGCCACGAACACCATACCAATTTAAACTCAATTACTGAGAAGTGCTAATTGGCACACTTGTTGCTTCAAGAGGTGTCTCTACAACTACCATAGTTACATATAGTATACTATTTGAAAGACTATGTTGGAAATAATTTCTAGGAGCAGTTCTTATGATACATTTTTATTCATCAAAGCAGCCCCAATCTTTCTCTGTAACTATTCATGTAGAAACAGGAGTAAGTGAACTATAGATGTACAACAATTGTGGCAGCCATTTTTCAGCCACTTCCCATTATAGGAGTTATGTGAACCAAATGCACAGCCTGTCAATTCACACATTATGTTGCTCTGTGTAAGCATGCCCATTGACACAAAAAGCTGGGACCACTTTTGCATACACAAGTTGCATGTATATACTGTATATGGGAATTTATACCAGCTTGCAAAATATGACTTCCAAAGGCGTTCACAATAAAATGCATTTTATAAACCAGAAATGCAGATCAACTTTAATGCAAACACTGTCCTTTCCCAGCATTTAGTGAGCCATTAAGAAAGAGCTGGCTGGGACTGACTCAATAGCTTCATTTTCCACTGAAATAAGCTTTAATGTTTTGCTGAAATGTATGTTCACCCACAGACAGACAGAACCTCGTCCTTCAGCCCCCCCCCCAAAAGCATCTAACGTGAGACATTTGCACCTAGACCAAAGGTTACTTGGAATATGCTAATATTATACCTTGAATCCTTCTCATTTTCTGCATTGAGACGATTAGCTTCCTGAGCCTTCTCTGCCATCCAGCGCGTGACCAACTCTTGGTTATCTTCAGTGGTTTTTCTCAGTTTCTCTTCAAGAGCCGTAAAGGTGATTTGGAGAGCATCATACTCATCTTTAAGAGTCTGGTTCGCTCGCTCCAGGTCTTGTAGCTTGTTGCGCAGGTCCTGGCACTCAGTTTCTAGTTCAGTTATCTTTTGCAAATATTCTGCAATCCTTCAAGAGAAGTAGTCAATACAATAAGAACCCAACCAGTAATAAGGCAGCCTGACTTTCAGCACCAAATCAAATTCTGTCAGCAACCAATGAATTCTACTCACTTTGCATCATTCATTAGCATCTCTTTGTCCTTCTGTTGTATTTGATTGTTCAGGTCAATCACAGATTGGGCCAACTACAATGAAAAAAGAAACTACAGGGAATAAGAGGGCAGGCACTCATGGATTATGAACAGGAAACACAGTATGGGTATCAATGGACAATATTCACAAAGGAGGAAAGAAGCAGTGCACCCCAAAGATCGGTCTTGAAATTAGTGCTTTTCAACATGTTCATAAATAACCTAGAGTTGGAGACAAAGAACAAGGTAGCCAAGCTTGAAGATGCTAAACTTTTCCAGGAGGAGAACTCTGCAATGGATTGTGAAGAACCCCAGAAGGATCTCTCCAAACTGGGGGATTAGGTGGCAAAATGGGAGACATAATTCAATATAAGTGTAAAGTGATAATTTAAAAAGGGCTTGCGAATAAAATGGGCATTTTATTGTACAATGGCTTTATGCCATTCTACAAACTGATGATAAAAAGGCTCCATATGACATACTGTGTCCAGTTCTGGTTACCACATTTCAAAAAGGCTATAGTACACCAGAAAAGGAATAGAAGAGAGAAACAACATTTTAAATGGAAAGGGACGTTTGGGGTTCTTCAATTTAGGAAGAACGCTCCTAAAGGGGGACATGACTGAGACAGCATGGATCCTCCTCATCTGCAGGTTCAGAACCAGCGGATTTGACTTGAGTTACCAAACTATACCAGAAGAACCTCACCAAACCTCCCGGACATGACTGCAAGTGCTTTCCGGCTGCATCCAGGAGGCACACTGAGGCGCACACGGCCTCCATGAATCTCAGGAGGCATTCCAGGAGCTTCTGAAATGCACTTCTGGTTAATAAAGATTGTAACAGTAACTGATTGCTATGTCCTACACATGAAATGCCCATAATATCTCTCTGTTAAAGACCAACTATCACATTGTGGAATGTCATAAACAACAAAAACAGATACTAATAATTATTTACTATTCTTGTACTGTCACATGAGAACACACTTAAAATTGTATAGATTGCTGGGAGGGATGATCCTAACCTCGCCACGTTTCTTGTGCAGCTCTGTCAGTTCTTCTTGATGTTTGATTCTTAGGTGGGCTATTTCTTGCAAATGAGCATCATTCCGTGCACCATCATGTCCTGGACTGGAATTTCCCAGGGGGAAAAAAGGAAGAATGTTGGGCTTCTCTGATTCACATAGCATTTCAAAATACTCCTCAATTAATGATTCAGTGCTCAGACATTCACTTTCCAAACCTATTTTATTTACGTAACATTAAGAAACTCTTAGCCTTATCTGAAATGTGTTCCACAGATCTCAATGTAAAAGAATCAATTTATGTAGTCCTCAGATCACTTAAACAAAGTACTCTTGCTACATATCAAGAAAATCTTATGACTGACATACTAAGCGCACTTGTGGTTTTACACACTTTGAGCAAACGTGTTGGCTGTGGGTGAATTGATCTCCAAGATCAAGGCTTAACAGTTCCTGCGGATGTAAAGAACAGGTTACACCCATTCCCTTTCAAACTACACAGACATCCTACACTACTCAAAGCCTTATAGACTAAAAAAAACCCTCACTATAACCAGCTTTTAATTAAAAGGAGCATGTATAGCACTAAGTATGCAGTTTTATACACACTTGGGAATAAGCCCAATGGAACCTAGGGGAGGCTACTTCCAAGAAAACACACATAGGATCAGGCTTAGGTATTATAGCAGTATTAACAACTCTGGTGCACAGGAAAGACAAAAAGTACTCACACACTGCTAGTACAAACAGCACCACCACCAAGCACCTGCAGACACCACTACCAGATTCAGAAAATACCTGGTCTCGTGCCGTCCTGGCAAGTCATACTTTTCCACCTGTAGCTTGTCAGCGAACACCGAGTGGAGATCTGACTTCTCCAGCAGCCGGTTATCTAATGGAACAAGAAGTACAATTAAAAAGACCACCACCTGATTCCTATTAATTTTACAATCCAGTAATACGGCTACCATTTTTTAAATCACTATAATCTTTGTAGTATGAAGCAACTATTACAGAACACCACTCTTTAAACATGTCTGTGAGTTTGACATGCAAGGATATGAAAACAGGCCCAACTGCTTCAGGTCTGATGGAAACATGGTTAGACTATTGGTTCCTAATTCCTAGTCAGACTTTGGGCACAGCACTACGTTTGCTTGTTTATTAAAGAGATTTCTACCCCGCCTTTCCTCTGCCAAGGCAGATGCCCAATGTGGCCTATAGGGGGAAAAAATACTACAGTACATAAAAATAATAAAACAATAACATAAGCAATCAAAATAAAATAAAAACAGTACTAAAAATGGTTGGAAGAAGGCAAACTATTTACAATGCAAGTTGTGGTGCAGAGGTACAAGAGGCAGACATGTCAACATAAAATGCTAGATGAAACAGAAAAGTCTTGAGCCCTCGCCAAAATGCCATGAGGGAGGAGGAAGATCTTAAATCCCCAGTAGGGAGCTCCATAATTGCAGTGCCACTACTGAGAAGGGTCACCCCCACGCCGCCAATCCCCTAATTTAGGAGAAATGCAGCACTTGCAGGAATGTAAGGGTGAAGGCTGTCCCTTAGGTAGCCTGGATTTGAACCATGAAGGGCTTTAAAGGTCAAAACCAGCACCTTGAATCAGGCCCGGAAACAAATGGGCAGCCAGTGCAGCTGCTGAAACAGCAGTCTGACAGAATCAAACCGCCTAGCTCCCATAACCACCCTGGCAGCCACATTCTGCACTAATTGCAACTTCCGAATCGTCTTCAAGGGCAGCCCCGCATAGAGCGCATTACAATAATCCAATCTTGAAGTCACTAGGGCATGGACCACTGTGGTAAGGTTCGATTGACTCAAGTCCGGCCGCAGTTGGCACTCCAGCCAAAGCTGGGCAAATGCACCCCTGGCCACTGCAGCCACCTGGCTCTCCAGGGAGAGCTGTAAGTTCAGGAGCACTTCCAAACTGCACATTCACTCCTGCAGGGGGAGTGTAACCCCATTCAGAGCAAGGAGATGACTCAGTACTTGCATGGAGGCTTTCCTGACCAGGAGGGCCTCTGTCCTTTCTTGATGCAATCTCAGCCTACTGGCCCTCATCCAGAGCCCAACCGCCTCTAGAAAACGCTCCAGTACTTTCACAGCCTACCTTGAATGAGATAGCAAGAAGAGATAAAGCTGGGTGTAATCAGCATATTGGTGACATCCCACTCCAAATCCTCAGAGGCTCTCCCCCAGCGGTTTCACATAGATATTATAAAAGCAAAAGACAAAACAGAGCCTTGTGGCACCCCACACTGTAGCAGCCCAGGAGCTGAGCAGGTGACCCTCAGCATCACCATCTGGGATTTGTCAGTCAAGAAGAAGGGGAAACACTGCAAAGCAGTGTCCCCAATCCCCAAGTCAGCCAGCCAATTCAGAAGGATACCATGGTTGATGGTACTGAAAGCAGCTGAGAGGTCCAGCAGGACCAACAGAGAAGCATTCCCTCTGTCTAGCCCTTGACGAAGATCATACAACAAGGCAACCAAGGCTGTTTCTGTCTCAAAGCCTGGCCTGAAGCCAGATTGGAACAGATCCAGATTATCTGACTCATCTAGGATCCCCTGGAGTAGAGATGTTACCACCTGCTCAATTATCTTACCCAAGAAAGAAAGATTAGATACTGGCCCAATGGTGGGTCATGACCTACCACTTTGGGAGCCATATGTTAAGACATCTGCATCCAGACAACAGGCCTTGTTTGTGAGAACAATATTATTTCTTAACACATCTGGATAAATTTCACATCCACAACAATCTGGTTACAAATCCAGTTTTTTGCACATTCAACATGCAACATCTATGCTAACATAAAAAAGTTACTCATTCAAGTTCTACTGTTGAAAGCAGCAACGGACATAGGAAGGAAGCCAACAAACAGAGGGCATTTGCAAAGTAGGATCTTCCCTCTTTCAGCTAAGAGTTCAAGTACACCAATTCGGATAAAAGGACTCTTTTGTGTGTATGCAGCCTTGAAAGAGGACAAAAATGGCACACAGTAGCAGCAGGACATGCTACTTGCTTTCCTTTCCTGCAGGTGGGATGGCACCTGTACATTTCAGGTGAGCTGGAAAAGGTTTTTGTGGTGCCTCCAAGGAGGCTGTTCCAAACCACAAAGGAAACCCTTTCACCCTTCCAGATGAATGCAGACATTAACAGTACAATCCCCAACAGCCCAAAGCTTGACACTGTAAGTAAGGAAATTCCCCATACTCTGCTGATTAGGGAACAAGTGAAAAGATAATCTTGCCACACAGCAGAGTGTAGAGACATTTTCGGCTCTATGTTATATTTCCCTGCCCTTTGTCGCTAACATTTCTCTGCCCTATGTTGCTATACTTCTCAGGAATGTCCTTCATAAGACTGCACAAATGTTATTGTCATAACCCACTTTATACACATAACAAAAGTAAATCAGCACATACAGGAATAATTGCCACAAATGTGCATTTTTACTATTTCAGCAAACCAGTGACATCTTTAGCAAAGGAATACTGAAGTTCATACCTCACACACAAAGAGGCAAAGCTTTTTTTTTTAGTCTAAAAACAGTTCAGAGAGACATTGATCCATTCTGAAATACAAGTACGTACTCCTGAAGGGCCAAGAAATAACATTTGAAACTCCCAAGAACATCCAAATGCTATAACTAGGTGTGGGCACATAAAGCATAAATGTAAGAGTGAAATAATATTCCCATCAGTCCAAATAAAATTCTGACACCTGTAACTCTAAAATGGGCCAAGCCACAGAAAGGGAACATGAGCCAGGATCCTTCCAGCCACTGCAAGAGCCACAGCTAAATATCAACAGTTGCAAACAGGCTCCAGAAGCCTGGAGAGCTAACAGCAACATAATGTATTTTGCCCACAGAGCATTGCATCTGGATCCACCTACAACATCATCATCGCGACCTCCACGCTGGCTCGCTGAGTAATGCGAAGTGCTGCCCAGAAGCATTTGCTTACACTGCAGAATGATCTCTTCAAAGGCCTGTCTCTGAAGCCTGTCCCGTCGCCTCAGCTCGTCCAGGATGTGCCGCTTCCATGCGGGGAGGCTCGCTGCCCTGAGGCCAGAAGACATCTTCTCGGAGACGGCCTCGCTCTCTCTTCCTGACTCTTCCTGGCCCCTGCACCAAGAGCGAAGGAGGCTTGCTGCACCTTTCCCTGCGGGAACGGAGCACGGCGCGGAATTCTGAAAGCGAAACAGGAGAAGGGACGGTCAATCGATTGGGGAGGTTTGTTCCCGGCAGCGGGGAGAAGAGAGGCGAGAGGGAAGCCCCGAGAAGTCAACGGCACCGGTGGGACTGGGCGGGAAGCCACTCCGGACCCGTCGGGCCCACACGTGTGGAGAGGCAAAGAGCCTGAGGTAGGCAGAAGCTCACCGCTGACTACCAACAAGGAGGCAGGCAGCCGGGGCCCCCCCTTATCGGCGGAGTCCTTTCGCCACGCTTCAGCCGGGCCGCAGCCCCCATCCAGCCCCGCGACAACTTCCAGTAACCACTATGTCAGTCCGAGTCGCAGAGCGTCACTGAGGCCGGGGGCTTTCCATCGCTGTAGCGCAGGTTAATTGCATCACCTCATGGTATTGGCCCCTACTGCCTGTTTGAAAAGCAGAGAGCACGCCTTCTCTACTCCTAGCACACAGCCCGTCATTATCGTGCATCTCGAATCCGCCGCCCTTCACTTCATCATCTATAGAGGTGCCGCGGCCTCATTTTGCCACGCTTTTACGATCTGGCAAATATGCCGGCCGCTTCCTGTACAAAATGGCCGCCGACAGGGGGCTTTGTCAAGCGCCATCTTGAGAAGGGAGCATGGGCACACGCGCCTTTGAAGCCGCCATCTTAGGAAGGGAATTTTTGCAAAAAAACAAACCCAACCCCACCTTTTTAGTAATGGATTTTGAGATTGGGAGCCGTTCTCTCTGGAACAAGCGTGTATAGGTGGATTCCAAGAGGTTCTTCATCAGTCCTGTAAATGGACAAATTACACCCAAATTAAGCCCTCATCTTAAACTCAAATTCGACTCGCTTCAAAATACTGTATGCTGGTAGAGAATTTCCCCGCTGCCGTGGCTTCGTTAGGGAAGCAGTCAAGCGTTTGGACTTCACCAGGGCGTAGCTATAGCCACGCTGTTTTCCTCAAACCAACACATTGCACGGTAGTTGCACTCAGGATGATCCTCCTGTGTTTATTTAGTTGGACGTAAATCCCACTGTGAATGTAATGCGACTTACTTTTGTTTTACGGTACACAGATGTCATCACCAGGAGCACACAATTCCTAAAATGTAGGACATTGCAAAAGAAAAGCTAAAAACACACATTGATGTTGGGGGGGTCTTGTTCTCTTCAACCCATGAACGAAGGAACAAACAGGCATGCAAGTAATGCAGGCAGTCCCTCTTGACACTGGCACGTCTATTGGACTTGAAATGTAGGACATTTTGAAATTTACCCAGGATAGAAGGTTGAAATACAGGATATGTCCTGGAAAAAGAGGACGTCTGGTGACCCTGGGTACACAGGACTGTAGCCTGAAGCATTTTGTTCCTGTTTAAGGGTGTCACGGGCTTTATTTTTAACACAGATGTGTTATGCGTCAACCGCCCAGTACTGTAGCTTCCCTATGGGGGGACGGAGCACTATGTTTTGCAAAGAGCTTTACTTTGCTGTGTAAATCGTTCCTTTCTCTTGCCACCTTAACTAGTAAGCAACATACCTGTCCCTGGTAAATCTTTGTTGCTGTCTTACCTTTTTTCATGGAGATGCTTTTCCCCCCCAAAACTTTGTCTTTGTGGATAAACTTTGTAAATGTTGGATTTAGACCTGAAAGATCCAGGTTCAAATCCCCACTCAGCCGTGAAGCGATTCCTTGAGTCACCATCTTGAGCCTCATCTACTTCACAGTGTTGTTGTGAAGATAAAAAGAGGGGAGGAACCATGTACGCAGTGATGTCATGCACCCACTACGCACCACTACGCGAGTACAGGTTCCTAGAAGTTGAGCTGGCCCCGCCCACTCAAAGCTGGCCCCGTCGGCTGGTTGGCTCAGCAGCTGCGCATGTGTACTGCACGCCCACAGCCGTTGCCTGCACTTTCTGTGAGGAGGCAGGCAGGCAGCGTGGTGGTGGCGACAGCAGCGGAGCGAGAGGACCGGAGGCGGCGGTGGCAGCAGCAGCAGCGGCGAGGGAGACCCGGGAATAAGGCAGCAAGCGTGAGAAGGTAGGCTGCCTGGGGCTCCCGCTCCCTCCAGCCGTGCAGAGCCAGCGTCCCGGTTCCTCCTGCAGCCTCCCCCCAGCCCCAGCCCCCATGCGGTCTTTTTTGGTCACCCGTTCCCCCTCCTGCTTCTTGCTGGCTCCTTGCATTTAACATTAAAGTTAAATGGCTCCCTGTCCCAAAAGGGCTCACAGTCTAGTACAGTCTAGCCTGCTATTTAACCAGGGAAGTGTTGAAGCAAAATATGAATATACACATCTCTAGAAAGCAAAGCAATAGAAGTTAAATCAACACTAACCACAAGCTGAAGTTATTACAAACATGATCACATCCATGGCAACCATCATGACCTCACTTCCGGCTATGACCTCACTTCCTGTCATGACATCACTTCCGGCTTATGATGTCACTTCCGGTGGGCGGACCCTGACAAGTGCCAATCAAAAGTGAGTACCTATTCCTAAATCATTTGGATGACACCACTGCATGTACGCCACCCTGAGCTCCTTGGAGGAAGGGCAGTATATAAAAAATGTGAAAAATAAATATTGAACATCTTTGAGGTGGGGTGTTTTGAAGGAAACTGCAAATTAGCTGGCTAACCAGCCCTGCTTCCAAAATCCAAACCCGTCAGACCATGGTAGAGTGAGAAGAGCCTTCCCAAATCTGTAATACTGAGAGGGTGGAGGCTCAGGGAGCTATCCTTTCTTCCGTGGTGAGAAAATAATTTGTCTTGCCATTCTCCAAGAGGATGAGCAATACCACATGATTAAAGACATAACATTTAAACAAACATCCATGGGCTTAACCCTGGTCACCAAATGACTCCACAAGCAGCAAATGCTGGTTTCCAAGAGATATTCATGCCAGACTTCTGGAATAGCCACATACAGATTCTTAATAATGCATAGATGACTAGAGCAAACATTTTCAGAGGGGGCTCAAAACATACATCTCTTTACGTTCTTACAAGAAGAGACCTGCTGGATCAAGCCAAAGGCCCATCTAGTCCAGCTTCCTGTATCTCATAGTGGCCCACCAGATGCCTCCAGGAGCACTCAAGGCAACAATACCTGCATTCCATTGCTACTCCATTGCACCTGGCCGTCTGAGGTGTTACCTGCATTTATACAGAGAGGCCATTGAGATTCACAAACATTACAACAACATGAACAGAAGAGATGTTATATATTAACAACTCTTAGATGCTGGTTTTTGTGAATAGAACCAAACAAGCATTGAAGATTGACAGCAATTCTATCACAGGCCAGCTACTGAGAACTGATGTTTACATAGCCAATCAGAGCAGCTACTGGTCCATCAACCATTATCAGGAATTTTGAGCTTAGATACTGACAGGCACACTTGGTAGTTTGTAAGGCTACTGTGTGTATCTCCTGCCCAGTGGTGTCATCCAGATGATTTAGGAACAGGTACTCACTTTTGATTGGCACTTGTCGGGGTCCACCCACCGGAAGTGATGTCCGGGGGAACGGGCGACCGAAAAAAGACCGCGTGGGGGCTGGGGGGAGGCTGCAGGAGGAACTGGGACGCTGGATCTGCGCAGCTGGAGGGAGCGGGAGCCCCAGGCAGCCTACCTTCTCACGCTTGCTGCCTTATTCCCGGGTCTCCCTCGCTGCTGCTGCTGCTGCTGCTGCCGCTGCTTCCGTCACCACCACGCTGCCTGCCTGCCTCCTCACAGAAAGTGCAGACAACGGCTGCAGGCGTGCAGTACGCATGCGCAGCTGCTGAGCCAACCAGCCAATGGGGCCAGCTTCGAGTGGGCGGGGCCAGCTCAACTTCTAGGAACCTGTACTCGCGTAGTGGTGCGTAGTGGGTGCATGACATCACTGCTCCTGCCTTTGAAAATGCCTACCACAGCAGTGGGTGAAACATTAGGTGAAAATACATCTATTTGACCACAGCCTATCAGCCCACATAACTTTGCATTAGATGCTGGCCGTGAAAGCCTCAGTGTTTATACGAAAATGGTATATTACATGCATTTTAAATGTTGTATTACAGAACAAAAATGGCTGGCAGTTTCAAAACTAGTTTGAGGCTACAATCCTATCCTCAGTGAATATTGTAATTTCCAAGTAAACATACATAGGATTGCTTTGTGAACGTTGCCGTGGCAGACACTGCAAACAAAAGCCTTACACTAGAGATTTAGGGCCAAATCCTATCCAATTTTCCAGTGCTGGTGTACATATGCCAAAAGGGCATGCACTGCATCCTGCACAAGGGGGACAGTTATGGAGGCCTCCTCAAGGTAAGAGTTTGTTCCCTTACCTCGTGGCTACATCAGTGCTGGAGAGTTGGATAGCAGTGGCGCCGACTTACTTTAAAAATCGTGGGTGCCCATGACCATGCCCCCCATGTTGACGTGGCCATGCCCCCTGATGTGGCCATACCCCCTGCCATCTCCCGAGCCCTATTGCCCTCCCGAGCGACCGCAATTGTGCGCCCCAGGCTTGGGAGGGGGGGTCTGCCAGCTTGACACGATTCCTTTCCCGAGACCGGGACATGCGATCACCATGGCAATCGCATGGCCCAGCCTCGGGCCTGGCTGCTCATGTCATTGGCATGGGTGCTGGCTGGGGGGGGGGCTGGCATTGTCATGGGTGCTCTGCCCCCATGGGAAAATCCCGTGTATGCCCAAAGCCCTGGAGCCCCCTGCCCAGTTGGCGCCCATGTTGGATAGGAGTGGGCCCTAAGGCTTCTTTCCTGGGAGAAAGCCCCTTTGAGTTCATTCAGTAAGGACTGGTTTCTAAGTAATGTGTTTCTGATTGCACTGCACAAAAATTGGTTGACTTTGGGAGCTCCCTGGGGCTCTGAGAAACAACAGCCCAAACAATTAATATGTCTCCTTTTCTGAGAAACAGAACAGTGAGAGCATGCAGCAGCTTTTGTAGGAATTAATGAAGCTTCTAATTTTTAATAGGTGGTGAGAGAATGCCATTTCAAGAAGCATGATTCAGAATGTATAAATAGCTCCTCGGAGAGCACAACAAAAGCTTTGTCACTGTCTTGCTCAGCAGAGCCTGGGTGCATGAC
This sequence comes from Lerista edwardsae, assembly GCA_029204185.1. NCBI lineage: Eukaryota > Metazoa > Chordata > Lepidosauria > Squamata > Scincidae > Lerista > Lerista edwardsae. Next base: position 28,298,137 of record JAJKFI010000002.1, read on the forward strand.
AGTTTAATGGGTGTTTAGTGCAATAAATAGCCCATGCATGTATGCTATGGAGCATGTGTTGGTTTGCAGGAGCTTCAACCCCTTTGATCCTTTGCCTTTCTTCACTCTAAATTACTCACCAGTCGTCAAAAATAATTATTGATAGTCTCCTAATCAGGTCCTGGTGTCAATAACATTGGCTCAGGATAGGATTGGGAAGGGAAACGTCTCTGATGTGCCTGCTTATGTAATGAGATGGATAAAAGTGGCTCTGATTAGCATTACCAAGAGTGCTCTGAGACATGTGCACTAATGATGAACATGTTCCCCAGGGCATGTGTTCTTTAACCATTGGCAGTAGCTGGTCCCAAAGTAGCAGTTACTCTTCTTTGTTTATTTTTTGAGATTGTATTTCCCCCAACTGAGGGTTAAACAAATAACTTGGCTTTAAGCCACTTCATGGAATCACGAAACTCACCTGATTACCAAGAGAAGTAAAGTTCAGTAACACCATATTGCGGTAAGGAATCTCACAGGTGAAACCTGGTTAATGGCCATAGGTTGATTGATTGATTCTGAAACCTTTATTTGGCATTAATAACAAACATAGATAGAACGGCAACAAAAACACTCGCACATGGGCAGTTCTAACCAATGGAGACTGGGGTACTACTAAGAACTTGCAGGAAGCTAGCCACAGCTAAAGTCAAAGAATCACAATCGTCTTTCATAAATACTGAAAGAATGGAATCACAAGAAGAAGAGAATAACGAAATCCAAGGGGCTAAAAATAATTGGCCATAGGTTATAAAATGCAGTAAGCACGTGATGCTTCTTAGGAGCTTGCCAACCTGTTTGTCTTGTGACAAGTGTGGTTGCCAGAACCAGGGTCCTGGAATAGCATGAGTAAGTAGGGCAGGGATTATACCCAGGGATTGTAATCAGGGTTTTTGTTTTATTTGCCCTTGAACTTTAAAGTCCTCACCACCCATTGTCATCCCCCTTTTTCTCCGTTGAGTAGTTAATCAGTGTCTTCCTTTTATTCCTGTCATTCCTACCACCACTCCCAATTATTTTGAATTTTCAGCCTTTTAACAAACCTCTTTTATTTGTACAATTTATCTGGCTGGTTTCAGTTCATTCAGGAGTAGCAGGTTGTCTACTACTAGACTGCTCATGTTCTGCTACTGATTGGTTAAGGATTCTGCGGATGTGGGGACATTTAGGTTGCAATCCTATGAATACTTTCCTGAGAATAAGCCTGATTGTAATTCAATGGGACTTGCTTGGGTTGTTAATCTAGGAGAGAGGGTTTCCCAAGGCCTCTTCTGTTTAATTTCGGATGGTGATAGCAAAGGCTAGCTTTCCCCAAGGTAATCCCAGTTTATCCGGTTAAAGGGTGAAGTAGGGTGGTATGTGCGATCAATAACCAGGCACTAAGCCTGTTTTGCAGTGTCCTTTATGCTTGTGTTACAAAAGAACCAGTGAAATCCTAGGGCTGGGTAATCAAGGTCTAATGGTCAGTGGCACATATGGCAGAGTTTCTCAGACTGTGGGTCATGATCCACAAGTTGGTTGCAACCCTATTTTTGGTGGGTCTCATAACACTGTCCACTGTCCTGCCAAAAGGTCTGGGTTGTGGAACTTTCACTTTGTTTAACATGTGCCATCACCTTTGACCCACTTTGGGCCTCATTATGTTATGTTCTCACTGATGGAAACGCACTAGGATTGCGCCCTAAAACTCCTGGATTGCAGAGCTCAGTGCTCAGGTTGTGGGGTGGGAAAGTTTGAGAACCGTAGGTTGGGGAAGGTACTACAAGCAGGTCTTTCAGTGTCTAGTTTCCCTTGAATGAATCTGCTCAGGTAGTGATCTACCTGATTGCTTCTGGTCAGGAAGGCTGTATCGTCTGCTGGATTCTCTCATTTACTCGGCTGTGTCAGGCATTTGCATAAGGTTTGTACTATGTATATGGCCAGATCCCTTGCCCTAGATCTTTTAGTGCTGATTCTGGCCTTTGACCATTTCATTCATACACCTTCAGAATGGAGCCAGCTTGGCCTGAATGGGTCTTGGCAACATTATAGACCTATATAAAATGACCAGAACACTTATGAATGGATATGAAATAGGACAAAAATAAAAATAAAATCAGGGCTCAATTTTTCTCTGATCCAGAACAATGCATTTGTATTATCTCCATCATAACTGCAAGTGTGAGTACATCACTTGCCATGTAATTGATTGCAAATTCTCTAGTTCAGCAAAGTGCTTTTCTATGTGTATACTGTATGTAGCACAATACAGTTCTTATTTCATTTTGGGGTCTAAAGGTAAAATGTAATAGCCATTACAGGAATATTTAAAATGAGTACCCAGGAACAAAAATATTGGTTTACTGAAATCAAAGTCTAGCACAAATATTTCAATGGTCCCAGAAGAGTTCTCTATAAACTTGCTCATGTGCAGGTTAAATCTGTAAGTATTAAGCACTTTTCAAAAACAGCTTAGAGCAACCCTAGTCTATTATGTTAATTATTGTCTAATTGGATGCTGCTGAAGCCCCAGAGTACGATATCCTTAATTGTGTTACTTAGGACAAAACTGCTTCTGCTTGCTGTTAGTAGCTGAAAGACAAATTAAAAATAATTGAGAAAGAAAAGCGCATTTGTAATTAAGAGCAAATTCATGCATATTTCATCATAAGCCAACAGATAAGTTTGTGTGGGTGAATGAATTCTTGTATTGTCTATCTCACAGCTTTTGTTGTGCTGCACACTGAATTGGTGCAGACATGAATTGTAAATAAAATGTGCAAGAAAGAGAAGCATAGCAAAAACTGACAAAGTATATACATTGTTGGCAATTTATAGTCTATATTCACTTTGTGTTCTGTCTCAGTCATTTATACTATATTTGCTACATATTTCTGCAATGCAAGATATGCAGTGTCTTCCTAAGCATGTCTACTCAGAAATAAATTCTTTGAATAGCCCAATCCTAACCTGCGCTGAAACAGGAAGGCCAACCAGCCTGCCTCATATCCAATTCCCCTTACGCACGTTGCATAGCAGCCTCCCCAATACTTGGATTTGCGACAGTGAAATTGCTAGCGCAGATCCAAGGGCTCTGTGGAAGACCCCCTGGGCCGGTCCCACCCCCCATCCTCAGTCCAGTACTCCCATGGGTCCACCGACCCCCACCCTGATCTTCCCTCCCTCTAGCCTCCCCAATCCCCTGCACCGGCCATCCTTGGCCACCACAAACCTAACTTCCTGGCGCGCCATGGAGGCTACATTCACTCTCCATGGGTCGGCACACATCCTCACAGATTCCTGAGTTTGCAGCATTCCTGGGCCAGCACAAGGGACTTGTGTTGGCCTTCTGAATGCCTAGGATTGTGCTCGAAGGGGATTTACTCTCTGATGTATGTTCAGGATTGCAGTCACAGAGAAGTAAATTAGAATGAAAATAATGCTTGAATGACACTACTTAAATGAAAATTGACTCTTGTAAGTCATATCCAACTTTTATACATTCATTTTATACTTTGTTTTAAATCAAGATCCTTAACAAACCTTAGGCCCACCCATCCACTACCTTCTCCCTGCCCCATTCCGCTTCATCTCCCACCTTCCCCAACCATTGCTCTGGCTGAGCTTGGCCAGCCCTACCTGTGTGTTGCCAGGCCCAGGTGTCATTGTATGGAAGCCAGGGCATGTCCATACATTGGCCTTTCTCCTCTTAAGTTGTTTCAAATGCACTTTATGGCACATTTGCAACAACACTGGGACTTGGCCCAGCCCATAATGCACTCTGGATTGCGCTCACAATAATCAATCAATCAATCACTAGTATTTATATACCGCTTTTCAACACAAAGTTCACAAAGCGGTTTACAGGCAAATAATAACATTAAAGTTAAATTATGTTAGTTGCTATAGTTGGTTCTATGTTAGCAGTGCAAGATGTTGAGTGCTCCTGGGGCATTCTGTTGCAACAAGGAGAAATATTTGTGGGGTATGCTCAGGTGTAATTCCTGCTCAGCAAAGGTCCCTGGCAACTTTAATTAGAAGCTTCCTCTTTGCAGCTTCTGCCCTTACAATTGCTTCCTGTTCAGTATAGCAAAGCATTATTGATTAATTCCCCTTTAATTTGTCAAGTCCTGTTCCCTGCAGTGAGTGGAGCTTTGATTACTAGTTTCCTTTCAATTTTTTCCCTTAAAAAAACCGTGCTATTTCACTATACAGAAAAAAAAGGAAAACAGGGAGGAAATCAGTAATTAAGGAACAATACATTAACACGTCACTGACACTATGCTGTGCTAAACAGGAAGCAGTAAAGACGCAAAGGAAGCTATTCTTTCAAGAGGTGTGTGGTGAATTGGATCACATCACCCTTCTAGTAAAGCCCTTGTTTGTGTTGAATACAAGCCATTTGAAGGTCACAATGGCTTAGCAATTTGTACAGTTCTGCCATTTTGACCTGTAAATCCTCTGCAGGGACTTCACTTAGGATGTGTATTGGCAATGCCAGTGCGTCTAGCACTGTCACCATCAGTGAAAGGTTTTGATTTTTGAATAGGGGTGTGTGCGTGTGTGTGTGTGTGCGTGTGTGTGTGTGTGTGTGTGTGTGTGTGAGAGAGAGAGAGAGAGAGATGGCTAAGGTTCTGAGGTTGCTGAAGATAGCAAGATCACCCAACTCTGAACAAAGGCCAAGCTCCAGAGGCTGCAAGCTGCTTTCTAGTTGTAATAAACTGAGCCCAAAGCAAGTAAAAAGTTATATGACCAATGGATATTTGGAAGCAGCAGAACATGAGGAGCAGCAGAACAAACTGTACAGGGTGTCATATACCAAGAGATCACCTCCATCTGTCTGGGCAGAGAGAGTAAGAACACATTGAGTTGGTAGTGGCCGAGGGGTCCATTCAGTGATGTCATGCAGGGGGTACGCGGGGGTACGCGAGTACCGGTTTCTAGGATTACAGCTGGCCCCGCCCATTCACCCACCAACTCATCGACTCTGCCCCCTGCAACGTTTGAATTTCCTGCACGTTTGAGTTGCCTGCATGTTCTCAGAGCCAGGAAGGCAGCGAGCGGAGCCTTGCCTTGCCTTGCCACTGAAAAATGAGCTGCTCTGGGGTTTTGGAACTGTTGGGTCACTTTAACATGATGCCAGGCCTCCTTAACATGTTCTGGGGGTGCTGTGGAATACTGTTGCAACTGTTGGGTCAGTTTAAAATTGTCTGAGGCCTCAAAAAGGGCTTTTTTCATGTCACTTCCTGCCACGACATCACTTCTGGCTTATGATGTCACTTCCGGTGGGCGGGTCCCGACACGTGCCAATCAAAAGTGAGTACCTGTTGTTAAATCATTTAGATGACACCACTGGGTCCATTGGTCATGACATCACCATCATATCTGCCCACATGACAGTGATTTGGGGACATCCTTGGGGCTGAGCTCAGATTAGTTTTTGAATTAGTCAAGTTTAGTCAAGTTTTGGATTAATCAAGAAAAAGGTAGAATCTGAGTCCCCCAGCAGTGGTGTAGCTGAGGCATCTGCGACCCAGGTCAAAGATTTTGTAAGCCCCCCTCCCCATCAAATGTAAATAAATAAATACACACATACACAACATTTCTGGTTAATTGGCCATAATGTGTGATAGAAAAATACAGATATTCCAATGCAGTTTGTTGCATTGCATTCTGCATTACATTACCTTTCCACTGATATGTAACATGATAGTATTATTCGTGCCTACCAAGCTTTTCACAATTTTGGCCACTTAACTAGTGTCAAGCTCAGTTTGTGGCCCCCCGCCCCTGCTTAATAATAATAATAATAATAATAATAATAATAATAATAATAATAATAATAATAATAATA
>JAJKFI010000002.1:28304015-28317677 GCA_029204185.1 Lerista edwardsae
TAATAATAATAATAATAATAATAATAATAATAATAATAATAATAATACATGTATTTATATACCACCTTTCTTAAGATCACTAGATTTCTCTAATGACTGTAACTCAAGGTGGTTTACATAGGCAGAGTTTTATTCACAAACCCGAAGGTTTTTACAATTTACAGAAATGTTCTATCTTTCAAGAACAACACTCATACAGATCTTTCTTTCTGGATTTAGCCTTCTTTCTTAGCCACCCATCTGTCTTCTGCTGGCTGATAAGAGGCTTCCCTGCTCCCACCAGAGGCGCAGCTGACTTCAGCACACTCCTCTTCCCACGAGGCAGCTGGAACTCAGCTTTTAATCAGCCGCAGTTTGCAAGGTCTGCCACTCACAGAGACTTCCGGTAGTCTCGAGCTCACGACCTTCGGATCTTCAGCTGTTATCTTTGGGCAAACAGAGGCATTAACCCTCTCGGCTAAATCTCGGCTTAGCTACACCAGCATCCCTCAAATCCTGTAACATGGGTCAGGTGGGTTGAAAACATGCATACAGGAGTGCCTCAGTATCCACTGATTTGGTACGCATGGTTTAAGTTATCCACAGATACCATGGATGCTGGGGTGCCTATTCAGACAAGAGCTGAATGCCTCCCTGCTCCCTGACAGATCACTTGTGCCTACTGCTACAAGGTCTTTGAATATGTGTCTGAATACACAGAGGAGTTTGGGCCTGATCTATTGGCTCCATTTTTTCTCTTTCTGCAACCGGTTTTACTGCTAGGAGAAACCCAAGTTAAAGACTGGAGTTTCTTGAATGTGTGTGGTGACTCTCTGATCCCAGAAAGTGGAAGCTTCTAATTAAAAGCCAGTAGCCCTGAAAATCCTAAGTCATTCTTTGGCAGTCCAAATTGGTCTGACTGGCATCGCAACTACATCTAAAGTGAAAAAATAGCTGCAAATCAGGTCTAAAAAAAATGAGAGGAGAAGACACCAGGATGCAAGTTGTCAACACCTTCTCCATCTGGATTCTCCATAATTCATGAGTGAACCATGATTCAGGGGCAAGTAAAGTCTCTGGCGAACTGAATGGGAGTAAATATCTTTTTGAAACTAAAGATGTGGGATGAAAATTGAACCTGTCTCAAATGGGCAGGACTGTACGGGGTTCCCACAAATTCTGAACCTGCATATGCTCACCACAGTATCTGCTGCTATTCTACACATCTTGCCATTCCTGGGATATGTTGAGACAGTTGTCATTCAGGGAATCAAGAATGCTGTCTTAATCGAATGCTGTCGTACGGCTGTACGGCTCAGGTCCGGGGTATTTGAGGGACCGCCTTCTTCCATATAATCCTACCCGTACTCTCAGATCATCTGGGGGGCCCCTTTTGACTGTGCCGCCACCAGGAGAGGTGAGAGGGGTGGCGGCCAGGAAGAGGGCCTTCTCAGTGGTGGCCCCCCAACTTTGGAATACCCTCCCCTTCGAATTGAGAACTGCCCCCTCGTTGTTAACATTTCGGCGGGGGCTGAAGACCTTTTTATTTCAAAAAGCTTTTAACTGTTGACAGGCTATATCTCTTTAACCTTATTAATCTTATGATCCACGGGGTTTGTTGCTTGCTGTTTTTAAAATTTTAATTGTATTTTAACATTGTTTTTAATTGTTTTTTAACATAAACTTTGTTTTTATTGCTTTTTTATTGTAATGCCGCCTTGAGTGCCTTCGGGCAAAAAGGCGGGATATAAATTCAATAAATAAATAAATAAATAAATAAATAAATAAATAAATAAATAACCCTTTGGGTCCCTGCAATTCAGATGTGGTTTATTTATCTTAAAAATGGATACACCATGTTTTCTCCTACTAGCCCAGAGACTTACAAAACTCAATTAAAAACGATCCATAGCAGCTGCTCCCAAAGTCTTACTTGGATGCAGGGACCACTGTAAGTAGTTGCGGGGGCTGGGACTGGGGTGGGTGTCCCAACGGCATCACCGTAAAACGGAATTCTTACCTGAGAATCTCCTGTTCTGGGGATAGGAAGGTGGGGCATTCTATACCACATGGGTATGCCCTTCCCTGGATGAGGCAGGGCCAGATTTCCAAATCGTCTCCTCCCCTTCCTGCGGAAGGGCATCCCATTGCATCCCAGTCTTCAAGCTGGACTCTGGACACCCTCGCAGGCTTGCACCGTCACAAGTGCCTATAAACACATGAACTGGAAAAACTTCCTCTCACCGGAAAGGTTAGAACAAGAACAATCAACAAACAATGATGGAACGAGGAAAAGGGTTACCTTAACACTGGCAAAAATCCCTCCCCCGTTCCTGAAAACCTACTGCACAGAGAACCAATGACACCGTCCCTCCTGTGGCAGGACAAATGCCCCACCTTCCTATCCCCAGAACAGGAGATTCTCAGGTAAGAATTCCGTTTTCTCTGAGGAAGGAAGGTGGGGCATTCTATACCACATGGGACATGCCATAGCAGTTAGTGTGGGGCGGGAAAGGAGAGGTGTCAGCTAAGGTTCAACCACCCGCTGCAGGACCCTTCTCCCGAAAGCTGCCTGTGCAGACGCAGCTTGGTCTACCCTGTAGTGCCTGGTGAAAGTATTCGGTGACGACCAGGTCGCCGCCCTACAAATGTCCGCTAGGGAATGAGCACCCTCAAACACAGCAGATGCTGCCACCCCCCATAACAAATGTGCTGTCAGACCTGAGGGAGCTTGCTTACCCATGGCTTGGTATGTTAACGTAATGGCCTCCTTTATCCAGGTGGCCAACGTCCTTCTGGACACCTTTTGGCCTTCTTTATGACCCCTGAATCCGATGAACAGAGAGTCAGTGGACCTAAAGGGCCTTGCCCTATCAATGTAGAGGTGAAGGGCCCTCCTAACATCCAACGTGTGCCACCTCAGTCCTTGGGATGGATCGGTTGTGGGCAGAAAGAAGGAAGGACAATTTCTTGTTCCCTATGAAACAGGGAGTTAATCTTGCGAATAAAGGAGGGGTCGGGACAGAGTACCACCCGGTCCCTGTGGAAAATGCACAGATTGGAATTCACAGATAAGGCCCCCAATTCCAAGACCCTCCTAGCCGATGTAATGGCTACCAAGAAGAGGGTCTTTAGAGTAAGCTCCTTCAGGGGAACCGAATCCATGGGCTCGAATGGATGACCTGTGAAGCCATTTAACACAGTGTGCAAGTCCCAGGTCGGGAATCTATGCACGGTTGGAGGGTTCGTACGAGCAACGCCACATAAGAACCTTTTAATATGCGGGTGTGAGGAGATGTTAGGACCCAGTCCCACCCCCAGAATGCTGTTGATGGCTGAGACTTGTCTGCGAATCATACTGGTGCTCAGACCCTTATTTAGACCCTCCTGGAGGAATTGCAGGATGTGGCTAATAGGTGCTGTTGAAGGCTGGATATGTCGTGCAGCACACCAATGGCGGAATTTTCGCCAAGTTGTTTCGTAGGACCGCTTGGTAGATTCCCTCTTGGATGCTAGCAAGGTAGTCAGGACCTGGTCAGAGTACCCCCACAGTGTTAGATGTTGCCGCTCAGTCTCCAGGCTGTCAAATGAAGAAACTGAGGCTGGGGGTGTAGGAAGGGACCCTGCCTGAGAAGATCCCTCCTTTTGGGCAGGTGCCACCCCGAGCCCACGGCTAACGAGACCAGAGTAGGGAACCAAGGGCGTCTGGGCCAGTGAGGCGCCACCAGGATAAGCTCGGACCAATGCATCCTCACCTTTCTGAGGACCAAAGGAATCAGTTGGACGGGTGGGAATGCGTAAAGGAGTCCCGGGGGCCAGGGGGACTGTATGGCATCTGTCCCCTCTGCCTCCCTGGACAGGATCCGGGAGAAAAAGCAGGGAATCTGCCTGTTCTGTGCTGAAGCGAACAGATCTACTACCGGTTCTCCGAACCTTTGAGACACCTGATGAAATACCTGAGGATGAAGCTGCCATTCTGAATCGGTCAGGCGCTGCCTGCTGAGCCAGTCGGCGGCTACGTTTCTGATGCCTGCCAGGTGCTCTGCCCTGATGGACAACAGAAACTCCTTGGCCCACGTGAAGAGAAGAGATGCTCCGTTCATCAGGGATCGGGACCTGGTCTCCCCCTGACGATTGATGTGGGCCTTGGCCGTGGTGTTGTTGGTCCGAACCAGGACATGGGTTCCCTGGAGTTGGGGCTGGAAGTGGAGCAGGGCCAGTCGAAGGGCCCGGAGCTCCAACCAATTTATACTGTGGGAAGACTCTTCCATCGACCACCTGCCTTGGGTGCACCTGTCCCCCAGAATGGCTCCCCATCCGAGCAGGCTTGCATCGGTGGTTATTACTATCCTGGAAGGAAGCTCCAGGCTTGACCCCAGGGCCAGCCTTCCTGGAGCTAGCCACCAACTGAGGCTGTCCCTGATTTCTGATGTTAATACCAGCCAGCGATGTGCTTTCTGCTCGATGAGAGTTACCCACGGACGGAGAAATCTCTGGAGAGGGTGGGTATGGAAGCGGGACCAGGCCACAATGTCCTGGCACGAAATCATCAGCCCCTGCAACCTGGCCAGCGTCATCAGCGGAAGTTTGTTTGCTGACATGACCAATGACAGGGTGTGAAGAAGAACCTCCTGTCTTTCCGGAGAAAGCTGAAGGCGGAAGTTTAATGTATCCAGCCATAGGCCCAGATGGATTAGGGTTTGGCTGGGAGTCAGGGAGCTCTTTGTGAGGTTCACTACGAAGCCAGGTTCCCTCAGGCAAGAGAGGGTGGCCAAGGTGTCCCTCTCCGCCTGTCCCCTCGACGGAGCTCGGATAAGGACATCGTCAAGATAGGGGAACAGAACGATGCCCTGAAGGTGAAGGAAGGCCACCACTGCCACCAGAAGTTTGGTGAATACTCGTGGGGCCATCGTTAGCCCAAACGGCATCGCCCTGTATTGGAAGCGGCGGTGGCTGTAGGTGAACCTGAGGAAGCGCCGATGGCAATTCAAGATGGGGACATGAAGATAAGCCTCGGTCAAATCCACTGAAGTGAGGAAGTCCCCCCGCTCCAGTGCCGACGCTATGGAACGCCATGTCTCCATCTTGAACCTCCGCTTCTGCAGGAAGCGGTTCAACCACTTCAGATCCAGTATGGCTCACTTGTCCCCATTTTTCTTGGAGACAAGGAACCACACCGAATAGACCCCCGTTCCCCTTTGATCTTTGGGTACAGGCTCGATGGCCCTGATTTGCAGAAGGTGGTCTAACGCCTCCATCTTGTCTTGGTGTTTTGGGGGATCTTTGGATTGCGGGATTTGCCAAAAATGGTTGGGAGGTATGGACCGAAATTCTAGGGCGTACCCCTGGTTGACTGTCTGGAGAACCCAGGCGTCGGACGTTGACCTGGCCCAACAGTCTGAGTAGTCCAGTAGTCGACCGCCAATGTGACCTGAGCCATTTACAAATGAGGCGTCAGGTTGGTCTGCGGTCCTTGGCGGGTCTGGAGGAGGTAGGATTGCCCCCAGCTGATCTACTTCTGGGGAACGCCCAGTTTCTGTTCCATTTGGGTTTGGATCTGGATCCGAAATCCCTGGATTTAGCATAGAAGGCTGAGGAGTGAAAGGACTGTTGTTTGTGCTTAGGATGGTCCTTTTTTCCCGTGGGCAAAACCTTCCTTTTGTCCTTATTCTCCACGAGTAACGGATCCAGATCCTGGCCAAATAGTTTGCTTCCCTTGAACGGAATGTTGACCACCCTGGACAGTGAGGAAGCATCCCCCTCCCATTGTCTCATCCACAAATTTCTCCTGGCCATTGTATTAGAAGCCAATGCCCTTGCATTCAGCTGCAGGGCATCGTAGGATGAGTCTGAGGCGAAGGCTGCCGCCAAGGAAATTTTCTTTAAGAGGCTTTTAGCGCCTTTAGGGAGCTTGGGGAAAGCTGCAAGTCCGTTGGCCCACACGTAGGCCGCTCTTGCCATCCCAGAATTAGCAGAGGATGCTTTTAGGGCAAGGGCCGTGTACTCGAAGTTCCGTTTAAGGAACGTTTCCACTCGCTTATCAGTGGCGTCCTTTGGCCCCCCTTCCCCGTCCGAGGGAATAACGGCAGAGAGAGAGAGCCACGATAGGGGCAACTACAACTGGTACCACCAGAGACTGTGAGGTTCTGTCTGGTAGGGAATACAGCCTGTTCCACATTTTAGGTTTGTGTTTGGGAATGGTGGGTCTAGCCCACTCAGAATCCAGAACCTTCTGGAATTCTACGGGAAAAGGGATGGCCTCGGGCTTGGGAGGCCCCTGAGGAAACAGTTTGTTTGATTTTTTGGGTTTTGGTTTCTCCCCTTTAGCATCCTCCCCAGAGGAATCCTCCAACTCCAGTGCCGCTGTCACCTTGCTGAGCATTTTGGGAAAGAATTCCATAGGAAAAAGCCTATCGAGAGGTTGACCACCAACTTCCTCCGATTCTCCATCATCGGAGAGTTCCCCTTCCTCCCTATCAGAATCTGAGGAAGAAGATGAGGAGGAGGAAAAAGTTACCCGCTTGTGGCGTTTCTGCTTTTTGGAAGATTGCCCGTGCCAACGGGATCTGCCCTTATGAGCCTTTTTAGTATCACAGGGGTGGGTGGGTGGGGTAATCAGAAGAGGAGAGGGTAGACGAACATGAGGCCGCACTGGATGTAGGAGAGGCTGCCTGGTGATATGACGTTTGATACTTGGCTTGGAAGCCTGACAGGCCACAATAATATCCTGGACATGTGATCTGAAAGCTGTATTCACGGCCTCTTTAACCAAATCCTCCATGGGAGGTTTACCTGGTTTTTTGCCCTTTTTGGACTTTTGAGAGGACTTGTGGGGAATCCCTGGCAAAACCGTTACCCCTCCTCCTTGTTCTGCCCCCAATCCCGAAGGCCCAGTACCGTCCTGCACAGTGCTGGCGTCCTCCATCTGCTCTGCCTGCTCTGCGTGCTCCATCTTGAGTGCAGCATCGGCCGTAAAAAATGGCAGGAAGTAGTGGCTGAGGCACTAAAATGGCGGATCACTGAGGCCTTTGGAGGTCCCGGACGCGCCACTGTGTTGGGGCGCTGCCGGAGTTAACTGACAAAAATAAAGGGCACCCGCCTGGTTGGCTGGTCAATGAGCGCGCAGGCAGGGGTTTTTGGGGCGCTCCTGAAGCGATGAAGGAGCAAAGCCTTCTGGGGCGCTCCTCTACAGACGCGCTTGCTCGCGCTCTCTCGCCGCGTGCTCCTCTCGCTCGCGGCGTTGCCGGGCTGTTGAGGCTGCGGCAGGCGGTTGAGACGGGGGAGACAGACGTGCGGAGCACGCCCTTGCCGCCAGGAACCTCCCGCCCACGGCAGAGCCGGGCTGGGAAACTGGAGCAGTTAGTCTGAGGGGAGCAAAAAAGACGCGGGAAGCGCGCCCTCGCAGTGGTAAGCCTCGCGCTGGCCCGGGAGTTCCCGAGGAGGCTGCCGCGGACTCCCCTCCCTGTTGCTGTCAAAAAAAAACCCCACTCCCGTAACCCTCTTACTGTCTGGGGGGGGGGAGGAGAGGCAAAGATGAAAGAGGACCAGTGAGAGGTGAGGAGAAGACACGGAGCTCAGAGGAGCTCAATCGGAAAGCGACCTGCTCTGCCAGAGACAGAGCCGGACTGGGTGCAATGGGATGCCCTTCCGCAGGAAGGGGAGGAGACGATTTGGAAATCCGGCCCTGCCTCATCCAGGGAAGGGCATACCCATGTGGTATAGAATGCCCCACCTTCCTTCCTTCCTCAGAGAACTACGGCGCCACGGGCACCCTCAGCAATTGAGGTGCCATGTGCACCTAAGAATGCTGGACACAGCTAGGAAAGAGCTCTCCTTTAGTGAAAAAAAGAAGCAGGCATTTAAAATGCCATTGTATTCTGTATGTTACAAACTTGTAGCTGAAAACCTTCAAGAGTTCCTGACAGCTGGATCTCCATGGAAATTAGCACACTGAAAGAACATAGCTATTTAAAGCCCTGGTCTAAAGTTGGGAAGTGTCTCTGTTGGAAGCAAGCTGCTTTTCAGCACTTGCAGTAATTTAAGGGGGGAATCACTAGAATAAATGGATCATGTGGCCAAATCAGCATGTTTGGTCTTTGGGCAACAACCTGCTCTGAGTAAAAGGTGACCTCTCTGGCTGAGAGCAGGTGCCTTGATATGCTTTGAACTGGGATTCTGTTCTTATTCAAGGCATCCAGCAATTTTGTTCCATAAACGGGAGATGAATAGTTGTTTTTAATGTTTATTTCAGACGGAAAGGTAGAACTGTAAAGGATTCCTAATAAATGAGTTAATCAATTGACTTTTTCCTTCGTCCACAATAGGCAATTATTATTTATTTGAAGAATTTCTACCCTGCCTTTCCCATGCTGAAGCAAATGCCCAAGGTGGCTTACATGAGCTGGCTAGTCTAAACCACAATTTTTTCAATGAAGTTTTTATAAATCTACAGTTTTCTTGTGATCCGCCAATCCTCAGTCCTAGATGTTGCCTTCCCAGTGTGGTTCTCTCCTTTGGCTACATGCCATCAAGCCTCAGCAGGCTATCGCAAGTCAAGCCTGGACAGGTCAAGGTCATACTCCGTTCTTTGCTGGCTGGCCTTCTCATACACTCTACCGCAGCTCTCCCTTGCGGTGAGCTAATCAGCTCCACAGCGACTCTGTTCTACCACCACAGGTGCTGCAGCTTGTCACAACCTGGCATCCGTCTCCCATCCAAAAACAAACCAGATTCTCCTGCTTAGCTTCAGGCAGCGCCAGCAGCTCAACCATCAGTCCACACCTCCTCTACAAACCCCCCCACATACACCTCCACACACACCCCCAAACACCTTGGTAAGAGCTAGGACTTCTTCGTGGATATGAACTCACAGGTATGGAGCTCTTGGGTCAAATGTGTTATGCCGGAAATCCTTGATTGACCTAATACAGCACTGCAGGTGGCGGATAGGGTGGGGAGAGCAGTGAACCTGCAGGGGGGTTCCACCCCTACTGGCCTGTCATTCACAGGCATTGCCTAGGCATGCTAGTGTGGCAGCACAGCCCCTGCAATTGTCTCGCTCTTCTTTCCACAGCTTAATGGGAAGAGGATAATGGTGGCAGCTGCAAGACTAGAGGAGGAAGAGATTGGCTGCAACTGCAATAACTCTCTTCCTGCTCACTTTCCTTGTGGAGAGTGAATGGGAGGAAAAGGATCCTGAAGGCAGAACCATCTCTGGCCCAACTACTGTGATTCCCTACTCTTCTTTCAAATAGGAGAGTGGGTGGGCAGTGAGCGTAAGACTAACAATGCAATCCCATGCATGACTATTCAGAAGTAAGCTCCTTTGTGTGCCATGGGGTTTAGTCCCAGGAGAGTGTTATAGGATTGCGGCCTAAATCTTTATTATTCTTTTAAAACATTTGTTCCCTTAAAAAAGCACAATAAATGAAAAAAAGTGTTGCTCTTTGTGATAGCATAGGTGCCAGCCAGTCAGCAGCACTATGCACAAATGGCTTAGGCTACATTGTGCAGAACCAGTCCCCCACCCCGGGGCTCAGTGATGTGAGACATATTGATGTGTTAAAGCAGAACATGGTAAGTGAGCTGACAGAGCAGCCTGTTCACTCAGTTCCTGTATCATCTCTACACACCCTGATCTTGCAGCAAAGGAAGTCAGAGAAGGATAAGTGGAAGCTCATTCATGCTGGTTCAGGGAACAGGAGGGATCACCCAGAATCACAGCATCAAAGGTTCATGTGACAGCACTACATGTTGAACTTGCATAGTCTTTGTTGTGTAGACAACTGATAATTTCTTGGTGCATTTTTCAAATAATCACCACCATTTTATTTAGCAACAAACACGGAAAAGCAGCAGAGGACATCCTAAACTGTACAGTTTATGGCAAAGCTGTGCCTAAAAGTCATGACTCGATATGCACATAAAAACAAAAGATGCAACTGAACCAACCAGTAAACCTTCTACTTGGATTAACTGCTTTCAGAAAAAGAACTGGAATTACTTCTAGTGGACATATTTATTTTACTTTTTCAAAAGATGCTAAATAAACCTCCACATTTTCTCCAGAGTAGTTACAGGAGGACAGACCAGATAATTGCGTGTCTTTTGTCTTCTGTAAAAATCTTTTTACACCTCAGAGGAAACCCTTTCACACCAATATAGTTAGGATAAGAAAAAACAGCAACAATTATCAGTAGATCTGTGGTTTCAAGAGAAATATTTTCATCCCTGGTGAAAATCTGTACTCCTTATGCTGCATTCCTCTTGAAATTTGCTCTTCCTTTCTTTTCCATTGTGGAAAAGTGCTGTGGAGCTGTTCAACCTTCAGATTTCTGCTGAACGAGAATCCCCTTCACTCAGATCTGAATGTGGTAACCTACAATGTAGTAACCTCAAAGGACATCTTGTGTGTACAGACTACGCTGGCGATAAGTCCAGCCGGTGTAATTTCCTATTCCCACTGGACCTTTTGTAACACAAACACTAACAAACTCAGAGGAATGACCAGGGGCATGACATTCTCAGAGGAATGACCAGAGATGAAAAGATGGAAAAAGCTTTACGGCATTCCTCGATCTCTAATGCCTTAGTGAATTTGGATCTAAACCAGTCTAACACATATCTCAGAAGATGTATACTAATGTACAGTATAGAGATGCTCTATTTTTACAACAGTTACAATCCAGGGCTTCGTGCACCCGGTCAGAGGATATTAACATGAACTCTCAGAAATGTCCATGCCTTCTCCCTTCAGGACTCTTCCAAATATGTCTTCTGTGATGTTCCTATTCACTGCAAAGACAAAAACAAAGAACATCCCCTCTTCAGTTTATTTACGGTATAATTGACAGTGGAGTTAACTGAGCTCAAGGGGTGCACGGTAATCACCGCAGCAGGGAGCCTGATCTCATCTCAGACGGCGCTGTTGAATTTGCTGTCCGTTAGTAGCAATGTGTTTTTCAGTCCACTTCTAGTGTTCACATTCTTTATTTGTAACCTAAATTCACCTTAATGGTTCCTTACAGCAAATTATATAGTAAGAATTGGGTCAAGTGTGGCCTTACAGCAAAAACCATTGCCAGAGCCAACACCAACACCGTTTCCTGCCTTAGCTTTAATTATAGCTCTAGGGGTAGGCAACCATTGGATATATACGAGCTACTAAACCAACTGGCAAAGAACCATATTTAACTGTAGAAAAAAAATCTCCAGAGCAAGGGAGCAGGGCAGGTCACCAGGTCATGCTTTGATGGGCAGGAGAACTTCCCAGACATTGCTTCACCCATGATGCTCTGGGGAGGAGAGGAAGCCATCTTTCACTTCCTTTCTCTCCATGCTTTGCCTGCTCCACCTCTCACCGCTGTGGAAAAGCTGCTTCTCCTGCTTTCCCATCTGGCTGCAGCCACCAGTCCTGCTTTGAGCAGCCACCTCCTGAGAGCACATGCCGGCCAGAAGCTCGCGAGCTCCAAGATGGCAGCTGGAAAGGGCAGGGCTGGCCGGATCTGTCCTCTCACCCCGTCTTTTCTGGCTGCTCAATAGCGGCATCACCTGCTGCTCCAAACAAAAAGGACTGCAAGCTACTGGTAACCACCCTGTAAGCTACTGGTAGCTCACTAGCCCCACGTTGCCAAACCCCACCTAGAACCTCAGCAAGTGTTTGGAGCAGTTTCTCAGCAAATAATACACTTGGTTCAACAACAGTTTGCGACAATTCAGTGCTCCTAATGTCATGCTACACTGCACTGGCTATCAACCCACTACCAAAACATAGCCTACCGGCACAATAGTCCTGCTGACAGACCCATCTTCGTTTGGGTGTTTTCTTTGGTG
Source organism: Lerista edwardsae (assembly GCA_029204185.1). Taxonomy (NCBI): domain Eukaryota; kingdom Metazoa; phylum Chordata; class Lepidosauria; order Squamata; family Scincidae; genus Lerista; species Lerista edwardsae. The sequence continues at coordinate 28,315,827 of JAJKFI010000002.1, forward strand.
TGGAAGCTCTGAACTCTCACGATAATCTCGCCCCTTGATGTTCTGCATATCAAGCACCACCTGGCTCTTTGAGGGAAGGGGAGGTTTGCTGTGCCCCACTTCAGACCTTGAGAGTTTGACGGGCTTCTTGGTGATTGACAAGAGGGGGTCTAAATTAGCACAGGGCTTCTGCTTGCTCTGAGTCTTTTCCTCAGATTGGTTGGAACAGGTATAAGATCGAAATCTGGGGGTGGGAACTAGGAAAGGTGGGGAGGTTTGTTGCTTGTTGGACTTGTTGCTGTCAGCCTCCTGAGACTTGCTGAAAGGGAAGCTTGGGTGTTCTTTCCGTGAATGCTTGAAGAATTCCTGATCTTTCTTAGGCACGATTTTGTCTTTGGATTTTGTAAAATCATACAGTGGGTTGTCAATCATCTCTGGTTTGGGGTACACATCTTCTGATACCAATGGCTCCACCACGCTTTTCCTCACTTCAGCATACCTGCAATGATTAAAGAGACAACAATCAAGGTAGGAGCAATGTCAGGTTAGACAACATGGAAAAAACCAGGGGGAGTTACAAGTAAATCCTTGGTAACTGCACACTCTGTTTCCATTCATCCACTGAACCACAAGTGTAACTTAGGTTGCGTCATTTGTGAGCTGTTCTCAGCTATCTACCACAGCCATTCTGAAGTCATCCATGGCTATTCTGGAGTTATCTAACCAGGTTAGCTACCCCTCCCCTTGTACAGCATCAGAGTCCTGATTATTTTCATAATGACAAAAAGGGGTGCAATTTGATTTCCCCCCAACCCCATTTTCCCATAGGGTCAATGATTGGGTATCTGTTGATTTGGTATCCTTTGAATTGACTGTATGTCAAAATGACTGTGCATAAAGCACATGAGAATAAAATGCTGATTAAGAAAAGGAAGTAGAAGAGGCTGGATAAACCATCACATCACATAATAGCAGAGACGTTAAAACCAGGTCACTGTAAATACCAAGACAGACAGAAAGAAAACGCATTTAGCTGGGCTGGGAACGGTTGGAAATTAGGGTGCAATACTGTACATACGTACTTTATAATAAGTCCCACGGAACACAGGGGGACTTACTTCTGAGTAAATATGTATAACAGTGTAATTCAAACTGTGGGTCAGGACCCACTTGGTGGGTTGCGACCTGATGTCAGATGGGTCGCAGAAAGCTGGGAGCAGCCATCTTGGAAACTGTAGACCTTACTCTTGCTATATTCCATTTATGTCAACAGTTTGAATTTTCAAGTGCGTTTTTTAATTTTGTTTTTAGTTTGCTGCTTTTATTTATTTATTTATTTGAAGAATTTATACCCCGCCTTTCCCATGCTGAAGCAAATGCCCATAATATTTTGTCCTACTCTTGCTTTCTATCAGAGATGTTTTATGGTTGTGCAATTGCTTCAGTGCAAGAATGCCAGTTTGCATTCTAGGAGTATCATTTTATTATGTCACACTGATGGCACTTCCTGCTTGATGATGTCACTTCTGGCTATGACAGATTCCAGGTTAATGACATCACTTCTGGTGGGTCCCAACAGGAATGCCATTCTAAAAAGTGGGTCCTGGTCAAAATAGTTGGAGAACCACTGATATATAGGATTGCACTGTTAAACACATTAACTGCAATTGAGAGTGACAGAAGAAGTTTTGTGTCACCATGTTCGATTATGAAAGCAGGAGGGTTGTGGCAGCGGCATTTCATCTAAAACTTCTCTAGTTAAAAAGTGACTACAGTTGTTCTCAGCACCTCCAACTCAGCAATCACTCAGACTACTGATTGTATGAGAAAGAAAGAAAGAAAGAAAGAAAGAAAGAAAGAAAGAAAGAAAGA
>JAJKFI010000002.1:28323330-28348132 GCA_029204185.1 Lerista edwardsae
AGAGAGAGAGAGAGAGAGAGAGAGAGAGAGAGAGAGAGAGAGAGAGCGCACCATAATCACTGGAAATCTGGTCTTCTGCTCTCATTCTTCCCCCACACTTTCAGCAGCTTGAAAAAATGTAAATAGGGACTGACTCATGCACAAGGTAGGGGCTCACCATAAGATTCATCACTGTCTGATGACTTAATGCTGATCAGAATATGTTGGTCCAGTAGATACTCTGGGTCTGAAATAATTGGAGTCAGCTGCAAGGAAAAGTCCACATACTTTAATAAAAACCCAGAATATAGGTATCCAATCCTTTCCAGTAAGCAGACCCTTTCTTTTGCAAATGAAGTAGCTATCAGGTACTCACGCAGGACTGAACCATAATGTGTGCAAGGAATTTACTCCTGAGTAAGTTTGTGTAGGATTTTCCCCTGACACTTTCAGAGCTGTTTCTGAATTCTGATGTCCATATAATAATGGATGTCTGATATAATAATGATGTCTGATATAATAATGGATTTTTTAATCCATTATTATAACAGAAGGTGACAAACCTGGATTTGCCAAGTATATACTTGGCAGGGGGAACTGCAACCAATCCCAAGTCAATGGGCCACTCCTGCACCAGCAATACCCGGCATGGGTATTGAGACAGGTGGGCGGAACTGGGCAGGGGTGGGCGGGCAGTAGGTGTGCCAGCCCAGGGAGGGGGTGGAGATGGGATGCGGCCAGATTCAGGCTGTGTGGGCATCCTTGGCTCTGTGCCTCAGCTGGAGCCTCCCCTGGGCAAGGGTATGAATGTGCCCTTGCCCCAGGGAGGCTCCCCAGCGCACCGAAGCTGCACTGGATTTGGCACAGGCCCACCGGCCTTGCTAATCCAGCACAGTTTAGGATTGCGCTCTGAACTTCTTGGTTGCCAACCTCTGTACTGCACACAGCTTGGCTTAGAGCTGGGGAGCTGTGCAGCTTAGGGGTAACAGTGCTTATAGGGTGGTGGTTGTAAATATTAGGCTGCATGTGAAACACTTGGAGCATTCTAATGCTATTTGCTTACCAAATAGCATTAATTGGTATTTGCTTACCAAATTGGTATTTGAATTGGTATTGCTGTATCTACCAACATAAAGATTCAAACAGTACCTGGACTAGGCTTGTAGCCCAATCCTATCCTGGGCCTGTTACAAGAGTTATAGGTTTTAATCAGTGTAACAAGGAGCTTAATCGATTGAAGCTGGGCAGCCAAATCCACACACACACCCCAAGCTGGTATATGTCCCTGGTGCTGGTTCCTGAGTGTCGTGTAAACCACATAAAGACAAGTGTTACATAAAGCATATTTGCAGCCGTTGAGCCAGCGCACAGACCTGCAAAGCAAGAGGTTTAACAAGATCCACACAGGCATTAGTCAAAGCTATTTTTTATTTTTTATTTTTTATTTTTTATTTTTTATTATTATTATTATTATTATTATTATTATTATTATTATTATCAATAACAATAACACTAACACTAACACTAACAATAACAATAACAATAATAAAATCTGCACTTTGGCCTTAAGAAGTTAATAAGCCAGAGTGAATACCCCATGTTCCCAGAATGTCCAGTTCTAAAGACAATTGTGGCAGCAATTTCGAGCTCCAGTTTCTGAGTGGAATATCTGTGAAGATTTGAGACATCTCTATCTATCACTAGATGCCATCATAACATCTTGTTAAGTAGTAGGAGAGGTAGTCATTAGCTCTTGTCCCTTCTCATGTATGCTATGCAGGAACTTGGAATGCAGCACACCCCATACTGCTAACTGGGGCTACTTGAGTTCTCTTGGCAGTACTTAGTTGGAAGTCCATTTAAGGACACCAGCTGGAAATTCATTTCAACATGTTCTTCCAAGCTATTTAATTACCCATATGTTCATTCAGGGCGCAATCCTACCCAGCGCTGGGGTAGGAGTGCAGGCCAGCCAGCGCCCTATCCAGCGCTGGGTGTGGGGAAGGCTGGAGCCTCCTGCAGCAAGGGAATGTGCTGCTCCCTTATCGTAGGGGAGGCTCCAGCCTCCCCTATGTGCTTCTCGGACCTGTGCCCACTAAAGAGTGGGCTCAGATCCAATGAGACCGCGCAGCCCGAATCAGGGCCGCACGGCCTCGCTGACGGGCTTAGGATGTGGCTGTACAGCCACCTTCCAAGCTCTCCCTGGTCCCACCCAAGTCCTGCCTCCCTCCCTCCCACCAATCCCTGTCCCAAGACGGGGCAGAGAATCCCTTGCGCTGACTATGTTCGGTTGGCTCAAGGAAGGCTCTCTGTCGGCACTCTGAAGCCGACGCTGCGAGCAGTGTCAGCTTCTGAGTGTTAGCGCCGACGTGGGGGTGCTGTGCTCCGCCCTCGTGTCGACGCTATGACGTAGCGTTGGTGCGATGGGTGCGCTCGGATTGCGCTGTTAGTGTAAGAATTTGGAGGAGGGCCCTGACCAAGTATTCTATGGCCTGTCTGGAAGGAAAAACACCTCTCAGACCAGTACATTTATCTGTTGACATCTGTTGATTAGCTGAAGTAATAGAACATTAGTGCTATCATGGATCTACACTGAGGGTTGTGGGGATCTAGATATTAAAGGGCAGGGGAAAGACAATCTATAGTCTTAAGGCCAGATCTGGCCAGCCACCCGAAATCATGTGGCCCATAGTCTCCAAAAGATATATCCACCCAGCAGAAGCATAACTAGACAAAAAAGCACCTGGGGCAAAGAAGTATTTGCGGCATCCCTGGGCACCCATGCAATCCAGAAGAGGCAGCAGGGACCTCAGAAAACTGCCTGGAGAGCACTCCAAATGCAGCGCTTTTGCTGCGCAACTGTAGGGGAAGCTATCTGGGGGGTTTTTCTTCACTTTTTAACATTTTTAAGTGGGTCTGCAGGAAAATTTCACCCCCTCTTGGTGTAGCACGCAGGGGCAGCTGCCCCTCAGGCTCCACCCTTGTTACATCTCTGCCACCCAGCCATGGTGGTCCTAAAAAAGAATTCAAATTTGTAGTTCTATTTCTTTTTTTTTTTTTTGAAGATGATTTTATTGATTTTATAATTATAAAGATACAGGAAAAGGATAGTCAGTAACATAGGATGGGTATACATAGGGTCAAACAATAGGAAGTGAGGCAGTACGAGAGTAACATATAAATGCAAAAATTAGTAATTTCCATTATCATATATTCCATCTGAAAGGACACAATAATTATGATTCACAAAACTACGTCAATTTTCGTTATTCATTCAAATCTTCAATAATTCCACAGTTACTTAGCAAACTCAAGCAAGAAAAGTCAACTATACCTACAATTATCCGTCTCCAATTTATAGTAAAAGTCAATGAAATAATAAACTAAAAGGGAAGAACCTACTATATCAAGCACAGAAATGGAATAAACATAGATGAAGCTGGGAAGTCAAACTATTTAAACTAGCACTCTGTTAATCTCTTCATCTCTATTCATATTGCTTATATTATTTTTCAATCTTAATCTTTAATTAATCTTTGTTACAAAACTTATTCTATTAGAATTAAAACAGCCCATCTCAGAAAAAAAAAAAATACGCCATAAAAATAAGGAGCATAAAGATATAACATGACATCCATCACTTCATAATCATCATTAGGCCTTAATAACATTTTTTTTTCTAAAATCATATCTTAATGTAAGCTTGAGTTGTCACGTACCTTTGTTAAAAAAAAGAAAGAAAATAATTGCTTAGTTATATAATCTGACGCAAAATTACAAGCCTACAATTATCGCTTTTCAGATCAAGGCTCAATGCTAACCATTTCTTTCTATCACAAATCTCACAGGAAGGAATGAACTTTGTCACCTTTTAATCCTCATTTCTATTTATACCATTAATTCAATTTTTAAATCATAAATTTCATTACTCAAATTCCCCCCGCCCATTTATTATAAAAAGCCAAAAATTATACAAATCATTAAAAATTAACATCTGGTCAAAACCTTCCCCTCTCCTGCCACTAGAGAGGAGCCTGCTGACAATAAACACTCTCACTGTATTTGTCAGCAGACCATAAAAAAATATCTTGTTCATAGTCTCTTTCCCTTAAATCTTGTTAATTCAGACAGGGCTGTCCATCTTCAAAAATACATTCCTCTTGTCCTTCCACAAAGTTCAAATTTGTAGTTCTATTTCTGTAAGACTTACAGCGCAAGCAGGCCAATGGCTGGCATTCTCTCTCTGGGCATGCACCTGTCCATGCCATGCCCATCTCTTTCTTTTTAGTGCTATGGCCTAATAGGGAGGATCACACACACGTATCGAATGCACATGTTATCACTGCTATAATGACTGTGGTTGGAGGCACTGACTGACATCACCTGAGCCATCACTAGTTACATAATCACCTCTTCCACATGCTTGCATAATGTTTGTGGGTTTTTTCCTCTTTAATTTGCTTTATGTATTTGATCTTGCTTCCCTGGTGTATCTTTACAAATGTTTATTCCCATTCCCTCCCCTCATTCAGTCTTTAGAGGCAAGGGACTTCTTTACTGTTGTGCTCAAGCATGAGGAACATGTTTGTCTAGCTTGCCTTCAAGCAGATAAAAACAATGGTAATACTGAGCAGAGCTGGCTTGTGATTTTGTAGATTGTTCCTTTCTTTTATTTAATTGATTTTTAAATGCAATGTGCTCCCCCTTTTCTGTTGAGATCAGGAGTATTACTTCAGAATGTAAAAAAGAATATTGTCAATTTCACTTCCCTGCAGTGAGGCAGGGAAGTGAAAGTGAAAGTGACACTAGCAATGCAGTACAGCAAGACAATCTCCCTGTCTGTATCCTGTGGACACAGAAGGACTTGTGGACAGATTGTCACAAAGAATAGCTGGTTGCTGGAGGTGTGCTTTGTATATGGGTAGATAAGTCATAAGTCAGCATTTATATAAGTTTAGACATTTTTTCCTGTACAGCTTTTATATTTGCTATACAGAAAAGCTAAAGCTGAAACAATGTTGTCAAATAAGTACTAAAGCATAGTTGAACTACCTTAGGAAGGGCTTCAGCAAACTTTACCACCAGTTCCCCTTCATTTCCTTCCTCATTTTCTCCCTCCTGGCTCTTCACAAACTCTGCAAAAGTGTTAGAAAAGAAAATTGTTTGCCAGCTGAAAAATGCACAACAAGGAACAAGCACACATGTTCGCAAAAATAAAAACTTGGCAGCAAAGTGAAACTGCTAATTATTCCTCATTTTGGACACAAGGCTGGAAAGCACCTGTCTGCATACAGATGTGATCCCAAGCGAACCCTAACATGGTACATTTGCAAAGAATGGCCTTATAGGGTTGACTTTTTATTATTTCATTCCACTTACTAAAGAAAGACATTAGGAGGTTCAGTGCAGGCATGGACAAGAGGATAAGGAGAACATGACAGCTCTTCCTACGCCACTCAAGATAGCACATTTTTTAAAATTTTAATTTAAGATTCCTAACACATGGTTTCCATAGAAATGTATGCAAATCTCTGTATAGCCAAAATATTTTTTGTGCAGCAGGGATAATAGAGCTCTGTGCCATGTGAATAACAGAAAGAGTACAGTAGAGAGATGCAGTAGAAAGATCAGCTCTGACCCTGTGACAAGGGACAGCATAATCAATACACCTTGAGCATTGCTTGAGTCAAATGTGCATTACGTAATCAGCTCAGATTCAGGAATTCAAAAATACATTTTCTATCACAGATATACATTCTTCTTTACAGAGCAATCACAATAGAATGACTGGATCCCTCAAATAACTTGATTCTTGACCTTCCAAGCAATCAACTGTTTTTATTGGCTATATAAAATGCATTTATTACCACAGCCCCAGAGGTAGCTTGGCTTGGATGAGTAATTGGTTGGTGCCTGTATGTGGTGCCTTGGAACCCCATGTATACTATCATGACTTTCATGATGAAAGAATGGTGAAAAATAAAGCAAGTGTGCAATGCAGAGATGTCAAAGCAGATTGCCAGGTGCAAGGGAGTGGCGACAGGATGCAAGCATCTTGTCTTGTGTGCTCCCTGAGGCACCTGGTGGGCCACTGTGAGATACAGGAAGCTGGAATAGATGGGCCTTTGGCCTGATCCAGCAGGGCTCTTCTTATGTTCATTAGGGTTGGGGATGATTCACATGTGGACTTTACAAAGATGGAGCCTACCTCTGTAAGAATATCGAACAGTAGTCTTTTAAAGTTTATCACACCTGTATCCCATTTTTCTTCCAAGAAATCCTTGGCAGCATATAGATAGTAATCTCAATTCACCCTGTGTGGGAGATTCTAGTGTTAAAAGTTAAACAGCTCTGGATCTGGTCAGTGCCATGATGGAAAGATACCTCTGTCTGTGATGCCATTAATGTCACAGCAGAAAAGCAGGATATAAATGAAGAGAAATATAACAGAGTGGACAAAGATTTGCCCAAGGCCTGGCCTTTCAACTGAGTGAAAAGGGATCTGTGACTATTCCTAGCTTTCTCTTTGACATACCTGCATGTATATCTGAAAATATATTTGGGTTGAGCTCATGCCTGACACTTTCAGGTGTACTCATCAAATGTTTTTGCAGGTACAACTTGAAAGATGTTGCAAGTGAAGCAGCCCTAATGATGCTGCAACATTTGCCCTTTGTTTGGAAAACAAGTCAGCCCTTGAATCTTCCATGATAGGAAAACATTTATTAAAGTGCTTGTACAAACAAAGGGATTTCCTTTGAACCACCAATTGAATGAAAACTCCAAACGAGAGTTGTGTGTAATAGAGCAATTAAAACCAAGAAGTTCACACAATGATGCTTGCGTTTTCAAAGAAACATCTTGTGAAGGACAGGGAATGCTGTTCAAGCAAAAACAACCTCCCTTCTTGCACCACTATCAAACATCCCAAACAATATTATTACCTGCTATATACAAAGAAACAGAAAAACAAACAGGAGAAACCATACTTTCTAGGCAGCTGGAGTAGAACTCAATGTAGAATTTTGTTTGAGACTTGGTCTTGAGGATGGCACTGCAATGCAAGAATTCAATTTGTCCCTGAGAATCTCTATCATCTAGGAGAAAGAAGGACATTTGTTAAAGAAGTTAAAGGAAGTTATTTTCAGCAAGACTCCTAAAGGAACTAGGGGGCTAATTCTAACCTGCATTGGAACAGGCAGGCTGGCCGGCCTGCGTAGTATCAAGCGCAGGCTTGGCTGCTCCTGGAACTCACCTTGGGGCATTTGGGGTAAGCCTTACCCCAGGATAAGCTCCAGCCACCTTTATGGGATGGGGCTAGATTGCTAGATCTATTGCTAAATCTGGCCCAATTGCTAAATCCACATTTCACCCCTCCCTGGGCCCCTAGAGTGCTCCATCCCTCCCTCCACCCTCCCCCTGCATCATTCTGCCACTCCCACCTTCACGGAGCCCCCATGATGGCTGAACATGGTCAGCATGTGGCTGAACATGGCCAGCATGGGGACAGCTTATCTGGCCAGCTCAGTGCTGTTCCTGGGTTGGCATAACTGCCTGCACTGATCTAGAGCCTCTTGCACGGTCGCAGACATGTCTTATGGCATGTTTGCAACAGCCATGGGCCAACGCAAGCAAGATGTGTTGGCCCAGGAGGTGTGTGGGATTGCACCCTGGGTGGTTCTTCCAACACAATTACACACTGCTTGAAAAAGGAAACAGTTGAGTCTGTAATTGTTGAATCATCTTTAGGGCCCAATCCTATCCTGCATCTGTTCTGGAAACTTGGTTAGGATTGGGCCCTTATTGGTGTATAGCTATGGGGAGTGTAATTCTGAAGAGCTCTTGCACTCCAACACGTACCACTAGGTCACTGTTATAAATACACAGCAAAGACAGACATTCAAACACTGAATTTTCTCACCATTCTTTGAGACAAACTGAGAGGTGACAGCAACCTCAAACGTAGCAAAGACGGGACTATGATCACTTGTCATGATGTCAGTGGTGCATCCTGCCAAAAAAAAGGAATGGCAACTTTTAAGGGTTCTTATTCTTGACCCTTCAAAAATGTTACTATCTGTCTGATCCTCAGACTGATCAGTGTCAATCCACCCATGAAGGAAGGAGAAATGGTTGCTCAGAGTGATGGATGTGTGAAGACCCCACTCGCTGCAACTGACTCACCTTGCCCCCCATTTATCATCATCATCATCATCATCATCATCATCATCATTGCCTGTAAACTGCTTTGGGAACTTTTTTTTTGAAAAGCAGTATGTAAATACTGTTTGATAGATCTGCCTCCAAGAACATTCTCAGTTCTCATTCTGCCTCTCTTTTGAAACAAGAGCAGAGGAGTGGGGCACGAGCACAGAAACTGGAAGAAGCATCACCCCACTTCCAAAAAAGGAGATTTTTTTTTTCAAAGTGGGCTGGTGCTTAGTTCTTACCAACAGGAAATCCTTCATCATGCCTGGCCTAAATCTACTTCCCTGTAGTTTTAACCCATTTGTTCTAGTCCTGCCCTCTGCTCTGTCTTCTACTGGTCCTTCGGAGAACTGAAAATAGTTCTCACATCCTCCTTTAGTCTTCTCTTTTCCAGGCTTTTATCCATTTCCCACAAGATTTGGTCTCCAGGCCCTTCACTATCTTTGATGAATCTATTCAAGTCAACATCCTTTAAGTGGGGTGTCCAGAATTGGACACAATTTCCTGACTTCTCTGACTAGTGCAGAGAATAACTCAGTGGCCATTGCTGCTGCTGGTTCCCTCACGTCCTGACACCATCACTGCCTATCCGCCTTTGATGCTTATTCCAAACTGGCTGTAGAGTTGGGGTTGGGGTGGGGTGCACTACCATGTGGACCAAGGAAAAATAAACAAAGGGAGGGAGTTGAGCAGCAACTCAGGCATCATTTTGGCTTGCGCCAGACCTTAAAATGGTCTATATAAACTGGGAGCCCAATCCTGAACTGCCTAAATGCCACTGCATCCAGAAGCAGCAGCCAGGCAGCCGCTGGGATCTCCCCACGGGAAGGGGATATTCATCCCCTTTCCCCGGGAAAAGCGCCAACGCCCCCAAGGGGACTACTCAACTCACCGCCAGCTATTTTGTCTGTGGTGAATCAAGCAGCCCTGAGCCACCGCCAGGGATAAGATCTGGTGGTGGAAGCCACCGCCAGGTCTCATGCCCTTGTGGCTGGCTCCTCCACTCCCCTGCCTCCCCCCTCCCCGCTCATGTTGGGGCTGGCGCTGAATGAGCGCCACCCCAACACAAGCATAAGCATGTCACTGAAATGCTTTACAGCACCTGAATGCCAACTACTAGCCAAAGGGGAGCGCATCTGAATATTTGCAGGGTTTATTTTCTTCTCTGCCACAAATTCCAGTTTGAGGAATAAACAATCCAAGCCAGAAAGTACAGTATAGGCAGATCTGACTCCCAATGGTCTGGACTTTTCAGACTATCTTGCTCCAAATATAACGGTTTATGTATCCGTTGTTGAGAACTTGGCAGGGAAAGAAGATTCTACAGATTCTGCTCTGAATCATTTCCGCTTAGACCAGCTTGGCTGCTATTTTCAATCTGTTATCTACCCACCATAAGACTGACACACCACATGCACCAAGGGATGTGATTTCCAAAGTACTCGATCACACCAGGATGGCAAATTGTATTTCATCTGCAAACAAAAAGGAGAATCAATGTCAAGGACACATCACCCTGTCAGAAAGCAGGTTCTTTTGTCAAAAAGTCATCAGCTTGCTCCCTATTATATTTCCTCTCTTTGCACTTTCTATAATAAAAGAAACTGTTCTTACAACATAAATAATTTGAAACATTCTATGTTACAATATATGACATACCCCTGTTGCTTTCTGCTTGGTGTAGACATAATTTTCACGTGTGTTCCTCTCAAAGCGATAGGTTGGAGCAAATGTGATCTCTTCTTCCTCTGGAACAGACAGGTGGCTGTTATTATTTTAATAACAGTCTAGTCCAGTGATGGCGAACCAATGACACGTGTGACACGCCACGATGTTCAGGGTGACACGCCAGAGTTCACCGATACCCGACAACAACTGAGTTTGTTTTACTAGCATTTCATTTTTGTAATGATTCGATTTTTTTTATATAATGCATAGCCCCACACATGATTGGGGTGTACTTTTTAAATTAAATTAATATACAGTATAAATAATAGTTTCTCCTTCGTTTGCGGGGGAAAGTGACATATCAGCAGTCTCAAGTTAGGTATTTTTGACACGACGAGCCCAAAAGGTTCGCCATCACTGATCTAGACTGTCTAGTTATTATTTTAACTTTACTGAATATCCCAGACCTTGGGCTGACATTTTCAGCTACTTAATAGCGATCACTTTACATTATTCTAGGTGACAATCAACCAACACATGGTTAGCTGTTAGTCGGCAGTCTCTCACCGTTGTAACACTAGTGCGCCCCGACTGGAACCTTTCCCCTACAACTCTGGACCCTCCACAATCACCATCAGGATCTCAAGAACAGAAGGCAGGCAGCCTGAACTGAAGGCTGGACTCAGTGGCACAGGGCTCACTTGGCCGCATGAACCATCCTGGTACTGGGCTGTACCTGGAGGAAGGAACACCAGTTTTAGGAGAGCAATCCTGGAGTTATGCCAGCATAGTTAGGCCAGCAAAGTTTGGCCGGCATAAGGACCACCGTAAAGCATCTTTGGACCACTCTTGGAGTCAGGGAGGATGGTGCACATCTGTGTGCTGGCTTCTCTGACTCTGAGAATGGTTCAAACATACTTTTCGGTATCCCTTGTGCTGGCCAAACTTTGCTGGCCTAACTGTACCAGCCTAACTCCAAGTTAAGATTGCGCCCTAAGTATGATGATCAAAATCCTTCTAGTCACTAGAAAGAGTGAGGCAGCCAGGTTAGCCACATTAAGCCTCAACTGCTTCCTAAAGCGCAACCAATTTAACAGCCTCCATAGACCACCTCCTAACCTTCTTAAACAGGGGGCCCTCACACTGCTGACCTGTTGGACAGTTCCCATGCCTTGCTTGGAATACTGAAATGTGCCTGACAAGCGTATGGTTTTATGTCACAGCTCCCCCCAACTCCTTAGGTCATATGATTTTGGTGACCTGCCACAATGAATTCACTACATGGTGAGAACTGCTACATGGAGCAATTTATAGCAGCAAAAATGTATGTACTGGCCCTCAGTAATTATGAATTTTCAAGCATATTTTTCAACTATCAAGGAAATACTCAGGGCACAATCCTAACTTGGAGTTAGGCCAGCATAGTTGAGCCAGCAAAGTTTAGCCGGCACAAGGGACACTGTAAAGTATGTTTGGACCACTCCTAGAACACAATCCTAAATTGGAGTTAGGCCAGCATAAAATAAGCCAGCAAAGTTTGGCGTGCACAAGGGCCACCATAAAGCGTTTTTCGACCACTCTTGGAGTCAGGGAGGCTGGTGCATGTCTGTGTGCTGGCCTCTCTGACTCCAAGAGTGGTCCAAACATACTTTATGGTTTCCCTTGTGCTGGCCAGACTTTGCTGGCTTAGCTTATGCCAGCCTAACTCAGTTTAGGATTGTGCCCTCAAAGTCAGAGAGGCCAGCACATAGACATGCACCATCCTCCCTGACTCCAAGAGTGGCTGAAAAACGCTTTATGGTGGCCCTTGTGCTGGGCAAACTTTGCTGGCCTAACTCCAGGCTAGGATTGCAGCCTCAGAAGAAGAAATGGCTGGTTCTAAGGTGAGAAATAGACTCTTACCAAACTGCAGAAACACCTTTTGCTCCCTTCTTTCCACAAGAAGCTGGTCGTAATTCAACAGCTCTGTGTATTGCTGCTGTTTGATCTTCTGGATGATGTTCTCTGCTTCCTGATAACAGGGAAATATTACAGTAGCCATTGTACCACTATCCTCCTTTTTTCCTTAACATGCATACTATTGCTAGTAAATAGTGATCTAGTGTCTAAGGGCTCAATCCTGAGTCTGTTATCTCTGGCGGTACATGTGTACTGCTGGCTAAAAGTGTCATGAACATGCCATAAATCAGTCCATGACACCTTACCGCTCACATTGGGATGGCACTCAGTGAGCCCCTGGCCCCAATGCAAGTGGAGGGACCCATTGCAGGCAACAGAGGTTTCTCAATACAAGGGAAGAAGACAAATGTCCCCTTCTCCCAAGGACCAGCAGTTGCCTGGCTCCTGCAGGATGTAGCAGTATCCATTTTCTAATCAGTTGGATTAGAGCAACAATGCCAAAAGCCTGTCCTGGAGCTTTTGGGAGAGACTGAATGCTCTTCAATGCATGAAAGCATGTATGAACTCCCCCCCCCCCTTTTAAAAAAAAGTCCTTCCTAGGTCAAAGCTTTTCTAACTTTCTGTCCTCAGCACTATTTGGTGAATTTAAATTATCTTGCCATTGTGGAACCATTGCTAAAACTAGTACAACATCAAGAATAAAACCTGTGCTTATTTTGGCTGCCTGGAAAGGTTCCACAGTTCTTTGGGAATGGCTGTGTCGATGGCTGGGAAAGAACAGTATGCTAAGTAGGAGCTCAGTAATCAACATTTTCAATCAAGTGTAAGTGACTCAGTAATAAACCTTTTTCAGAGAACATTCATTCTGAATGTTCTGTTCCAAGTGTTCTGTTTTTGTTATCCATTCAAAATCCCTGCACAGGAAGGTTGATCAATATTTTCATTGTCCCCATGGGCATATAATAGTCCCAGGCTATTGTGATGAACTGGAATGTGAACCTCAGTTTCCCAAATCCCCAGTCCAGCAATATACACCACTTGAAATGATCTGTTATTTGGTACACTGGCCTCGGCAAGTCAACCAGATTCCAGGACCTGAGATGCTGGCTATCTGCCCAGGTGGGCCAGTCAGGGATTGGGTTCCAGAGTAGCTAACAAGGATCAGAGGGGCTAAGGGCAGGTGCCTCATCAAAACCAGGCAGGGGTCAAGATCCAGGCAGCAGTCAGTATAAAACAATGGGAGCTTAGGACAGGACTGGCCCATCCATGAGACCAAGGAACAGGTTGGTAGGAGACACCCACCGCAACCCACTATTCCTATCCTCCATCTCCTCCTACCACTTTCTGGCTTAAAAAAGGAAGACGGAGATACAGCGGAAGAGTAAGTGTGGAGGAGGGGAGAGTGGTGGGGGGAAGAGTCTCCGGTCGTTGAACCCACCATTCTCTTTTTCTCCACACTACCTCCTCCACTCTATTCCTTTTCCGTTCCAGGAAGTGGGAGGAGCAAAGGCTGGCTCAACACAAGGTAAAGCAGGGGGAGGACTTAGAATGTTGCCACAGGTGCCAGGAAGTCTTGGGCCGGTTCTTGGCTGATGCCTGCACAACATAGACACATTGCTCAGACTGATCCAAGAAGTGGGAGAAAAGATTATGTCAAAACTGGCACAAGGGTCCAGCTAATTAGCACTATGAATAGCTCTAAGGAGGGGGGGATGTGGCTTCATTACTGGCACAAGTAATGTGCAAATAATGCACATTGGTTGTGCAAATCTGGCTCCTAAAGAGGTCTCTTCTCTCAGAGAGCTCTCCTTGAGTTTGATGTAGCTTATGTGCACAAAATGTGGTAAGCGTGTTTCCACTAGGAACTCAGCACTATAATTATGTACATCTGTATACACCCTACGAATGTGAGGTGTAAGCCAGGAAGTCTCTGATGCAAATTTCTTCTTAGCCACGAACTCATCTTGTGTTAGCACACTGTCAGCCTCAGTCCTTCACTAGCCAGGGGGTGGGGGAAGAAATGGCAGTACTGGCCTACTAGGAGGGTTGTTGTGTCATCAAAATATGAAGTGCTCCGAAGACTCAAAGGGGTCTGATCATGATTGTCTAAAAATGCTAACTGCAGGGAAGCAAACAGGCTCTCTAACCATTGGAGACAACTCTAAGCGGTAGTTCAAGTCTCCCAGCCAGAAGAGATGAGTAAAGCGGTGAGTGATGTTAAATGGAGTCAACTTCTTGTCTCCCAGTGACAGAAAGCGCAGAATGCTTGTGTAGTTTTGGTTTCGCCTAATAAAACAAGAAAAGAATATGCAATATACTGTTTTACTGTGTAGTTAAGCAGCACCAGCAAAGACAGTTACCTGAAGGCAGTGATGGATTGGGTGAGCTCAGAAAGAATCCTTCCCTGTCTGTGCTCTAGAGTCTAGATACAGCCCAAGTCTTCCAAAGGCTGTGTCAGTGTGTAGTACAGTCAGATGATGATTTCAGTAGAGCATGAGGGCACAATCCTAACCTGGAGTTTGGCCAGCACAATTAGGCCAGCCAAGTTTGGCTGGCACAAGGGCCACTGTAAAACACGTTTGGGCCACTCTTGGAGTCAGAGAGGATGGCACACATCTGTGTGCTGGCCTCTCTGACTTCGAGAGTGATCCAAACATACTTTACGGTATCCCTTGTGTCAGCCAAACTTTGCTGGCCTAACTGTGCCAGCCTAACTCTAGGTTAGGATTGCGCCCTAAGGGAGTGACTTAATCCTTGGCATTATTGTAGCATCAGCCCTAACCCAGCATTGGTGGCTTGAAACTGTAGGAATGTAAATGGTGGAGTAGTGGCCTGATTGCAGGCAGAGAACATTGATCCACTCTGTTTTTCTGTTTCATAATTCTTAATGGCAAGTGCTTCCTCTGCTGACTCCCATAAAAATCAGCGTGCTGGCAAAATGGACTAGAGCTACTGAAGAGCAGGTTTTGGTCTAATTAATTTGCTCCTAAGAAAAACTAACAAAAAAATTATATTGACTGTGGAAGAGAGAGATAAATACTATTTAAAGAAAATAAAATGATATTTAAAGATTAGAGAATTGTTTTTGAAATGACAGGGAAATAAGAAAATCCTGTGCAACATTTTCTAAAGGGCAGCCTGAATGTTTCCACAGATAAGGTTTTGTTATTATAAGAAATACATATTCGAAGAAAAACACTGTTAAACGTTTGTCTGTGTGTAATATTTACTATCAGCACTATGTAGCTGCTGCCTGTAACATCTGTACACAGTCAACTAGAATGGAACTAGAATGGAACTAACTATGCAGTTGGAGGCTAGTTCTGTTCCCCAAGTATAGCGTGACTTGAAAAATATCCAACCCTAATTTGACTGATGATTATGGCAGAAGACAAAAAATGAACATGTGCTCCTTGGGCTATGGCTGTTCTACAATCCAGATTATCACCCTTATACAACCAAGCAAGGCCATCCATGAATCCATCCTTGAATGGCTGACAAGTATCCTTACACCATGAAATTGGTATAAAAGTGGAAACCATTCATATGTTGTAAGTGCATGAGGGTGCAATCCAGTGATGTCATGCAGGGGGAACGCGGGGGAACTCAGTTCCACTAGTTAAAATTAGGGCTGACTCCGCCCACTTCACTCTCCCTCCTCCCCCCTCCCAATTCCTCTGCAAAGAGCTTTTCTTCTTGGTTGGCCGGCACTCAGAGGGTTAAAGGGAGCGACTCTGGATTCCTAGGGGGGCGCAATCCTAACCTGAAGTTAGGCCGGCACAGTTAAGCCAGCAAAGTTTGACCAGCACAAGGGACACTGTAAAGTGTGTTCACTCTCGGAGTCAGAGAGGCCAGACCACAGGGGTGCACCATCCTCCCTGACTGTGAGAGTGGTCCAAACAAGCTTTACGGTGGCCCTGGGGCCGGCCCAACTTTGCTGGCTTAACTGTGCCGGCCCAACTCCAGGTTAGGATTGCGCTCTGGGATGGTGTGTTTATTTACTTGCATTTGTATCTTGTTTGGGATATATAATGGTGCATTACCCTGTGACAATGGGAGGGATGTTTATCTGCCTTCAGAATTATTATAACCAAGGAAAAACTGAGCCTGACATAGTTTTCATACAAAACAGCCACATGATGCTCAGTATTGACCCCCATGCAAAGCAATGAGCACATGAGGGGACAGAATGGAGACCCTGCAGTATGTGTTGCCATGGGAATTTGCAAGTGTGGCAGGAAGTCTAAATTGGGTATGAGGAAAAAAAAGAGCTGCAGTTTAATAAAGGTTTCAGCTCCTCTGCTTTATATTAGCAGGTGTGTGTGACTTTCATTTCTGAAGCCCACAGGACAGATAGGGTTATAAATCTAACAAGCAAGTGTAAACAAACAAAGGCAAACAGTTCAACCCTCTCTAGTTCTTCTGGAATATTCCCTTCATGGCTCAAAACTATCGCTCTCAGCTATTCTGTTTTTCAAAAGGAAGTGCTTGTATGATCATTGCAGCTGCTTTTATGCATGTGTTAGGTTGGGGATGTGGAGGAAATGCTATGTAGCAACATCTGACATTCACCCCAGAAAAAGGAAGGCCCACTTAAGGTACTAGTGCACCTGGGCCTTTTAGTCCAATGAGGACTCATCTGGTTGACTGCTTCTCAAAGAGGTTCAGACAGAGGTCTTTCCCATAACTTTACCACTGTGCTACATAGGGACAGCCCAAGGTCTTGGGCTCGCTGAAGCAAGGCACTCAATGCCATCCTTCCCTTTTCTCTTTTTCCCTCCCTTCTCTTCCCCTCTTCTGCATGGGGCTTTCCTTTTTCCTTTCTATGTAGCACTGCTGCCCCTGTAGCAAGTCCTCTTCACTCTCCTAGGTCCAGAAAAGAAAACAGAGAAGGGTAATGAGGAGATGCTTTAAGTAGTACTTCCCAAACTATTAAACTAGAAATGAGGGGGGAAGGGAGATCGAGGGCAGGACAGAGAGACAGTGGTGGTGACTGGCAGATAAACCAGCAAGTGAATAAGCATGCAGGCAGACTGGTAGGGTTAGGGTCTATGAAGGTAGAGGGGAGAAGTGCTCCCCCCTCACATGCCACTTCAACTGATCAACTCCAGTCTCATGGATAAGCTAGCTCTAGAAAAACAGTACCTCCTTCTCAGCGCTGTCCACATATAAAACAGGGCTTTGGAGTCAGGGAGGATGGCACATGTCTGTGTGCTGGCCTCTCTGACTCCGAGACTGGTCCAAACATACTTTACGGTGTCCCTTGTGCTGGCCAAACACCTCCATGTTCCTCTCACCACCCAGAATGGCTCCAACGGCTTGACAGAGGCACATTGAGGCACCTGCAAAACTTAGTGCATTGCTGGGAACACTTCTGCTGCAGGGAGATAACCTGTGGGAGGGTTCAGTGTCTTCTCCCATGCACATTTACTGTTAGACCTCCCCCACAGGAATGATGGCCCTTGCACATCCAGTTTGGTCTTTTGTCCTGACTGGAACCTTTTCCTCAGCAACAAGAGCCTTGTCCAGTAATTCTTAGGAAGGTAGAAATTTACCTGTGTTTCTTTTCACTTCCGGAGGTCAAGTGGCTGTTCACAAAACCAAATGAGGTTCCATTAAACATGAATGACACTCCAACGGCCCCTTTATTACCTGAGGGAAAGACACAAAATGAAGCAGAAAGTACAGATAACAAGAGATCAATTCACTCACAGGAGAATTGAAGGCCATACCCTATCCAGCTTTCCAGCACTGATTCAGCTGTGCCAATGGGAAGCACACTGCATCCTGTGATGGGGGAGCAGTCACAGAGGCCTCTTCGAGGTAAGGAATATTTACTCCTACCTCAGGGCTGCATTGCGGTTGCAACGAAGCTGAAAAGTTGGATAGGATTGGGCCCTCAGAGAATAAAGAACATAACATTTCTTAAATGGCACGGAGGAGAGAGAACCAGTTCACACAGAGCTAACATATGTCATGGAAAGTACTAAGAAGATTATCTTCAAGAAGCTCAGAAAAGTAAAAAGTTGAGTCTTCCTTTGTTATTCCAATGAGATTGATTTAACTGATAGAACTTTCCTTCAGGTTCTTGTCCATTAGTAAAATTGCAATGGTGGAAGAAGAAGTCACATATACTTGCTTACTTGCAAGAATGCCAGACATTGACAACTGACTTATGAACAGAACATTATAAATCCTCCTGTTAGTGACAATCTTACTGAGGGCACAGTCCTAAACTGAGTTAGGCCGGCATAAGCTAAGCTAGCAAAGTTTGGCACAAGGGACACCGTAAAGTATGTTTGGACCACTCTCGGAGCCAGAGAGGAGCCAGCGCACAGACATGAGCCACCATCCCTGACTCTGAGAGTAGTCTAAAAATGCTTTATGGTGGCCCTTGTGCTGGCCAAACTTTGCTGGTTTAGCTTATGCCGGCCTAAGTCCAGTTTAGGATTGCACTCTTATTGACATAATTTGCAGTAGTGTTTCCATGAGCAAAAATTGAGAACAAGCAAACAATGGTATTTCACTTCTCTCTAAGAAGAAATCTCACATGAAGGGATCACCTCTAACAGGGAGGGATCAACATTGTACAATGACAGAAACCAAAGAACATCAGCAATTCCTGTGGCAAAGGAGATGAGAAAGCATTATTTTAAGAGTGGTCATGAAAGGGGAAATGCCTTAGGTCAGTGTTATTCAAACTGTGGGTCAGGACCCACTTGGTGGGTCATGACCTGATGTCATATGGGTCATGGAAAGCTGGGAGCCGCCATCTTGGAAACTGCAGACCTTACTCTTGTTATATTCCTTTTGTGAGTGTTAACAGTTTGAATTTTCAGATGAGGTTTTTTAAAAATTTTGTTTTTAATTCAGTGTTTTAATATCATATTTTGTCAAAATCTTGCTTTCTGTCAGGGATGTTTCATGGTTGCGCAATTGCTGCAGTCCAAGAATGCCAATTTGCATTTCAGGAGTGTCATTTTATTATGTTACAATGATAGCACTTCCTGCTTGATGATGTCACTTCCTGCTACAACATCACTTCCAGGTTAATGACATCACTTCCAGGTGGGTTCTGACATGAGTGCCATCCTAAAAAGTGGGTCCCAGCCTAAAACGTTTGAATACCACTGTCTTCAGTCAACAAAGTCCCTTGAACATGATTTGAGAAAGTATCTGCCTTCCTCTTTTTTCTG
Source organism: Lerista edwardsae (assembly GCA_029204185.1). Taxonomy (NCBI): domain Eukaryota; kingdom Metazoa; phylum Chordata; class Lepidosauria; order Squamata; family Scincidae; genus Lerista; species Lerista edwardsae. The sequence goes on from JAJKFI010000002.1 coordinate 28,342,281, forward strand.
CCAGAAATTATCTGCCTTTTGTAGCCTGAGTACAAAAGTCTGGGTTGAGTAGTACTCAAAAATATTTCATGAATATTTCATGAAGATCCAATGAAACAGAGGAGAAAATGGCCATCCTTCTAAAAGCCTCTCCCAACGCAAGCCTGAGAGACCAATGAGATTGTGGCATAGCTAAGGGGGGGTCATAACACTATTTAAGGTACTGCAAAGACCCGGGTAAGTGGCCCCTCCCCTGTGCTACCAGAGCCATCCCAGTCAGCCACAGTAACTTGGAGGCGTTTCCTTCTCATTGCTTTGGCCACCCAATATGGCTCAGGCAGTGAAGGGAGGGGCTACTTACACAGCATGTTGCAGCACCTTTAATAGTGATTTGACTCCCCTCTAGCTACGCTTCTGACTGATATTGCCTTTCTGCATGCTTGTGAACTTTTTTGTGATGGGATTGTGATGGGAGTGTTTTATGTTAGGTACATATTGCCCCAGACATACCCAATCTGTTTGCAATTCCGGTCTTCACAGTGTCCATGCAGAGGTGGCTTATGCGATTCTCATGTTCTGGCTTGGCCAGGATGACAATTCTGATGTTCCAGAGGGTATGGATTGCTATCTAACCAGGAAAGAAATAAGTTCTCACATACTGCCACATGGTTGAGCTATCACATAGCTTAGATAAAGTTATTTGTGTTATGACAAGCAGAGATCTATACTAAATGCCCCACATACAGTTTGCCTCTGGTTTTAAGTATTCCCATTTTTGGAACGTTTCACCCAAGTTAGAACTGTACGGAGATTTACATTGCATACATAAATAAACTGCTTAATAGAAGCTGTATGCTCAAATTGTACAAATTGTAGAAATTGCTTTTCTATAACAAGAGGCACTGTATACTCACTCTGAAATGGAAGAGTACTTAGAGGAACGGAGTTGATCCAAATGAAGTACTATGTAGCAGAGTTGCATTTTTGAAAAATGAGAGATGGATGGTATAATCAGCCTTCATCATCACCCTTCATTGCAATCATTATTGATGCAATATGGTGTCCATGCTAAATACACACTATGGGTGATGTTCTATATGTATCTAATAACGTTAACAAAGATCATTAACTTCTTGCAAAAGGGCAAGTATCCAGACTGCTGCAGGAGGGACGGTGTGTTTAGTAGTCTTCATGTTTTGTTTTTGTTTTTTTAAATGATTACTTGTGTTTAATAAAGCTAAACCCCAACCCATAGTCTGGTGTCTTCACTCGGTGTGGAGTGGAGGTGCGAGAACAGGGTACTCAGAAACAGAGGCGTTTCTATAGGGATGGCAAAGCTCTAAGTGTTGCAAGAAGCCTTACCCTGTCATGTAAATCCCTCCTCTCGCTTGCTGCTGTAGCCAGTAGCAACGCCAAGATTGGCTAAAACGGTGCAGGAGAGGAGTGATTTCCACTGCAAGGTAAGGCTTCTTGCAAAACTTAGAGCTTTGCCATCCCTGTAGAAACGCCTCTGCTCAGAAAGCCAGATGCAGGGGAGAGGCAGCAGGATGCAAGTATCTTGTGTCTTGTGTGCTCCCTGAGGCATTTGGTGGGCTACTGTGAGATAGCGGAAGCTGGACTAGATGGGCCTTAGCCTGATCCAGCAGGGCTGTTCCTATGTTCCTAAGTATTTATGAAGGCATGTGAAACAGCCACTTTGCTGAAACAAAGGAAGTCATGCCTGCAGAGAAGAACACCTAGGAATCCTATTTGTGCTGGTGAGTTCCAGCCCTGAAAATAAAGGCTGTATAAAGATTCCTGTTTACACAATAGTGCTAGTGAAGCCTGTTATATCAATTTCACTTTGAGCTGTAAAAGCAACTGCTGGAAAATTTCCTTACCACTTTAAAGCTAATATTAGTAATCTCTTGCAAGGATTGTCTTAGAATCTCTTGCCATTCTTTGTCTCCCAGGGAGTCTTCCTGTGTGCCAATGACATAGATGTCATGTGGAATGTAGTCAGCAGTGTCATCTCGTGTCTTCCCCTGCCCTTTGGATAGAAACCAGGAGCTGATCTTCTTTGGTGGAGGGGCATCACCTGGATTGGCAGATCCAAATCATTATCAATATTTGTCATTCTCCCTGGGCTTCTCTGTATTTAATTAATACATGGGAAACTGAATTGAGAAGTTTAAAAATAATAAATAAAAAGGAGGAAATAACCCCTATTACAGCATTGCAATCCCTACTGCAGGAAGAAATGAAGCACAGAAACCAACAGATCCCAAATAGTCTTAGACACAATTTTTTTAAATTTAACATCTAAAGTCATGGGCAGCCCAATCCTAAACTGCCAAAGCATCCTTTGGGCGCTGCTGCAGCCGCCGGAGTCTCCTTGGGGGAAGGGGACATTTGTCTCCTTACCCCAAGTAAAGTCCGGCCCCCTGTAATGGGTCTGAGTCTGCACTGCTACTACCCCTACTTGAGTCTGCACTGCTATTTGGCTGGTGCAGACTTGAGAAGCTCCATTTCAGGCTGCGGGGCACAGGATACGGCGGTGGAGACCTCCACTGGGCCCACTCCCACCTGGGCCCAGTCCTTCCCTTCCTCTCCCTTCCTCCCCCACCCCAAATATACACCACTGGCTGACACTGCTGGAGCACCAGCCGGCCTCCTCCCCGGGCGCTGAGGCCCAGTGCTGACTGGTGCTGACCCAGCACCTGTCCCACGGTGCCACGAACGTGTATACAGCATGTTTGCAACACTTTTGGCTGGCTGTAATTATGTAATAGGGACGTGGTGGCGCAGCAGGTTAAACCGCTGCTACTGAGCTTTCTGACCGGAAGGTTGGGAGTTCGAGACTGCGTGACAGAGTGAGCTCCCGTTGCTTGTCCCAGCTCCTGCCAACCTAGCAGTTCGAAAGCACCTAAAATGCAAGTAGATAAATAGGGACCACTTTGGTGGGACAGTAATGGCGTTCCGTGCTCTACGGTGTATAGTCATGCCGGCCACATGACCACAGAAGTTTGTCCTCAGACAAGCACCAGCTCTACAGGCTTAGAAACGGAGATGAGCACCGCCCCCTAAAGTCGGTCACGACTAGACCATTCAGTCGTAGGAAAACCCTTACCTTTACCTTTAATTATGTACTGCTGGAGTTAAGGGTTCAGGATTGGGCCCTCAGTACATATATACATACATACATAAGACCTTTATTGGCATATAAATAAAACAATCAGCCTGGGCAGAAGCAAACAGCAATACAGCAAACAGCAGTGATGAGGGCAGTCTGGAGGAGGCTGGCCAGCCTGTGATCCCAAAACAAAGCTGCTGAAAGAGAGGAGGCCCAGTGGGCCCTCAGTGTTAGGACAAGGTAGGCCTTTCTGGAGATGGCCTTCCAAAGAGCTGACAGAAGGTTCCACTTCTAAGGGACACCCTCAGAACCTCAGCGGGTGCGAGTACCTGGAGCAGGGCCTCAGATGCTGAAATGCATACCCATATTCCATGTCCCAATGAAGATGGTAATCATATCTGGCTCTGGTTGTTCAGAATGTTTATTCTTCATCTGCTGTAGAAGTTGGCAGAAGCCTTCTCTCTTCTGAAAATGGAGAAGCGAAAGAAGAAATGGGCAGTGGTGTCAGCCTACCGGTACGCTGGGCGTGTCTTCCGGGTGAGCGGCAGCACGATCGCTGCGTTCTGTTGCGTAACGGCGAAAGCCCGGGCGGGCTTTCGCCGTTACACAACAGAACGCAGCGATCGCGCTGCCACTCACCCAGAAGACACGCCCAGCGTACCAATAGGCTGACACTACTGGAAATGGGGTAATGGGGCAGGGGGAGGGTGGTGATGGGAGGTGCTGGATCGGGCCCGGGAGGTGGGGTGGAATCGCTGGGATCAGCACATGCCATATCCTATTCTCCTTCCCAGGCTTAATCCACTGACACAAAGCAATGCGGACTTGCACCAGCAATTTAGCATGTGCAAATCTAAGTTGCCTTGCTGTGGCTGCTGTGGCTTTCCCCAAGGGGACAAATGTGGAGATCTCCAGCATACAAAATTCCCCCATACCACAGGATAGCTGCGCATCAGTGCAAGGAAATTTAGTTAGGGTTGAGCTGCCCGACACTATGCTGTGCCTGGCTATGCTCAGGGAAGAATTTTCTCTAAACTGCTCCAAAGCTGCCCCACAGAAGCTTTTGTTTTATTTAATCCACTGCAATGAATGACGGAAGCCTAGCCTGCCAATTTCTTTGTCCTTATTCTTGTATATGTACAGAACAGGTATTGTGATTGCACTGTCCTTTGTTAGTGATTCATTTATGCTCATGAAATTTTCCTTGAATACATCATAATCTCATTTGCACTGAGCAGGGAAGAATTCTGAAAAAAATCTTTAAAAAAATCTTTTAGGTTGCAATCCTAAACACACTTACTAGGGAGTAAACCTCATGGGGCTCAATGTTACTCAGAAGTAAACATGCTTAAGATTGTGCTATTACTTTTTTTTCTCATCTGCAAAGGCGCAGATTATTCTTCAGGAATGAATATATGGTAAAATGTTTTCATATACCATGCAAGCCTTTTAGCAATATTTGGAGGGCAACCAAATCAGATGCTTTTGGATAACTGGAACAATTGATTATACTAGGATACAATGGAATGGGTCAGTGATTATGGTGAGCTTGGAATTTCCATAGTGTTTCCATAGTGGAGAATTTACCTTAGAGTCAGCAAATACATATTCTTTTCTCTGTGTTTTCTCTTTTTCTGTCTCAAGTACAATCACCAGTTTGTTAGGGAACTTCTGAGACTTGATGAGCTGCAGAACTAAGGAGAAAGAACAACTAAGTGTTCATAAGCATGTTTACAGGCGAAACTTGGTAAGATCTAACAAATCAGGTCTATGAGAGAAAAGGTTGGCATTTTTTTTTAAAAAAATGACAGCAACTCAAACTTGCATGCAGGCTTATTGTGATTTTGAAGCCCCTCTGTTGCTGAAATGCGAGAAGCCCAGGGAGGGGGTGGTGCCAGGATCCTTGGTGAGATCCTAACATCTGTCCCAGGTGGCCTAGCCCCAATCTATGCTGCTTGGATTTGTGCCACCAATTTCAGTGGTACAGATCCGAGTAGCCCCATTCAGGCCACTTCCGCATTACACGTGTTAATATAAGGAGAATCAATTCCCCTGCCCCGGGTTTCATTACAGCCAGCTGGCCTCCCTGTTCCAGTATGGGATTAGGATTACGCTGTCAAAGACATAGGTTTCTGTGATTTGCTGGTTCTTTTCTAGCCTGGAAGGCATCTTGAACACTTACTGTTGTTCATCTTGTCAGTGCCCACAATATTACAAGCAGGTAAGTCAAAATGTATAAAGATAAAAGCCATAATGACTATTTTGGCAGAAGATTTAGTCGAGAGGGTTAATGCCTCCGTTTGCCTGAAGATAAGAGCTGAAGATCTGAATGTCGCCAGTTCGGGACTACCAGAAGTCTCTGTGAGCGGCAGACCTTGTAAATTGCGACTGATTAACAGCTGAGCTGTCTTCAGCTGCCTTGTGAGAGGGGGAGTTGTGCCGAGTCAGCTGCTTCTCTGGTGGGAGCAGGGAAGCCGCTTATCAGCCAGCAGAAGACAAACGGGTGGCCAGAAAGAAGGACTAAATCCAGAAAGATCCCTCTGTATGTGTGTAGTTCTTGTAAGATAGAACGTTTCTGTAAAATTGTAAAAACCTTTGGGTTTACGAATAAAGTCTGCCTATGTAAACCGCCTTGAGTTATAGTCATTAGAGAAATCTGGTGACCTAAGAAAGGCAGTATATAAATACAATTATTATTATTATTATTATTATTATTATTATTATTATTATTATTATTATTATTATTATTATTATTATTATT
>JAJKFI010000002.1:28354793-28406420 GCA_029204185.1 Lerista edwardsae
TGAAGCTGTTCTATGTAAATACGTTCTAAATACAAAGTTCTGTTTAGAACAAGTCTCCGCATCTTTATTTGGATGAACCTAAAGGTCACTCATCGTGTCCACCCTAAGGCCGCAACACTTTCCTTCACAGCCCAATCCTGAATATTCAGGATTGGGCTGTTAGACAATTGTACAAATGTGGAGGGGGAAGGCGCCTTGGTGACCCTCCTCACAGGTCCATATCAGTCTTGAATCTTGGTAGGCAATTAGTCTCACAGCCCTAGACTAACTACAAATGCTTCCAGGTTAGGCTTTATTCTCTGGTTGCTTGCCTGCTTGCATTTTGGCTTTATTGCAGTGTTATTCAATCTGTGGGTTGGGACCCACTTGGTGGGTCACAACCTGATATCAGGTGTGTCGCAGAAAGCTGGGAGCAGCTATCTTGGAAACTGCAGACCTTACTCTTGCTATATTCCTTTTGTGAGTGTTAACAGTTTGAATTTTCAAGTGAGTTTTTTTTTAAAAAAAAAAACTTTTTAGTTCATTGCTTTTACATAATATTTTGTCCTAATTTTGCTTTCTGTCAAAGATATTTTATGACTGTGCATTTGCTTCGGTCCAAGAATGCCAGTTTGCATTCTAGGAATGTCATTTGATTATGTCACATTTGATTATGTCACACAATTTTTTCACCTGTAAAATGAATACATAGATTTCTTTTTGGTAAACCTAAACTTCAACTGAAGGAGATAATCACTTTCTGCTTGATGATGGCACTTATGGCTATGACATCAATTCCAGGTTTATAACATCACTGGTGGGTCCCAGAATGAGTGCCATTCTAAAAAGTGGGTCCTGGTCTAAAAAATTTGAGAACCACTGCTTTACTACTTTAGCCCTTCTTGAATGGATTGCTCAGCTTTGACCTTGTTCTGTGACTGACCTTAACTCTTTTCATTTCTCCCCCACCTCCCACCTATCCCTATACTGAATGCATGAAAGGCAGCAGGATCACAATTGTTGCGCTGCCACTGACTTCTGGGAGTTCCTTTGAGTGAGTTTAGCTTCCTCCTTAACCTCCGTTTGTTATAGCCTGAAAGTCCCTTCATATGTTATGCAGCAACAAATATATAATGGCATAGCATGGTAATGTGTCCATTCCCAGCATCCTGCCAGGTGCAAATGTAAGACACATGAGGATGTGTTTGCCATGAGCCTGTTACAGTTGTTTGAGTACACATAAATAGAACAGGTTTCTAAATCACTGAATAATTATGAAAGGATAAGCTTTGAAATCTGGCTTGTGGGAGAAACCTGGAGGCTAGACATGGGGGTGTATGATGAGAGCTTTTTGTTCCTCACTAGCACAAATAAAAGGAAGTGGTACTCTTTAACACATTTCCAGGCAAATGTTTCTATTAGGCTTTTTCCCCTAGCCATTGCCCTCACTACTTCCATAAACAAAATTATGTGTGAATAATTTTCACATCGTGTAAACAATGTGTGAAAATTGAGCCATTCATAAATAAAACAAGGCCAAGATTGGTCTAACAATGTTACTGTACCTTGTCTTCAACAGAACCAAGCAAGCCTGTCAATTGGATGAGTTTTGCACGGTTGGCTTCACAAGATGGCTGGCAAGGTCAGAAGAGAAGAACAACAGCGGAAAAGTCAGTGAAATGAATCTCCCACCCTACAGCACCTTCCAAAAATGAAAGCTTGGGATTATACTGCATTCAGAACCGGCTTAACTGTGCCAGCGCAGGGCTGTGCCAAGGGCATGCCAGAAGTGGGCGGGAGGCGTAACAGGGCGACACCAGGGGCAGAGACGGGAGGCAGCCATTGGGACGTATCAAAACCCCTGTCCCTGGGCTCTGATTCGGGCTGCTCTTGGTCATGTTGACTTGAGCCTGCCCTTTTGCTAGCACAGATCTGAGCAGCCCGATAGGCTGGCTGGGGCTTACCTTGGGGCAAGGGGAAAATATCCCCTTGAAAATAGCCCCAGAGCCACAGCTGCCTTCTAGCATGGTTAGGATGCAGCCCAGCTGCACCAGTCTGCCTATTCCGGCACAGAATAGGATTGGGTTGTCGGTCATTTTTGAACTAAGGAAATCCACTTTTTGTTATATTCCTGAAAACTGTGATTTTAACAATTTTGGTCACTAGTGATGTCACCCCCTGTGAGGGTGGCACCCAGGGTGCCCCACCCCCTGGCTAGCTATGCCATTAATTAGCACATGTTGTATTATCCTGGGCAGTGATCTGTAACTTGCAGCATGGAAACCCAGAATTTAACTGAATGTGCTGAAGGGTTAAAATGGAAACAGCACATTTCAAATCTGGAGCATTGATTAGAGGAAGTTGGCAAGTGATGGAGAGGCAGTTTTGTAATTATGGGTTTAGAGCTGGGCCATGCAGAGAAACTGAAATGGTGATATTTACAAGCAGGACTTTTCAAGGCGTAAGGTTGAAGAACCTGGGGTACCTGATTCATGTGAGTTGATGGGAAGAAAGACTTATCAGTGGGAGACAGAGGTGATGGGAAACTATATTCAGAGACATTTAATCAGAACAAACTTGCAGTCTTGGATCACTGACAAAAGTTCAGAGGAACTTTGCTGCACTTTCCCTAATAAGCTGAGGGAAAGGGGAAGGGAAACAGTACCACAAGTCAGTCACCACTGTGACATGTGCTCCTTACACTGCAGTAAAGAAACAAGTAAAATGAACAAAGGTGCCCACTGAGCATCCGGGCAAGAAATATATCCCCCCCACATCCTCTGCCAGTGTCACTTTGGCCTGTCCACATCTGGTCAATTCCAAGAGATCATCACACCTGAGAATGCCGATGAATACCAGGGGGTAGCTGCTGGTCAAACACCTTCTGTAAAGACTCCAGAGAGGGAAGAATTCGAGTCACCTCACTGAAAATGCAAAAGGAATGAAAGTAAGAGATCTGTAGTCATAAAAACTCACAATCAGTTCCAGTCCATTCATGAGACTGACCAAGGAAGTTGACCCAGGCAATGGCTTGACAGGGATGTCAGCCATATTTATCCATCCACCAATCTGCCTCTGCCCACCTTTGCCACTCTTTCTCTTCCATGACTTTGAAAAGAAAAGGGAGAATGGAGTAGTAGAGAAAGTGTGAAAGAGAAGACTGGTGGGCTATAGCCTTAGAGACACTCTAGCCTACCACTTTCATCTCCCCACTTCCTCATCAGCTCTGTTCCCCTCTTCCTCTTTGAATGGAGTTGGGGGAGCAAGTGGAGGCAGCGGTTGGTGTGCCACCTAATAAGGACAAGTTATATTTGGCATGCCACCTCAGATACTAGGAGGGCTGGGGCTGACTCTACTGCTAGATGGACAATCTATTACTTAACAGTTCAAAGGAGTCAGCTTTATTTTATGCTGTTTCCATTTATCACTAGCTGTAGAGGTCAGTCTTTAGAAGCAAGAATTTAAGAGCGCAATCCTAACCAACTTTCCAGCGCTGACATAGCATGTGCTGCAATCTGCAGTTGGGGGCAGTTGCAGACCCTGCTGAGGCTCCGCCCAGGGCAAGGTCCGAGGAGGCAGCCCACTGTACTGGCTCCCTGCCCCCTACACCACCCTTGTCACACCCCCACGCCATGCCAGGCTCCATTTTTGGAGCCGTTCAAAGGCAAGGGCAGGCAGAGGACCAAACTCTACACCAGCACCTTGCCTTTGTGACAGGCGAGCTGCCTCGTGACCACCCCCCTCCCATGCCACCAACATGGCGCCAGGGGCATTTGCTCCCCAACTATAATGGTAGGACCACCACTAGTTTGGGGGCAGTCACAGATGCCTCCCCAAGGTAAGGAAATGTTTGTTCCCTTACCTCAATACTGGAACGTCGTTTAGGATTGTGCCCTAAATCTGTTAAATTATGAAAGAATTTTAAAAACCCATGAAAGAATTTAAATAGACTGTTAGGTAAGCTGGTAGTTCTGAAAATATAGGCCTGTCATGCAGAATGCCCTGTGGAGGTGGAGTTCAGAACTGGTAACAAGAGAGTGACAGGTCTTAATTTCCATGAAGATGTATGGGGTGGGGGTGGGAAGCTCTTTATGTCAATTGTCCACTAGGTTCAATTTTCTCTTATATGTGAAGTGGGCTAGCTTCCCCCTGAAAGAACCAATAGTAGGATTTGCAGTGTACGTAGGTAAACTGCAGATAAGAAATTACATAAATATTTACTTCAAAAAGAAATGCGTTTTCCAACTAATTTGTGTTACCTGAAGAGTCCTTTGCAGAGACCTGAAATCAATTTCTTCAGCTGAGGGAGGTTTTCCGAGCCTAACTGTACTGTGTCAAGATCACAGTTAACATGAACTCGCAGATACTCCTGGATGAGTTTGAGGTGCTCTTCCGGAATACTGTGAAAGAAAGAAATCACTTGGAAGATCCCCAGATTTAGTTAAGGCTCTAAGAAATGGGTAAAGGTTTTCGTTCACCAACAAAAACTATCTGATAATAGGGAGAGGCTGGGGTGAGAACTATGGCAGGAATGAGCCCCCTATTCTGTTGCCTGTCCTAATTGTGATAGTTTGTATTAAAGAAAGAAATTATGGAGGGGGGAGGGGCAGAATACATGCCTATCTATACAATGCTGTATAATAGTGAGTGTTCATAGAGCTTGGCATGCATTTGGTTGTTTTAAACTTCACAATAACCCTATAAAGTAGGTCTGAATTATTATTCCGAATTGTAGACAGGAGTTGTGTGCGTGAGGGCTTGTCTAAGGCTACCTAGGTTGCAATCCTAAATGATTACCCAGAAGTTACCCACTGAAATAAATAGGACTTCCTTCTGAGAAGACATACGGAGGCTTGCTGTACTAGAGCATTCATGCTGAAGAAGGCAAGATTTGAACGAGGGACTTCTGATTTGTAGCTCAGTCTGTCTCTTAACCCCATCGCTCTTCACCAATTATCTTTTATGTTGTTCCTTTTGAATTGCTGCATTATGTATGAGTAACTACTTATTAAGGGGAAGGAAGGTTTCCTTCCTGTCTGCAACCCACACAAAATCAACCCTCCTAAACCTTTCTTCAGAGAACTCTGTCAGCTCATTTCACTGCCATCTGTAAAAACCTTGTTCTTCACCATCACATTTTATGTGACAGAGGTTTTCATTTTTAGAGCAAGTCACTAGAGTTGACAGGCTTCTGTATCTTTCAGATATAGGTATACAGAAAAAGTTGAATTTCGCAAAGTTCAGTTCTTCTTCTGTCACCATAGCACCAAAAGTTTGCCTTCTAAGCGCCTGTTAGAAAGAACTCTCTAACAACCCAACAAGGGCTGAAATACACAGGCCATCTGGCCTGCTTCATATCTAGCCACGGTTAGGTTCTGTTCCCCCACAACCAGGGAACATGCACTAAAATTGAGTGTTGAGCAAGTGAGACCAGATAAAAGAAAATACTTTTTTTACCCAGTGGGTAGTTAAACTGTGGAACTCCTTGCCAGAGGAGGTGGGGATGGCATCTGGCCTAGGTGCCTTTAAAAGGGGATTAGACATATTTCTGGAGGAAAAGCAGGCTACATGCCATGATGGGTAGTGCACTTCAGAATTAGGCTACCTCTGAATGCCAGATACAGGGGAGTGGCAATGAGATGCAGTATCTAGTTGTCTTATGTGCTCCCTGAGGCATCTGGTGGGCCACTGTGATATAAAGGAAGCTAGGCTAGATGAGCCTTTAGCCTGATCCAGTGGGGCTCTTCTTATGTTCTTATGAGGTGGCTGTAGCACAACTTGGAGTAATGGGAGTAATGTCCCCTTACCCGGGTAAAGCCCCAGCCATCCCTATGGGTCTACTTGGATCTGCGCCAGTGAAATCACTGGCACAAATCTGAGTGGCCCATGTAGGGACAACTGAGCTGGGTGGGTTAGGATCTGGCCTAAATGCCGAATCCTGATTCCACCCCCCGGACCTGCCCTTCTCCCCCCAACTTCTCCCAACCCTGGCCCAGATTCCCTCTGCCCTCCCCCCTCGCATCCCCCATGCCAGCATCCCTAGGCAGCCTTACATAGCTCTGGATGCAGGGCAGGGAAGCTAGCACACGTCCATGCGCCAGGCTCTCTGATTCAGAAAGTGGTGCAAACACACTTTTTACAAGCATTTGTAACACTTGTAGACCGCACAAGGGACAAATGCTCCCTTACTCCATTTTGAACTCTGCAGTTGGCAATTGGTCACTTTGGACACAGTCTATGTTGGGCTTTTAGGCATGGGAGGGGAGCATAGGATTCAGCAGCAGAATCTGCTGCTGTCCCCACCCCTCTTCCCCTCATATCAGGGAATCTTCCCCTCAGGCCACCAGCCCAATCTTCCCCTCAGGCCACCCTCCCCCTGCCCAGTTCTGCCCTTCCTCTGCCTTCTCCCCACCCTCCTCTCGCCCCAAGAAGCCTCACTGCTGGCTGGTGATGCAACTTACTGGCTGACACTCCAGCGACATGTCATCCCAGCACTGAGGCCCAGTGCTGACTGGTCCTGGCCTTCAGTGCTGGTGCTGCCGGCTTACTGCTGGTGCTGGAGTGCCTTACGGCACTTTTGTGCTGACAGGGGTGCCATGGGCAAGCCCAAGAGGATCAGGCCCTAAACCGTCCTAATATCTCCTTAAGGGGGTTTTAAGTTGTGCACTTTCCTAGGCAACATTAAAAATTGAATTTTCTATTTTACAAAAGACTATGTTTGCAGTTGGTCCACTGCAATGCTCAAGTTAAAAGTGGAATAATTTCCCCCTAAATATTATTTCACTGAACTGCTGACAAAAATATCCTTCTGAGGCAGTCAGCAAATTGCTTTATACTTCAAAAATGTTTTAAAAAGATGATGATTTATGATATAGTCTGCAATTCTATACATATTTGCATGAGTGAAAGCCTCACTGAGCTCAATGGGGCTTAGTTTTGAGTAGGACTGCCCTGTTATATCCCTCTCTGTCTCACAGGCTCTGAGTTGCCTTAAGCAGTTTTCCCAAATGCAAACATTTCTACCTCCGCAAAGCTCACAATTTAATTAACAGGTTTATTTATCTCCCACGACTTTTCTGTTTTCATTTCTTGGCATAAATGAATTGTCAGAGCTCACCTGCTGGTGTCCTGATGCTGTAATCGCTGAAGCAATATCTCAGAAAGGGTTGGTTTGGCCACTTCTGTCATTGGGATAGTTTCATTTACAGAAATCTCTTCTTTTGTTTCACTCATCAGAGATGGTATCGAAACACAGCGTGGAGGTAATATAGGTGGTAAAGATACAAGGTCTATCACAAAAGGAAAGGAAAGATCTAAAGATCTTAACAGATTTGGAAAGTGTCTTTAGAGTAAACTGAAAGTATGAATAACTATAGCATCAACTTCCCTTCTTTAGGCTTTTGAAACACACAGCTGGTATATTAAAACCTGAACCATTTTAAATGGTGTTGCTTGAGAAAATTAAGGAAAGTTAAATGGCAGAATAGATTTTTCATTATTAATGCTTTTTCTGTAGCCAAATTGCTAAGTGTATACACCACAGTTATGGAAGCTTAGCTGTGTTGTTTCTGGTCATGTTATTCAATTATCCAATAACTATGTATCCAAGAAGATTTGTTATATTGAAAGATCTCACAGTGGCTATCATAAACATGGTAATCTTTAAGTCGCATTGCTTCTGATGCTTGTTGCATGATTCTGAACCTTTATTGGCACAAGAAATTTAACATACAACAGTACAACATACGAGGACATGACACACACATTAAGAACAAATATTATGACTATCCTCTATACATAGCTTTAGAAATACGGCCAACTGATGTGGAGACAGGATCTGGCCTCCATGGGCTGGCACAACTGCCTGCACCGGCCTGGTCACCTCCTGAAGTGGTGCAGACGTGCCTTACGGCGTATTTGCAACATTCTTAGGCCGGCACAGGAGACATGCACCAGCCTATGTCCATTATAGGATTGCATCCTAGTGTAACAACATTCTTTGCAGATAATCAGCAACCTGCGGCGTTTTCATTCATGGTCAAAGATCATCTCACACCTCTGTGTTTTGGATTTCTTACCCATATCCTCCTCTGGCTCATCTGTTGGCTCCTCCTCTTCCCGTGGGACCGGAAATTTGAGGTTCCGGATCAGCCCCATGTTCTCTTTCTTGTAAAACTCTATCAGTTCTTCCAAGTTATTGAAATATTGCACTGGAACACCTTCAGATGCCTGAAAGCACACCATAAATCACAAGCATCAAAGCTTGCTCAAGATTATTTCCACCAAAACCATTAAAAGAGTTATTGTGGAGTTATTGATAGTTAAACTTAAACAATTTGGATCTCTTGCAGGTTTTAAGAAAAATAAGCAGAAAATAAAAAAATATTGACTAAAAACATGAAGGTACAAGACCAGTTTGAGTTGATGAATAAAACGGGTTTTACAGTGGAAAAAAAGTTTAATTGTATTGACTAGTCTGTACTGTATGCTATATCAAAATAATTATGTTAAAGTCTGGAGTGAAATCAAAAGAGATTTTGTAAGATGGGAAAAGTTAAAGGATATCTGCTGAAGGATATCATTAGGAAGGATATCTGTTATCACGATGAATATAGTATCGAAAATGATGTTTCTCTTTCAGACCATACCATTTAAAAAATGGCAAAAAGATGATCAAAATTTATTTGGCAAGGGAAGAAACCAAGAGTAAAATATAAGATTTTGCAAGATGCAAAAGAGAGAGGAGGATTATCTGATTTGAAAATATATTATGCAGCATGTGGTTTCTTATGGTTGAAAGAATGGTTGCTGTTACAAAATAGAAGCCTATTGGATTTAGAAGGTTGTGATGTGGAATGGATATCTGTGGTATGCTAAACTAAAAGCAAACATGGAATTTAAAAACCATTATGTCAGGATATGGAATCGATACAAAAATAGATTTTATGGTAAAATTCCATTAGGGATTTCACCGTATGAAGCATACTTTGGTGGGGGCACATCTCTGAGAGAAAGCTAGATGTTATACAGGAGTGTATTAATCTTTTCTCAAGGGGAACGCAAAATGAAGACAAGAGAAGAAATATTGGAAGAAGGATTTAACTGTCAATGATTCTTATATGCACAAGTACAGGAGAGATTTAAAGCAGATAAAAAGGATATGGATTTGCAAAAGGAGAGTCAATACTAGAATTACAAGTAAGCAGGTAATTTCTAAAATGTATAAATCGTTGCAGCATTTGGCAGTCCTGGAAGTCTGTTCTGGATAAGGAACAAATTTTCTCTTGCTGGAGGGTAAGCCTCCACAGCAGGGACAGCGCTAGTGGGATGCAGAATTGCTGGTGCTGGTCCACATGGACCTGTGTCACAGGATCAGGTTCGGGGAAGGGGATTTGGATATGGCAGCTGCTGCAGCAGCTGAACCCCTCCCCCTTTCTCTGTCTTGATCAGCTCCATCACCTCCCTCCAGGCCCTGAGCTGCCCTGTTCTATGACTCTGCTCCTTGCTGGATGGGATTTTACAACTGTGGTAAGGCAGTTAACACAGGTGGAATGCTCATTTTGCCAGAGTTACAGCTCACTAGGATTGGGCTCCCAGGGTATTCCCACTAATTTCTAGGGTTTCTTTTCATTTAATTAAATGGGAATTGATTTACCTCATTAACCAGGTTATCCTTTCCTGGCTTTCTACAGATAGTTTATAATCAGAACTTAAGATGGCATTCCTTGACCATCTTGGAGGGTTTCCCCGCATAGAGTTCAATTCTTAATTATTTAGTTTTACATGTTTTTGCCACCCTTCCTGAAGGACCTCAGGGTTGTGTTCCCTCCTTTTATCCTCACAACAACCTTGTGAGGTGGGTTTAGGCTGAGAAATGGACCCAATATCATGCAGAAAGTTTCATGACTGAGTATGAACCTGGATCTTCAAGGTCTAAGTACGGCTGCAGACCTACTGCAACATCCTGGCTCTCAATTACTGACAATATTAATAGTACCTAGACTCTCCCTCATGTTTCCTAATTCATATGATGAAGAGGGAGGCTTTTTTGTTAATTTGTTGGAATATACAAACTGAACTAAGACCATACTGTATAGTTCAGATGCTATTTGCCACTTGTTTGGAGAAGGCAGGAATTTTTCCTGAGCATGCAGGACTTGTGCACACAAGATTCACCTTCTCCTAGCCACTGAAATGTTTTTCTGTTCTCAAAGGAACAGTGCTGGAGTAGCACAGCAGTATCTTTTGACTCTATTTATTTATCTTCTAAATTAATCAACTGCATTCTCTACTTCAAAGTACTCTGCACACATTCAAAATGGGCAAAAAGGACAACAAAAACAACAACATAAAAGCCCAACTTCTCAGAATAAAAGCAGTATTAAGAACAAAATCCATCACCAGTGCCAAAATCTAAAAATACTGAAGCGGGTGAGATATACTGTTTTCCTAATTCTGCCGTGTTCTTTCCAGTCCAAGAATAAAGCATAGCACCACAAAGAGAACAGCATCTGGGCCTTTAAAGCAAGGAGAAATAACTGGAATAGCTTAGAGCAGGGGTCCTCAAATTCCTTACCTTGGTGACCCACAGGGTCATCTGTGTTGAATCCGGGGCTCACCAAAGTCAGGAAACTGCAGGGTAAAATGGCATGCAACCCAGAAGTTGTGTCCAGGTTGCATGACCTGCTTCGTTAGCCATGTTGTGTTATGTTTATCAGACTGTGTGTTGTGGCTTACTGATGGGTCACAACCTAATCTTTGGACCGGAACGCTGCACGGCAGTCCGGGTGTGACACGGCACAATAAAGTGTGTGATCTGGAAGCAACTTCAGGGTCATGCAACATTTAACCTGCAGCTTCCTGGCCTTGGTGGCCCCGTGACCCACCAAAAATTGGGTCATGGCCCACCCATGGGTTGTGACCAACAGTTTGAGAATGTTGGCTTAGGAAAACATTGATTTCCTAACATTGAAGGAAAACATTGAAGGAAAAGCACTGATTTCCTATTGATTTGTGGTCTACAGATGATGGTCTAGAGATGATAAAAAGAGGGCCTGGAGGACCTTTCGGGAACAGAAAGGTGGGGTAAAAAATCTCTGGATATTCATTTCGCATTCTTTAGATTGTGTAGAACACTCAGAACTACAGCAGCTGCCTCTTTTGTCTTTGAAAGGATGGGGAAATTGTGCTGTCTGGACAAGCCAATCATTTATTTAGTCTGGTTTCCATTTAGGGCAGACACAGACATTTACTCGTTCACCCCATTCTGCCTTTTTCAGTTTCCATTTACTAATAGCTATTTCAATTCTTGCCACTATGATGATTAAATAAGACTTCCTCATTTTTTCTGCACTACGTCTTTTAGAGAACCTACTATGAAAATTTCTAGTCAACTACTAGGCAAAGAGATCCTAATTTCAACCACTTCATACCAATATTCTTGAATCTTCACACATTCCCATCTTACCGGAAAATTGTCAGCATTTAAACTTGTACATCTCCATCACGTATTTTGTTCTATTCTTTTGCACATATAAGTTTGTGCAGGTACCTCTGTGTCAGATTTCTGAATAATTCACTCTCTCAGACTAGTAGAAATTGAGTAGCTGGTTTCATGCGTGAAAATAGCTTGCCACATTTCACTTGAAATTACCAGTTCACACTCATTGCCCCATTTAACCTTCAATTTTCTTACGTGTTTAAATTGCTGTTTAGCAATAATTGATACACTTTTGACAATAGTCCCTTGGGGGATTTAAACTTCAATAAGTTTTTTCTAAAATGGTGTTTGGTTCCCATTTACCCCATATTGTCTCCTAAGCTATACAAGAAAATGTCTGACTTGGAAATCCTGTAATAGCAATGCCCCTAATAACCTCCATGAACTCACAGAAATCCACAAAAGTATCTCACTATCTTGAAAGAAGTCCATGATTTTTGCATCCAGTGAAATCTAATGTAATGGGTAAGTTTACACAGCACTCTGAACAGATTTAAAACGACTACATACTGCAGATTTGGCTACATACTGCAGATTTGGAGGGTGATCATGGCCAACTTTCCTCCACATTGTGCTTTTTTGTAGAACATCCTGCTGGAAAAAGAATCCTGGGGTAATCAAGAACTTGCTTGCTATTCAGTGAAATTTTTAGGGCCAAATGAAGTGAAACAATAAATGAGTAGAAGTACTTTTTTTTTGTTTTTGTTTTTTACAGCAATGAAAAGCACAGAAGGCGGTGTTATGTGTTTTGATTCCAAGGGCACATTTTTGGAAATCAAAGAGAACCACACTGTGAAGGTTACATCTGGGACTGAGGATTCGATGAATCGCAGAAAACTGTATATTTGTAAAAACCCCATTGAAAAATGGTGGTTTAGACTAGCCTGCCCATGTAAGCTGCCTTGGGCATTTGCTTTGGCATGGAAAATTCTTCACAACAAAAAAAATAAAAAAAATTAAAGAATAGCTTTAAAAGTGTACTAGGTACATGATATAGTAGCAGATGCAGCCACATGCATGTACAGGTGATATGTAGAGGTGCTAGTGAAATTGTTTCATTTTTTTGCAGATCCCAGCGTTTGTTTTGTTTGTTTTACAAAAATGAGAAGTTCAGAAAGCAGTGTGATGTGTTTATTTCATTATCACTGAAAAATCCCAACTCTGTAAGTGAGTCAGTTTGAACTTGAATTATTAGAAGGGCAGCTGTGTGTTGGGAGCAGGGCTGATCCAAATTGGGCTGTGGCTGCGATTAACTCTCCCCACACCATTTTTCCAACAAAAAGAACTCCACAAAAAATAATCTTCTTGTTTGTTGTTGTTGTTTTCTTTGAAACAAAGAAAAGATAGGAAGGAATGTTCAACAGAAATGATTGGCCACCCTGCACTCATGCCACCATTCTTCTGTTTCTCGTAATGATGATATTACCTACACAGCTACAATGTTTGTCTCACATTAGAGATTGGTTCTTCCTCTAATTTTTTTTTTTACAATAACTATTTTTCATTTATCATGCCAAGGACGCATCATTGGAATGCCACTTCATTTGAGTCTATTTCTGGAACTCTGAGCAGTCCTAGAGCACAATCCTAATCTGGAGTTAGGCCAGCATAGTTAGGCCAACAAAGTTTGGCCAGCACAAGGGACACTGTAAAGTATGTTTAGACATTCTTGGAGTCAGAGAGGCCTGCACACAGATATACGCCACCCTCCCTGACTTCAAGAGTAGTCCAAACGTGCTTTATGGAGGCTGTTGTGCCGTCCAAACTTTGCTGGCCTACCTGTGCCGGCCTAACTCCCGGTTAGGATTGTACTCCGGATTGTACTCCCAGTATGAGTGACTCTACTCAACTACAGAAAGAAGAACAATGAATAATATCTATTCAGATATCACAGAATCGAGATCTTCATGTTCAGTTGCTTGGAAAAGGTAGCCAAATTACTGGACCTGCCAGATTGCACAGAAAACAAAATCCTCACATATATAGTTTCATTCATTTAGACCTAGTATGTAGTCTCAGAATATGGCTACAAGAAACCTTGGGGGTGGGGTGGGAAACTGATTACATTTAATATAAACCTTCATAGGAGATGGTGGGAGAATTGAAGCAAAAAGACAAGTTAGTGGCACATACTCTAGCTCTGTTTTATTTTTTTAATGCGGAACAGAAACTAGTAAAGCAAACAGAAGTGAAAAATTCACAAATACAGAAAATATACTATGATGCCTGCTGATGTCCATGAATCAGTGTCTTTAGAAGATGGGCAGCCCAAGCTACTGTAACTCTCCATGTGGTGATGCAGCGGTGCTAATGTGGCACTCACTGAATCCTGTGGGGAGTTTTGGCATCCAGAGGCCTTCTTGAGGCAAGGAGAGATTTGTTCCCTTGCTCCAGAGTAAGACCCTGTCAGTTTGGTGGGTCTACTCAGACTTGTGCCAGCAATATTGCTGGCACAGGCCTGCATGAATCCATGAAGGTGGATTGAGGCTAGGAAGGGAGTTCGGATTCAGCCAGTGTTGCTTCCACTGAACCTGTCCCCTTCCTGCTCCCAATCTGCCCTCCTAGCTGCCCCAATTGCCACCCCGTTCTGCCCACCCCTTCTCCCTCCCACCCCCTATGCATTCTTACAGGGCCAGCAAGAATCCAGAGGCCATTGGTGCATGAAACCAGCCACTTGCCATTTGAAGTGGTGGCCAGCCTGGTGTGATGCTTTTTTGTGACAGCTGGAAAGTGAATAGTGCTGCCAGAATGCTCATTACGATGGTACTACACACTAGTGGGATGTGGTGGCGCTGCAGGTTAAATAGCTGCCGCTGGGCTTTCTGACCGGAAGGTTGGGAGTTCGAGACAACGTGATGCTCCCATTGCTTGTCCCAGCTCCTGCCAACCTAGCAGCTTGAAAGCATGTAAAAATGCAAGTAGATAAATAGGTGCCGCTTCTGTGGGAATGTTACAGCGTTCCATGCTACAGCGTATAGTCATGCTGGCCACATGACCACGGAAGCTTGTCCTCGGACAAACACTGGCTCTACAGGCTTAGAAACGGAGATGAGCACCGCCCCCTATGGTCAGTCACAACTAGACCATTCGGTCGTGGGGAAACCTTTACCTTTTTTTTTACACACTAATAGGATTGGGACCTATGGCTGCAATCCTATACACACTTACCTAGGGAAAATGCCCTCTGAATATATGGGATTCACTTCTATATAGATTCTATACTTAGGATTGCCCTGAAAGATTATAGTTTTACAAAACAGTCAATTATGATACACTACATTTGCAGAATCTGTAAACTAAGAGTACACACTGACAGAAGAAGGATGATCAGGGTTCCTTCTGCAGCTCTAGCCCTTTCTTCAGGAATTGCCATCCTTTGTTCACTTACTTTTTACAAAGGATCCAGACAGCGTCACTGGCAAATTGTTGCATAATGTTTCATTTCTTTTTGTGGTCAACCACTGTGCGAACTGTTTTCTGAGAAGTGGCATATACATACTGTATTCTACATAAGAGCTAAATAGTGTGAAAGCTCCAATGAACTGTCTCTTCAAGAGACCATTTTTCAAAAGGCCTCAGGATGAGACAGGCCCTGTGTGAAAGCTAGGAAAGCAGTTTCACTTTTGCAGCAATGGCCTGTGTGCATGGATGGAAATTTATGATCCTCTCAGAGCTCAATCCTAACCTGGAGTTAGGCCAGCAGAGTTTGACTGGCAGAAGGGCCACCGTAAAGTGCATTTGGACCACTCTCTAAATCAGGGAGGATGGTGCACGTCTGTGTGCAGGCCTCTCTGACTCCAAAAGTGGTCTAAACATACTTTATGATGTTTCTTGTGCCAGCCAAACTTTGCTGGCCTAACTGTGTCAGTCTAATTCCAGGTTAGGATTGTGCTCTCAGAAGCCTTGAACCAGTAACCAAAAGTAGTCCTCATATTCTACATGGTTTTTTTTCTCAACATTTTCCCCCCAACATTTTTAGAACAGATATGAAATGAAGTATTATATTTTAAAGACCTTTTAACACCTTTTCGTAACAAAAAGTCTTAAGTCTCATGCTAAGCTATTTTTGGCACATATCACAGGAATGTGACCTTAGATGGGACTTGCAGCAAGGAGAAAGAGTTGTTTCCCAAAATATGAGCCAACCATAAGTTTGTACTATTTTTACTACAACTTTGCGGGTGGAAAAGAAAGTAGAACTGAATGAGGGTGACAGGGGGAGTGTGAAACATGCTGGAGAGGCTGACAGCAAACTGTGTTTTACTTGTTTTCAGGCTTAGCTGTTCCTGAAAGTCAAAATGTGTGGAAATCCAATGTTTGCACTTCACAAGGTGCTGTAAGCCAACTTCAGCCTAGTTCTCACAAACAGCTGTGAAGGTAGACCTGCTTGCTGCATGTGGGAGCTTATATAATTATATATATACAAAAAGGCGCTGCACATTTAACAGTAGTATGTCAGGGGTGAGGTTAGGCTAGAACCCTTTCCCTTTGTATCAATCAATCAATCAATCAACAGGTACTTATATACCGCTTTTCAACACGAAGTTCACAAAGCGGTTTACAGGCAAATAGTAATAATAAAGTTAAATGTCTCCCTGTCCCAAAAGGGCTCACAATCTAAAAAAAAGGCAGACCGCCAGCAACAGCCACTAGAAAGACTGCGCAGGAGTGAAGAGGGACATTATAGAAGAGGGATTCTATACAGGAGTGTATAGAAGAACATTCCAGGCTGAACTCTTTCCCCCTCCACACATACATACCTGTACACATTCACACACATACCTGTATTGTGAAGCAGCTCAGAAACAGATTTAGCTGCTGTTATAGGTTATTGTTGAAATAGGTTACCTGCTATTTGTGACAACTGAGCCTAAAGCTTCACCAATAGCACTAGAAGATCACACATTTTCTATATTTTTGCTCTTAATTTCTTCAGTTCCATAGTTTTGTTTTGCCCATGTGATATTTGCTTTTTTTCTTGAAAAAGTCAGCTGATGGACTCAGGTACTTCTTCTCAAAAACTAATTTTAAGCATATGGATACACAAATCACAGAGATCCAAAGAGCAGAAAACAGAGAATATAGAATACAATACATAACAACGTTCATTCTATTTCATTTTTGAACATAATGAATGTAAATGAGGAGGGGCCTAACCTAAGAGTTATGAATAGTTGCTAGGCTATGCAGGGATGATATGCGGATCCCTCCTAGTCCACCTGACATTTCTACCTTCTGCCTTTTTCACTATTGTGTGCTCTCTGCTTCTCCCCTCCTCAGAACTGGCCCATCCAGGAGACAAGGAGGGGGTGGAGGTCAGGTGTCTTGATAGAAATGACGAACGGGCTTGTATACTTTGAATAGCTGTATAAAAGAGAGTATGTATTTCCTGGTGTTTTTACTTCCTCCAGAAAAGTGGAATTTCTTACCTTTGAGAATTCCTATTCTGGGATGAGGACAGGGGAGGCATTTGAGACCTCTGGGGAATGCTCTGGAAGGCAGGGCTGGCTGAACCTCTGAGGCACCCGTAGGAGGGCTTCCCATCCCCAGTACGGCCCTGCCTTCTAGGGGGCAGGACGGTTGATTGTAATCTCTGATTTCCAACAATAGTTTTGAAATGATTGAAGTTTGCTCAGTAATTCTACCTTCAAAGAAAATATGAACAAACTCTCCATGATGCATTTTCCACTTCCACTTTAGAGTTCCCAAAACGTGACAGACCATCAAGTTATGATCAGGAAGTAACTTCAACAAAGTTCCTTCTTTTCCCTGGCTGTAAAGCAATTAAATACTATTCTCCTTTGCATTTGGTTATCCAAGTTGGTGTTTCCTTCCAATCGGCTGAGAGCCAAATTACACGTTATGACAAAGTCGCATGAATCCATCTCAGTTTCTTCGTTTTTTCTTCAAATACTGTAGCAGCCACAGAGGCATCTGATCAGAGACTATTGTTCCCATATGTTTTTATCAATGGGGCCGCTTCAGGGGAGTAATAATCAGTGAGAAAATGGTACAGAGGAAAGGGTAAAAAACTCGACACTAATGTTAAGCTCAGCTTGTTGCCCCCATAAAGCTTGTTGCCAGGTGCGATTGTACCCGCCCCTGCACTTCTTTAGCTTTGCCCCTGGTTTGACCCTAAGAGACTAAGGTTCTGGGCATAGTCTGCAGAACATGAACTGGAGTAGATAGCAGTGATCAGCAGAAAGGAGCTGTCAGACCCACATACCGCATGACCGGAAAAGCCAGGCTCTTTACAACAAATGTTTGACCTATCACATGGGGGCAGGCTCTTATCCTTGACAGAGAGAACTGCAAGTATCTGCACCTTAGGTTCCACAGCCAATGGATTTGGAGCCTGCAAGATCCCATGTCAGATGATACTTGCTCAAGCTCATAATCAAATAGGTCATTATCAGAGCTGGGTTAGAACAAGCAAAGGACACATATGGAGGATCACTGAGACATTTAGAGGCTCAATGAATAAAGCCTGGTCGTGTTCTAAAAGACATTTACTGCATATTGTGCCTGTACTGGGCCAAAAGGGCAAGAGATTTCACATTTCCGCAAGGTTTTAGAAATCTCTGGGCTGTGGCCTGGAAGATGCAAGTAGCTTCTCTAAGGCTGAAAATCCTATAAACATATTCCTGCGTGTATGCCCCATGAGACTTCTGGGTAGACATGCATAGGATTGTGCTGTAAATTCTGTTCACAGAACTTGTTACAACAACAACTACTACTACTACTACTACTACTACTACATTTCAAAAATGACATAGCAAAAGCATAAACATTGCCATTGCACTTTTGGTTCCAAAGATCAATAAAGACCAGCTTTCTGCAAATGTGCCTGATCCTTGACTTTGATCATTTCATCAGTCAGTGCTTGCACCTTCTTATTTCTTTACTTATTCATAACAGCTGTTTTCATAGCTCTTTGATTAAAATATATCCCCCACATTGCAATCTACTTCTGTCATTTTCAAATTCACTAATAACATATACCAGATCAGATGATATCTCACATCCTGTCCAATCTTAAATTTTAATGAATTTCTTGCTTCAAATTTAACTGGGACTAACAATGGCCACTATGATTTTTTATTGCTTTTTCTACAGTAATCATATTTTTCCTTGGCTGGGATGGCTTCCCCGGCATTAGGGATTTTCCCTAGTCCAGTGGATCCCAAACATTTTAGCACCAAGATCCACTTTTTTAAAATGCACATGCTGTTCTGTTTGTTTCCATAGGACTCAATATATTTTCCTTGTCAGCTACAGCCTTGTCAGTTTCGTGACAACCAAAAATAGGGTTATGACCCACTGATGGGTCGCAACTCACAGTTGGAGAACTATTGCCCTAGCCTGGTCACTCTCCCCCTGGTAGCCACATGGAGAGACTGTTAGTACAACTTACACTCACATTTTCATTGTTCTTTTTACTAACCGCAAAGGATGGAGATTAGGGGCCAAAAGCCATGTTCTATGGCACCAGTTGCAGCTTTCCTCCTGGCACATAAAACAGCTGTGGGGAGGAGGATCTGTGTCAGAACCACAATGGGGAAAGGGTTATGTCTCTTTACTTCCCCACTCACCGACCCACCCACCCATAATACTTCCATAATACTATTCCAATTTTGAACACTGGCCACTCCTTGGCTATTGAGGAACTACAAAGCAAGGCCAGAAGGGGCAGGGTCTCCTCAATAAAATGTGTGGCTTGGCTGTTGGTTTTCACCTAATTTTTGTGTGTGGATTCTAAGGCCCCAATCCTTGCACTGACACAGCCATGCCAAAAAGGCATGCGTACGGTGCATTCTATGGTGGGTAGGGACAATTGGACAGCCTGAAGGAGGTAAGAAAAATATTTTCTACTTATCTTCTGGCAGGCTGCCTGACTCCTGATGGCTTAGGTCTCCTTAGATATATGCCATTGATTTGGGTGTGGGGAGGTTTTTAAAAGAGGGGATATCTACCACGCTCCATTACCACACCTTTCAGCCTCCTTCCTACCGTTTCTCCCCCTTCTCACCCAGAAATGCCCCCAGTCTTCCCACACCCTCCTTCCTCCCCAGCCACAGCCTGCCCCAGCTGCTGACTTACTGGAGCCAGGGGCTAGAGGGAAGTTACTGCTACGTTTCTTGCAGTTTTTGGCAGCAGCCCAGTCATGCACTATACATCATTATGTTTTGCAATGTCATAAGCCGGGCTGCACTACTGGAACACAGTTCTAGCAGTGTAGTCTGATGATAGGATTGTGGTATCAGACATCTAATTGTCTATGAAGTTCTTCTAGCTGTCCTTGGAAACCAGGAAATGGGAGTTTGTTTCCATTGGCATCCTTGAAGTACCTAAAATTTGACAATCAGGGCCAAGGCCAAGGCACACATGATGTTAAATGTGTCCTTGTGTAGTTAGTTGTCAAGTTTACTCTCTTCTGCACCTTCCAGCTCTACAATATCCCTTCTGAAATGTGGCAACCAGAATTGTACACTGTTCCAAATGTGGCCTAACATAGATTTACATGGGGGCAATATAATATTAGCAGTTTTATTCTCAGTCACTTTCCTAATAACCCCTAGTTTAGAATGCTTTATTTACTGCTGCCACACATTGCATCAACATTTGCATTGAACTACCCACCATGACCCAAAGATCTCTTTTTGTCACTGACAGCTCAGACCCCATCACTGTATATGTATAATTGGGATTTTTTCCCCCAGTGTGCATCATACTACATCACACTACACTTATTGAACTGCATTTGCTGCTTGGTTGCCTGTTCGCCCAATCTGGAGAGATCCTTTTTTCACAATGTGCTTTTGTTTTAACTATCTTGAATAGTTTGGTATCATACACCAGTGATTTTTAACCTTTTTTTTATCTCGCTGCACACTGGCAAGGCACTAAAATGGTCAAGGCACATCATTAATTTTTTTGACAATTGACAAGACACACTGTGCTGCCAGCGGGGTGGGAGGGCTCACATCCCCCAGTGGCCCTAATAATAAATGACACTGTCCCAAATTCTGGCAGCACACCTGGCGACCATTCGCAGCACACCAATGTGCCACACACAGAGGCGGATCTACAGGGAGGGCAAAGCTCTAAGTGTTGCAAGAAGCCTTACCCTGTCATGTAAATCCCTCCTCTCCCTTGCTGCTGTAGCCAGTAAGCAACGCCAAGATGTTGCTTTTCCCTGTGAGGATTGGCTAAAACTGTGCAGGAGAGGAGTGATTGCCATTGCAAGGTAAGGCTTCTTGCAAAACTTAGAGCTTTGCCCTCCCTTAGATCTGCCTCTGGCCACACAATGATTGAAAATTGTTACCATACACAAACATGGCCACCTTGCTGTTTCTGCCTCACTCCAGATCATGAATACACAACTTACAAAGAAGCACTAGTCTCAAAACAGATACTTGAGTGATCTTACTTCCCTCCAAAACTATCCTTTTACTCCTACACTCCGCTTCCTGTTCAAAAACCAGTTACCAATTCACAACGCAGAAGTGACGAGAGGAAAAAAAAGCAAGCAAGCACACATACACTAAAGAGAGTAAGGCAGGACTCAAGTCAAATTTGAATCATGGCTCTTTTCTGAATCACTAGCCCCGAGACTCAAGTCAGGTCTGAGTTAGTGATGTCCATTATTTGATTTAACACAAGTCACACAAAAAACAGCGTTTTGTGACTCAGGTTGAGTCACGACAATTCACATGCCCATCCCTGGTTAAAAGCACTGGGTTATTCCCTGGGAACCTCCCACTTGGATCCTTTTAAAAATATAGGTGTTACATTGGCTACCTACTAGTTCACTGGCACAAAGGCTGATATAAGAAAGGTTACATTTTTGTGAGAAAATCAGCAATTTAATATTAGAATTCTTTAAGAAATTTTGAGCGATGCCATCAGGACCCAGTGATGTGTAAATGCTTAATTTGCCAATATGCTCTAGTCTAAATCCTCATCCTTGTCAATTCTATTTGCTTCACTGTACAGGCCTATGCATGTCTACTCAGAAGTAAGCCCTACTGAATTCAATGGGACATTCTCAGGAAAGTGTATAGGACTGAGGCCATTTATCAGATTTCATCCCAAGAATGTAAGTTTAGGCACAGATATTTGCCCTGTGTCTTTGTAGTGAAAATTGAAAAGCCTTTTGTATATGGAAAGAATTAGTTCAGTCTCCCTATCTTATTTAGGCTTTCCTTTAATACTCTTGTTAACCAGTGATCCAACTGCCTCCCTGACAGGTTTCCTGCTTTTGATGTACTTGAAAAAATCTGTAATGTTTGCCTTGCTGCTTTTAGTCATGCACTCCTCATATTCCTTTTTTCTCATACCTTATTATCAGCTTACACTCTTTTTTTGGGTCAGAGTTTGTGTTCTTATTTGTTCTCTTTTGGGGCAGACTTCTTGCCTTTTACAGCTTCCTTGAACCCCCTCATGAGCCATGCTGGCCACCTCCTGGGCCTAATAGTGCCTTTCCTACCTAGTAGCACTGGGTTTTTGGTATTTTTTTTGGCCATAATCTTTGCTGATTATGAAGATATCTTTGCTGATATGAACATATTACATTCCAGTTTGTTTCATTGCATTCTACATTAAATTCTGCATTGACTGGTATATGACATGATGGTATTATTCACAGATACAGATGTTTTCACAATTTTGGCCACTACTGTCAAGCTCAGCTTGTTGCCCCCCTAAAGCTTGTTGCTTGGTGCAATTCACTGCACTTATTTAAGTATGCCCCTGCCTAGTAGTATGAATTCTCACTGAGCTTCTGTTGTGGTGATTTAAAATAAGCTCCATGCACTTTTGAGAGATCTGACCCTTTTGACTTTTCCTCAAAGTTTCCTTTTTAATATTTCCCTAATTTTGTTTTCTGACTAATTTTGCAGCCCTGTGTTTTATGCCTGTTGAACTGGACAGCACTGCGGTCACTGCTCCCTAATGGTTTCAACAACATTTATACCTCTCATTGATTATACATGTTATGCGTAGACTAAAGATGTCTAAAATACTATACTTTAGGAAAAGGCAATTAATTCTAAAAAGCCTGCTTTAATTACATAACACATGGTACTTCCTCTTTCCACAAAGCTTTGGCATAAAGGCAAATACCACTGTCCCTTGCATTTCTATGTAAGATACTGTCATTTGTACAGCTGCGATAGCAGTTTTTTTTCCCTTTTTTAAATTATCCACTTACTGATAATGTTAACTCCTTAGTACCCAAAGCAAGTCAGGCATTTAAAATGCTGTGCAATAAGAGCCATGGTAATTCAGAATGGCAGGCTTAGCTGATTCAGGGTCCAATCCTATCCAGTTTTCCAGCACTGATGTAGCCATGCCAATGTAGCCATGCCAATGGGGTGTGTGCTGTATCCTATGGTGGGAGGGCAGTCATGGAGGCCTTCTCAAGGTAAGGGAATGATTGTTCCCTTACCAAGGGACTACACTGTGGCTGCACCGGCCCTGAAAAGTTGTATAGGATTGGGCCCTAATAGTCCAATCCTATACTTTACTCAGAAGTTCCTCTGTGTAAGCTGATGCTTACTCTCAGAAAAGTGTGTTTAGGATTGCAGCCTGAATCTCCAAAAAAGAGAAAAGTACCTTCCATTCTAGGGAGGCCTGGCGTGCTGTGGTCCATGGGGTCGCGAAGAGTCAGACACGACTTAGCGACTGAACAACCACCACCTTCCATTCTACATTCTAAGGGTGCCTAAGGGTGCTTGGGAGGATGAATCTTTCTCAACGTATACTTCTGGCCTACTACCGCAGCACCATCGAGAGTGTCCTGACATACAACATTTTAGTATGGTATGGGAGCAGCTCTGTAGGGGATAAGAAGGCACTACAGAGAATTATTAAAGTGGCCCAGCACATCATCGGGCTCCAGCTACCCACCCTTGATGATATTTTCGCCACCCGCTGTTTGAAGAAATCACATAACATCCTTAGAGACTCTTCCCATCCTGCTTACAACCTTTTTGAACTGTTACCTTCTGGCAGGAGATATAGGACTATTAAAACTCGGACGACACGTTTCATAAACAGTTTTTATTCTAGAGCCATAACAGCACTGAACAATGAACTTAAGTACCAGTAGATAGGGGCAGTCAGACTGTATTATTGTCTATTGTGTGGATGTTTGTGTTTTAGAAGAGGAATTTCAAGGGGGGGTAGGGGTGTGTGGGGGATTTGGGGGGATTGTTGGGAACTTAGTGTGTGTGTTGGTCTGGTCTCCGGGTGTCAGTGAATCTCGCTGTGTAATACAATGACAATAAATAATAATAATTAATTAATAATAATAATAATTACATAGCCTTTCAAACTTTAACATTTCCAAAGCATTACAGCAAGCCAACACACATTATTCCAATCCACCGTTATAGCATATGGATTGCAATTTGCCCAGCTTCCTCGTGCACATGGAACTCTCCTAGGGGACTGATAGGACACTGTGGGCACAATCCTAATCAATTAACCCTGAGGCAGGGTGGTAACACTTGGCCTGGAGATGATCGTCTGGCACCATCTGAGTGAAGCTCCACGCTACAAGCTATTACTTGTATTAACTGCTGCAGGTTTCATATTTCTTTGTATTTAACTTGTAATAAAGTGGCCCTTTCTCCCATATTATATGGTCTCACGTGTACATTGCGGAGTGCATGGCTTGGGCAACGTGCAAAACTGCTTGTACTCCCAATGGATGTAGTGAGAGTTTGACCTTGAAAAAAGTAAGCACTTGTTTTTGAATAGAAAGGATGTTAATGCAGTACATTTTCTGTCCATATGAGCAGTTCTTGTAAGCGCTTCCCAGGTATGGGATATGTGCTCATACTATAGAGAAATAGTCATACTATACTTTCAGTGGCCTAGCTCATGCATCATGTTTGTAGCCATCAGCATGTGCCAGGAAAGAGCCTACACTACTGGTATGCACACAAAAGACACTGTGTGAGCTAACTCAGATACTGGCTACTGTTCATAGAGGTGCCACAACGTAGTATAAAAGGCCTGATCCTGCAAGGTGCAGGATTGAATGCCCTGTAGGGCTGTGTTGTCAGATAATAGTTAGCTGTATACTAGAGAAGTCACATCATTTCCAAGAGGACAATGGCAGTTGAAAGTTACTGTCAAATTGCTAGAATACATTCTGTTAATTAGTCTTTAACTGCATTTTTGTTCAGGCATACGACTAGAAAATTCCATGCAGCAACTGGCACGACTTCTTCCCCATGGTACAGTCCTCACCCCCATTTCCGACAAGAGCTGAGAAGACTTGACACCGTGTATCATTGACGCACCTAAAATTTGCCCCTGACATCAGTGTCAAGGCCTGTTGCTTGCAGGAAATACAGGATACACCTTAAGCTGCCGCTCACTATGCCAGAGGAACTTATGGCATAACTGCGCAGCATGTTGCTGACAGGCCAGGAAAAGGAGCTGGCACGGTTACAGCTGGAGTTAAAATTTATACCATGGGTTCTTTTGTGGATGTCTTGTATTTTCATGCATTTTCTGCCTAATATGTTTGAAATGCTGTTACTCAGCCTGCACTTGAAAATACATTTGGTATTCCTTTGAAAAATGAATTGCAAGGACGTGTGCAAATACATGCTGTGTACGCAAGTCCAATTTGTTGGAACTTTCAGCTGAAGCGGATGAGACATGTCCTTGCCAAATACACTGTGACGTAGCCTGCTGGCCCTATTCACGTGTAGCAGAGTTGTCTTTCCCGTTTCAGTGAGGACTCCAGCAGGAAAACCACCTTTTCGTACAGTATTTATCTGCTCTCATCTGCAGTTCAGCAAGATGACAACTTCCAGTGTGATAAGAGTGCTGAAGTACCTTACAGTTTGGGCTTCGTCTGGTGAGCAGTGAGTCAGAGCTGCTGGCCTGCTTTCTAACTACGCACAGTGTGTCATCCATTTCCTGTTACACAGAGTCCTCCTGACCTCAGAGGCGGAGCAGGAAAAAAAATTTGACCAGATGCTCAAAACTAACACCAATTTATGCAACGCCAGAGACAACACTGAAATTCTGACACCCACTGAGGTCAACCAGTGCTGAAGGAGAGCAAAATGAGGGGCCCCCCTGCTCGCCCCCCCCACCCTCCTGCCAGGAATGCTGAGGACATATTTAGAGAGACAACATTAGATGAATGCAGTGCTTGTCTATGATGCTGGGCATAAAATGTAATGGCTCCGAGGGCCTGAGCAAGCCAGCCATGTCCCAGCTGATGAATGCCCTGTGTAAAGAGATGCCAGTCACTGTGAAGAAAATGGCTGTGAGTTCTCTGGTAGTTAAGATGGGCTAGAGGAAGGGGATAGTTAATTAGCAAGAAAGGGTGTGAAGGAAAACCTTGGCTTCTCCTTTTTATGTTATATATAAAAGGTTTTTCCTATTTGTTTTTCTCTCATGCTCTCTTGGAAGATGGGAGGTTTTTTTGTTTTTGTTTTTGTTTTGCTTATTTCTTTTGGTGGTCAAACTGTTAGTTGTTTGGAACCTGGTACATAACAGTCAGTCAAAATTTCTTCTGGCTATATTATTATTATTATTATTATTATTATTATTATTATTATATTATTATTATATTATTATTATTATTATTATAATATAATAATAATAATACTAATAATAATAATAATAATACTAATACTATAATAATAATAATAATAGTATTAGTAATACTAATAATAGTATTATTATTATAGTATAATAATAATAATACTAATACTTGGATTTATATATCGCCTTTCTTAGGTCACCAGATTTCTCTGATGACTATAACTCAAGGCGGTTTACATGGGCAGACTTTATTCAGAAACCCGAAGGTTTTTACAATTTATACAGAAATGTTCTATCTTTCAAGAACTACACACATACAGATGGAGCTTTCTGGATTTAGTCCTTCTTTCTGGCCACCCGTTTGTCTTCTTGCTGGCTGATAAATGGCTTCCCTGCTCCCACCAGAGAAGCGGCTGAACTTCGGCACAACTCCCCCTCATACAAGGCAGCCGAAGCTCAGCTGTTAATCAGCCGCAATTAACGAGGTCTGCCGCTCACAGAGACTTCCGGCTGTCCCGAACTGGCGACCTTCAGATCTTCAGCTCTTATCTTCAGGCAAACGGAGGCATTAACCCTCTCGACTAAATCTTCTGCCCTACAAAGTATTACCTACTTTGACTTTGGAGTGATAATGAAAATGGTAAACCTACATTTGTTGGTAATGGGAAGATCCATAGAAAGTGAAGGTCTAGAGGGGGGACAGTAGCAGCAGCAGTGGTGTTTGTTGATATCCTATCCCCCTTTCTGGCCTTGATTCCCCAACTGGGGTCCATTCAGACTTCCACTAGCTATATGACAAGCACAGGTCCGAGTAGACTCAGGGTACAATGTTAACTAACTTTCCAGCATGACTTGCCAGGTTTTCAAAATGACAATAAGGGACACACAGGTATCAGGATACTTCTTTCTATCAAGCCACTCCATAGTTACCAGAAATAATATAAAAATTATGCAGTTAGCCATGGTGAGGCAGCAGCAAACAGCAACAGCAGCAGAATTTTAGAATGGGATTTTTAAAGTCCCATTCAACATTGATACGGGACACGATTTTTAAATCTTAAATACAGGAAGTCCCTTATAATAAGGGACACCTGGCAAGTCTATCCAGCACTGACATAGTTGTGCCAATGGGGCACGTTCTGCATTCTGCAATGGAGTAGTAGTCACGGAGGCCTCCTCAAAGTATGGGAATGTTTGTTCCTTTATCTGGGAGCTGCATTGCCCTTACCTCGGTGCTGGAAAGTTGGTTAGGATTGTGACCTCAGTGAGCCAGAGCAGGCTTACCCCAGGGTAAGGGAACAAATGTTGCCCTACCCCAAGAAGGCCTCCAGAGGCTGAAACTCTCCTGAGGGATACAATGCACACACAACTTTATGCACCACACTGCATTGCATTGTAGCTGCACATTGCAGCACGGGGAGTTGAATTGGGTTGAGCTGTAAATGTCTAGAGATCTTTTCTCCAAAGGAAGCCAGAACCCAAGTAGTGTTGTAGCCCCTGCAACTTCTTGCCACTCAGGGAAGTGGAGCATGGGCACATAACATTTGTTAGTGCTATTAGAACTAAGGCTGTATCCACCATACCTCCATAGGAATCTTCAATATATTTGTTTACCAGCACATTACTCTTTGGAGTAGGACTGCAGATCAATGGTTGGACACATGCTTTGTATACAGAAGGTCCTGAGTTGGGTCAGACAAAGGAAATAAAGGGAAAAAAATTCCCCAGCTGAATTCTTGGGGAGCAGCTGCCAGTCTGTTTTGATAATCCAGGCCTCAAGGGACCAATAGTCTGATTCAGGATAAGGCAGCTTTCTACAATTGTTCTTGAACAGTTTTCAACCATTGGGTCCTTGTTAACACTCCTAGAGAACCAACCCAATCTCTTCTGACAGTTTGAAGAGGTGCAGGGATAGCTTTTATACAGACGCATAATGCAATTTGGCAAATGTACTAATAGGCGCTTTAACCAGTGGGTCACAACTCCATTTTTGGTGGATTGTGAAACAGCCTAATCTGCCTTGTCAATGTGCATCACGGGTTAAACAATCTGCTATTTGGTGAGGAGAGCAGTGCTAGCCAATCACCATTATAGCCATAGAGGCTTGAGGTAAAGTGACACTTTTTTGGGTAGGTCCCAATGCAAAAAGTTTGAGTAACACTGCTTTAATACCAGAGCCATTCTTGGTCACAGTGCGCCTGGGGCAGAGTGACATCACCACGCTCCCAGCACAGCCGCCCCGCCCTCCCCCCGCTCCTGTTCTCCACCTGGCCATACCTCCCTGTACCCAGAATTGCTCCATTAAGGAGTGATCCAAGCATCAGGGAGAGTGGGGGGCCAAAAAGTGTGCAGGTTTTTCCACACTGCTGCGCCTCACGGCAGCCAGCGCCTGCTGCACTTGTCTCCCGCGCAGCTCCCTCCCTCTGCCGCTGTTTAATACATCCCTGAGAAACCCTCTTCCCCAAAAATCTCTCACAGACTGGACTGGCTCTTCAGCTAGTTTATTAGCATTGGAAGGTTGCAGTTATTTACAGATTTGGCAGAACTGCTGCATCCTTTTTAAGAGCACCATGCCTTGTTCTCTTAGTGTGAATGGCTCTGAAAATGAGGGGGAGGGGCTGCTTTACACAACATTTCAGGAGTCTGAAAAACCTAGCACTCCCCCCCCCCATTCTGGCAACACCACTGGGCAGTTCCTCCACCTTTCAGTTTACCATCATCACTCTAATTCTGTGATACTTCCTGTGCCTCCTTTTTCTCGGAATTGTCCAAGTATGCTTCAAGACGGTATGCTTAGGACATAGACAAAGTAAAGACAGAACTCTTATAGTTCAGGCTTCTGTGAGTCACAGAGGTAACCAGAGGTAAACACAGCCTTCCCTAGCTATTGATTAAGCAGCTTGATCAATAGCTAGGGAAGGCTGTATTTACCTCTGGTTTTGTTTGGTTTTTAAAAATTCCCCTGACCTTTTCCTTCTGACAGATTGCCAAAGCTTTAAATTTCTAACATTCTGGACTTTGAATGGACAACTCACTCATTTTTTCCTTCAGCCACGGCAAGTGCCCTAAAATAGGACAGGGAGTACTGAAAATAGGATCAACCTTCTCCTTCCACTTGCAATTACTGAATTGTGTTCCCTGACTGATTGGAAGAGGTTGTTTTATTACACCAAATACGCCTAAACCACATGTGGTCTTTGCACAAGATGCTTTGCAAGAGTGCTCAAAATCTAAAAATGAAAAGTGGGAGGGATTTGAAAAGATTGCTCTGCAGGATTACAAAATATAGTGAGCTGTGCAAAGACTGAAAACCCAGAGATGTCTACTAGAAGAGACTTGTGACGGTAGCTATGCAGGAGGTAAGACACCCACCCACACACCCTTGCAAAAGGAAAAGATAAAAAGTTCTGATAAAGATGGAGAATTAGGGGCGGAATCCTTTCTGCAAAAACCAATAGCTTGTAATAAGGGACATGATGGCAAAACTAGTTAGCTGTTTCATGAGGCATTAATTTGCTAAAAAAATCCTCGGAGGTACAGCCATAAACTGACACCAGACAGACAGCAGAAGCATCAGAACAAAGCACATGGAATCAAGTGGTAGAGGCGTTGTGACTGACAGGCTTTAGCATACAAAAAAGTTGTCATTTTCAACCCCAAATTGCAACGCACTGCAGAATTCATAACTGAGATCCTGAAACAGAGCCAGACCATTAGTAACTTGTCTTGTTTTCCAAGTTAATTTTTGAATGCACTATACTTCCAGCCTCTCAAATAAACAGGTTTGCTCGTCTATCTTTTGATAGTGCCACTAAAGTGTCTTGCCCTCTTCACTGCTACCTGATATAAGATGCTACAACTCAGCTGTCAGTTAACTGCAACATGAAATATTCAGCCATATCCATAAACACAAGAACTTTTAAAAAGCAAGCTTGAGACCACTGGACCATTTACAGTATTTGATTGACACATGGCATTTAGGCTTAACCAGGTCCTCATTGTTGCTATGCCAGACTCTTGTCCCTGGAAGAGAAACCTTTTGGAGATACTTTTGGTACTACAGCCTTTTTAATTGTTATTTCTATGGTGTTCAAGGCAGATCTTTAAAGATACCAGCCACCAGTTGTGTGAGGGGAAACAAGAGAGTTCAGAGATGCTCTTCCAGGCTGGAATGAGGTAAACAAAGGCTCTCTTGGCAAGTGTCAGTAGGTATGACTCCTGTTCCAGGGTTAGAAGCAGACATGTCATGTAGCGGGTTCGCGGGGGTACATGTGTACTCGTTCCTAGGATTAGGGCTGGCCCCGCCCATTCGCCCGCCCACTCATCGATTCCGTCGGCGCTCTGCTCCGCCCCCTGCAACGTTTGAATTGCCTGCATGTTTGAGTTGCCTGCACATTCTCAGAGCCAGCCAGGCAGGCAGGCAGGCAGTGGAGAGAGGGAGACCGATGGCGGCAGCAGCGTGAGCAGGTAGGCTGCCTGGGCTCCCTCCCGAGGAGGCACGGCAGTTCCTGAGGGCAGTTCCTGGGATCCGGCTATGACCTCACTTCCGGTGGGCGGGCCCCAACACAAGTGCCAATCAAAAGTGAGTACCTGTTGCTAAATCATTTAGATGCCATTACTGGTTAGAAGCCCACGCAAGCAGGTGTAACAAAAACAGCAGTTATGACAATGTTGCTTTGGGTGTCCTGATGAAAAATCCAACATTCTGTCTCTAATTCTGACCTTATATACAACGATGCAATTCAAAACTAAGATCTCTATTTAGCATTCAACAAGGACTTACCTGGATGACTAGCTTATTTTCTTTATTAGGCAGAATCCTGTAAGTGTACACACAGTTTCGACACCTGGAACATGTCAGAAGAAAATGTGTTAGAACAGGTAAAAATTGTTCTCTACCAGAATAAAAATAAATCAGGATTAAGTCTTTGGATGTCAACAAGAACCTTTATTCATGTGTTATTAGTCTATAACATTCAAACTGTGGGTTGGGACCCACTTGGTGGGTCGTGACCTGATGTCAGGTGCGTCGCAGAAAGGTGGGAGCAGCCAGAAACTGCAGACCTTACTCTTGCTATTTTCCTTTTGTGAGTGTTAATAGTTTGAATTTTCAAGTGAGGGTTTTTTCATTTTGTTTTTAGTTCCATTCTTTTACATAATATTTTGTCCGAAGCTTGCTTTCTGTCAAAGATGTTTCATGGTTGTGCAATTGCTTCAGTGCAAGAATGCCAGTTTGCATTCTAGGAGTGTCATTTGATCACACTGACAGCACTTTCTGCTTGATGATGGCTCTTCCAACTATGACATCACTTCCGGTGGGTCCCAACATGAGTATCATTCTAAAAAGTGGGTCCCAGTCTAAAAGGTTTGAGAACCACTAGTCTTTAGGATATAGGATGAGCAGCCAACGTAACTCCTCACAGCCATGTCAATGAGGCACATGCTATATCCCATAGGGGAGTTTCAGGCCCCAAAGGTCTTCTCTGGTTAAGGGAACGTTTGTTCTCTTGCCTGGATATAAGCCATCGCTATCTGAGTGGGACTACTTGGATCTGTCCCAGCTATATAGCTGGCACAAGTTCGAGTGGACCCAGATTGGGGATCTAGATTGGGAAGGGGGATACAATAATAGTAGCAACACTGCCACCAATATGGTCTCCTTCTTAACCTTGATCTGCCCTCCTCCCTGCCCCGATCTCCTCCCTATTCCTCCCTCTCCAGGCCCTTATCTCTCTCCCTTTCCTTCCCTCCCCACCTCCCTCCCACCCCAGCACTGATTGACTGCACTGGGAGATGTGGATAGCCCACTGGCATGTGGAACCTGCCGCACAATGCTTGCAGCAATGGCCAGGCCGCATAGAGTTGTGTGTTGCGCTTTCCAACATCCATAAAGGGCCTTACACTGCTGGAACAAGCATTCTGGCAATGTAAGGCCCTAATAGGATTGAGCTGCCAGGTGGCAATTCTATCTGTGGGTCTCAAACATTTTAACACCGGGACCGACTCTTTAGGATGACAATCTGTCAGGGCCACCAGTGATGTCATTAACCTAGAAGGGATATCATGGGTGGAAGTGACATCATCAAGCAGGAAAAATTTTAACAGTCCCTTCTAATGTTTTAATTAAATTAATTTATTCAATAATATTAAATTAAGTAAATTCAAAGTTTACAAAAAATGTTTAAAAATATTTAAAATAAAGAAGCCTCCTAACCCTCCCAAGCAGTTGCTGATCCACTTTAAAATGTTCCCCAAACATCCCAAAGGCTGCAATCCTATCCATGCTTACCCAAGAGTAAGCCACAATAATTATCATTGTTAAAAG
Organism: Lerista edwardsae; assembly: GCA_029204185.1. Classification (NCBI taxonomy): domain Eukaryota; kingdom Metazoa; phylum Chordata; class Lepidosauria; order Squamata; family Scincidae; genus Lerista; species Lerista edwardsae. The sequence continues at coordinate 28,387,175 of JAJKFI010000002.1, forward strand.
CATATATATAAAAGTACAGATCTGTAACATTTCCCCCAAAGCAGTCACATACTATGGGAGCACCAAGTCTAATATATTAAAAATAAAAGACACATTGAAATGAATGTGGGCCCACCTGAAATTGGTTCGCAACCCACCTAGTGGGTCCTGGCCCACAATTTGAGAAACACTGCTATACACAGGGCACAATCCTAAACTGTGTTAGGCTGGCATAAACTAAGACAGCAAAGTTTGGCTAGCACAAGGGACACCATAAAGTATGTTTGGACCACTCTCAGAGTCAGAGAGGCCAGCACACAGATGAGCCATCCTACTGATTCCAAGAGTAGTCCAAAAATGCTTTATGGTGGCCCTTGTGCTGGCCAAATTTTGCTGGCTTAGTTTATGCCGGCCTAACTTTATGCCGTTAGTTTATGCCGGCCTAACTTAGTTTATGCCGGATTGCACTCACAGTTACATAGAAGTTATTCCATTGACAATTGTCCCATTGACAATCAATGGGATTTTCTTCTAAGTAGATACACCTATGTTGTTAGGCCTCCCATGCATACAAAGGTCTCTAAAATCTCAGTCCACATTAATTAAAAAAAATCTAGTTTATGTGATGCACAGCCCAAGCCTATGCAGGTCTGCTCAGAGGTAAATTCCAATGGGGCTTACTCCCAGGAAAGCATGATAGGATTGTAGCCTATAAAGAGAGGCCTGAACAATTTCAAATTACCATCAGGAAAGTTATAAAAAGATCCCCCATTTTTTGTAGGTTGTCATATTTCATTATTCAATTTACCTTATGATTCCAAGTTGCTTCTTAACTCTGATTCATTGGCAAAACCCAGCACATGTGAATAGGTCAATATATACCAATTGGTATATATTGGTCAATATACTGTACTCAAAATATACCAGACCTGAAGTTATTTGTTGATTCTAAAGGACTAGCTAGACTTTACAAAACATATGAAGCTGCTGCCTAAGAGGATGCACCATTGGTGCATCTAGCTTTGTCTATACTGACTGGCTGCAGCTCTCCTAGAATTTCCAACAAGGGCCTTTCCCAGCCCTCCCTAGCCATGGACCAAACCTGGGATGCTGCATAGGAAGGACGTGTTCTGTGATAAAATGAAGACCTTGACGAAGTACAGAACTGGTGATGCTCTGTGTCTCTTTCTCTCTTCCTGGTAATGGCTAGTGTTACACAATGCCTGACACCATCACATTGGGTGTTTCCCAGCCCCCAGAGCAAACGGCTAATTATCTGAGGTGGAGTCCGAGAAATGTAATACCAGCCATTACTGTTAAAAGAGGAATGACCATGATGACTCCATGACTTTTGTAATATAGCTAGGCTTTTAAGTTGAAGACGAACCTGTTCCTTGCTGAATAAGTATAAACTGTCACTGATATTTTCATTAACCTCCAAACATAGCTCAATTTGTACCAGATGTTAACAAGGCTGAACTGCACAATTTGTTTTCAAAGCTCTGAGCACCTGCGTTCACCACTGAGAACCACACTTGTCTCCACACACTTACAGATGGGTCACACTGTCTGCGTGATTGAATACTTAGGCCACAACCATATGGAAAAATGTTGCCATGAAATGGACTGAACATAAAGGGAGCCAGCAGCTGCTTCCATAATGGTAACAATGGCATTTTCTCCAGCAGCCATATAATCCCATGTACAGCCTGGATTACAGTAGCATTTCTCCATGTGGTTATGTACCCATGTACATAGGGGCATGGAAGAACTTGACTGTGTGAACTGGAATATGCATACAGTGGCATTCCTATAAGGGGGCAAAACTCTAGGTTCTGCCCCCACTTTAGATCCATTCTCAGCTCAGAGAGCAAAGCCTCCAAGCCAGATCTCCAAGCCACGAATGGCTCTGGAGGGGAGGGGGAGGGGGAGGAGAGGGGCCACATTACACAGGAGCTCAGGCTCCTGCAGAACATAACATTTTGCTCCCCCTGTTGGAATGCCACTGCATGCAGGGCTTCCAGAATAGACGGAATGGCTTCCTCTGGCTGGTTTGGGGGTCATGGAACTTCACTTACAGCCCAATTCTAATGTCCTACTTACCCTACATGGCCAGGGAGGCAGCTGGAGGTCTCCTCAAGGTAAGGGATATGACAGCAGCCTCTGTCACTGCTATTGACCCCCCCAAACCACCCTCCTCCCCAACCTCCCCCTGCCCAGTTTTACCTCTTCCCACCTTCATACCATCATCCCCCCCTGAAATGCCCCTACATTTATTGTAACATAATAAAATGACACTCCTGAAATGCAAACTGGCATTCTTGGACTGTAGCAATTGCACAACTATGAAACCAGTGGTGTCATCTACTCTCTCGCAAGCCGGAACGCTGTGCAGGACTTGAGTGATTGACAGGCCGTCGTTTGACTTCCGGTTTCTTCGCGCGCCCCACGCGGCTTTCCCTCGCCTCGGAGGGAGCGCCTGCTCGCCAGGGGGGATGGGTGGGGGGCGCGCCGGGTGCCTGGGCGAGCAGGCGCCCCCTCCGAGGCGAGGGAAAGCCGCGTGGGGCGCGCGAAGAAACCGGAAGTCAAACGACGGCCTGAGCAACTCTCAGGGCTGAGCAACTCTCAACTCTCAAACGACGGCCATGCAGAACTCAGGGCTGGGAGGAACTTCAGTTTGTCCACAGGCTGAGACAAATTTTATCCACTGCATATTATTAGGTCTCCAGTGTCATTTATGTAAAGAAACACTTGGGAGATGCCACATACCCTCCACCAGATCAAAATATTAAATGTGTGATTTTTTTTGTGCAACTTCAAGAACCATTCTTGCACTATAGTGTTATTGTGCGTTATGAAATTTTTAGGAATAGACTTCTGAAATATTCATTGCAAATTTTGTCGATATCTATATGACCTAAATATTCCATAAAGTTCTTGGACTTGTTCCAAGAACAGAGATATTGACATTGTTCCTTTCAAGAAGTTCTCTTAAAATTGAAATAGACTGGATTGCTTAAATGTCCAAGGAGATGTTAAGCAACCCAGCTACCTTCAGTATTCATAGCTAGCTGAAGCTTAAATTCCAAGTAAAGATTTAAAAAGAACTTTGGATCTGTTAGACACTGTGCTAAACGTCAGATGTGTGATGTTAGACATAAAATTTGATGCTACGCATGCTTATTTGGAAATAAGCCTATTGAATTCAGTGGGACCTTCTTCCTAGGCCATGTCTAGGAAGGAATGGTTCATAACCCACTCAACCATCAATCTCACATGTGGCCCCAAGAATGCTCCCATCAGCCCTTTACTAGAAGGGTGGAATAAAATTGTGATAATTAATAAACTCAATTTTTTTTAATTTGGGACTTGTTTCAATTCTGCAACTAAAAGGTTGATAAAAAAAAGCTTTTTCTAAGAATAACTTCAGGAGGTAAGTTCTCCTTGTGATTAAAGAGGATAAACGTCCGGAACATATGAAACATCTCTCATGGATTAATCAGCAATGATCCCCAGTGGCTTTTCTATTTAGGGTATTACTCAGCAATGGGAGGCAAACTGGTAGACAAATCTATTTGAAGTTTTCTATGACTTACTGTATACTGAGGGTCAAACAAGACTGTCTGTAGCACCTTACTTGCTTAGCGATGGTATATAAGCATAGGCTGGAGGTGACTTAAACTTCAAAAGGGGTGTGTGGTTGAGGGAAACACAAATTTCATAGTCCATTCCTCGCAGTCTGGCTAACTTCTGTCCTTCTAGTCAGGCTGAGGAGAAAGTGCCTGAGAGGAAAAGTGCTTAGGGCGATGGACTGCGGTGAGGCAAAGAATAGGAATGAAGAAAAGGGTTGTCTTTTATAACTCTAAGCCTCTTTCGAGCTTTAAATCCAGTTCTCTGCCCTCCATTTTCTACACAAACAGCACAGATAGATGATTAAATGAACATTTAATGCTGCCATCACATCTATTTTGGACTTGAATGTGTGAGACTTAAACTGAAAGTGTGATTATATTCTGTCATTTCTCAAAGATGCATTCATGTTTTTTAAAGCTAATAAACTTATGATGTGTGCCTCTGTACTTTCATAATGCCGCTTTTTCTTGATGGACAGGTAAGCAATGGCATCCTCTTTAACAGAAACATGGACACCATCCAACTGTCTTCTCTTTCTGCTTATATTTGTTAGCATGCAGAATAAAGCGATAGCGAGTCCCAGCTGAATAGCGAGTCCCAGCTGAACAGTAACAGTAATCAGAAAGAGCTTGCTGTAAAATAAAAAAAGATATCGGCTTTGAATCTGTGGTACAGTAATTTTTAGCTCAATTTATTTCCGCAGTTCCATTCCAGATAGCAAGGACTTCCACCCTCAAAAGGCCAATTAAATTGGCTGCTTTTCTTTATGTGGCAGCTGCCCCATGGGGTTAGAACCATTGAACTGAATAACTGTAATAGCTGCGGGATTTCTACTTCTGATTTGGAGCTGTGATGCAAACAGTTTTCTGAGAGTCGTTCCATACCGGAAAAGTAAATCCTTTTTGCATTGACTACAAACTGTTTTGAATATGAAATCTTCATTGCCTAAAATGTACATACAGTTTAAGTGCGACTCTCTTCCAATTTGTATTCTGCATCAACAATAGTCACAAATGTATATTAAATTGTACAAATGAGGCTCGAGGGCACTTTAAATGCTGTTTTTGTGAATGCTGTGTATTTTATTTGGCTGTTCTCATTCTGTTAAAGGCAAGAATAGTACTAGAAAATATACCAATGTATGTATCTTCCCCATCCCTTTAATTATTCAAATGTTTATTTCCCTCCCAGATCATGCTAGGAAAATTACTACTTTGTTCATTGTTCCTTGCAAGCCCTTGATTCTCTCTGAACGCATAGCACATTGGTATGAATGTTCTAGCTAGACAAAACTTGTCCCACAAAACAGTTTAGAGGCCTGTTTGATTTTCAACAAAACTCCATTTTGACATACGTATTACAAAACCACATTTTGGCTTATGCTTCATGAGCTTTTGAAATAACTATTATATTCAAGCATCTTGCATCACAACAGTCACTCCTTCTCTGGATGACAGACATCTTGGTTCAGTTTGCTTCACCCAATAGTGATACAAATTGCCAGCATAAACATCTACATATACTATCTAAGTATATTCAGGGGGGCGTAGTCCTAACCAACTTTTCAGCATCAGGGTGAGAGCAATGCAGCTCCAAGGTAAGGGAAGAAACATTTCCTTACCTTGAGGAGGCCTCTGTGATTCCTACTCCACTGCAGGATGCAGAACATGTCCCATTGGAACAGCCGAATCAGTGCTAGAAAGTTGGTTAGGATTGCGCCCTCAGTTACATTACAACCAATTACTGCTATATTATTGTAAACAATGTAATCATCCTGAACTTTTTTGTTACTATTATACAGCAGGGGAATGTATAAATCTATGGCTCAAATGAAATATAACTTTCAGTTTATCTCACCAGCTGTTACACTCTTTAAGAATGGGCAGATAAATCTATTCCGAACATTTTGGTATATGGACAACAAAACAAATACTGGGAGTCAAGCTTCCACTGCTCTCACAAATGCAATGTGTTAGATCAGTGTTTCTTGTGCGTTGGGACCCACTAGGTGAGTCGTGAGCCAATTTCAGGTGGGTTGCTTAGCACCTAGTGCAGCCAGCCATCATTGAAAATATGAAAAACGGGACACTGGAAAGAAGAGGACTGTGTGGTTATTTTGCTTGTGTCAAGGTTCTGATTCACTTTGCTGTTGGAAAATGGCTGAGAAATAGCTCAACATTGCTGCATTCTCAGGAAAGCAGCAGGCTCTGGTGTCACAACAACGGCACTTCCAGCCATTATATCACTCCCAGGTCATTTATGTCACTTCCAGTGGGTTCCAGACAGATTCTAAAAAATGGGTCTCGGTGCTAAAGTATTTGAGAACCACTGTCTCAGGTTATATTGGATGTTACAATATTGCCCATCTCACACAGCCGAGGGGATTGACCGTAAAGATTTTCTTAGTGCAAATGTAGACAAATCTATGAAAACATCAGCCTAAGGTTTATCATTCTATAGCGGAGAACACTTTATAGCAGGGAACTTCTATAGCGGGGAACACTTTTAACATTTGTCAAGAAAGATCACCCTGAATAAAGAAATCTGTCACCCACATCTTAAATTCCAGTTTAGCAGCTGACACAACAGAATCTAGATAGATTGTGGTTTAGCCTAGATAAAATTTAATTCAGATACAAGCTTTAAGATTTAATCAGCTGAGCTATTCTCTAAGACCAAATACCAAGTTGGCAGTTTTGGGCAATTGAACTGTAACTTCTTGTGAAGACAAATCCTTGGAGGTCTGTCTCAGGTTATACACATGAATTCTAATGAATAAGGAAGTGACATAAGCGTACTCTTGTCTTCACTGGAATTAGCCCCCTTTCAGGGCCAAACTAGATGCGATAAACTGAGATCTGTGATCAGATGGATGGGGAAAATTAGCTTTCATGCATGGCTACAGCATGGTACCTGTGATGCCCAGGAGCAAATTTTAGCAGGCTTACTTGTGAAGATAAATTTAACAAGGCCTGGTTATGATGACATTTAAGATAGTTAAGTATGCCCCACTTCCCCAAGCACTGAGAGGTCCCAGAGGACTGTGACAGGGTTTAGTTTCCTTTTGATGAGAAACTACTAGACAGTAATATTACAAAAATGACCATGTCTTTTTAATATTTGTTTTATCTACAAACGTATTCAAGCAGAGCACAATGGAAGCAAATGGACTTCAACATCAGTCAACAAGACCACTGATCCAACTTTAGCTTCCCAAAGCAACTGTGTGGTAGCCCCCATTCATTTTCTCTTTCTTTGGCTACCTCTTAGTTCCTCTTCTGTATCTTGGTGGGTGTTTGGTTCAGGGCAGGCATAGTACCCAAGCAACAAACCTTGCAGAAATGTGAGGCACATGCTTGCAGTCAGGGTGACCAGATGTTGTAACCATAAAGGAGGACATAGCAAATGTTGGGGCATTACAAAATAAAAGCTAAAAACACTCATAAATATTGATTTTGATATTTTGATTGTGGGGTGTCTTGTCCTCCTTTAATGCAACCCAGCAAATAAAGGAATAAAGGACAAACATGCAAGCAAGTGATGCGTGCAGGCCCTCTTGACACTGGCACCTCCATCTGTCTTGAAATTTACCCAGGACAGGAGGTTGAAATGTAGGACGTCCTGAAAAAAGAGGACATCTGGTCACCCTGATTGCAGTTCAGAGTTCATGCAGTTCATGGAGCCTTGACCATGCCCACTTTGGAGAGAGGTTTTCAAGCACCTATGGTATCTGAAGGATCCTTAATGTTACAGCGGTTCTCAAACAAGTTTCACTCTTTTTAATAAATTTGCTTTGATTTCTTAAAGGCTTCCTGATTTTCCTTATCCCTTATTCAAAAGCTACTCAAACCAAAGCAGATACATTCCATTTCCTCAAGCCATGTTTCAGAGCATTCAGTGGGCAATAAGTTGCTACTGGGCACACTGAGGGAAACATTGGCCAAGGGGTGAGTTCTGAACAGTCTTTCCTTCCAATATTCTTTCAGCCTTATTAACTGCAGAATTTAAAAAAATGGGATTAGGAATTCCCTAGGAAATCTCCCATGCTAAATTTGCTGGCCAAAACGTCAGATTTATACTTGTGTAATTAGATTTCCTCCCCTCCCTTTATTGTTACTGTTTCACCTTCATCAATGACAGATGCAGGATGAGAGCCTTTGGCAAAACACAAGCTGTGAAAGCACTGAAGTTGACACAGAACATTCTTGTCTTGAATCAACAAGGCTTAAGATCTCAGATTCTATCTCTTAACACTGGATTTTTTTGAAAGAAAAATTAAACATGTTCAACATAAAACATGTTTGAATTAAAGGTTTTCAATATTGCCAAATTTCACATTTGTGCTAATTTGCATTTCAATTCAACTGTACAGCAGTGACACGGATCTTTTCATCTGAGAGGACTGGAAATGCCATTTCCACACTCCATCTCTGGTGAGTTCCATTAGTTCACATGCTTGACAGTGATAGCAGGTTGCACAGTCCACATAGTTGATTTCCCAAACATTTAAATGGGATGGTTCTAAGGATAAAGGATGTTTCTTCCCGGTTATGTGCTGTAGCACCCAAAAGAAGAGCAAGATGACACTGCCATCTGGACGTTTCTGACAAATTAGTCCAAAAACCAGCATGTTTGTGCTACCCATCTGCATGAAACTACTGTGGCTTTGTCACCCACATACATGCTTATTCAGAAGCTGGTGTATCCAAGCTTAGCTTGTTCTGTGACACAATGGAAGATGGAAATAAAGACAAAGGTATAACAAGAAGATAGTTTTGGAAATAAATTTTTTTTTTACTAAACTCTGTTTAGCTGGGTTTTTTCCTCTGGTGGTTTATTTTTTTTAGGGCTAGTCATATTTCTCTGTCAGTGCCTCCATCACGAGCTTAACAGCACAGATATCCTCTGTCATGAGCAGAGAGAACACATCAAACTTTTCTACTCGCTTTCTGTATGCAGTTAAGACGGCATAAGCACTGCTAGGCACAGTGGGAAGGAAAGAGTCATACTTACAGCAAACAGAGGGCGTATGCGGAGGAGATAGACTCACTGGCCCGCACAAGGAAGCTCCCATCCTTGCCTACTTTAGAGAGCAGGTCCTCAGCTCTGGAACGGGTGATGGTTCCATGGTACCAGCACTGATCCATGCCTTTGCTTTCAAAAGGACCTTGCAAAATCCACCCCAAATTTTTAAAAAGCTAATTTTAATTTAAAATAACAATAACCACCCAGCCGGCAATTGTGTGGAGATCCCAGAGCTGTCTGTCTGTAGTGCTCAGCAGCTGCCGTTCACTCAGCTTCCTGTTTCAATGGTGCGGAGAGGGAAAGGAAACAGAACTGAGAACTTCCTCATAGAAATGAAGCAGCTCAGAGCAAGAAAGATATGCTAGGCAGCCTGCCCATTCACGCTCTCCATGCAATTGCACGACTCAAGGCAGGCAGGCAGGCAGGAACCCACTTCAGCCCTTACCAGCTTTGCACAAATGCGAAAGGCACAATTTACAGTTGATGCTTTAACCAAAAGGTGAATTTGGCCCCTTGAGCAACTTCTTCCTCCTCACTCTCGCTTTCTCTTCTTGCTTTTTTCTCTGTCCACTTGCAACTGTTAATAGCTTACCAGACAATTGTCTATTAATACTTCACTACACCATTGTACATGGAGTCACAAAATTGGCCACAATCAATCTTTCTAAGTCAGAGGAAAGAGAAGGTAAAATCTTCATTAATGATTTTGCTAGTGCAAGTCCAAAGAGAGAAAGGGGGCATGGAAGCCTCAAGAAAGGGGGATAGGATCCAGTGTGTGCCATCATTATCAGACCCACACCCTCCTGCAGACTTCCCACCCCATGCCTTCTTCCTGCCAAGTTTTGCCCCCTCTTCACCCTCATTCCACCCTCCGTCCCATCTGTCCGCGCTTACCTGCTGCACTGGGTGGCGGGAGAGCTGATAATGCAGGTAGGAAGAGTCTAACCTTCCAGCTGGCATGCTATAGAGTACACTGCTAGAGTACCGTTTATAACTGGTGCTGACTGCTCTATGGAAGAGGGCTAGAACATTGGCTGACCCAGATAGGATAGGGCCATTTGTCTAATTATTCTAAGAACATAAGAAAAGGCTTGCTGGATCAGGCCAATGGCCCTTCTAGATCAGCTTCCTGTATCTCACAGTGGCCCACCAGATGCCTTAGGGAGCATTTGGGACAACCAGATACTTGTATCTCACTGCCACTCCCTTGCATCTGGAATTCTAAAGTAGCCTATTACCCTTGCACCAACCCCAAGGAAGACATCAGACTGAGGTTGAGGTTTAATAAAGATTTACACAAGTGTAAATCACCGTCCCTCCCAGTCTGGGGTAGGCAAACACCCCAGTCTGGGGACGTGAACACTTGTCCCTCTCTCCCCAGTCTAGGGTAGGCAAAAAAAACAAAAAACTGCCAGGATTCTGCAGGATTCTAAGGCTTTGAGTCATTTGAGACAAATCTGAAGGCCTTCCGGCCTACGTGACAAACCTGATTGCATCCAGTGGTGTGAGTGCAGGAGCTCCTCATGATGCTTTGATGGCCTCAAAGCCAAACCACATCTGCTAGCCACACCCCCAATTATTAAGTGGTGATCACCCTAATTCCTATTAAGGAGAGCCAGGAGGGTTCTTTTTCTCTCCCACCCACCCCCACTTTCTTGAAAGCTGATGTAACATAGTGGCTAAAAGACTGTGCTGAAAATCAGCACTTCCCTGCTTCAAATACTTCCCTGCTTCAAATCCGAATGTCACCCTTGCCATGAATTCGTCCTTCTTGCCTGTCCTTTTTTAATCACTCCTGCCCCTGCCTCTGGCTCCTTATTTTGGCAACAGCTATCAACACAACCAGAGCTCCCTCTGCTGGTCAGCTCCCCTTTTCTCCAACACTCCCTGTAGAGAGGCAGGATCAGCCCACACATGATGCAACCTGAAGTCCTTGCAGTAAGTTCAAGGGAACAGCAAAATGAGAAGAGGGGCTCACGCCCTGCAACTTCCTGCCCCCCATCCCACCATTGACCAAATCCCACCATTGACTCCAAACCACACTCTGACCCCCTTCCTGCTCAAAACAAGCAGGGAGAGGATCCAGGCAGCAGCAACTAAGAGGGAAAAACCCAGTTGCAACCATAAGAAAGCATCCCAATGGGATGAAAGATGGAGAGGTGTAGTTTCCCACCACTTTTTGTCCTCCAGCTTTGGCTGCCCAGAGCTTCCTTGCTCTGCCTGGATCCCATTTAAAATGACCTGGAAGAACAGAGCTTGTTCCCCAGCATGCTGTGCTCTTCTGAGTCATTTTAAACAAGTCCCAGGTAGAGCAAGGAGGTAGTGTTCAGGGCAACCAAAAGTAGAGATCAGAAAGGGGCAGGAGGCTACGTGACTTTGCTCTGCTCTGCTCTCTTCCTCTCCCCTGCAGCCGGATAGGGTGGGGGGTATAAGCACATGTAAGGTTTATTTTCTTAATTGGTAGGGAGGTTGGTAGCAGGGTGGCAGAATGTTCTGTGACTGGTTGGGGTGGTATGGAAGCACCAGCTGTGCCTGGGAAAGGCCCAGAGAAAAGAAGGGAGATCAGTAAACGTACTTTAGCCCACTGCTGCAGTTGCTGTGACCATGGCTTTTAATAAGGGAGGAGGAGCTGGCAGGAATGTACTGAAGCCACTAAACTCAGTGACAATTCAGTGACTCCACAACTTCACTCGCAAGTCATAGTGCACACCCATCGCAACTTGACTCATGGAAATTTCAAGTCATTTTGACTCAAGTCCTGAGCCATTTTGAGAAACAAGTCAAGTCCTTGAGCAAAAAAACCACCTTAAACCTTCCTCTTTCCCTTAACCCTGGAACCTCACCTCCCGGAACCATCCACTCTCGTCCCACAGTCGGTGCTGTCTGTCTGAAGGACAGCTTCCGGATTGCCCACGAGGTCTTTCAGGGTAACATAGAAGCAACAGGAAAAAAATTAAGCAGGCATACACACATATACTAAAGAGGTCAGGAGTCAAATTTGAGTCAGGATTCTTTTCCGAGTCACTGGCCCTAAGATTCATGTCGGTCTGAGCCCGTGATATCCATGACTCGAGTTTATATGAGTCACAAAAAACAGTGTTTTCGTGACTTGAGTCGAGTTGCAATGACTTGAGTGCCCATCTCTGGGAGCTGGTGCTTGTCCAAGAGAATGATGGCAGTGGCCACCAGCTTGGGGGAGAAGAAAGAGGACCAGCTGGGTGTGAAGGAGGGAGAAAGAAAGCATGCTAGTCGACACGTAGACAGGTGGCGCAGATGTCATCCCTTCTCTACTTTTGGAAGCAGCGGGCTGACACTCCAGCAGTCTGTGCTGCTGGATGTATCCCAAATAATGTTGAAAAAAAATGTTGAAAAAAACCACAAACATTTGTAATAAAACCGTCAAAAGGCCCTGCCCTGCCATGGCTCTTTTGGGAAGTGAGACCTGGTTGGTTGGTTTTTAATTAAACCAGTGGGATTCCAGAATTGTCTAATGAACCCAGGCTAATGATATCAATTAGACTCCAGGGCTGTCTTTGACCTTTCTGTCTCTGATCTTGCAAGCCTGTGGGACTATAGCCACTAACAAAGTGTCTCCCCAGTTAACCTCTCTTGCCGGTTCACCATTAAGTAAGAAAAGCATGAAATAGCAGGGCAGATGACTACAGCACAAGTAGCACATAATGTGTGTCAAAGCTGACTGACTGTGGCATAGATTATTTTTGGAAGGCTGTGCTGTGACAGTAGAAATTGTAAAGATTTTTGTTTGATCTCTGTAGCAATTGCACTGATAATGTTCCATCCTGCAGAGCTATTCCAGGCTATGGATGATCTGGTAAATCTGAACTGCCTTCTCTCTGAGCTATCATCTACCCACTATGATGGGTCTGGCATCCTTTTTTTCTTTTTTCTTATTTTGCAAAATTGTTCATATTGCTACCTTAAATAAAAAAAACTGGAGCTTCTGAGCTGTCAGTCTTGTCCTGCTTTTAATGAAGCGGTTTCAGTTATATTAGTATTGCCTGATGATACAGATGATGGGCTTAGGGCAGTGGTTCCCAAACTGTGAGTCAAGTCCCACTAGTGGGTTGCGAGTCAATTTCAGGTGGTTGGGAAGAACCCATAGCAGACATATTGAAAATATGGGAAGATGGGATGCAGGAAAGAGGGGGGGGAGGCTGTGTGGTTATTTTGCTTTTGTGTCAAGGTTGTAAATTGGCTTTTTCCATTTTTGTTTCACTTCGCTGTTGAAAAATAACTGAGAAATAACTTCTCAGGAAAGCAGCAGGTTCTGGTGCCACAATGACACTTCAGGCCATGACATCACTTCTGGTGGGTCCTGGACAGATAGTCATTCTAAAAAGTGAGTTCTGGGCAGGAGGTATGGACTGATGGTTGAGCTGCTGGTACTGCCTGAAGATAAGCAGGAGAATCTGCAGTTTGCTTTTTGGATGGGAGATGGATGCCAGGCTGTCACAAGCTGCAGTACCTGTGGTGGCAGAACAGAGTCGCTGTGGAGCTGATTAGCTCACCGCAAGTGAGAGTTGTGGGGGAATGTGTGAGGAGGCCAGCTGGCAAAAGAATGGAATACAACCTTGAGGGCCTGTCCAGGCTTGACTTGCAATTGCCTGCTGAGGCTTGATGGCATGCAGCCAAAGGAGAGAACCACAGTGTGAAGGCGACATCTGGGACTGAGGATTGGCGGATCACAAGAATACTGTAGATTTGTAAAAACCCCATTGGAAAAATGGTGGTTTAGACTAGCCTGTTCATGTAAGCATGGGAAAGGGGGGTATAAATTCTTCAAATAAATAAATAAATAAATAAATAAATAAATAAATAAATAAATAATAGGTTTGAGAACCACTGACTTAGGGCCATCTGAATAAGTACTTGTGAATTGAGTCCCAACACTGTATCTCTTACTGGGTGGGGGAAACAATGCATTTCTCTTCATGTGCTTGGTTCTAATCAGCCTCAATTGACAGCTAAGAAGTCAAATATTGGTACAGATTCACCAGCTTGCCAGCTTACTTCCAACCTTCCCTTTTGGCTAAGGCAAAAACATTGGTTCTCAAACATTTTAGCACTGGGACCACTTTTTAGTATGACAATCCTGTCCAGGACCCACTGGAAGTGATGTCATGGCTGGAAGTGCCGTCATTGTGACACCAAAGCCTGCTGCTTTCTTGAGAATGCAGCAATAAGTTGGGTTATTCATCAGCTATTATTCCAATAGCAAAGTGGATCAGAAAAAAAGGGAATTTTTAATCTCAACACAAGCAAAATAACCATACAGCCCTCCCCTTCACACAGTGTCCCATATTTTCAGTGATGGCTGCCCTAGGGGCCTTGCAACCCACCTGAAATTGACTTGGGACCCATCTATTGGGTTCCAACCCACATTCTGAGAAACACTGGGATAAGGCCATTAAGCAAATGGAGCTTAACACTCTTCAGGTGCACTTGGACACCATCTGCATTTTGGACTCCTTCCATAAGGTCCAGGCATGACACTGAACTTGTGCTATGGGTTTAGTGCATGCCACCTAGAGGTTGAAAAACGAAGCTGTACTCTTTAAAAATCCTTTTAGATCTGCCTCTGGCCTCCAGCACTATGGACCAAGAAGCTTTGGTGACATCTGGAAGGAGTGGCAGATGTTTATAAACCATTCTTGGCTTTAACAGTTCTACTTATTCCTGGCTGGATAATTCCAAGGATGTTGGTGCTTGGTAAATCATGACCTCCCAGAAACTTCTCTGTGGAGTTCAAGGGGCCCCATCTTGCCCACTCCACTGTATTACGAGGCTGCTAGATAAGAAAAAAAGGACAGTGGGTGAAATCCCTGACAAATAAATTCCTAGTGCTCAGTCGTGCTACAAACAATTTTGTTTTTCATGTAAAGGTGCTATATTTAGTAAGAGATAGATAGGTCAGCAGAATTTGTATAACTGTAAAACCTGTGGTTTCCTCCGTGCAATGGATAGTTACTGTATGAAAGACTGTATTCCAAGTGATTCAAACAAGTAGTTCCACAGCACAGAGTAAGGCTAACCGAACAAAAATAGATCCATGTGCATTAAGAACAGAATGCTCAAGGTATTCTACCAAAATTTATCAAAATCTAACTGCATAGTACTATAGTGACATTGGGTGTGGGGGAGAGAAATGTACCTTGAGATTGCATGTGTCAGGTTCTCAGGATTTCCTACAGTTCTTACAGTTGCCACCACTTCTCAGCAGCTGAACAGAAAAGATGCAAGACCAAGCAACACGTTATTAGCTGAGTTTTGTTTGGTCTTGATTTTTCACATTTTAAATATTTGCATTTGAACATCTATATCTAAATATTGCAAGAGACCTTCCACGTGCTAAATAACATAAGTAAAAGAAAGTGTTCAACTGAAAGTCTTTGTAAAAATGTATACTTTGGAAAGCACCATACATACTGATAGAGCTATATTTTTTATTATCATTATTAATTTTAAAAAGTCAATTAAAGATGGTCTTACAAGACCAGTGGTTTTAGCATTGTGACCCATCTGAAAAAAAAGGTTTCACTTTACCAACCACTCAAGCCTCTGTGGTTATAATGGTGATTTGGCAGCAGTGCTCCTCCCAAGTAGCAGGTTTTTTTTAACGCTTGGTGCATGTAGCCTACCGTATCAGTTTCACACACCACCAAAAACTGGATCTTGACCCACTGGTGGGCCACAGACCCACAGTTTGGGAACTGCTGCTTTAATACCTGAATGATTAGAGAGAACCCTTCAAATATGGGAACCTCAAGTATCTTCATGCTTTTGCTCTTGTCATAACCTAGGAAAGAGAATTGAATGTATGAAATGGAATGGTTTGACTTTCAGCGTGGATCAAGGAGTGATGATGAGAGAGATAGAGAAACCCTAAATCTTCCTCTGTTAGCAAGTATGCCAATACTAAGCAACAGTTATTTCTAGTTCCTACAGGATAGCTTCTTATTTTCTAGCTAATTAGCATGGACACACATGAGTTATTGCAACCACAATGAATTACCCGTTGCTTTTAGAGGATGCAAGACAGTACAACAACAAAGTGAACGCCTAGGACATGATTGATCCAAAACAAGCATAAGACAGAATAGTAACACCACTTTTACTTCATCAGCACTGGCAATATTTCATTCTGATTGCTCTGAGAGACTGGGACAATTGGAAATGCAATGCACCCTGAAACCCAAAGACTCAAGTTCATGTACACAAGCAATCAAAACATTTGCTCTGATATGTTAATCATTTCACGTGTATACACCTCTTTATAGGACATCTCACACACTTTGCACACACTTTATAGTGTCAAACGTATTCTGCTGTAATTCAGACATATACTAAAGTGCACACATATATTTCATACATTGACTCAGTGGCTTGACAAAAGGCCCAATCCTATCCCCTTCTTCTACCATCAGAACTAGCATTCCAGCATTTTAGGATCTCCTTGCAGTCCAGGGGACTCTCAAGAGTTTTCTCCAACACCATAATTCAAAAGTATCTATTCTTCGGCGCTCTGCCTTTCTTATGGTCCAGCTCTCACAGCCATACATTGCTACTGGGAAAACCATCGCTTTGACTATGCGAACCTTTGTTGGCAGGGTGATGTCTCGGCTTTTTATTAAGTTGTCTAGGTTCACCATAGCTTTCCTCCCAAGAAGTAAACGTCTTTTAATTTCTTGGCTGCAGTCACCATCTGCGGTGATCTTGGAGCCCAGGAAAGTAAAGTCTGTCACTGCTTCCATTTCTTCCCCTTCTATCTGCCAGGAAGTGATGGGAACGGTTGCCATGATCTTAGTTTTTTTAATGTTGAGCTTCAAGCCAATTTTGGCACTTTCCTCTTTCACCCTCATCAGAAGGTTCTTGAGGTCTTCCTCACTTTCTGCCATTAGAGTGGTGTTGTCTGCATATCTGAGGTTGTTGATATTTCTCCCAGCAATCTTGATTCCAGCTTGTGAATCATCCAGCCCAGACTTTCTCATGATGTACTCTGCATATAAGTTAAATAACCAGGGTGAGAGTATACAGCATTGTCGTACTCCTTTCCCAGTTTTAAACCAATCAGTTGTTCCATGTCTTACAGAAGTAAAATTCCTTCTGACCGCTGGCAAGACCACAGAGTCATCACCATTGGCTGGCCCACATTTTGTGAGCCCCGAAGGTTGAACGGTTATGCCCCTGAGCTGCACTGGATATAGCAGAGGCCATGTGGCCCCATGTTGGCCAAGTGGCTTGGCCAACACACGTCCCATGACGCACCCAAAATGTATTGCAATGCCCCAGGGCATCACAACACACACTTTGGAAATCTCTGCCTTATAGTGTCATGGCACATAGAGGCACCATGGGATTTCCTTGGTGGCTTCTCCTACCTGTTCCCCCAGGCACTGCCATCTTAGATCTCACAAAATTTTGCAGGATCCAAAGTGGTGGCATCCAAATCCCATGCAATTTTGGCACTGCTCTCTTGGAACTTGTGTGTCACCATCTTGGAGCATGCGAGATCCAAGATGGCTGGGAAGATGAGGCTGCCAGGGCACTGTGATTCATGTAAGTTTGGAAATGCTAGATTAAGAGATCCACAGACATCCACCAACATGTGTGCTGATACGGTTTCACACAACTCTTCAACTGCTTCCTTTAATACGTGAATAGACTAAGGATCCAATCCTATCCAACTTTCCAGTGCTGATGCAGCTGTGCCAATGGGGCATGTGCTGTATCCTGGAGCAGGGGGCAGTCATCCTCAAGATAAAAGAACACTTGTTCCCTTACCCTGGGGTTGCATTGTGGCTGCATCAGCTCTAGAAAGTTGAATAGTATTGAGCCCTAAAGCAGCAGTCTGCTACGCACTTCCATGGGAGTAACTGAATTTAATGGCCCTTTCTTCTGAGCCAACATGCATAAGATTGTGCTTTCAGGCCAAAGCTCTATAGTATTTTCCTGGGAGTAAATCCACTCAGTGGAACTTACTTTTGAGTAAATATGCATAATATTGGGCTGTAAAATATTGTATTATCTTTAAGGGTGTAATAACTTGTTAATCAGAGAAAGTACAGAAAATCAGATAGAGCTACTTGTCAATAGTTTCTTTTTATGAATATCAAGACAGTACCGATGAAAAGTATCTAGTTATATTTATAGGACATAATTAAACAGATATTTTTAAAAGAATAATTTCAGAATGTTATTGATACTGTGTTTTGACAGGACATTAACAGTAATATTCTGAAACAAAACACTTTGCTAACATTAAAAATAGGCTTTAGAGATTTCTGTGCAGTAGAACATCTTACCATTATTAACAACAACCAATTGGCCACAAGAGGGCGTTCAGGCCTTTGGCCATATATGGAAAATGAACAGGGGGAGGGAAAATCAACTGACATGCGTTATATAACTTGTTTCTCACCTAGCATAGATTATTAGTGGTTTCCTCTTGGGGAAAAAAGTACAGTGAGAATAAAACTTTTATCCCAGGAGTTATAGCAATTTATAATTTTTCAGTCAGCTTTGCTCATTCTGTGCAGTGCACAGATTTTGCTAATATAAGATGCTCAGGCAGAACTAGGGTTGCTAACAGTTGAATTGGACTCTATACAGGAGGTCGTGTTCAGTTTAATGCCATGAAACCTTCATTTTTGCTTCAGAAAGATTTACTAAAGACAGAGAAGCGCACACACACACACAGAGAGAGCTTTGTGAATGGGACTGACATGTCTAATTTGGCCCCAAAGTAAGTCCTATTCTTATGGAGCAATCCTATGAGGACCTTGCAGTACCGGAACTAGCATTCCAGGAATGCAAAGTCTTTTACGGCTGTCTCAAAATGTGACATGCCATTCAATGTGGCTAGGCCACCATTGCCAGTGTTGAGTGCACACAAGCCTAGGCAGGAGTCCTGGTGTAGGAAAGTCAGCTTGGGATAGGAAGGAGACAGGGTGGGCACAATGAGGTGGGGAGGGGGATGAAGGAGATTGGGGCAGGGAGGAGAGCATATTAAGTCCAGGATGGGGGTGGTTTGAGCAGCAGGGGTGTCCCCAATTATCCCCTTTCCTGGCATCAATCTACCTGCTCAGGTCTACTTGGATTTATCCCAGCTATATAGCTGGAGCAGGTCCAGGAAGACTCAGCAGGGCAGCAAGTGCTTACCCCAGGCAAGGAACAAATGTTTCCTTACCCAGAGGAGACCATTGGGATTGTCCCCCCCCCCCACAGCAGGATCCAGTGTGTGCTCTGATGGCATGGCTAGATTGGCAGGGGAGTGATTCCAATAGCACTTGGCTGTTATATACTTGCTGAATTTGGCCACGCACTTCTGATATATGTAAAAGACCTTGACAAATGAAGCACATCTCTTGTGATTTTATAAAAAAGCGGAGTCTAGAACTGGGTCTGTAAAATACATTTTGGCCACTAGTTGTCTCTTTTTATACTTATAAAACAGATGTTTGCTGGTTTAAAAGTCCAGATCTTTGGGCAAAGAGTCTGTATACTTTCTATGGATAGCTGAACAAAATGTACACTTAAATGTAAAACATCCTCTTTTCATTCTCTCTCTCTCTCTCTCTCTCTCTCTCTC
>JAJKFI010000002.1:28406430-28452469 GCA_029204185.1 Lerista edwardsae
ACACACACACACACACACACACAGAGAGAGAGAGAGAGAGAGAGAGAGAGAGAGAGAGAGAGAAGAGATATTTCCTTGGGATTAATTGATTCCAAAAACAGAAAGGCTTTTAAAATGATACTGGGAGCAATTAGAGCGCTTCTGTGAGTCTGAAATGGATTGAACAGGGCAAGAAAAATGATGCTGTTCATGGTTAAAATTTCCACTGGGATAATTCTTCTATTGTCTTTTTGTTTGACAATTAGAAAGTTTGCTTAGTTTCAAATAGTTCTACCTATTTCAAAGTGTTATTTTATGATATTACAGGGAAATTCTAATATTTTTCCGTAGTGAATCCTCAGATGTGAATTTGAATGTTTAAACTCCATTAGCGTACAGAACCCAAGCAGGAGAACCTGGCATGGAGAAAATGGATGATCCTTGTCTTCCTGCTTATATGGCTAAATATAATTTGATTAAAGCAGGAGGGGAGAAGGAAGGCACCACTACAAGCTAGTGGTATGGGTACCACTGGGGAGTTCAGTGTTCAGTGCCATAGTTCAGTGTTGATCACATTCTTTACATGAAGATAATCCCAGGTTCAATCTCTGAAATCCCCAGATAAGCCCGTGAAAGAGCCCCAAAACCTGGACACTGCTTCAGCAGACAATACTGATCTAGATGGATCAATGGCCTTATACAGCAGAAGGAAGTTTTCTATGCCAATCTATTTGCTTTAGTTGCACTGAAATGAACAGAGGTGCACAATTCATTTTAGTGAAGTTTAAACAAGAATAACTCGTTTCCTAGACTGCAACTGAACTATGTCCTGGGGCTCTGATTCAGCAAACATATTTGAATGTGAAAATCAGAACAGGACATTTGAAAAAGACATTTCAAATACTATCCATACTTACCTGGGAGTAAGCCTCATTGACTACAGTGGCACCTTACTTCTTTACATGGATAGGATTGGGATTTTAGTTGCTGAGCAATTCCTTATGCTACAAGCATGGTCTTGAAAACACATACAAGCATGTCCCAGTATCTGCTGGGGTTCTGTTCCGGACCCCACTGTGGATACCTGAAACCATGGATACTGGGAACTTTTTAAAGCCTTTTTAAAGTTAGGGGAACATCAGTGACTTATTCCTGATTTATGTAACAAAGTAAAAAAAAGAGGTTTGTTTAATGTTTCCCTATCTTTTTAATAGGAATCCCAGTATCCGTGGTACCTGTGAATAACTGAAACCAAGGATACCGAATCAGTGGATACTGGGGCACACCTGTGCAGAAGATATCCATATATTTTAGCTGGTCTTGATATCCAGCCATTATTTATGCTTACTGGCTGCTGCTGCTGCCGCCACCAACACACACACACACACACACACACACACACACACACACACACACACACTCTTTAGGCTGGGTTCATCTTCCACTTTACACCAACGACCAGGCTTTGAAAACACTCAAATGCACCCAGAGAAATTCTGTTTACTTTTACCCATCTCCAAAGCCCAGTGTTAAGTAAGCTCACTCTGACAGCGCAATCCTAGAAACAGGGTTGCGTCGACGCTGCGTGCTTAGCGCCGACGCGGGAATGCTGATGAGTGCCCTCGTATCGGCACTAAGGCAATGTGTTGGCCAAAGCTGGCCGATGCGAGGGATGCTCCATGTCCGTCTGGACATGGGATTGGTGGGACGGGGCGGGTCCAGGATTCAGCCAAAAGGCCGCATCCTACACCCATTCGGGAGGCTGCGCAGCCCCAATTTGGGCCGCGTGGTCTCCTTGGCTCTGCGCCTGCTGTTTAGCAGGTGCAGATCTGAGGAGCCCATAGGGGAGGCTGGAGCCTCCCCAATGGTAAGGGCACAAATGTGCCCTTGCCATTGGGAGGCGCCAGCCTCGCCAGTACTGTGCTGGATTTGGCACAGGCCAGCCGGCCTTGCTAATCCAGCACAGTATAGGATTGTGCCCTGAATGTCAGCAATCTCAGCGAAGGAGCGGAGTCTTGTCTCCCACCAGACATGGAGTAACCCTTCTCAAATCCAAGTCCTGCTTGTGGAATGATGGAGTAACTGTTCACTTTTTGATGGATGCTCAGGAACAGGTAGTTCCTAAAAAAAAATCACGTTCATTGATGCACTTGTGGATTCTTGTACATACGCCTGTGTACTGTTTGAAGGTTGCATGCATACAGAATGCACCAAGGAATCTATTAAAGGCTTGAAATGAGTCTGACTCCCCTTGCCTTGTTGCTCTTTTCCTTTTGTGTATCTAGAGATTTCAAGGAGTCAACTATTTCCCTTGGAAGACCACTGACAGCATAAATCATTCCCTATCAACAAGTTAATGACATAAATGACATGAGAGATGTCAAAGAGCAACTTTCTGAATGCTGTAATTAGCCTTAAACTGTGTTTCAAGCTGATGAAAAGCTTCTTTTGCTTTCTGCTGCAGGCTTGACTCTCCACTTGCTTCACTGGCATAAATCAGGAATGAGTCATTTTATGTTACGGTGGCATCATGTCATCCAAGGGAGTAGGGGCAGAATCATGCCCTTCGATTTCTATTGCTTTGCATATATTACTTCACTTCTCTGATGGTAGTTGCATTTTTTTCTTCTCTCTTTTTGGTATAAAAATGCAAATAAGAAGCGTGGGTGCACTAATAAAGGGATTCAGAAATAATCCAGAACATAATATAATGACAGCATATTGAACAATGAAGCATCTTTGGGGATATTGTGTTCAGTTTTTGGTGTCACGTCTTACGAAAGAGGCACTGGTAACTCCCAAAAGAAAGAAGTGGGCTGGGGTAGGGATGGAAAGTATTGGTAAGTGTCTCTGAAAATAGAACATTTAATGGAACAGTGTCCTTAAGTTTGTTTAGATTCAAAATGCATCCTTCCTAAAGAGTGCATTATAATACTTGGATTTTTTCTTGCATCCTTCCTATATTGTGAAGGTGTAGGTACAACATAAGAACATAAGAAGAGCCCTGCTGGATCACACCAGTGGGGTCCATCTAGCTAGGCCCACACAGGCCCATCTAGTCCAGCTTCCTGTATGTTACAGTGGCCCCCCACTATGATGTAATATGGGATGGACTTCTCTTCTAGAATCTATCCAATCCCCTTTTAAAGGCATCTAGTTCAGACATCACCACATAAGAACACCACATAAGAACATTTGGTGCTTCTGTGATTGGCATATTTTCTAGACTGTTGCAATCTTACATGATCCTATGCAAACATGACACAATTCCTAAAGAATGTTTTAATAGTAAGCTGCGTTATGAAGTGGCGTTTGATCCTTTGCCTAGTGCTCAACACTGTGGATGTATTTCACCAGCCTTATCCCTCTCTTCGTCAACTGAGTGATAGAAAATAAAAAGAGCCCAAAACCAAACGACTTTCACGTCTTTAAGGTGCACTTCTCAAACTTCTGTACTGCTGAAACACTACTCAGAGTGGAAGAGAATATGAGATATGCCTTCAGACACTAACGCAACAGCAGCTCTGCCAGTACAGTAACCACCCCACCATGGTAGCTCCAGTTCCATCAGCAGATGAGCCACTGAGACTGGCTCAGTGCCATGCCAACATGTCACCAATGGCAGCACAACCCCAATCAGTGCAACCCCCAAACAGGGCGGATACATGGGAGCAGGAGGAGGAGGAGGAGGCAATATACAGTATATGCCATATCCCCCAAGCCCCCATCAGATAACAGACAGGCCCCAAATGTTGCTAGAACATTATGCCAGTGGGGGCAGAATTCAAAAGCCTGTAGAAAATAATGAGGAAGGGAAAATTGCCAGAAAATCTCGACCCACACTACTCCTTCCCCCTGTATCTGCTTTAGATACAGACTACATTCTACAGCCAATCACAGCACACTAAAACCACAATACTATGCCTGTTTACTCAGAAGACCCACTGAGTTTTATCTGTGGGACGTACTCCCAGGTAAGTGTGCGTAGAACTGCAGGCTAACTGGGTCACTGATTTGCGGGGGTTGGATTGTTGGACATAAACAGCCCAGTCCTATGCATGTCTACTCAGATGTAAGTCTTACTGTAGTCAAAAGAGCTTACTCCCAGGTTAGTGTGGATAGGATTGCAGCCTGAGTTGACATGGGGTTGTTATCAAGCAGCCACCACCTGGTGACTGATTGGTGGGCTCTGCCAGGGCTTCCATGGACACTGGCAGGGTTACCAGGAGGGTTGCACCAGCATGGAGTTGGCTAGGCTGTTCACCTCTTTGTGCTGGGAAGGGTTAGTATATGGAGGGCATTGCTACAACATTGCATGGCTTTGGAATAAGTTTGCACCAACAGATCACCTACAGTGGTAGTGACAATACCCTTTTGCCATTGTGTGGCAATGAATTCCACAGCCTAATTACTGCTCTGTGTGAAGATTTCTAAAAACTTCAGTTGGAAATCTTTGGCTACTCAGACTGTGTCCATTCCCACATTCACAAAGTGAATAAAAGAATTAACATCTGAAAAAAGAAAGCATCTGAAAAAATCTAGCAGAGTAGCAGTCACATTGCATTACATTACATTAAATGACTTTATACATACTTTGCCCCACCAAAAACCACTGGACTGTTTGACTCAGTCATTCTGTAGCTATCATATGTCAACATGGAAGTTTTGCATCCTCACCCAGACATTTTTTCAGTGGGTGTTTGGCTTGCCTAAGCCTTATGGCTAAACCCTCAAGCAGCACAAATGACACTTGGCATTGTGTTTGCATTAACTTAGCTATATAAAAGAGACCTGTTGCTTTAAATCATGTTTGCTGTGACTCTGGAAACTAAGTAAACAGTGCCTTGGTAAAACCCTGTTTTCTAGCGCACAAAGGTTGGTGACAGAAAGTGCCAGGGTTGAAAAGTCGTGGCTGTTTCCAACAAGAATTTTCCCAATCCAGGCCTCAGAACTTCACTTTAAGCTTCCTAAATCACTGAACAGAGTGGACAGAATTTGCAGTTATACCCTGAACTGCACTTGAACTGGTGGTAAAGACTGAGGGAGTACAACAGGTGAGTACAAAAAGCAAACCTCTATTTTATTGGGATAGGGAAAGAAAGGAATCATGTGCATGTGTGCATTCTTGAGAGAGGGGGGGGGAATCTTGGGCAGCACAAGGATATAAATCTGAAACCCCTGACAGAGCAGAGAAAGCGATTGGCAAGGCAAATGAGGCGATTCATCTGGCACGGAAAGTCAAGTCTCTACCATGAATTGTTCAAGTTGTTGGAATGGTGGGAGTGGGGGTGGGTAACATACCCCCACACCACTGACGCACAGTATAACAGCCAGGTCATCTTTACCAGTGAGTACGGGATGCTGAAGAGTGAGTATTCACGAGCAAGTCTGTGCAGCAGTTTACGTAAAGGAAGCACTAAGACTAAACAACAGCTCACGAAATTATGACATTTAGCAGAGATAGGCTATAAGCAGTGATTTTTACTGGAAATTCACATCACAGATTAACAAAAACAAATGGCCTTTTTATTATTGATATTATCTTTCCTATTAAGGAACTTGTGCTAGTCCAGCATCAAAAACAGTTATTCCTATTAAAATACTTTATGCAAATACCTATGTTTTCCTTTAAAAATATTCAAGACCTACGTAGATTGGGGTGTGTGTGGAAACAAAGATTTTTAGTTAGATGGACATTGTTTTGAGACTTTTGATATCTGAAAGCAGGAGTTAGCATTAATTTTTGTTTTTAATACAGTTTGGCATAAATGATTTTGAACCTGAGAATAGGGCCTGATAAATGAAGGTTAATTTTTTGAAAGATAAGTGGAAACTGAAGTCCCCTCTGATTTAGAACCTGAGGATGTGGACAGGATTCTCTGGAGTATGAGACCTGCTGCCTGCCCGCTCGACCCTTGCCCAGCATGGCTAATTAGAGCTGCCCGGGAAGGGCTGGCCGAGTGGACAGGGAGGGTGGTGAATTCATCTCTGAGGGAGGGGGTGCTGCCGCCTGCTTTGAAGCAGGCGATAGTTCGCCCCCTCCTGAAGAAACCCTCCCTGGATCCCACTAATTTAAACAACTTTCGGCCAGTCTCGAATATCCCATTTCTGGGCAAGGTGATTGAGCGGGTGGTGGCGTCACAGCTGCAGAGGGTACTGGAGGAAACAGATTATCTGGACCCATTCCAATCTGGCTTCAGGCCGGGGTTCGGGACGGAGACTGCCTTGGTTGCCTTGGTGGATGACCTACGCCGAGGAATGGACAGGGGGAGTGCGTCCCTGTTGGTCCTGCTGGACCTCTCAGCGGCCTTCGACACCATCGACCATGGTGTCCTTCTGGGTCGGCTGGCTGGGTTGGGGCTTGGAGGCACTGTTCTGCAGTGGTTCCGCTCCTTCCTGGCTGACAGATCACAGAAGGTGGTGCTGGGGGACGCTTGTTCGGCACCCCGACCTCTTAAGTTTGGGGTGCCGCAAGGGTCTATCTTATCCCCCATGCTATTTAACATCTACATGAAGCCGCTGGGAGAGGTCATCCGGGGGTTTGGGGTGGGGTGCCATCAATATGCTGATGACACCCAACTTTATCTCTCCTTTCCCCCTGTTTCTGAGGAGGCAGTTGAGGTCCTGGATCGTTGTCTGGAGGCAGTTGGGGGCTGGACGTGGGCGAACAAGCTGAAATTAAATACAGATAAGACAGAGGTGCTCTTGGTCCGGAAATCCACAGCTCGGATATTGGACTATCGCCCTGCTCTGAATGGGGTTGCACTCCCTCTGAAGGAGCAGGTCCGCAGCTTGGGGGTTCTCCTGGATTCACAGCTGCGCCTGGAGTCTCAGGTGTCGGCGGTGGCCAGGGGAGCCTTTGCTCAGCTTCGGCTGATCCGCCAGCTGCGACCATACCTGAGCTGCGTGGACCTGGCCACAGTGACCCATGTCCTAGTGACATCTAGAATGCGCTCTACGTGGGGCTGCCTTAGAAGACGGTCCAGAAATTACAACTAGTACAGAACGCGGCTGCTCGGGTGGTTGCTGGGGCACATCGGTTTGACTCTGTCGAGCCGTTGCTTTGGCGACTACACTGGCTGCCGGTTCTGTTCCGGGCCAAATTCAAAGTGCTGGTTTTGACCTTTAAAGCCCTTTACGGCTCGGGCCCAGGGTATTTGAGGGACCGCCTCCTCCCATATAATCCTACCCGTACTCTGAGGTCATCTGGGGGGGCCCTTTTGACTGTGCCGCCACCAGGAGAGGTGAGAGGGGTGGTGGCCAGTAGGAGAGCCTTCTCGGTGGTGGCACCCCAACTTTGGAATACCCTCCCCTTAGAGTTAAGAACGGCTCCCTCTTTGGCGGTATTCCGGCGGGGGCTGAAGACCTTTTTGTTTCAGCAGGCTTTTAGTTGCTGACAGGCTGGCTGGCTTTTTTGCATCCTTTTTATATCTTTGTACTTTTTATGATCCATGGGATTGGCTTGTTGTATGTTTTATTTTTAATATTGTTTTTAATTATTGTTTTTTAATTGATGGAATTTTATTGTGTTTTAAATTTGTAATGCCGCCTTGAGTGCCTTCGGGCAGAAAGGCGGGGTAGAAATTTAATAAATAATAATAATAATAATTTATCCAGATGTATCCAATTTATCCAAACTGAAGTACTAACGCTCAGGACCGGCTCTAGGACCAGCGGGCCCAATGTGGAGCATTACCGCGGGGGCCCCACCCTCTGTGCAGAGACCCCACTCACCAAGAGTGTTGCCGCCCATGGCATCTGGAAATAGTTGGTGGTGACACGATGATGTCACTGCCAACTGCTTCCAGGAGGCCCATTTTGGGCAGTTTGGAAGCAGGGCCAGGTGGGAGGGCCCAAGATAAAGCTGCTCTACTTGCCCCACTGACTTATAGCCCACAGAGATCCCTGCTGCTGCAGCAGGCAATATGCTCGCTGCGCTGGGGTCCAATGTGATGACATCGGTCACATTGGCTTAAGGCTGGCCCTGCTAACACTTGTTATCAAAGAATGATTTAATTTTGATTTGATGTACATACAAGAGCATGTATGTGAACAACAGTATGCTAACTGGCTAAGCAGCCTGGGACAGTAAAATACTAAGTACATATTGTTCTGACAGCTCCCAGGACACTCCCATTATAACATTCAGAGTTAACAGCCCAAAGCCACAACTAAGAAAACCATGCCTTTAAAGGAAATGTGCTTGAAACCAAAGCAAGTTTATTGCTTAAAATGCCATTAATACTCAGAGTGAAATTTTAAAAACTACATCCACTTGCCCATTTAATCCAACATCCTGTTTCCTACAGTGATAGGCCAGATAAGTCTGGGAAGCCTTCAAGCAGGAGACAAAGGCATACTTCTGCCATTGCTCCCCTGCAATTGGTACTCGGAGATCTGCTGCTGCTGAACCAGAAGGTCTCACACAGCCATCATGACTACTAGCCATTGATAGACCTGTCCTCTAAAACAATGCTTCCCAAATGTTTTAGCACCCCAAACCACATTACATAACTAACAACCCAATCCTATGCTAGCTGATCGTCTGGGAGCACAGAGGTAGCCAGGTGGCTACAGCTGCATCCTGTGGCAGCCAGGCAGCTGCGGGAGCCTCTGTGGGGAAAAGACACATTTGTCCTCTTTCCCTGCAGTAAGGGCACAGGATGGGCAACTGGTCTACTTGCTTCTGCGCCAACTATTAACTGGCACAGAAATGAAGGCCTCTGAGTAAGGCTATGGTACCTTACTCAGAGGTTGGGAACTGGCGGTGCCACTGGTCCCTCCTCACTCCACCTCTCCCTCCTGTCCCATGCCAAAAGGCTGAATTGCTGGCGAGCGCCAAACTCAGCACTCGCTGGCGACTGGTGCTCCCTCCGGGGTGCGTGTGGTCAGCATTGCCATGGTGCTGCCACAGCACCAGTGGTAATGGCTTACTGCCAGCATTGGAGGCGCTTTATGGCACCATGTGCGACACTTGCCTGGGTGGTCTGCCCATGGTAAGTGGTATAGGATTGGACTCTAAATAATTTATATAAATAATTTCAATAACATTATTTTAAGTAACATTATGCCAAGTCAGTCAGCAAGCCTGAGCATGGTTTCCAAAGCTTTGTCAGCCACATTGGCCAGGCAGTGCCCCAGAATGCCTTGCGGTGCCACAGCCTGCACCTGACCTGCTCAGTTGCATTTTGGATGCAGCAGGTATGGACTGCTTGGGTCTCCTGCCGGGTCTGGTAGCTGCAGAATTCTTGCCTGGGAGCAGGATAAGCGGACAACCTCTTTTTCCAGGACATGTCCTACATTTCAACTTTCTGTCCTGGGTAAATTCCAAAATGTCCTACATTTCAAGACAGACAGAGGGTGCCGGCATCAAGAAGGGCTGATTGTATCTCTCGCTTGCATGTTTGACCTTTGATCTTTCATTCATTCATTGGGAACACAATCCTAACCTGGAGTTAGGCCAGCAACGTTTTGCCAGCACAAGGGACACCGTAAAGCGCGTTTGGACCACTCTTGGAGTCAGGGGGGATGGTGCACGTCTGTATAGTCCAAACATACTTTACAGTGTCTGTTGTGCCGACCAAACTTTGTTGGCCTAACTATGCTGGCCTAACTTCAGGTTAGGATTGCGCCCTGAGTTGCGTTAAAGGAGGGCGAGAGATCCCAAAATCAATATAAACGAGAGTTTTTAGCTTTTATTTTGTAACGTCCTACATTTTTATTGAATATCCTACATTTTGGGGTGCTGTGTCCTCCTTTGTGATTATAACATCTGGTCATCCTACCCAGGAGGCCTTTTTTCCCATCGTTTTGTGACCCATCGTTGCCTTTTTTCCATGCTAAAAAGCATCACTTTATACACATTGACACTAAACTGCATTTGCCATTTGATTGCCTATTCACACACTCTGGAGAGATCAGAATTCCTCACAATCTGCTTTGGTTTTTACTATGCTAAATAGTTTGGTGGAACCCATTTCTTCCCTTCACACTGAAAAATGTTAATTGATCAAATTATAAATGATAATACAATAATGTATTATGTTGGGATGGTGTGAGTTAAACATTTAAATGAGCAGATAAAAATTGCCAGCTACCAGACAACTGTTCTGTAAATGTGACGCTGAAACCATGGACTGATACCACCATGAATTATTCTTTTTCATCAAACCCTGTCCTAGTAGCATACATAAAAGAAAAGAATTATCTTTTGGTAAAGGCTCAGCACAAATTAAAGTATGACTAGATAACTGCATCCAACATATTGGCTGGTAAATGTCAGTGCACATAACTCTTGCCCACCCCTGGCCACAATCAGTGAACCAGACTCTTTCTCTCTCTCTTGTCTGCCACCTTCTCAAATCTCTCTCTCTCTCTCTCTCTCTCTCTCTCTCTCTCTCTCTCTCTCTCTCTCTCTCTCTCTGTGTGTGTGTGTGTGTGTGTGTGAGAGAGAGAGAGAGAGAGGGGGGGGGAGAGAGAGAGAGAGAGAGATCTTTCTCCACTTTCTCTCCCATGTCTCCTTCCTCTTCCCTGACACATGTATGGTTTATTATAGCAACGTTTCACATCACCACAAGCGCAATACAGAAGAGGTGCAGTCCATCATATAACAGAGTCTAACAGCCCAATGCTAACTGGCTTTCCAGTTAGCCAATGGGGCACATTGAGTGGTGGTGAGTGGTGCAGTCACAGAGGCCTCCTCAGAGAAAGGAAATGTTTGTTCCCTTACTTCGTGGCTGCATTGCAGATGCATCAGCGCGGGAAGGCGGTTATGATTAGACTGTAAATTCTGCCACATTAACTGACTGTGTGACTCCACTTTCAGTTGCACAAAATGCAACCATCTGTGTATTCCATTCATAACATGTATTCATCTATCATCCAGAAATCAAATATGACACTTGAATTAAAATGAAAAAAAAGAAAGAAAATAAATCTGGACCTCACATTGAAGAAAAGGCTAAAGAGCACTGCACAGTATCCCTGCACAGTATCCCTGTTCCTTGCAATCAAAGTCTCTTTATACCATTCAAGTGACTCAAGGATTGTTAATAAACTCCTCCCATCACACACCCATGACCTTTGTCACAAATGACAAGGTGCTCTTTCATGGGATTACTCCAGGTGTTTCTGGTTTCAAGCTGTTATTGATAGAAATGCTGCTTGTTGCTTCCCTCCCTTTTTCTTTTTCCAGAGATGCTAAAACAGTTTAAGGTTTGTCCCACAAAAGCAAGTAGGAGAAAACAGCAATGAAAGGTGCTCTAAGGTCCTCCCTAGTGCAAACCTAATACATACACCAGCTATAATGGTAGCCCAGAATGGTCCCTTGTCAAGACTGTGGCTCCTTTATTGTCAAAATATTCTCCTTTAAAAGGCTGCTATGCGGGTAAATGCAGTGGCGTTCTTATGGGGTGAGGCAAGAAATGTGTGTAACACGACCCCTTCCCCTCGCCTCCAGAGCCATTCGCGGCTCAGAGTCTTTGCTCTCGGATCCATGAATGGCTCTGAAAGTGAAGGGGAGGGACCGCGTTACACAGGAGTTCAGGTCCTGCAACACTTAGTGTTTTGCCCCCTATAGGAATGCCACTGGGTAAATGAGAGCAGAATTACAAAAACATCATCTCTTTGCACTTACATGGCACAAGTGTTTGTGATTCATGTAAATGTTCTCAGTAGTCCTAGACAGCAGGGGCAGATTGGGGAAGAATCATGGACGGATGGAGTCAGGAAGCAGGGCAGGGCAGGAGGGGGATCTCAGCAGCAACGAGGCATCATGAGATCCTATCCCCCTTCCCGGACCAGACCAGACCTCAGGAATGTCCTCAGACCTATGCCAACAAAAAAACAGGTATAGGTCTGAGGAGACCCATTGAAAATTAGGCAGCCTATGGAGAGATAAGTTAAAAAGTTTTCATTTACTTACCATTAAGAAAAAAATTTTTATTTTTCTCTCCGGGGCATTTTTTTCCCCCCCCCCCCCAAAAAAAAACAGCATGCAGTGCGTGCTCTGTCAGGAGAAAGATTGGGCCCCAAAGTCTCCATATTGCAGACCAGTGTCCAGTGCGAAGAGATGAGAAGAGTAAGCAGTTTCTAACAAAGGGCTAAATCCTATCCATTTTTCCAGCCTGGTGTAACCGTCCCAATGGAGTGTGTGCTTCATTCTGTGGTGGGGGAACAGTCATGAAAGAACTTTTGTTCACTTACCTCGGGGTGGCTCTGCAGCTGCATCAGCACCAGGAAGTTGGATAGGATTGGGCCCTAATCCTATCCAATTTGTGTTATACAAATTAATTTTTATTGATGATGATGATGATGATTTTATTGATTGATGATGATAAGAATAACCATTTTCTACAACAAAGAAAAAGTCCTGCCCTGCAGAATACGTAGTATAAAGACAGACTAAACTGAAAGAATGGAAGTGTGACTGCCAAAGGGTAACTGACGTGGAGATTAAGGGCCCAATCCTGCCCTAGTTTCTGGTGCCAATGCAGCTGTAATGCAGCCCCAAGCTAGGCAAACAAATGTTCTCTTACCTTGAGGAGGCCTCCCTGACACCCCCTCCATCACAGAATGCTGCTCAAACCCCATTGGGACTGACTGCTAAATCAGAGGTGGTATATTGGATAGAATTGGGCTCTAAATTGCTTGCCCTATCTCACCCAGGATGTCCAGTTGACAAATGTACACAGCTGCCAGCCCAGTGCCTTAATTGTCAGGCCTTTTCTTCCCGCTTCTTATTCCAAAATAGAAACAGAGGTGTTTCTCAGAGGAACTCTGAGCAGGCTCTAAAAATAGGCTGTTCCTGCTCCTTGAAATGAGTGGAAGGAATGACAGTAAAAACAGAGCAGAACTGTGCAGAAAGTGTTTTGTGAGCACCTTCTCTTGCTGTTGTCAGTGGGCAAATCCTGACCTTGGCAAATATTCCAGCCTGCCATTTGGGATAGAGATGAAGAAAATAATGCAATCTAATATTTTCTACAGTGAGATTTCCATTTTACCAAGCTCCATAATTACATCATTAATTTTAGACAATAGATAAGGGGAAGTGGCAGGGTTGTGTGTATGTGTGTGTGTGTGACTCCACAATAAATATCTGTGGGTGAACACTGCCCTCAGATCAGATATTTGGAATAATTTGGAGAGAGGCACATATACCTTAGAGTTCCCAGAGGTTCACTATTGCATCTGTACAAGAGCATCCAGTTTTCCTAAATTGCTGATATATGCAGAGGACTGAATTGTTCTTTATGGTTGTTATGACAGTTTTGTTAGCTGCCTTGGGCATTGTTCTGCCAAATTCTCCCTGCTGGGCCTCCCTGAGGGCCCCAATGCCCACACTAGGCTAACTAGTTTCCCCTCCAGAGCAGCCTCAGAGATAGGCAAGAGGGAGGGGTCTCCTTCACCCACTGGTTCTCTTCTTTTCCAGCAGCCTTGCTTGGATTCACTGGCTGGTCAGCCTCCTCCAGACTACCCTCATCACCGGCTTAGCACCCCACCACCAAACAATAGGCAGTCAGCTTGCCTAAGCCACTCCTGCCTCCTCCACTTGGTGGCTCCAGGGGCGTGGCAGCAATATGAGGCTGGCCAATCGATGGGCAAGCTTTAATTCATCAGCCACACCCATCTGCACCTGTGCTAATCACCTTTCCTAGCCAGGGCCCTCATCAGCCTGCAGCTGTGTTCCTGCTGCAGGCAAAGACCTTGGGGGTTAACCCTGTAATCCCTGGCTTATTTGGACAAGTGGCCACTGCTGCTACCATTCCCTATCTCCTCTGGGTATCCCCTACCTTTCCCAATACAGGCATTTGCTTCCATAAGGTAAAGGTGGGGGTAGAAATTGTTTTAAATAAAATAAAATAAAATAAATAGTGTGAATCAGATCCTCCTAACCTTCCCCTGATTTTGTGGGATGGATGAGATGGACTCAAACCAGACAAGCCATAGCAATTGTTAAGGTCAGTAATATGTGGCTGATTGTATAATAGGCATCACATATGCCTCTGGACAGGCCTAGTGTGGCTTGTGTATTGCCAACCGCCAATGGCTCTTTTAAATTCAGAAGCAATAAAAACACCAATGAGTAAAGCAAAAGTCTTTTATTGATAACACATAAGCAGTTTTAACAGTCTCTAGACAACAGTCAGTGTGCTTATGAACCTTATGTTGCCGGGAGCACCAGTTTGATGACAGGCAAACTCTGACCGCCATACAGTGTACAGTAACTCTACAGATGATTTACACTGATGTGCTCTGCTAATGGGCTCCAGGGCTTTCTTATTTCAACTTACTGTGCCTAATTATAGCTATTAATATATTTATACTCCCATTAATTAGTATGAAAGGGAAAATATGTTAGAGAAAAACCATAGGAAGTGTTCAGGCAAATTGGGCCCCTCAATTGCAGGTGTGCAACCTTGGAGTAATGCCCAGTGTTTTCCAAGATGAGATAAGCAGAGGACAAAAATAAGACTTACCCAATTGAGATAGAGATATAGCAGTGGAAGGAAAGGCAAACAGCACTCATTAGCTGGCTTCTACCAACTAGTAATTAATTCCTTCTTTGGTGACTTGATGGTCCTTGATGACCTTTTCTGGGTTGGAGATGGCTATCCTCTATGGTTTGAGGAGGTGGTTGACGCAGAGGACTCCTTCCATACTGTGGAAACCTGTGTGGACAACATACCACTCAAGACTGGAAATGAAGTTGGTGACGTAAGCCAAGGTTGAAGATACGTTTTTTGTGACCACTAATGGTCTCACTTACTGTACCTTGAAGGCAGGAAGCTCTCAGCATTTGATTTCCCAAAAGTTTGAATGTGAATGCAGTGCAGATCAAACAAAGTGCAGTTGATCACTGAATTTTCCAAAAGCAAAGCTTCTCAGGGCGCAATCCTAACCTGGCATTGCGTCGGTGCAGCACTCTTACGCCAGACCAGCGCTGTCACAAATGTACCATAAGGCACATCTGCACCACGGACTCGGTCGCTGGGCCAGCACAAGCAGCAGCGCCGGTGCATTTGCACTGCTGTGCCAGCCTTGCGCTGGCTTAGTTCTGCTGGTGCAGTGCCATGCCACGAGTGTGCCCGAGGTGGGTGGGTATGCAACGGGGTGGCGCCATGGGTGGAGAGGGGGGCAGAGATGGGACACAGCCTTTGGGCCATATCCTAACCCCTGGGCTGAGTGGCCCCAATTTGGGCCGATCCTGGCCTTCATATGACTGGGACAATTCCTGGAAAATGATTTCATCCTGTTTTAGAATGTAATACGGATTCTTGAACTTGGGAGCACCTTACATTGCGAGAGTAGTTATTGGCCTGAACGCTATGCCTGGACAAGCTTGACTTTGCTCATTTGGATTGGTGATTGTGGCTTAGTGATTCTGCACACACCCATCCAAGTTTGAACATGAAAACTATAGATACCAGTGGAGGCGTATCATTGCTGTGCTGCTTTGATTTATAAATAAAAGAAGGAATTTGAGAGGAACACAAGGTGGAAGACAGGTAGTTTTAAGTCAGCAGTATTCAGCAATTAGCTGGTAAGTACAAGTAGTAGAAAAAAATCAATGGGCTGTCAGCCTTTTAAACACAGGGGTGTGAACAAAATAAGCGATATGCCAATACTGATTTTGAATGTAGGCAATGTGACACTGGGGCAGTCATTGACCAGTTGAAAATACAACTAAAGACACATGCGGATGACCTACAGAATTAGAGAGAAATAAAGTAAGAGCCAATGACTGATTTGAATCAATAGATCTAGTTACAGTTTGGCTCTTGTGACAGATATTTATCTGAAAACTTTATATTCCGCCTTTCCCATGCTGAAGCAAATGCCCAAGGTGGTTTACAAAGCTCCAAAATAAAATGTACAACATATCACAACAATTTTTTTTTTAAAAACCATTACAACCAGACAGAACAACAAAAAAACCCAACATACATTGTTGAGCCATTGTGTGTGTGTGTGGGGGGGGGGAGGTAACAAATTAGTCCAGAGAAGCAGTCAAGCCATTATATAGTTAGACAGAGGCACAGAGAACAAGCATCCACTCTTCATCCAAATTCTAGAAGAAACTGGCATGCTTTGAGCCCTCATCAAAAAGCCATGAGGGAGGGAGTAGTTCTTAATTCCCCTGGAAAGGAATTCCACAATTATGGTGCCACTGTAGAGTAGGCTCACCCCTGCACAGCCATTCCTCTAACTTGGGACAGAGCTGACATTTGAAGGAGAGCCCCCTCAGATGACCTAAGAGGACAGGCTGGAATGTAGCTGGACCCAAACCATGAAGGGCCTTAAAGGTCAATACCAGCACCTTGAATTGGGATTGGAAATGAATGGGCAGCCAATGTAGCTGCTGAAGCAGTAGTTCAACAGAGTCAAACCATCTAGCCCCTGTAAGCAACTGAGCACTAATTGCAGCTTTTGAGTCATCCTCAAGGGTAACCTCACATACAGCTCATTACAGCAGTCCAGTCTTGAAATAATTAAGGCATGGACCACCATGTCCATGTCTGATTGGCTCAAGTACGGTCATAGTTGGTGCACCAGCTGAAACTGGGCAAATGCACTCCTAGCCACCAATCCTATCTATTGGGCTGTCATCTCCACAGATGACTGCTTATGCATCCCTATGGAACTTATTTGCATTCTTTGAGAATCATTGTACTAAATACAGTTTGCTTAGAGTGAGAAGGGCAGTCTCAGCTATCAATAGCATCATCACAATTATGGGTTCCAGTGGAGCCTTGTAAGATAACTTGGAGCATGTGCAAAGGTATAACATTGAGTACTCTGACCAAGGCCAGCTCAGCCATGTGGCAAACTAAAGTGATTGCCTCAGGCAACAGGTTGTCCTTCTCTGTCCACCTTCTTTCCTCCATTGCTCCTCCCACTCCTCACTGGATTGGAAAACAAAGTGGGGGACAGAGAGGAAGAGGAAATGTGAGGGGAGTGCTAAACTGGAGAATGGAAAGAGAGGAGGCTGGCGACACATCATTGGGTGGGTGGGGGGCAGCATTTGGCATGCTATCTCTGGCATCAGGAGTTCTTGGAGCAGCCTGGCTCTAGCAAATGTATGTTTGCTAGCAGATGTATGTTTATCCAAAGAGAGAAAAGGTGGCATCAGTACAAGACATCCTGCCATTTTTCTTCTCCCTCCTAAATTCAAGAGGCTCCAATTACTGAAGAAGGGTGTCTGGCTCCTGAATGCTGTCATGAATGGGATGTTGAAGCTGTCTTTCGGTCCAGTTTCCTTTTTGTACTGTTATTGAGTCCCTCAGGCCCGTAGGAGACCTGTGAGTGAGCAAAGGGCTTTCAGTCTTTGCCTATGCAGTGGTTCAAGGATTGTGAATCAAATAAGGTCAGTCTTTAATTAGTTTTGAAATGTTATAATGACAGAGTGAGGGCGCAATCCTAAACTAATTTAGGCCAGCATAAGCTAAACCAGCAAAGTTTGGCCACCACAAGGGACACCGTGAAGTATGTTTGGACCACTCTCGGAAGCCAGCACACAGACATGCACCATCCTCCCTGACTCCCAAGTGTGGTCTAAACGTGCTTTACAATGTCCCTTGTGCTGGCCAAACTTTGCTGGCTTAGTTTATGCCGGCCTAACTCCAGTTTAGGATTGTGCTCAGAGAACGGTCTGTTTTCAATTGGTTTTCAATATGCTGTATGCTGACTTTTCCTGCCTGACAGCAAGGAGTACTTAATAGCCCCAAAGGAGAAATCTTTTACCATCTCAGATACAGTGTTCACGATTTCTGTTCAATTAGACCCATGAGACAAAGCACAGATTTATGAAGGACGTGAATGAACTGGAAAAAAAAAGTGAACTTACAGAGAGTCTTTTGATGTGCTTACTGTTGTTGCAGAGATGCTTTTATTACACATAGACGAGTGTGGAAAAAATAGTATTTTGTTAATGCATATATACTGCTGTACAACAGTATAAAATATCTCACATTTAGGGTTAGGCCAGCACAGTCAAGCCAGCAAAGTTTAGCAGGCACAAGGCTACTGTAAAGTATATTTGGACCACTCTTGGAGTCAGAGAGACTAGCACACAGAAATGCACCATCCTCCCTGACTCCGAGAGTGGTCCAAATGTGCTTTATGGAGGCCCTGGTGCCAGCCAAACTTTGCTGGCCTCACTGTGCTGGCCTAACTCCACGTTAGGATTGTGCCCTTAAATATGCAATAATGTATTCCACTTTAAAGATACCAGATTTTAAGGTTAGATCATTTTGATCTGTGTGCATTTGGCTGATGGGGATTTGTTGTTGTTCAGTCGTTAAGTCATGTCCGACTCTTTGCGACCCCACAGACCACAGCACACCAGGCCTCCCTGTCCTCCACTAGCTTCCAGAGTTTGCCCAATTTCATGTTCATCGCTTCGGTAACACTATCTAACCATCTCATCCTCTGCCGCCCCCTTCTCCTTTTGCCTTCAATCTTTCCCAGCATGAGGGTCTTTTCTAAAGAGTCCTCTCTTCTCATGAGGTGGCCAAAGTATTGGAGCTTCAGCTTCAGGATTTGTCCTTCCAGGGAGCAATCAGGTTTGACTTCCTGATGGGGATTATACTTTTACATAAAACATGACCTGCTCTGAACAGCCTGCTTTTAAAGGGCAGTATGAGAAACACTTTCAGAACAGACAGTTTAAAGATCTGTCCCTCCCTGTCACTCTAATGTGACAGGATGGTGACAAGACATTCCCTGATCATAACAAGAAGCACAGAGGTACAGCAGCAATAGCTATCAGCATCACTGCCTTGGGAACTAGAACTGTCCAGGGAGCGCAACTGCAGATCCATTGCTCCAGCTGGGGTGTTTGAATAGGCAGCTGTGAAGAAAGAGACGGAAAGTAACACACAGCTATTTTGTGCCTATACCGCGTACACTTGGCTGTTTACATAATTTTAAAAATTCATCTTCCAAATCCACCCAGAAAGCAAAAATAGGCACAGTGATCAGATGTGCCCTGATAAATACGAACAACTGGCTCATATGAAAATAATATGGGAAAAGGCTTCATGGCTGTTACAACTTGTGCTTGTAGAGGAGCCAACTTACTGGCACTGAAGCAAGCAGCCTTTAACCCCTAGATATCACCAGGGAACTGATCTTGTAAAAAGCTGCCTCTGCAATTTACTTCATGAGGAAGTACGGAAGCTCAAAAGAGCAGTGTTCTTAAATTGGGCCTTCCATTTAACCTCTACATTTTACATTTATCTTGATAGATGCATTACACAAATGGAAAGGCCTGGCTTGTCTATTGAGCAGCTAAAACATTTGAGAAAGACACTTTCTGCCCACATGGTTCTGCCATCCTTCCTCTGGGAGCACCTAGTCTAGTCAACCATTTTGCAGTGGTACAAAGGAGTCCTCTGCTTGGCTGTCCAAAAATGCCAATTATACACAAATGCTGCAGGAAAAGTTTTATTTGAGGTGGGTAGCTAAAGGGCAGGGGATTTTATCCAAGGCTTGGGGTATAAGGTAGGCCCCTCTGCCCTACCTATGTTACAGACAGTTCATTCCTTTTTCTATTATATGGCTGGTGTGCTATATTTACTAATTCAGGGTTTCTCAAGCTGTGAGTTGCAACTCAATATCCGGTGGGTCCTGGGTTGGGCTCTCCCACACAGTGGGAGTACTCTGGACACAATTGGAGGCCGCACCACCAGGCCTCTGCAGGCCCCCAGAAGCAGCCAGAAAGCCGGTTTACTTCTGGGTTTATTAAAGTGTCTTCCAGTTGCTTCCAGAGATTTGCCGATCCCTTCTGAAGACTGCGGAGGCCTAGTGCCAGAGGTGGGCTGCTTCCCCCTCAGCTGCAGAACAGGTGGGCCTCAATGGAGGGAAGTTTAAGAACCCCTGACCAATGGGTGGCCATCCCATTACCTAGATAGGCCAGCGAGTGAATCCAGGGGGTGGGGTTAGCTGTGACGTAAATATACCCACAACAATGCTGATTCCAATGATTTCCAATGGGTTTTCGCATGATGTTTCGGGCTGAATCGTTTACTCCTGAAGCAAAAACTTACCAAAATAACAACGTGTGATCGTGGAGAAACATCAGTGGTAACCTAATTATGAGTTAATATGCAATTCCAAGGTTTAATTCCGCAGAATTATATTACTGAACATACCAGCGGCTGTGAAGGGGACTGAGGGAAGGAAGGGGGCGTGGCCCAATCACAAGGCGCTCGCTGATTGGACGCTGGGAGGAGGGAGGAGGGATGGGAAAGGGGAAAAAAGGGGTGGGGTTATACCCGGAAGCTTCAAGTATGTGACGTCATGCTCTCTCTATGTATAATAACTCTATGCCCCTGACTAGTTAATCTGATGGTGGACTGGGTGGCCTCATGTCTTTCAGCAGGACAGTGGAAAAACATCACCCACAAAGAAATTAGGGATTCTTGACTATTCATGTGCCTCCTGGGAAAGTAGAAATAAATCTGTAAATTTTTAGAAAAGGCAAAAAAAAAAAAAAAAACCCAATGAGGACTGAACATGCTTGGCAAGGAGACACAGAGCACAATGGGAACTTGGAGTTAGGTCAGCAAAGTTTGGCTGGCACAAGGGCCACTGGAGAGTGCACATGGCGCTAGCTTGCCCCTCCGAGAATGAGTGGGTCAGCACTTTGGGTTGCCTCCACAGAGGCCACTATTGGGAGAGCAACCCGACGCGAGCACACAGCACTGGCTCGCCCCTTCTCAGAGAAGGGGCAGGCTGGCATTGTGTACCGGGGGTGGGCAGGGGGCATTGCCCGCCCCTCCCAAGTCCAGGGCTAAGGCATTTGGAGTGGAACATTAAACAAATCTTTGTGTTTTTTTATTTTGGCACAGCAAAATAACTGTTTCCCTATCTTAAAAAAGGCATCCCCAGTATCCACAGTGGGGTCTGGAACGGAACCCCAACAGATTCCGGGGCATGCCTGCATAGCTCATGGTTTCCCACACACATCCACCTGAATGGGTTTCTCTTCTGAGGCTCCTATCAATTTTCAGGGTCTTTATTGGCTCTTTGTTGCTATAATGGATGTTTGAAATGGCAGCCGATTCAAATGCTGGGCTGGTTGCATTGAAAAATAAAGCTGCTACCTAACTACATTCTCCACATGCTTCAGATTCCTCAGCCATGGCTTTGGTTCCCCATTCAGCACTGCATTACATGTAATATCTGACCTTATTCCACTATTAGTCTCAATAGCAATTCTGCAAAAATAGTACAGCAAACCAGGGCCTTTCCAGATTATGGAGGGCAGGGAAAGGGTTTTATGGTTAATACAGAAATGCTAGCCCATGCCAAGCAAAAGCAGAACAATATTCCTGTTCCCTTACAAAGAAGGAAGAATCTGACTACTCTGTGGGGGTTACCTGCTTGCTTAGGGTGAGGCAGAGTGCTTTCTATTGTCTAATCAGATTATGCATACCAAAATTAAACAGGGGGACCAAGCAGAGAAAAAAAAAAATAAAGGTTTGTGAAATGGCACGACAATACTGCATAGGAGGGGATAGCCTGTCTTGTATTTGCAACATTCTTCCCCCCCCCCAAAAGAGTACTTCTTATGGAGTAACATAGTGTGAAATGCTTACTTTTACACAGTGAGTGGAATAAATGGCTTATTAAGGCCCAAATCCTAACCAACTGACATAATATTGACACAGCATCTAACCAGCACTGACACAGCTGTCCAATCTTCTTTTAAAGGTATCCAGGCCAGACACTGGCACCACTTCATGTGGCAAGGAATTTTACCGTTTAATTA
The DNA here is from genome assembly GCA_029204185.1 of Lerista edwardsae. Classification (NCBI taxonomy): domain Eukaryota; kingdom Metazoa; phylum Chordata; class Lepidosauria; order Squamata; family Scincidae; genus Lerista; species Lerista edwardsae. The sequence continues at coordinate 28,428,185 of JAJKFI010000002.1, forward strand.
TCCACTGAGTAAAAGAAGTATTATCTTTTGTTCTAACTCTCCAGCACTCAGTTTAGTGGATGTACCCTGGTTCTGGTGCTGTGAGAGAGGGAAAAGAACATCCCTTTGTTAGGGATAGGCATCAATGTCATTCATATAACTATAAAAATCTTAGGTGGTTTTGCATTGGCCTATTATAAAAGAATAATGATGATGACAACAACAAGCCAAAGCAGGCAAATACCTTCATTATGTCTGAGTTCTGAGTTCTGTAGAATTCACCAGATGGCAAAAGGACAGGGAGGAAAGGGGTAGTGTGTTGTAGGAGAACCCAAACAGTCTGCAGCTTTTCTAAAATCTAAAAATGAAATTCAAGGATTTTCTTGCGGACTTGAATCAACTTCCGAAAGGTGTGGAACAGTGCGGGGCGAGGAGTTGTGGCGGCAGTGGAGAAACCAGAGGCATACCTGGAGCACTAAGTTTGGCAAGCAGCCACTCCCCCTCCTTTTCAGACCATTCCCAGTGGCTAGAGCAAAATGGAGGCTACATTGGCTATGAATGGCTCTGAGGAGGGGGTGGGGAGTGGCTGCTGGCAAAACTTAGTGCTATGATCTCCCTCTAGGTACACCTCTGGGGGAAACAGTGATAGAAGGACGGGTTCCATACCCTCTCCAGCCTATTGCTGCTCTGCTGGAAATTACACACACACACACACGCACTGCTTCACTTGTTTGACAGCAACCCATGCTTGAAGACTTGGGACTATTGCCACCATGTGTATAGTAGTTCCATCCTCAGAAGGCTATTTCCACATCTCCTAAAATAAAGTTTGACAATCATACTCCTTCCAACTTTGTCCTGTTGTTCTTCTAGCAGCAGGTTTTTATTTCATTTTCTTAAGAGCTGTTACTCTGTTAATGAATCATCTGTTCATTTTGGACACCATTTGCTTCCTAAGGGGAAAAGAAAATGTCTCTTCTGAAATCCTATCATTCATTTTAGTGCTCTTTTTAGATTTTATGTAGACCATCCATGGCAACACAATTCACCCCATCAATCAAGCAACAGTATTATTTACCATACCGACATTTATGTGCTGCCAAATCCTACAGTGATTCTGATGTGAAAGCTACCACAAGTTGACTGGTGGCATGACAACTTTCAGCCCAGTCCTACATAACTCCCCCAACTGATGGAGGAATTGGAGTTATAAGTTAATTTTGGTTTCTTCCCCTGGGGGATGCCACTGCTTTTCCAATGGGTCTCCTCAGTCCTGCACCAGTTATTTTGCGGGTGCAGAACCAAGAAGTGTAGGGTGGTGGAAAGGGAGAGCGATAGGATTCAGCTGTATGTGATTGGCATGCATCAACTCCTCCTCATTCTTCGCATACCCGTCTAACGTTAAACCCCAATCTCCTCCCAATTTTGGCCTCTCTGCTGGCAGAATTGCACCAGTGTCTGAGTTTTGCAGGCATGACTTTTGCCAGCATTGTGCCTGCATCCACAGTGTGTCTGTTGGCAGGTTGACTTCTGCATTGGTGGAGCCATCGTTGCAACAGAATATGTGTAGATGTGCTGGCATATCCTGAGGATCAGGTTGGGTCAAGAAAAGCTAGACTGATTATCAAATCACCAGTCATGCTACATCAAAAGCAAGGCCTGAAAACATGAGTTTTTAGGCCTGAAAACATGAGTGACAATAATGTCCCTGAAAACATGACTGATAATCTGGAATAAATAATACGATAATTTATTACCTTTGATTTATCACATCAGGTGCTGCTACAGATAATGATGTGGACTGATGACAGAAAGATAGTCATAATCCATATACAGTATATATCTTGTAACATTAGGAAACTTATGATGCTGAATGCTTTTTTCTTCTAGAAAAGACACAATGGAATGCAGTGGATAAAATGTTGTACTTCATTTGAGAAATCTCAGTTCAGATTCACACTCAGTCATGAAGCTCACTGTATGAGCCTGGGCCTGACATTATATCACTTAGAGCGCAATCCTAACCAACTTTCCAGCACCGACATAGCTGTGCCAATGGGGAATGCACTTGATCATGCAGTTGCTGGGCAGTGATGGAGGCTCAAGGTAAGGAAATGTTTGCTCCCTTACCTCGGAGCTGCACTGCCCTTACCCCGGTGCTGGAAGGTTGGTTAGGATTGCACCTTAAACTGCCTCTAAGGCTGGCCCAAGGTCAGCCTGATGATGCACCAGCTCCTGCTCCATGGATTGGAAAAGAGGAAGTGTGGCAGAGAGACTGGTGGACTAGAGCATCAGACACTAGCACATCACTCTCTTCTCCTCCACACTTCCTGTTCTAGTCCATCCACCACCTTTCTTCCAATTCAGTCAAGTGGAAGGAAGAAGAGTGGCAGAAGGAACAGGTTGTCAGACAGAGATGGTACCTCCTCCCAAAAACTGCTACTGACTCAGTGAGAATCAAAGATGGCTGACTTGGCTTACTTCACAAGGTTACTACTGATAAAATGAGAACATGACAACATGTGCTGTGAATAGATACTATACAAGTGTAATAATTAAGGACAGAAGTGGGATAAAGTTTGTTTATAATTAGGGTTTCTCCAAATTTCCAATTGAATGTTAATATTGTTCCTAGCTAATTCTCACCAACCAGAGTGAGTCTTTTTCTGTTGTTTCTGTTTGTATAGTACCATACAAAAATGTGCCATTTAAATAATAATAATAATAATAATAATAATAATAATAATAATAATAATAATAATAATACTTGGATTTATATACCGCCTTTCTTAGGTCACCAGATTTCTCTAATGACTATAACTCAAGGCGGTTTACATGGGCAGACTTTATTCAGAAACCCGAAGGTTTTTAAAATTTATACAGAAATGTTCTATCTTTCAAGAACTACACACATACAGATGGATCTTTCTGGATTTAGTCCTTCTTTCTGGCCACCCGTTTGTCTTCTTGCTGGCTGATAAATGGCTTCCCTGCTCCCACCAGAGAAGCAGCTGAACTTCGGCACAACTCCCCCTCACACAAGGCAGCCAAAGCTCAGCTGTTAATCAGTCGCAATTAACGAAGTCTGCCACTCACAGAGACTTCCGCCTGTCCCGAACTGGCAACCTTCAGCTCTTCAGCTCTTCTCTTCAGGCAAACGGAGGCATTAACCCTCTCGACTAAATCTTCTGCCTAAATGAAATCTTCTGACTAAATGAAAGAGGAAAATTGTGTCGTCAGGGAGGGTTGAGAAAGGCTAATGTATTTTATTCAAAAGTGATTCTATCAAATAGGAATTTGGCTTTAATCGTTTTTTAGAGAGAAGCAGTTCCTTGCAAACTTGCAAAGCAGTTTGGAGAGAATGGTAATGGTGAGAAATCACATTCAGATGCAATATTTCAAAAGCACAATGGAAGTAGTTTAGCTGAATAGTGAAGCGAGTTTGATAAACCTGAACAGTTTTGAGCAGGAGTGACTTCTCTTACCACTACGGAAAAAAAAAAAATCAGGTAAACTCTCTCTACGTCATTATAGGTGACATTTTAACTCTTGGTGCCCAGATAAACTTTCTTATCCTTTTGTTTTTCATTCTACAGCAAAGAGGTCTGATGGAGTTTATAAAGGTTCCTCTTCGTCAGCTTGTGTGTTATTAAACAATCAGTACTGTTGCCATGGAGACAGAAGAGCTGGAAGAGGTGGAAAGACATCATGGGAAAGCAGCCAATGGTCTCAGGAAGGATAGTTCTCCACAGGCAATATCAAGCCTGGGCTTGGTGTGTGAGGATGAGGCTTCTGACCACGTGACGGAGAAGGAGCCACAGACACGCTACATTCCGATTCGAAGGAATTCAAGATACTATCGCTCCATCAGACGTCGTCGGAGCAGAGGGAAAGGACAAAGTAGTAACGAGATTCAGACAGAACATGTCGAAGGTAAGTTTGGAGTCTAAGTGATAATTACTCTTCCTTCTCCGCCCATTGACTCTGAGAGTTATGGGTATAACTCAGATAAAGATGTAAGAACATGTCGAAGGTAAGTTTGGAGTCTAAGTGATAATTACTCTTCCTTCTCCGCCCATTGACTCTGAGAGTTATGGGTATAACTCAGATAAAGATGTAAGAAAGAGAATTTATAGGAAGAAGTGTGACAGGATATTTGGCATTCTGGAATCTGAGTGCCAGCCTTGATACATCGGCAGCACCTACAGGATATCAAGTTGCAGCAAGTCTAAAACCACAAAAGCAAGGGAGGCACTCAAAGCAAGACCTTCAAGAGCAAAAGCCAAGCAGAACTAGATCTGAAGTACTACTTAGGGCTCAATCCCAAAGGCCTGGACGAGCAGTACGCGCATACTAAAAGTGTCTAAACTAAAAAGTGTCATGAACGTGCAGTAAAGCACATTTGCAGTACCATGGCAGGAGGGAGTGCCAATGCTGAGCCAGCACTAGTCAGTCCTGGGCCTCCATGCCAAATGGGAAGCCGGCTGGCACTCCAATAGCACTGGCCAATGGTAAGGTGATTTTGGGCAAGATAGGGAGGCTTGCAGGGGGTAGAATTGGTCAGGGAAGAGCAGGTCTGCACATGAGACGGGCAGGTGATGCAGCCCAACATGGGGCTGCTCCAGTCTGTGCTGGTCAAATAGCCATCACAGGGTAGCCCCCCTTGCGGGGCCTGGGGCTTTGCTCAGGGAAAGGGGATGACTTCCCCTGGTGGCTGCCACTGTGTCTAGGATGCAGGGTTGGGCTGCCCATTGGCAAGACCTTGAAAGCAACTGAGGATGGAATGGAAAGTTCAGAATAGCGCATAGCAACATTGCACAATAAATTTTGTACAAATGAGTGAGTCTGCTAGAACAAATGACTTACAGCTCAGTCCTGAGCTCCCCATGCATCTGTATGAGCAGCAGAAGCCAAATGGCTATTGCTACATCCTACTGGCATTGGTCAGGCACCTGAGGCTCCTCAGAGGAAGGGGAAAGGGTGCAGGCCAGGCTCTTTTGCTGGCACAGAAGCAAGGGCTCCCCTTGTCAGGTCGCGAGGCCCAACACGAGGATCCGGTGGCGAAGGTCGCTGCTGGTCCCCCTGCTTTGCTCCTCCCCCCACCTAAGAATGTCCTTCCACCCCTCCTGGAAAGTGCAAAATGCCAGCAACAGTCCTGCCCCCAGGCAGTGTGGGGCAAGCACTGGCCTGGCACCAGAGGTAAGGCCTTCCCACTGGCGATGAAGGCACTTTACGGTGCCTTAGTGACAACAGTACCCACGGTACGCTTATACCACGAGCCCTAGAGAGCTCAGGATTGGGCCCTCATTCAAGAATCCAACACAACAATAAATAAGTTGTCTAAATAATCTGGATGACACAAGTGCAAGTGAGCATGGATTTCTGTTTCACCATGCAGCAGAGAAGTGAATGGTGTTTAGCATAAGCATAGCATGCACAGTTCAGCTGTTCAACATGCTTCATATACATTATCCTAATCACTCTGCTGCCTCTGCCAAGAAACGTAACTCTGATGCCAGTTATGGTACAGTATATCACTTCTGTCAGCCAAAATATGGAGATTGTCTTAAGAAGTGGATGGACATTTTTTCTTCCTGGGAACAGGTTTGTCTTGCTTTCCTAACCAATTTATCTATAGTACTGCCCTCTCACAAATGATGCGGCCTATTCTGCCTTACAGCATGAAAGAGCAAGGTAGGTTCCTTTCTTTCTCCAAGGTTGTGAGCAGACAGTGCAAGACCAAAAACAGCTGCTTAATATTCTGCTGCAGCCATCAGTGTGGTGTATAGAAAAAACCGAGCTCTTCTGTATGCCAAGTAAAGGCAGACGTCCTCTCCAGCCTGTAGCCAGGCTAACATATAGCCTTTCTCATTGAGTCACCTCAAATCGAGATTGTGTCTGCACCAAGGTTGGTGCAGAGGAGGAGAAGCTGACCTGCATACAGCACAGAACCACAGCAATTAGTATATAAGAAAACGTATCTGCCCATTTGGATCCCAGAAGAATCCATTCAAAGGCAGGTGTTCTTCTGCAGGCTCATCAAACTGGAATCTGTTCCGAACTTGACCAGTTCTGCGCTGTGGTACTGTCCTATGTGCCCTTTGTTATTTCATTGCTGGAGCAGCAGCTTCCCACCTAAAGAGCTGGGAGAGAAATCTATGCCTTATATATCCAACACAACAGGACTTTATTAGGAGGCAGTGAAGCTCTTCAGGCTCAGCCAGTGTTTATTCAAACAACTAGGAGAGGATAATCTTCAGAATCCCTGTCTGAGTGAAGACTGCACATCCCGGTAAAGCCTAAATTTTTGTGCATGTAGGGAGCACCTTCTTGCGATATTGCCTCAAGTGAATGGACAACAAGGATGGGTGAGTTTTTTTTTTTTTTACATTTGAGTTAAGTGGGAAAGCATTTGTTTACAAAGCCAAGTCAAGTTACTCAGTAACTGCCAGTGGGTATCTGGGTACCCTGGGATGCAGCTCTGCTCCTCCTTTTCCCCTGTTTTCCTATCTTCCTCCCCACCCATTTTCCTAAGGGTAAGGAAAAATACCTTGAAATAGCTTAATGGGATTATTTGATACACGTTTGGTTAGTGTCATCTGAAGCAGCCAGGCAATTTCCCACCTCACTCCAAAATAGCTAGTTTGGGGTCATCTGGGAGGCTGAAGTGCAGTAGAAGAAGCATGATTAACAGCTGTAGGTTGAAATGTGTTTACGGCAGCCTTAAATGACCCATACTTCCAATGGTACTGAATGTACATTTCTGATGATAGGTAAGGAAGAAGGGGCAAAGAACTGTTGACTAGTAGAATGGGATTTCATTATCTGAAAGATCTAAAGGAGCAAGGAGAACAGGTCAATGAAAACTGCATGAAAGAAAACTGTATTTTGGTTAAAAATGAACAATCCAAGGTTAGGTGTGTGTCATATAAAAGATTCAACACTTGTCAAGATGGTCTCATTGTATAATTATGTGGTATCTTTTGTAGCCTGTTGATTTTTTTTTTTTGATGTCATACAAGAAAGAAGACAACAATTTGAGAAAAAGATAAAATTACCATCATTGGCAGACTCTTGAATTTTTACAGAATTTTTCACATAATTTTTGAAGCTTAAGATGAATTTCATAAAGAGCTCTCACAAATATTGGAAATATTATATGGGGCAGCAACAACTCCTAAATAGATCTGAGCAGAACCATAGATTTTTGTGGAATCCTCTTCACAGAAACGGAAAGCTGTGTTGCTTACCTAATTCCATCACAACAAAAATATTTACTAGGTCTCCATGTCTCTTATGCAATCACATTCCACACAGCAGTCATCACAGAAGTGAATGAATTACCTGGGAAAATGCTACATTTTCTTAGAGACAAAATGTTGCACTTTGCTTGCGAAATATGATATCCATGAACCATGAATGTACCCTTCAGGGAAGATGGCAAGGCTGTGCAACAAATAAGAAAGAAGTAACTATTAACTGAAAAAAATAGTATGCTGAAAGACTCTTTAAATATAAAGTGGTACAGTGCATCATATACCTAGCGCAGGATTGGGGATGCATGCAGCACAACTGGAGCCCAATAAGGCTACTTGGAGCTATGCCAGCAAAATTGCTGGCGCAACTTCAGGCTGCCCAGTTGGGCTAGGGCCAGGGGTTAAGATCTGGCCTATGTCAGCCAGGCAGGTCACATACCTCTCCCTGGGCTGGTCTGCCCATGGTCTGCCCTCGCCCTCCCTCCCCATGCCCTGTTCCTCCTTCTCCCCGCCCTCCCCAACCCCCTGCACCAGGCTCCCTAACAGTGTTGTAGCTAGGTCATTTGACCCTGGGGCCCATAAATTGTGCACACACGCCTACAACAAATGAATTTATTTTTTACACGTTTTATATACCCTTCCGCCAAGGTGCTTAGAGTGGTGTGCATGGTTCCTCCCCTTCTTTTGTCCTCACAACAATCCTATGAGGCTAGCTGAGAGACTGTAATAGTCATGACATGAAATGAACAATAATAATGGCCAGAAAATAAATGCAGTGAATATTCCCCCACAAGGAATGGATGAACATCAGTGGCCTTCCCTACTGTTGCTCCTCTGCACATCGTATTCAGTGACATACTGCTCCTGCATCTGGAGGTTCAACGTAGGCCATCATACCTACAATTGTAGTTTTTTTTCTTTTTTGGTCGTAACGTTTGATAGAATGAAGACATTACACTCTGGTATTTTTCATTGAATTCCTTGTGAAATTCTGCATCAAGCAGTATATACCATGAAGATATTATTCCTTAAAACCATGATTTTCAAAATTTGGGGTCTTTGGGTTTACAACCCCCCCACACACCGAGGATTGAACCTGGGGTGCTCTCTGCCCCCTGTCCCATAGGTAGCTATGCTACTGCTCCCTAGGCCAGAGCTTCCGTACCAGCTGAAGTCCTTGGGCCGGCACGGGGAGAATGACATGTGTCTGTGTGCCATCCTCCCCTATTCAAAAAGAAGCACAAACAGCGTATTTGCGACACTCCTGGGTGCATTGGATTGTGCTCTTTCTTACCCATATAAATTGTAAAACACAGAGTCATTAATCAGATTAGATCACATCTGATTCTTTATGGGAATTTTATGGATCTATTCTGATGGAAGGGGAGAATGTATATGGTGTCATTCAATACTTTGGAGAAAAAACAAATGTAAAGTCAGGGCATGAGAACCTCACACGAACATCCCTGTCCTTTTTCTCACAATAGAGAAAAACTCAAAAAATCGAAAGCTTGGAATTTTCAAAGGGTAGCAGCCACATGCTTACCTATACATCGTGTGCTTATTGAAATTTTGAAAAATGCATGTGTAAAGAGATGTGTAAGCCTTGTCCATTGAAGGAATTCAAACTTTCTTATGGCCAATCCTATACTTCAGGAACAGACTGGAGGGGGTGGATCTCAGCAGCAAAAGTGCATGTCAGTTCCTATCCCCGATTTCCCAATCCATTCTACACCCCCTTCTTCTCATCAGACTTCAACAAAACAGCTTATCCAGCAAAACAGCTTAAAAAACAGGGTTTTTTTACTTATCTCGTGGCTCAGCATTTTATTGTTCCCCCCACCACCACCATAGCATGCAGGGCACACTCCAGCAGCATGACTACAGAGAGGCAGGGAGGTAGGATTGGGCTCTAATTGCTATAATTGCAAACAGCTTTTAAAAGTTGTATCCTTCTCCATTTCAAAGGCTCACTGAAGAATGGCAATACCAGAAATGAGCTTCTGAACAAAGATCAACTGTTACACGTATTCCACAAGGGCCTGTCTCTACATGTAAAACCAGAGATGACAGCCGCAGAAGAACAATGGATTAAAAGGTAACGAAGAACACAATATGCCAATCCCACTTCCTTAGTAAAAGAAAGGAAAAGAAAACAATGGGGTTTAAACAGGTGTAATATTGATTGGCCAATCATGCCTGCACATTCCTTATCTATTAACATAACCTTCAAGAATGTCTTCAGTTAAGTTCTGCATTTTCTTTACTCTTCTGGAAATATTATACTAGAAAAATGCTTCTTCTAACATTGTAGGATGAATTTTAGACCTCAGACATGGAGAACAGCCTCATCATACCTCTGTATAATGACATCAACAGGCAAGGCATATTGTAAAGGCCAAAAATAAAAATAAATCACATCATTTTTAATAAGATGCATAATAACATTCAGAAATACAGGGAAATGTGGCTCCTCTCTTTAAATTTCACTGATGGTAACAATATAACAAAACTCACAAGGTTTCTACATGTGAATTTTCCCCACTGCATGTGCAAAAAATTGATGCAGAGGAATTCTATATATCCAGTAGCCCTAGTTTCATTCATGGTGAATGCTCTAATCTAGGCATATTTCAGTGCAACAGCAAGCTGCTGCTTCCTCCATTCCTCTGCCTCTTCTCTGTTGTTATGGGTGATACAGTCACCACCTTCCAGTCTTCAGTTCTGTAGGGAAAGAACAGGAGACTGGGAATACTGCTACAGTGGGGAATGTTGTGATTAAAGTGAATATCTTCAAACTGAGTATTAGTTTGAAAGCTAATGAATGCTTATTTATTGTTGTTGTTGTTGTTGTTGTTGTTAGCATAGCAATTTCAATGCAAAATTTAAACCACTTAGGGCCCAATCTTGAAGTCCATAATACTAGCGGTATGTGCGTACCACCGCTTTAAAGTGTTGTGAACTTGCCGTAGAGTACTTTACATGCCGTATAGTAGGCAGCAAGCAGGCAGTGTCAAGCAGGAGACCAGCTGACATTCCAGCAGCACCAGCCAATGGTTAGAGGATTTGGGGCAGGGGGAGGCAGGCGGAACTGGGTGGGGGAGAGGAGAATAGGGCCCAGGGCAGAGACAGCAGCTGCCGAGTCTTGAACCCCCTCCTGAGCTGAGTCACCCTACACTGGCCTCCCCAACTCTGCACCCATTCACTCTTGGGAGCAGAGCTGAGTAGACCCACTATCACTGGCTGCCGTCTCCCAGGGTGAAAGGAACAAATGTTCACTTCCCCCATGGAGACTTCTGGTGGGCTCTGAATCCAGCAGTTGCCATTTCTATGCTGCTGGAGCCCTGGGTGCTGCTGGGCTCAAGATTGGGCTCCCCCTTGTATTGCTGGGACATCAGGTCACAGGATTAAGCCTGAAACTGAAGTACAGCAAAAAGTAGAGAGAGAGAAAAAACAATTCTGCCCAACTGGCCAGTAGATAAAGCATTAATAATTTCTTTTTCATGCTCTGAAGGTCAGCAGTAAAAGGTAAAGGTTTCCCCACGACCGAATGGTCTAGTCGTGACCGACTGTAGGGGGCGGTGCTCATCTCCGTTTCAAAGCCTGTGAGCCGGCGTTTTTGTCCGATCATGGTGGCCAGCATGATTCTACGCCGTAGCGCACGGAACGCCGTTACCTTCCCACCAAAGTGGTCCCTATTTATCTACTTGCATTTTAGGTGCTTTCGAACTGCTAGGTTGGCAGGAGCTGGGACAAGCAACAGGAGCTCACTCCGTCACGCAGTCTCGAACTCCCAACCTTGCGGTTGAAAGCCCAGCGACAGCGGATTAACTCGCTGCGCCACCACGTCCCTCGAAGGTCAGCAGACTTATGCTTTATTGGATCCGCAGGGAACACTAATCCCAAAATAAAGAGATTCTTGATAAAAAATACCCTACAAATATTTCCTTTTCCTTTCCAAATGCCAAGATGTAGCAACGTCTAGCAAAAAGTGTACTAACCTCAACTAACGCTTTCTCCTCCATACACGGTTTCACCTTGCAGTTACCTGAATTCAAACTGTGAATTTGTTGTCAGGCAAGTATGGCAAGTATGGCACGTGGCCAAATTCAGTGAGGATCTATGCACTGCCACACACAATGCCCTTCTGGTTGCCCCACCCTTTCCCCCTCTACCATGCTTTTTAAAAAATCCTGCTTTGTACATAAATGTACACATGTATGAAAAAAATTCTTCCTTAACTGTAGTCATCTGTATAAATTGTTGGCAAAACATCAATAAGGAAGCAGAACTAATTACCTGTATGTTTGAGCGAATCTGTAGAGATGTGTAATCATACCAATTCCCACAGTATTTGCAAAGCTTCAATCAGAGACAAGAAAGTGGAGGGGAGGAAGATTTGCTTCTACCTTAAGCTGTGCTGTTTGAGAATAGTGAGGTGCACACCTATTCAGAACTTCTGTGGCATGGTGGTTTGTCTCCTGCTCACAGAATTTTCACTAGTGCCTGTTTTGAAACTGGAAATAATTTTCATGAAAGATATGTTGCCAAAGATCTCACTTCCCAAATGTGCACGGTCTCACCTACCTCCATCTTGGTTCCTTCACTGGCGTTCCTGAGAGTCAGACAGACTCCACCCTGGAGGGAATGAGTCATGGCTTCCTCTACTCAAGATTATGCTATGTAAGAGCCATTGAGCCAAATGAAAGACTGTAGCACTGATTGTCACCTGCCTCTAAGGCAGTGCTTCACAACTTCATTGTGATGCCCTGGCACTGGGAAGGAAGTGGAGATGGCATGAAGTGATTGCGTGATGATGTCATTGCCACTTATGGGTTGAAAGCCAAATGTGAACCTAAAAATAGTGGTAAGGAACTCAGGACAGGTGGGAGGGCTTTTTTTCAAGCACGTAGAAACAATGTGCAGCAGCTCCGTCAACCAAGCTGAGCCTCCTGCCACAGTTCATAGCTTTGTCTCATGCTATTTTGTAGCATCCCTGGATGATGTCTTTCCTGCCCACCAAGGGGCACCGTTTGGCTACATTTTTCAATTTTCCCTGGCTGTGCAGGTCTAACCAGCCGACGAAGGATAGATAATTTCCCTTCTCTTTTCTCTCTCCAGCCTCATAACAATTCAGGGCACAATCTTAACCCGGAGTTAGGCTGGCAGTTAGGCCAGCAAAATTTGGCTGGCACAAAGGGCACGGTAAAGTGCACTCGGACCACTCTCTGAGGGTGGTATCCTAAGCTGCGCAGGAACACACAGGCCAGTGGGCCTGCACTGCATATAATACAGCTTGGGAGTAGGCTGGAGCCTCCACGGGACAAGGGCTTGTTCGTGCCCTTATCCCAGGATAGGCGCCAGCCACCCCAATGGGATCCTTGGATCTGCACCTGCTGTTTAGCAGGCGCAGAGCCAAGGATGCCATGCGGCCTAAAGGCTGCATCTCAACTCCAACCCCCTCCACCGGGCTGGCAGACCTCCCAGCATGCCCACCCCCTGCCCAGAAACCCCTCCCTCCCGCCCAAAAATGCCCCTGCGCCAGCCGAACTCAGCTGACGCAGGAGAGTCACTCTGCCAGCTTCGACTGGTGCTGTTGGGCCGACGCTGCTGCTAATGTTGGCCTAGCGGCAGCAGCAAGATATATTATTTTGATTTTGCGGGTACTGTTAGCTTAGTGAGAGGCACTTTGAGGTCGCTCTGTCTGCTACCCAGTCAAAGTAACCATTCACTACATTCTGGCCTCTTTTGTTATAAATTCCCCCAAACTAGTTTAATCCTGAACCTGGCAAACCCAGTCCTGAGACTGTGTATATTTGCATACATGTTAGGAGACATGTGTAGGACAGCAGTGCTGGGAACAGGTATACTGTACTGCTATTCTGTATACTGCATTAATGAATAAATTAGGTCTTTTAAATGTGAAGATTTCCAGTTCAATTAATGTTAGTGATAGTGAGTACAGAAGCAGTAGGATGATAGTTATCCTGGATTAAAAATTAATTCTTATAAACAGCCCTTGTAACTTCCTCAGCATGTAATGGATTTCCCGCCCTTAAAAATAATTAATTTCTGATCTAGTGGGGAAGTAGGGAGTAAACCGTCCAAAGGGCATACATACTTGGCAAATCTTGAGAATTCTAACTGCAAGTCACTCCTCTTTTTGCCTTGTACATTCACGACTTTGCAAACAAAAGCTGCACCCTCCATTTTTTAAAAAACTGTATTTCTCCATAAAATATGCATGAATTGAGGAGCATACCAGCTGTACTCCACTATTATTAATAGCAATATCACTTCATTTATAAAACTTCCTGATGGGATATTAGGCAGTGTAAAATATCAACAAGAACACAAAATAAAATAAACAACAATACAAATGTTCATGAAATATTAAAATCTAAACACAACTTTAAAAACTAAAACACCAGCTAGATTAAAACAGTACAGTAGAAACATTGCACGGCACACCCTTCAGGTGGGGAAAATGCCTTTGACCACAACAATAAATGACTTTTCACCTATTTACAGATAGAGAACTAAAGTTAAGGCCACACAACAAAACCTTGCCAGTATTTAGACAACGATTAAACTTCATCATATCACATTCTGTAATAGTCTAACCCAATGGATCCCAAACTTCCCCTTAATAAGTCTTTGTGGGGGAGGAGCTAAGGCAGTGACACGATCCCCAGGATCGCACTGCTTCCAGGGACAAAAGGGTTTTTATCCTTACCTATGGCACAGCAAACCTGCTGTGTTGTGAGCTTGCTGACCAGAAGGTTGGCAGTTTGAGACCATGCAATGGAGTGAGCTCCTGTTGCTTCTCCCAGCTCCTGCCAACCTAGCAATTCGAAAGCACCTACAAATGTGAGTAGATAAATAGGTACCACTTTGGTGGGAAGGTAATGGTATTCCATGCACCTTGGCATGGTGCGCCTTGGTGTGCCCAGTCATGCTGGCCACATGACTACGGAAGCTTGTCCTTGGAAAAACGCCGGCTCTTAGGCTTAGAAATTGAGACGAGCACCGCCCCCTACAGTCGGTCACGACTAGACCATTCCATCGTGGGGAAACCTTTACCTTTTCTTAAAACAGTGCTGGCCTCCAGGGGGTGTGGGGAGCACCACAGAAGCCTTTGCAGGGCTCCCCAAGCCTCAGAATAATTAAAAATAGCAATTGGGAGCCACATCTGCATTCATGATCGAAAATCGGAAGTGGATTCCAATAGTTATTTTTAGTCATTTTGAGGCTTGGGGAGCCCTGCAGAAGCGCCTGTGGGTCTCCCTGCAAGCTATTTTTAGTTATTTGGGGGAGCGGAGCCCTGCAGAGATATCTGCAGGTCTCCCTGCATTCCCCTGGAGGCCAGCACTGCCTTAGGTAAGGCTAAAAAAAACCACCCTTCCATCCCTGGCAGCAGTGTGTTCCTGGGGATTGTATTGCTGCCTTCCCCCCTCCATGCTCCTTAAGGGGACAGGGACAAGTGCTTACCTGGCTGGTGGGTCATAACCCACCAGTTTGGGAAGCACTGGTCTAATCCACAGCACAATCCTATGCAAGTCTATTCAGATGGAGGCCTCATGGTATTCAGTGGGATTTACTCCCAGGAAAGTGTGTATAGGATTATAGCCCTTGCCTCCATTTCCCCACTCCCCTGCCCTGCTTTACCCTAAGAGAGGAGTTGGCTGTGTTGGGCACTGGCTGAAGGCCTGTGCCGACTATGGCCAGGCTGACCCCTCAGTACTAGCAGTAGTACTCAATATGCCATCACAGGATGGTTTCCCACCCCACCCCACTTTGCTCCAGGGTCCCAACAGCCTGGTTCAGCAGTGCTTTACTTTAAAGAGACAAACATGGTCTACATGTGCCTAACATTTGCTAACAAATGTACTCAAATTTTTACTGCGAAACTCACATATTTTTTACCGTAGTTTGACCTCAAAATATCCTTGAAATATATGTCACCATGAAATTCCATAATATGGATTTAGATACATGGTGTAGTAAATGGGCTTGCTCAGAGCAAGCAACTTGCATTATCTAAGATAATGACTCCATGGCAAACATGGGAGTGGAACCCAAGCTTCTCAAAGGCAAATCTAACTGCACAGGACCAAATAGTTTCCCCTGCTTTTCCAGCACTGCTCCTGTCTCCACTTTCTTGCAGAAATGCAAAGATGCTTTCATAAAGGAATGCTGCTTTTTCCAGTATTCAGCATGTCTGCCTTCAAAATAACAACTAACAATCCTAGCCTATTATTTTTGTAAACTGATGGGACATGGGGGTTAACACACCCAAAACCAGACTGTGGCAGTATATGCTAAAACACACACACACACACACACACACACACACACACTGAGTATACTTGAGGCTCATTGTTAATTCCAATTTACAGGTGGGGAACTGAGAGACTGCAGGAAAAGTGACAATTTCTGCAGTCCACAGTGCAATCTTTAAAACATAATGTCATGAAAGATATTACCAGCTATATAAAATGCCTGCATAGCACCACGACTAAGAATCTCTAGTTGTGTGGAATCTTTCCTAAGTAAAAGTTGCTAAACAGGATTGGCTTTAAACCAGTTGGACAAATTGGGCCCTGTGCTAGTGTAATCTTGTCAAACTCACACAACAACACATTACAATGGACACCTAACACCACATTGCAGGTTTTGTAGAGAAAAGCATCTATTTTAATTTTCTTCATAAATCTTAAAAAGTCCGTAGTGTTTGTTTACTATTTATATTTTGAAATTTGCTGTGAACGTGGGGCCCCACAAAAATGTTTCCTATGGGAAATTTTCCAAGCATAAATATTTTAGTATAAACTAGGGTCGGTAGCGGACGAAGCGGGTGGCCCGGGGACGACGATGGACTGGGCCCCCAATACCAGGCTGCAGAGGGGTGTTGGAGGGGCTGCTGGTACGTGGGTGGGTGTGACTGGGGTCACACTGCCCCCTCTGGAGTGCTCAGGATGCTTTCTGGGCTCTGTTCAGGAGGGGGCTGCACAGCGCTCATCAAGCTCCTCAGCTTCCAATGGTTCCTAAAAGGAGGCACAGGCGCAGGGGCGATGCTCTGACATAAGGGGCAACGTTTCTGCGTCACCACATTGCCCAGCCCCAGGTGCCAGGAGGAGGCTCTGGGACGCTACTTTCTAGGCTTATATTTCCTGATCCAAATCTTGGTCTGAGTAAGATTTCCTGGCCGGGGGTGGGCGTTGAGATGAGCACATCCAGTTATATGTAAAATTAAAAGCTACTGCAGCATTGGTCTTGAGGAGGTTCTTTTTTTTTAATTGTTGCCTCTCAGTTTTTCTATTATGTGTGACAAAGACAAATGTGATTTGACCACACCTGATAAGGGAGCTTCAGCAAATAACATTAACCAAATTTAAACAGGAATTTAAATGCAAATGAGCTGTCAGTTTTAGTTTGGTGTTGAAAAACAAATCCCATATACCAGTGTTTCTCGAATGGTGGGTCAGGACTCACTTGGTGGGTTGTGACCCAATTTCTGGTGGGTCCTGAAGAAAATACAGGTGACGGAAAGATCAGATAACTGCTGTAATTGCATCAGGTCCCGCGTCTATTCAAAAATCAGATATCTGCTAACTGCCTTGCAAAGAGCTGAGCTTATGCACTATGCAAGCCTGTGTAAATATAAGGAGATAAATGTCTGAGCATTATTTTTCTGGTATATTCATTTCCAAGTCTGCTGTGGGGCTGGATGAAGTCTGTGTCACATAACTACCCCATATACTTGTGTATAAGCTGACCTCACAGACCAGTCAAGGGCAAGTTTTAAGCCAAAAATCATAGAATTTGCCATGAATAAGTTGAGGGGAAAACTTGGGGGGGATGAATGTTGGATAGGATTGGGTCCTTAATGTTATTAGATGTATTGCACTTAGAGCAGTGGTTCTCAAACTTTTCAGCACACTGACACACTTTTTAGAATGACAACCTGTCTGGGACCAACCAGAAATAATGTCATGACCGGAAGTGCTGTCACTGTGATGACAGAACCTGATGCTTTCCTTATGCAGCTTTCCTTATGCAACTTACGCAGCAATAAGTTGGGTTATTTCTCAGTCATTTTCCAATAGCAAAGTGAATCAGAAAGAAAAAAGCCTATTTACAACCTTGACGCAAGCAAAACAAGCACACAGCCCTTCCCCTTTCCGGCATCCCACCTTCCCATATTTTCAATATGGCTACTCTAGTGGGTCCTGACCCACAGTTTGGGAACCACTGACTTAGAGTAAGAGAGAAGGTACATGTGGAGACATAGAAAATCATTCTCCTATTTATCTCAATTGCTTTTCTGAAGTGACAGCTATCTTACCTGCAATATTTAATAATTTACTAAAAAAACAAGTTTGCAAACCTGCGAAGAAAATAAACCAATTTAATAGTACAGAAACCAACTTAACAGCAAATTGTTATGAAATGACCAGATGTACTAAAGTGTGGTAAATATACAAAGCCAAATATGTCTTTGCTAGTGAATTGCACTTTCTATTTAAATTTATTCCATATAGTGATTAATGATAACTCATATCTTTGCTTTAAAAATGAGTCACTGGATGACGACACTGGAATAATGAATTTCTGTATTATATTTATTATTTTCCAACTGGAATGAAGGAGAAATAAGATATTTGAACATTTGAAACCAGAAGTTTTCAATCATCTTTTTTACTGTTTAGGAAGCTTGGGGAGCCCTGCAGGAGGCACATGTGGGGCTCCCAACACCCCATGGAGGCACTTCCTTAAATAAGTAGAATATCCCCTGGCAGCAGCACAATCCTGGGGATCGTGCTGCTGCCTTCCGCTCTCCCTGCTCCTTAAAGGGGAAGGGACAAGAACTTCCCTGGCTGGTGGGTAGTGACCTACCAGTTTGGGAAGCACTGCTCCAGAGCATATGCCCACTGAGTGGAATGGCAGGTAGAATTGCTAGCACTATGTATTTTTCTCTCTTTTTCTTCTTGTTGGGAGCATACTGTATACTGGACTTTGCACAAGTTAAATGTGTGTGTGATATGACTCTGCTGTATTTAGTTCTGCCTTTTTCTGTTGCCCAGCCTTCCTGATTACACACTCAAAGCCTGAATTTGGCCTCTGTATTGTTAGGCACAGGATTCCCAACAGACTGATTCCCAATTAAACTTGCTAGCTCTCTGGTTTATTTGGTAGATATTTTCTTTCCGTTTCAATCCTACTCACCGTTTGCACAACAACTTCACCCCTAGTCCAGGGCTGGTTATATGTCTTTCCATTCTATCACGTGTGTTGTTCAGTTTCTGCTGGGGTATTACAGTATTGGTCATGCTCTGAATGGCTATTCATAGCCAAAAATAGTGTTTCATTATCTAGGAATGAAAAAGCCAACACTAATTCTTTTAAACTTTTAATGAGTTACATAACGTAGTACCAGACCAAACTGAAAATTTGCTGCATCTTCATTGAAATTTCCTTAGGCTAACTATGCACTTTTTATTTCCATCCACATGATGTAACTGACTGGAACATTAATTGAAATCAAACCCTCTGATGACACCCTGCCCTGCCCCTGAAATCCTCTGAACTGTCAGGTCCTTGGTAGCAAACACTGACTTCTCATAGAACACACCCAGTCTCATAAATGAATAGGAAAAAAAAAACCTGTTTTCAGCAGCATCAGCATACAGCTAGGAGTAAGACTTGCCTGTGAGGGTTGTCCTGTGTTTATGCCAAATGAATCAGAATTCTTTTTTAAATCCAAAATGGTCTGACATAGTATATACTTGGCTGACACCGAAGCAAGATGAAGAAAATAATCATTTTTTTCTCTTTGAACTAGGGATATATATATGGATAATGTAACACATTGCTTATATTTCACAAGTCTGTATATGTACTTCTGTATGTACAGATGAGAACTAAAATCTGCATGTAAAACATGCCTGAAAGATCCTTGATTTAAAAAAAAAATCCTCAAAACAGCATGAATAACCCTGGAAGAAGCTCTATTTGTACCAGTTCGGGACAGAAAATACTTTTATTTTCCAAGCATGGGTGTTCAAAAGCAATCCCTGAGTCAGGATAAATATTACCTAACTCCAGATCAAGATGAATTAGGGTTGTTTGTGCAGCAGCATCTATTATTTTCCTTTGGAGGAAAAAATATCTGCAGAGATTCCGTGTCTAACTCTAGAGGTGGAGTCAATGTAAAAAGGATAAGGGATACACCATTGCAAATGCAGAGGTGTTCTAAAATCCCTAGTGTTGCTATGTCTTTCTGGAGTTAGATCTGGATATGTCTATATCAATGGGCAGCAGCGAACTAAATCCCTTTAGTTCTTAATGCTTATTCTATAAAAATAAGTGCGCAGTATGGACCAAAATAGAAAGAAATGGAAGAAAATAACTCTCCTCCTACACTCCAGCTTGCCAGAGAATGCAATAAGTTGGACATCAGATAAACATAATTGCCTTGCTGATTCAGACCTCACAACATACATCTACAGTGCAATCCTATGCATGTTTACTTAGAAGTAATTTGCATTCTCTTTAAAAGGGCTTACTTCCAAGTCAGTATGTATAGGACTGCAGCCCTATTCTAGCATTGTATCTCCAAGCAGAGTCATCTAGATCAGTGGTTCCCAAACTGTGGGACCCACCAGTGGGACTTGAGCCAATTTCAGGTGGGTTGCAAAGCACTTAGAGCAGCCATATTGAAAATATGGGAAAATGGGATGCTGGAAAGGGGGGAGGGCTGTTTGGTTGTTTTGCTTGTGTCAATGTTGCAAATAGGCTTTTTTTTTCCTTTCTGATTCACTTTGCATTTGGAAAATGGCTGAGGAATAACCCAAGTTATTGCTGCATCCTCAAGAAAGCAACAGGCTATGGCTTTACAATGATGATACTTCCAGCCATGACATCAATTCTGGTGGGTCCTGGACCGATTGTCATTCCAAAAAGTGGGTCCCGGCCCTGAAAAGTTTGAGAACCACTGCTCTAGATACTACTGAGAAATGCGTTGGTGTGATGGTTGTTGTTTGCCCCCAGATATACTATCACTGAACTGAGTCCCCATGTTTATCTATCAGGGCTAATTACTAGTAGACCTATTCTCCATAGTTTTTATAGTCCTGTAAGATAGTCCTTTTATAATCCTTTTTTGAGAATGGAATTTAATTCTTGGCAAAGCCATATTAATCTATGGAGCTAATATCACACAATCAATCATACCATTTATTTCAGATTTGTTCAGCTGAATATCACCACCACCTGATTTCAAACTCAAAATCACCCAGGCTCCCATCAAACAAGATAAAGTTGTTGTTCCACACCAAAATATATCCCTAAGTGATGCATGTAGAACTTGCAACCACATGTCCACCCCAAGTCAGGATTTCTTTGTGGCAAAAGCAGCATTAGTCCCTCCTCTAACACCATCAATCATCCTTTGACAGACTTCCTGTGTCTGTATGTATCCAAACAGCACCTGCCAGTTAAAATAAGCAGGCATTTCCCCCAGACGATTTACCCTATCTGCATGTTACCAGATACAAACTGGGACAGAGTGCCTAAACCTTTAACCATTACATAGAATTTTTGCAGTTAATCATGGGTTTCAAAAGCTGCACCTGCCAAAATTCCCTCCTCTATACAATGGTTAAAGGTATAAGTACTCTGTCCCAGTTTGTATTTGTAAGCATGGCGGGCTTATTGGGAGCAAGATAAGTCACTGGTCATCCTTGGGGCTTGCTTCCAGGCAAGTGGGCATAGGATCATGCCCCAAAGTAGGTATCTAGGATTGGTCACCAAAGCAGCTGCCCCACATTTCTTCCCACCCACACTCAGAAAAGGGCTTTCTGTTCCAAAAATACTGTTTTTAAGTAACAAGACTGGAAAAAGAACTTCAATCAATTCTACAAGGTGCTAGAGAGAAACATTGATTAGCTCCATCACAGCCTTGATCTCATTCATACTCTGCTATACACATAGCCAGGCCACTGATTATGCAACTTGCGCTACCATCCCATACACAAGTGTCTGGGAGTAAGCCTCAGTTAATGATGATGTGAACCATGGGGCCCAGAGAGAAGCAATATCTACCTGGACTGACCTGCTTGCTTCTCTTCCCTGCCCATCCATCCTGAGGGAATACTTGAGATAAGAAGCAGTGGGGTCCCTTCAGTGGTTTTCCCTGCCTCTGTCTCCACCCCATGCCTCTTGAGTAAGCCCCACCCCAAACATAGGCTGGCGCTCCTATTGAAATCCCCAAGGGCCTGGCATTTCAAAGAGCTCTGGGTGGATCCACTGGAGGGAGAAATCAAATGGGAAGTGCCAGAAGAGAGCAGGAGCAACACACACTCCTGTGCCTAGAGCCTGCATTATGAAAAATGCTGAAAAATGTGAAATCAGCAGGATCACAAAAGTAGTATTGCTCGGTGGAAGGAAGCTGCGTGTTTAATGCAAGCAATTTCAGCAAAGACAAGCAAATGCAAGCAAAGAAGTAGCTAGCTTGCAAGAAAATCACAAGCCCCCCTTCCCAGCAACATGGGCTGCAATCCAATAACACTTTCCTCAGAGTAAGCCCCCCAAAAGACAATAAGACTTACTTCTGAATAGGCATGCATAGGATAACAAATACAGCAGCATCCTTCTCCCTCCAGTGGAATGAGAATCAACACTGCTGATGAGAGGGGTTCCATTGGCTGTCCTGATGGAAGGCCTCTCCTCTCCTTCCTGCCCAACCAGGGCTGGTGACTCTTCTAACAAGCAAAAGCCATTCCACTGTTGTCTCTCCTACTTGTCACAAGTAAGAAGGTGGGACTGGCTGCCCTTTAAAGCCAAAAGCAAAGGAAGAGTGGCTCTGGTGAAAGAGGGCTCCACGGAAAGACAACCTAGGGAGAGCAGTCTTGCCTCCTCCAAGGATGCAGACTCACAGGTATCTAACAACCATGGGAGTTTTGCAACCATATATTCTAGACTCATGTGGAAGATTTGCTACTCACAAAATAAAAAGTGAAAAGGGAACTTGGCTTATTCCACACATAGGTTTTGCATTTGGATTATGACAGTACAGTCCTGTGCGTATCTACTCAGAAGTAAGCCCCAGAGTCAACAAGATTTACCGGTACTCCTATGTGCTTAGGATTGCAGCCTCGGTTATCTATCTATCTAAAACACTTTCCAAGTGCTTTTCTGGGCAGCTTGAAAAGACTTTCCTTCCCCCTGCGGAGGTGGCTGCATTTGAAAAAGTGTGCGCCTGGGGGGGGGGGTCTCAACACCCGCAACGTGGGTGCGTGGCAGTTTCTCCGAGTGGGTCCTCGTGTGCCTGGAGAGACTCTGTGCGTGAACAGGACGTCTGGGCAAGGACGCCTCGTCTCATTGCTTGGGCAGGTCTCTCTTCTACAAGACATTCTGGAAGGCGCTTGCCAAGAAGGGGTTCCAAGAAGGAATCTGGCGGAAGAAGGTGGGTGTCTGAACGCTGCACAATGGAAAGGCTGGCAGAGGTGGAGAGAGGGGCGGCGTCGGCTCTCACCGATTTCTCCTTTCCTCTTTTTCCCTCCCGCGCAGGCTGCTCCCTTCCTACCCCGGTTACCGTGGCAACCGTCCGGACTCCCCCAGCCCCGCGACTGCGGCGGAATCGCTCCGTAGCAGCAGCAGCAGCCGCTCGCTGCCGGACTCGCTGCTACTGTCGCTGCCGTCGTCGCCGCCGCCTCGCATGGAGCTTCTGGCCGCCGCGCTGAGCGCCGCCTGCGCCCTGGACCATGAAGGCTCCGCGGAGAGCGTGGCCGGAGCCCGCCCTGGCAGGTGAGGAGGAGGGGAAAGGTTCTCTCAAGGCCGGACGAACTCGCTCGTCCACTCGAGCCCCGCAGCTTAGACCGTCCCCCCACTAGCCAACTCCGGCTGGCGCCGCTGCCCGGCCGCAAAGATTTGAGCGCGCGAAGTTCGGCGTCTCTCTCTCCCCCTCTCTCGTCCTGCTGGCCGCCCCCTGTAGGGCACGAGGTGGAGAGCTTGCAACCGGCCGTCGCCCAGGTCGCGGGGTGGTGCTTTCGAGTTCGGCTCACAGCTGCCCTCGAGCTTCCCAATCCCAGACCGCCCACCCGCGCCCGGCTGGAAACAGGACCGACGAGAAACTGCCCCCCCCCCCCCCCCCCATTTCTCTGTCTGCGCTTCCGAGCGCCCGCGGAGTGGTTTTTTTCTCCTTCCACACTGGGGCTCAGGTGAGAACTAAGGGCTTTCGAGATGGAGAAGAAGCGTATGGCTTTAGGAAGTGCTTGAGCCCTGGTGCCTCTTATTTTAATAAAGTAACACTGAAAGTCTGATTCCTCAGTCTTCCTTCCTTTCCCCTTGCTATTTGCTCGTGGGTGTCTGTCCCACTTCATCGTCCTGCTTCAGTGGGGTGTGCTGGTCTATAGGGAGCACAGTCCCCATATTGGTTTGGCTTGATTTAATTCCATCCCTTAGGCTGCAGACAGTCCTGTGGACCCTTACCAGGGATTCAGATTAATCCCAACGGAATTTACTTCCAGCCTTCACTGGACTGCACCATGCAGTAGTTGAGGCTCATGTAACCACTGCTATCCGTCAGTACAGATTCTGTCAAGAGCGCTGAGAGTGATGCAGAAGGGGCACCCGCATTCCTGACTATGTTTTTTCTCTCCACCCCCCCCCCCCAGCGAATCCCCTTCCATGGCTGGACAGATTTCTATTTCCGAAGAAAGCCCTGTGGTTTCAGAGTGCCCGACTGCTTTCCCCGAGGCACTGCAAATGATTCACCCAATGACAGCTGACTCCTGGAAAAACTTCATAGAGCAAATAGGTAAGAGGAACTCTTAAGTTGCAATGATGTGCATTAATGTTAACCCACAAACATTCATATTTGGAAATATAATGCAGTTTTTGATTGAAAAACGCATATGTGGGAGGAGGCAACTCAGGGTGGAGAAGTTGCAGGAGGAGTTTAACTCTTTCACCACTCACAGACCCCAAATTTCTTTCTTTCTCTCTCTCTCTCTCTCTCTCTCTCTCTCTCTCTCTCTCTCTCTCT